>JAJHZJ010000362.1:411282-1011282 GCA_023548195.1 Bettongia penicillata ogilbyi
TTGAAAGATGACTTCCCTTTCAACCTGACTGGTTTTTCTTTTCCTGCCCACTGGGGTGAGAAAGAGATATTACAAATATGTGCAGTGCCATATAATGGAAGATAATTGTTTAACTGAGAAAATATTGATATAACTTTAGCTGTATTTAAACAAATAAAAATAAGCAAAGAGTAGCCTGAAAATTTAGGATAAATCACAGATAACTAATTAAACATAAGTCTATGGAAGTGACTTCTAGTGTGTAATGTTAGTGGGAGTTCTGCACCTCACCAGAGAATTTGAAATCAGATGACCTTGGTCTGAATCCTAGTTTTTTCACGTACCCTTCAGATTATAAATTGTGACGGCATTAGTTGTTGATGTAAGTTGACAGATGTAGTTCCCATGATGGGAGTTTCCCCCATCACTGAAATTGACAATCTAGATAGTCCTTTTTCTCTCTCTCAAAGTGAGATGGGAAAAGAGTTGAAAGAGAAATGTCAACAATTGAAGTTAATGAGAGAAATATGGAGAGAAAGCTAAGAAACTACTATCTAAATGAGAAAGTCTACAGATAGGGACAGAGTACAGAAAAGGAAATTTGTCACCAAAACAAAACAAAAAACTTGAAGAGAAATTCAAAGAGGTTGTAGAGGGAGTGAAATGTGGAGTTAGGAAGAGTTAAGATGGATATTTAATACTGAAGAGACTTTCTACTTTGTTGTATCAGCTTCACTGAAAGTGTTTAAAAACCCTTCATTCATTTAAGATATTTAGATTAACACTTGCTTATTTTTCTATTCAAATCAAATGACAGTTGATTATGTGAAAAAGATCTGTGGGTTTCAGTGGACACCAGTTTAGTCAGAGAAGAATGTGCATGACATGAAAACCAAATGAAGGGAAAGTAGTTTTAGACTGGGATGGATTTTAGGATGGATATCATAAACAAAGTGTCCACTATGAGGGACTACTACACTCTGCCCAAATCCCAAACTATCTCTAGTACCTCTAGTATTGTGTTTTGGTCTGGTCACTTCTTTTAGAAAGGGCACTAAGAAATCTTCAGTCCTTAAGGGGGTAATCAATAAAATGAAAATATTAGAAATCATACTATATAAGGAAATGTTAAAGAAGTCAGGGCTAACTTTGAAGAGGAGAAATGAAGGGCAAGAGAAAGAATTGTCATATGGAAGAGGAATTCAGCCCTTCCTGCTTAGGCCTCAGAGGGTTTCTGTTCTCCAGGAACAATTTCCAGAAGTTGAAAAAAAAAAAAAAAGCAGCTGTTTGTGTCAACAGAAAGAAAATACTTCCAAACAATTAAGATGTCCCCAAGCAGAATGGACTATCTTGGGAAGGTAGTGAATTCCTCATCACTGGAGCTCTTCCAATAGGCGCCATATGTTTGGGATTTCTTTTCTAGTTCACATTGGACTAGAAAAGCGTCACAGTCCCTTTCAAGTCTGGGATTTTCTAATTCTGATTAGAGAGACTGCAGCGTAATTGATAGACCAGTAAACTTGGAATCAAGAGAATCTGAGCTTAATTCTTACTTCAGAACCTCATCAAGTCACGTAGAGTTTCTCAACTTTATTATCCTCGTCTTTAAATGAGGTTAATCATAATGTCTGTCCCATAAGGTTGTTGTAAGGATGAAGTGGGATTATCTTCAAAAAGTGGTTTTCAACCTGGAAAGATTTAAATGAACAGATGCAAAGTTAAGTGAGCAGAAATAAAACGGTGTATACAGTAATAGCAATATTGTAACGATAATCAACCATGAAAGTCTTAGCTACTCAATTCAATGATCCATGACAATTCCAAAGTTCTAATAATGAAAAAATACTATTCGCTTCCTGAGAACTGATAGACTCTGAGTACAGACTGAAGGATGATTTTTATACTTGCTTTATTTTTCTTGCTTTCACAACATAGCTAATATGGAAATATGCTTTCATGATCTCACATGTATAATGAGTATCATATTGTTTGACTCAATACCATGACAATTTGCTGATCATCCACAATTTCAGCTAGTGGAGCAGCAGATGGAGCAAAGGGATGGGAGTCAGGAAGACTTGGGTTCAAATCCAATCTCAGACGTTAGCAAATGACTCTGGGCAAATCACTTAGCTCTATTTTCTCAACCACAAAATGGAGAAAATAATAGCACTTACTCCCTGGCTTGTATCAAAGAAGATAATATTTTAAAGTACTTATCAGAGTACCTGATATATTGTAGGGATTATATATTGCTAGCTGTCATTATTAGCAGTAAATTTTGCACTTGGAGCAGGCACACAGTGACTGGAGAAATGCATTCTTATTTGGAGGGGAGGGGGGATGAGATACTACCCTGGTGCAGGGAGTTAAAGACATTGGTGCAATAATTTAAGGGTAAGGATGATGGGAGCTGGGGTGGGAGATTGGGGCTTGGGTAGGGAATCGCACAATGACAGTAGAGCTCAGCCCGGAGAAGGATTACAAACATCATTAGCATCTTCTAAATTCAGCATCTAGGACAAAACCAGGGTGACCTCACCTTACATACTGCCTTGAGTATTTGACCACTCCAGTCTAGCAGTTTAGCATAACCCTGGTCACCAATTAATTCCATTGTTTCCACAAAACACATCAACATCAGAAAGTCTTTTCTTCACAAATGGAAGTCACTTTATCTTTTAACTTGGTAACTCCATTTTTACCATGTTTTTGTGACACTGGAGTAGTCATTCTTGCGTCATCCATTTCCTCTAGTGTGTTTTTCTCATCTCCTTTATTTTATCCAACACTCAGACAGTTCAGCATTTGAGGAGAGTAGAATTAATGTGTGTGTTTGTGTGTGTGTGTGTGTGTTTATCAGAACTGAGTTTCCGGGGGGCGGAGCCAAGATGGCGGAGTAGAAGCACGCACATTCACGAGCTCCGAGCCCACAACCCATGGAATTGAGGTAAACGGAGATCCCCATAAATTCTGAATCTCTGCAGGGGGTGCACAAACATAGGGGAAGAGATTTCCGTTCCACTGAACCCTGGAGAGCCGTCCCCGGGGTCCATCGCACCCTAGAAAGCGGACCCCACCCCCACCCCTGGCCGCGACCCAGAGAAGCTGACCCGAGCAGACTTCTGAGAGGAAAGCTCCGGGAGAAGCTCCGGCAGCCGGGAAAGTCCCTCTGCCCACAGAAGCTAAAGGTCAGTAAGAAGCCTGCGCTAGGGGAGGGGAGCGGGCCCCCTCGGGAGGAAGCGGCGGCGGCAGAGACGGGGCAGGAAGCGGCGGAGGCAGAGACGGGGCAGGAAGCGGCGGAGGCAGAGACGGGGGCAGGAAGCGGCGGAGGCAGAGGCGTGGGCGGGCGGCTGAGGCGGCAACGGCCCGGGACTCAGGAATCCCCCAGCAGCAGGTTGGATCTTCAATACTGAAGGTCTTTCCAACCTGAGGGAGCCGAGCAGGGGAAACGGCCCTGCCCCCACCCTGCCCTACTGCTGAACGCCTCTGAATAAAACCCCAAGGGAGCTGAGCACAGCAGGCGGGGCCCCCCACCCCGCCCCCACACGCTCCGTTCCTGAAAGTCTCTTCAGAAAGCCCCTGAGGGCCCAACTTAGGAGGCGGCCCTGCCCCCACCCTGCGCCAGATCTAAAGCTTGCCGCGGGAAAGCGCATTTGAATCTCAGAGGCCAAGGACTAGCTGGGCGGATCCAGGCGGAGGTGGAAAGGAATCTCAGAAGTCAAGTAACGGGCTGGGAAAATGCCTAGAAAGGGGAAGAAAAATAAGACTTTAGAGAGTTTTTTCCAACAAATGCAAATGATCCCGACCTTCGGATCTGATGGGGAGGACGAGGACGTATTTTTCCCATCAGGGAAAGATGTGGAGGGCGGGGCCTCAGTACCCCCAGACACCCCAGGGGGGTGTTGGGTGGGCTCAGGCCTTGGAAGAGCTTAAAAAGGATTTTGAAAAGCAAGTTAGACAGGTGGAGGAAAAACTGGGAAGAGAAATGACAAAGATGCAAGAAGAGTATGAAAAAAAGGTCAATATCTTGGTAAAGGAGTCCCAAAAAAATGCTGAGGAAATTAACACCTTGAAAAATAGGCTCACTCAATTGGCAAAAGAGGTTCAAAAAGCCAATGAGGAGAAGAATGCATTCAAAAGCAGAATGAGCCAAATGGAAAAAGAGGCTCAAAAGCTCACTGAATTTAATAGTTCTCTCAAAATTAGAATGGAACAGATGGAGTCTAATGACTTTATGAGAAACCAAGAAATCACCAAACAAAACCAAAAGAACGATAAAATGGAAGAGAATGTGAAATATCTCATGGGAAAAACAACTGACCTGGAAAATAGATCAAGGAGAGACAACTTAAAAATTATGGGACTACCTGAAAGCCATGATCAAAAAAAGAGCCTAGACATCGTCTTGCATGAAATTATCAAGGAAAACTGCCCTGACATTCTAGGACCAGAGGGCAAAATAAGTATTGAAAGAATCCATCGATCACCACCTGAAAGAGATCCAAAAAGAGAAACTCCTAGGAACATTGTGGCCAAATTCCAGAACTCCCAGCTCAAGGAAAAAATCTTGCAAGCAGCCAGAAACAAACAATTCCAGTACTGTGGAAATACAATCAGGATAACCCAAGATCTAGCAGCTTCTACATTAAGGGATCGAAGGGCATGGAATAGGATATTCCAGAAGGCAAAGGAACTAGGACTGAAACCAAGAATCACCTACCCAGCTAAACTGAGTATAATACTTCAAGGGAAAATATGGTCTTTCAATGAAACAGAGGACTTTCAATCATTCTTAATGAAAAGACCAGAGCTGAAAAGAAAATTTGACTTTCAAACACAAGAATGAGAGGAAGCATGCAAAAGTAAACAGCAAGGAGAAGTATTAAGGGACTTACCAGAAATGAACTGTTTGCATTCATACAGGGAAGGACAATATTTCTAACTCTTAAAACTTTTCAGTATCTGGGTGGTTGGTGGGACCACACATACACATGTACACGCATGTACACACATACACACATGCATTCACATGCAGAGACAGAGAGCACAGATTGAACTGAATAGGATGGGACCATACCTTAAAAGAAATTAAGGTAAATGGTGAGAGAGAAATGTAGTGAGAGGAAAGAGGGGGAAATGGAAGGGGGTAACTATATGTCATATAAGAGGCAAGTAGGAGATGTTTCTAGTGGAGGGAAAAAGAGGAGAGCTGAGGGAAAAAAAACAAACAAACAAACAAAAGTTTACCCTCATCACATTTGACTAAACGAAGGAGTGAAATGCACACTCATTTTGGTATGAAAACCTATCTTACAGTATAAGAAAGCGGGGGAGAAGGAGATATTGGGGGGGGGGGATGATGGAAGGGAGGGCAAAGGGAGGAGGGAGTAATTGAAAGTCAACACTTGGGGAGGGACAGGATCAAAGGACAGAAGAGAAACAATGAGGGGCAGGTTAGGAGGGATGGCAATTCAGTTAGTCTTACACAACACGACTATCAGGAAGGTCATTTGCAAAGCTACACAGATATGGCCTATAATGAATTGTCTGCCGTACCAAAGGGAATGGATGGGGAGGGAGGGATGGGGAGAATTTGGAACTCAAAGTTTTAGGAACAATTGTTTAGTATTGTTGTTGCAACTAGGAAAGAAGACATACAGTTAATGAGGAATAGAAAGTCATCTGGACCTACAGGAGAAAAGAGAAGATGGAGACAAGGGAAGGGAGGGATGACAGAAGAGAGGACAGATTGGAGATAGGGAAAATTAGATTGCTTGGGGTATTGGGGTGGGGGGAGGGGAGAAAAGGGGAGAAAAATTTGGAACCCAAAAATTTATGAAAATGAATGTAAAAAGCTAAATAAATAAATAAAAAAAATAAAAAAATAAAAAAAAAAAAGAAAAAAAAAAAAAAAAAAAAAAAAAGAACTGAGTTTCCGCCACCCCCTTCCCTCTTTTGATGTTAAGAGACTTTTAAGACATCCTTAATCCTTTCCTTTATGCTTAACTTGGATGATAAATTTCAGAGGAGTGCTTTGCAAAGAGCTCTTCACATTGGTGATAAGAGTAAAGTCATTCAGGAGGAATCATAGAATTTCCTTTCTGATCCTCTCAGTCTTTGTCTGGGGAAATGACACTGGTGTAAATTCTAGAAGTTCTTTTTTTTAAAAAAATAGTAATCCTATTTGGATTAACACTTCTTATCAGTCCTAGGCACAAAAAAAGGCTAGTTGGAAACAAGCAGGAGTCAATCCTACCTACTCCTGCAATTAAAAAATATACATATATACATATATATATAGATACATATTTGTGAGTGCCTATATGTGTATTGCATATATATATATACGTGTGTGTGTGTGTGTAGAGACACACACAAGCCTATGTTTTATAGAGAGTTTATCATGATACGTACTCATTCTCAAAAAAAAAAAAAGAGTAATCTTTTCCTTAGTTCACACTGTTAGCAACATGTCATAGGCTCGTTAATTTAGAATTGAAAGAAAGAACTGACAACTCTAAGAAAGACAGACAGGGAAATGAAGATTTATAGCCAAGTTTAAGACTCTTTACAACTTGAGTCCTTTCTATCTCATCAGTTCTCATAAACGATATTTCCCTCCATGTGCTCTATGGTACAGCAATATTTCTTGTTCCTCAAACACAATATTCTAGCCCCACCAGAGTCAGTTGTTCTCTTCTCACTTTTCAACACAATCATTCAATTAATTTTAGGTATTATTTTTTATTAACTTCTATTGGTCAGATGACACTTTTTTGTCTTGCTCAAATAGATACTACAGGACACTTTGTCAAATGCTTTCTTGAAACCAATATAAATAGATTAAATAAAAACAAATAAATGAAACTAATTTCATATGACTTATTTTTAGGGAAATTTTGTTGGCTTCTGCAAATGACCAGTTTCTTTTTATATGCTTGCAATATATCATTTTAATAATAATTCATTCTAAAATTTTGACAAAGCTCCAAGTCAGAGAGAGTATTCAGAACAAAAATTTTCACCTTTACTGAAAATAAGGACACTATTTAACTATTTCCATCATCTCTGGAAAATCCTCCCATTTTTGATTTCTTATACTTTTCCATCAGTGGGTTCATGATGATATCTGTAAGCCTGCATTTGTTTGTTTTTTCCATGATCATTGGGTGTAATTGTCTAGGCCTGACAATTCAAGCTCATTTAAAACTACTCAGGCCTTTCTTAATATCCTCAACTGTTTGGTTTCAGTTCCTCCTTAACAATGCAGGATAGACCTTTGTCAATTTGAAGATCATTCTCCTTGACAGAGATTGGAGAAGAAAATTAGGAACTGAATAATTCAGCCTTTTCCTCTTAATTTAGCATTGTAACATCTTTCAAAAATTTGTGAGTCAGTCACTTACTTCATATCCTTTTTTGTACTAATGTAGCACTATAAAAGCCAAAAACTGTACAATGAATATAGTACCAGGCATGGAGTTAGAAAGACACTTACTAGTTATCTGACTGTGGGTAAATCACTTAACCCTGTTTGCCTCAGTTTTATCATCTTTAAAATGAGCTGGAGAAGGAAATGGCAAACCACTCCGGTATCTTTGCCAAGAAAACTCCAAATGGGGTCACGAAGAGTCAGACAGGGCTGAAGAGCAAAAACAAAAAGTCTTTTTTCTTTGTCTTCAGCATTTTCTGAGGCTCAGCTCATTGTAGACTTCAGCATCTCTGGCATAATTTGTATATTATACTCCTTTGGTTATGTTCCAATCAAGCAATAATCAATCAAAGAGCATGAATTAAGTATCTACTAGGTGTCAAGCCTTATGCTTGGAAACAAATCCAAATACAAAATCAGAACTCTCCTTGATTGCAAGGGATATATATTTTAGTGAAAGGAAATCACATATACACAGAAAAATATGTGCAAAACATACAAAATGAGTGAAAAGTAAAAGAAGAGAGAATAAACTAACATAGGAGAGAGACAGTATGTGTGACTTTTAGCCAGTTCTTTCCAGTTATAAATCAATCATATTATGATTTTGTGATCATATTTTGATTAAACTAGACATATGTGCCTTTCACATCCTTTATGTTGTGTTGCTGAAGACTGAATTAATTAAAATAATTTAAAAAATCTTAATAAATATCAATGGTTCTATTGATTTTAATACAATTTGTAATTGCATTTAGTTTTGATTCATGAGATATCACAACTTTTCAGTTATTCTCTGTGGGTTTCTATCAAGATCCTTTGTTCATCCATTTATTCCCAGTCTTTTCCCCCCTATTATGTAAGTAGGCAGCATGGCATTTGCTATATTTTTTCTTCTTTTGCTACTATTCATTTTTCCATAAATGTTTTTTCCAGATTTCTTCACTATCCTCAAATTGTTAAGCTTAATTCCATTTAATTAAAGTATTACAATTTATTTAACCATTTTTCCTCTTGTCATACATTTAACTTACCTTCAGTTTATTTCTTGCAATAATTATAAATAATAGTAGCAGTATAACATTCCTGGATAGATAACTTTTCTGTATGTTCCTTTTGCAGTATTCTCAGAGTATGCTCTTAGCAAGGGAATTATTGGATCAAAGAGTAGTAACAGCAGTAGTAGTAGTAGTAGTAGACAGCAATAATTTTACCTCTTACTAAAATTTCTATAGTAGTAAAAATTCTATTGATGTTTATTACTTTTAATTATTTTAAACAATTTGATTGATATAGAATGATATATTGAATTTTTTTAAATTTGATTATTTGTGAGGCTGAATATTTTTTCAAGTGATTATTAACAATTTATGTGCCCTCTTAAGAAAAAAGCTTAATTCTCAAAATGGGCTGGACTTTCACACAGGTTGTTTTGATTCATTTTTAACAGTTTTAATTGATCATTCAAAAAGCAAGTATATTCTAAAGTTCAAAGGTATTACCTTTGTCCACTGAATTAAAGGATACCTTGATTTATTAATATGTAAACACTGGAAAGTAGAGTCTAAGCACTCTGACCATTTAATTCAAGATCTGGGGGAAGAGGCAGGGGGGCAGAGCCAAGATGGCAGACTAAAAAGACAAACTTAATCAGGGTTCCCCTCATATCCCATAAAATACCTGTAGAGAGGGACTCTCAACAAATTTTGGAGCAGCAGAAGTGGAAAACAACAGAGTGGAAGAGATTTCCAGCCCATGGTGGTCTGAAAGGCCCACTGAAATATTTGTTGTGCCAGATGCAGGAGCCAAGTGAGGAGCCCAGCCTAGCCTTGGTCACAGCTGGAGGAGACTCTGGGAAGACAACACCTCAGGGGCAGAATCTCCAGTCGCAATAGTGGGTCCTCATATCCCTCAGCCCACAGGCACCAAAGGTCAGTGACAGGGGGCCAGGAAAGGAGAAGGGCCTTCCCATAGCTCCAGCAATAGGCAGTGACCACAGAGCCAACACAGCAGCCTGAACAGAAGCTCCATTATTGGAGTGTAAAAACACCTGGGGGCATTGAAGAGTTGAGTCTTACCTCAGCCTTAGGTGGAGGCCCTGGCCCAGCTGGTCTTTGTTTCAAACTGAATGGGGGCCCTGCCCATCCAGCTTATATGAAAGTCAGCCCCAAGTGCTGACTTTGTGGAACTGGAGCCCAAGTGACTGTGGAGAGCTATCTGCTAAGATTCTGGGCAGAAAAATCCCTCTTTGTGTCCAGACCAGTACATACTTGATTGTGCCACCTTGGAGGAACTGAAATCTCACAGATTCCCAGAGTATAGCCTACTCTTAACAAAGGACCTCAAAGTCAAGTAACTGGTTGGGAAAATGCCCAAGAAAGGGAAAAAAATAAGATCATAGAAGGTTACTTTCTTGGTGAACAGATATCTCCTCCCATCCATTCAGATGAGGAAGAACAATGATTACCATCAGGGAAAGACATACAAGTCAAGGCTTCTGTATCCCAAACATCCAAAATAAATATTCAGTGGGCTCAGGCCATGGAAGAGCTCAAAAAGGATTTTGAAAATCAAGTTAGACAGGTGGAGGAAAAACTGGGTAGAGAAATGAGAGAGATGCAAGAAAAGCATGAAAAACGGGTCAACACCTTGCTAAAGGAGGCCCAAAAAACTGCTGAAGAAAATGACACCTTAAAAAATAAGCTAACTCAATTGGCAAAAGAGGTTCAAAAAGCCAATGAGGAGAAGAATGCTTTCAAAAGCAGAATTAGCCAAATGGAAAAGGAGGTTCAAAAGCTCACTAAAGAAAATAGTTCTTTCGGGGAGGAGCCAAGATGGCAGAGTAGAAAGACTCACGTATGCTAGCTCCAAATCCACAGCCCAAAAGTTTCCTGTGAAAAGAACTCCCCACAAATTTTGGAGCAGCACAAGCCACGCAGCAACCCACTGGAGGGGATTTCCGTTCCAGAGAGCCATGGAAAGCCGAACCAGGGGTCCGTCATGCACTGGAGAGCGGAGCCCACCCCTAGCCGCGCACCCCGAGAGGAGCAGATCTGAGCAGGCTTCAGCAACGGAATCTCCAGTGGCCGCAAAGTTCCCTCCACCCACAGGTGCTACAGGTCAGTGAGAGAGATACCTGGGCTGGCCGAGAGGGGAGCCACGTATCTCCGTGACTCGGGCCCCCTCGGGAGGCAGCAGCAGAGGCAGCGGCAGAGAAAGCAGTGGCCCGGGAGCTGACAGGAGCTCCACTCCATTACTGAAAGTCTCCACATAAACCCCCTGAAGGAACTGACCCTGGGAGGTGGCCCTGCCCCCACCTGAGCACCAGAACTTAAGCTCACATTGAATAGCAGCCACGCCCTCCCCTGAAAACCCTGAGGCTGGGGAGCAGCATTTGAATCTCAGACCCCAAGCACTAGCTGGGCAGATCTAGTCGGGGATGCAGAGGAATCTCAGAAGTCAAGTAACTGGCTGGGAAAATGCCCAGAAGAGGGAAGAAAAATAAGACCATAGAAAGCTACTTTCTTGGGGAACAGATGATCCCACCTTTCAATTCTGATGATGAGGAACAATGCTTACCATCAGAGAAAGATGTGGAAGTCAGGGCTTCTGTAACCCAGACATCCAAGGTGGATGTTCGGAGGGCTCAGGCCATGGAAGAGCTCAAAAGAGATTTTGAAAATCAAGTTAGACAGGTGGAGGAAAAACTGGGAAGAGAAATGAGTGAGATGCAAGAAAAGCATGAAAAATGGGTCAATACCTTGGTAAAGGAGACCCAAAAAAATGCTGAAGAAAATACCTTGAAAAACAGGCTAACTCAATTGGCAAAAGAGGTCCCAAAAGGCAATAAGGAGAGGAATGCTTTCAAAAGCAGAATCAGCCAAATGGAAAAAGAGGTTCAAAAGCTCACTGAAGAAAATAGTTCTCTCAAAATTAGAATGGAACAGATGGAGGCTAATGACTTTATGAGAAACCAAGAAATCACAAAAGGAAAGCAAAAGAATGAGAAAATGGAAGATAATGTGAAATATCTCATTGGGTAAACAACTGACCTGGAAAATAGATCCAGGAGAGACAACTTAAAAGTTATGGGACTATCTGAAAGTCATGATCAAAAAAAAGAGCCTAGACATCATCTTTCTTGAAATTATTAAGGAAAACTGCCCTGAGATTCTAGAACAAAGGGGCAAAATAAATATTGAAAGAATCCACCAATCATCTCCTGAAAGAGATCCAAAAAGAGAAACTCCTAGGAACATTGTGGCCAAATTCCAGAATTCACAGGTCAAGGAGAAAATATTGCAAGCAGCTAGAAAGAAACAATTCCAGTATTGTGGAAATACAATCAGGATAACTCAAGATCTAGCAGCATCTACATTAAAGGATTGAAGGGCGTGGAATAGGATATTCCAGAAGTCAAAGGAACTAGGACTCAAACCAAGAATCACCTACCCAGCAAAACTGAGTATAATACTTCAGGGGAAAAAATGGCCTTTCAATGAAACAGAGGACTTTCAAGCATTCTTGGTGAAAAGACCAGAGCTGAAAAGAAAATTTGACTTTCAAACACAAGAATGAGAAGAAGCATGAAAAAGTAAACAGCAAAGAGAAGTCATAAGGGACTTACCAAAGGTGAACTGTTTACATTCCTACATGGAAAGACAATATTTGTAACTCTTAAAACTTTTCAGTGTCTGGGTAGTAGGTGGGACCACACACACACACACACACACACACACATGTACATGCATGCAAGCACACATATACGCACATGCACGCACATACAGAGACAGCACAGAATGAATTGAAGAGGATGGGACCGTATATTAAAAGAAATTAAGGTCAACGGTGAGAGAGAAAAGTAGTGGGAGGAGAAAGGGTAAAATGGAATGGGGTAAATTATATCTCATTCAAGAGGCAAGCAGGAGACTTTTTAGTGGAGGGAAAAAGAGGAGAGCTGAGAAAAAAAAAAACATGAAGTTTACCCTCATCACATTCAACTTAAGGAAGGAGTAAAATGCACACTCATTTTGGTATGAAAACCTATCTTACAATACAGGAAAGTGGGGGAGAAGGGGATAAGCAGGATGGTGGGGATGATGGAAGGGAGGGTAATGGGAGGAGGGAGCAATTTGAAGTCAACACTCGGGGAGGGACAGGATCAAAAGACAGAATAGAAACAATGGGGGGCAGGATAGGATGGAGGGAAATACAGTTAGTCTTATACTACATGACTGTTACTGAAGTCATTTGCAAAACTACACAGATATGGCCCATACTGAATTGCCTGCCTTCCCAAAGGGAATGGGTGGGGAGTGAGGGATGGGAAGAATTTGGAACTCAAAGTTTTAAGAACAACTGTTGAGTATTGTTCTTGCTACTAGGAAATAAGAAATACAGTTAATGGGGAATAGAAAGTCATCTGGCCCTACAGGACAGAAGAGAAGATGGGGACAAGAGAAGGGAGGGATGATAGAAGAGAGGGCAGATTGGTGATAGGGAAAATTAGAATGCTCGGTGTGTTGGGGTGGGGGCAGGGGATAAAAGGGGAGAAAATTTGGAACCCAAAATTTTGTAAAAATGAATGTAAAAAGTTAAATAAATAAATTTATATAAAAAAAGAAAACAGTTCTTTCAAAATTAGAATGGAACAGATGGAGGCTAATAACTTTATGAGAAACCAAGAAATCACAAAACAAAACCAAAAGAATGAAAAAATGGAAGATAATGTGAAATATCTCTTTGGAAAACAACTGACCTGGAAAATAGATCCAGGAGAGAAAATTTAAAAATTATGGGACTCTCTGAAAGCCATATCAAAAAAAGAGCCTAGACATCATTTTTCATGAAATTATCAAGGAAAACGGCCCTGATGTTCTAGAACCAGAGGGCAAAGTAAATGTTGAAAGAATCCACTGATCACCGCCTAAAAGACATCCAAAAATAGAAACTCCTAGGAACATTGTGGTCAAATTCCAGAGTTCCCAGGTCAAGGAGACAATATTGCAAGCAGATAGAAAGAAACAATTCCAGTATTGTGGAAATACAATCAGGATAACACAAGATCTAGAAGCTTCTACATTAAGGGATCGAAGGGTGTGGAATAGGTTATTCCAGAAGTCAAAGGAACTAGGACTCAAACCAAGAATCACCTACCCAGCAAAACTGAGTATAATACTTCAGGGGAAAATGGTCTTTCAATGAAACAGAGGACTTTCAAGCATTCTTGATGAAAAGACCAGAGCTGAAAAGAAAATTTGACCTTCAAACACAAGAATGAAGAGAAGCATGAAAATATAAACAGCAATGAGAAGTTATAAGGGACTTACTAAAGTTGAACTGTTTATATTCCTATTTGGTAAGACAATATTTGTAACTCTTGAAACTTTTTAGTATCTGAGCAGCTGGTGGGATTACACACACACACAGACACACACACACACACACAGAGCACAGAGTGAATTGAATAGGATGGGATCATATCTTTAAAAAATTAAATTAAGTGGTGAGAGAGAAATATATTGGGAGGAGAATGGGAGAAATGGAATGGGGCAAATTTTCTCTCATAAAAGAAGCAAGCAAAAGACTTTTCAGTGGAGGGAAAAAGAGGGGAGGTGAGAGAAAAACATGAAACTTACTCTCATCACATTTGACTAAAGGAAGTAATAAAATGCACACTCATTTTGGTATGAAAACCTATCTCAATACAGGAACGTGGGGGAGAAGGGGATAAGCAGGGTGGGAAGGATGATGGAAGGGAGGGCAGGGGGAGGAGGGAGCAATATGAAGTCAACACTCTTGGGGAGGGACAGGATCCAAAGAGAGAACAGAAGCAATGGGGGGCAGGATAGGATGGAGGGAAATATAGTTAGCCCTACACAACACGACTATTATGGAAGTCATTGGCAAAACTACACAGATATGGCCTATACTGAATTGCTTGCTTCCCAAAAGGAATGCATGGGGAGGGAGGGATGAAGAGAAGTTGGAAGTCAAAGTTGTAGGAACAACTGTGAAGTATTGCTCTTACTACTAGGAAATAAGAAATACACATAATGGGGTATAGAAAGTCATCTGGCCCTTCAGGACAAAAGAGAATATGGGGACAAGGGAAGGGAGAGATGTTAGAAGAGAAGGTAATTAGAAGCTTGGCATTTTGGGGTGGAGGGAGGGGAGAAATGGGGAGAAAATTTGGAACCCAAAATTTTGTGAAAATGAATTTAAAAGTTAAATAAATAAATAAATTTTTATAAAAAGATCCTGACTACTCAGTACAATCCTCAGCACCACCACCCCAAAAATGTGTAAATCACAGAGCCTATTATAACTTTAGTTTTCCTTCACCTTTAACTCTTCACATACATATATATCATCATAGACCAAAGAGTTGAAGATATGTCAGATGCCATGTAATAATACATACTTGTTTTATAGATGGAGAAACTGAAGCCCAGGGAAGTTAAGTAATTTGCCTAAAATCATACAAGTACTATATGTCAGAGGTAAGCTTTGAAACACAGAAAGGCAATATAAATTGTAACAGTATTTTAAAATTAAATTTAGATGCAAGATTTTTAGAGTAATTTTAAAAATGTTCTGCAATACTTAGCCCATACCTGTATACAAGGAACTGTAATATTTACAATACTTAGCCCATAACTGTTACAAGGAACTGCTAGGATTTTAAACTGAAGCACCTTGGTGGAGAGAGCTGCAATTTCTCCAAGTCTGGAGAATTTCTCTCAGTCTGTAACTAACATAAGAGGGCTGATTGGAGCATGATATTTTAGCCCCTCATGAGGAATGGAAGTAATTGGCCCATTGAAGGTCAGGTCGACCAAAATGTTAGATATTTTTGTGGGTTTTCTGAAGAGTCAAAATGTATGTCTTCTATGACATCACTATTCCTTTGCAGTAAGCGACATACTGTCATGAAACTACAATAATTGAAATACATTTGCCTTGAAATTGCATTTGAATAGTTCTAAGCCTTTGGTGAAGTTTGGGTGAAGGAAAATGTTAGGGTGTTGCTATAACACTCTTTCTTTCTGCCTAAGTAGTAGGACAGAATGATAGAGGCAGAATTGGGAAGTCTCTATTATTGCCTTTTGCTCCCTACCCAAAAGGTATTTGAAAATAGTTCTGAAAGTTTAATCCAGAGATCCCTAATAACTGGCACTTCTTGTTACCTATGCCTCAAATTATGAAGATGTGGCAGTATGGCACTGGATTTGGAGTCCAAGAATCTGGGGTATAACTAAGTCAGGCTTTACCATTTATTAGTTTTATTGACCCTGAGAAAGTCACCTTACAATTATGAGTCTCAATTTCCTTACCTTTGAAAGAAAACATGGCATAAGAAGAAAAGAACTGGAACTAGAATAAGAAAAAAATTTGGATTGTAAACTTATCTCTGGCAATCACCAGTTGCATAACCAATCAAATTCTATGGGCTTCATCAGCAAAATTGAATAATAACAATATTCTTGCTTTCTTCACAAGAATGTTATGGAGATTGAATGACATAACTGTATATAAAGTGTTTTGCAAATCTTGAAAGACTTCATGTCTATAAATCAGTAGTTCAGTGGATCTGTGACTCACTTCAAAGGGGGCACTTTCTCCAAACTTTTGATCATAGCCTTTCTATATCACCTAATCCTGGGTGATTGCTTTTCATGTCTTCTATAAATCTTCTACACGATGTCTATTTAGCACCTTAGAGCAGGGGTTCTCAACCTTTTTGGCGTCACAGATCCTTTTGACAGTGGAATGAAACTTGTGGACCCTTTTTCAGACTAATGTTTTTAAATACATGAAATAAAATGTATACTATTACAAAGACAACTACTTATATTGAAATAGTTACCAAAATATTGAAAAAATAAAACAAGCTCACAGATATTAAATTAAGAATTCTTTTCAAGAGGATTTTCTATGGAACCCTTGACATTGAATAGATACCAATAGAGGAAAGACTATCATTAATTATCCCATGACCGACTCATCTTTTCTGGTGATGCAACACTTTCATAATACCTTTTGTTCCATGCCTCTAGAACAGTCTCCATTACTAGTACACTAAAGTCTACTCATGTCCACCATGAACTTCTTCCCTGCCCTTTGAATGACCCTAAATTTTCATTCCTTAAAGACTATGATATTCCATAACTCATAGACATACAACATCATTAGTGGAATATCGATGTTAAAAAGATGATTCTCTGTTTCAAAATGGGTATTCAATGGCAAGGAGACTGAGATTTATATGTTTTGCCATTTTTATATTATTATGCCCATGTGGTTCTTATTTTATTAAATGACCCTGTAATTAACTTGAGTGCTATGTTTCTGTTCTTCAAATTCCTGTCATATATATATATATATATATATATATATATATATATATATATATTATAAATTAGTCTCATAATCATTTCATAGAGTTGGAAAATTAGACCCATAGATAAGTAGTTATTGATATTTTCTTCTTTACAAAATAAAGTAATATATACAATTATTGGTCAATGGAAGATGCTGATGAAGAATATAAACTTTATGAGTTCATAGATATTTTTCAAGTTGTGTGATCCCTAACATGCTCTCTCCCTTCTTTTGTGCAACAACAGAATGGAGAAATGAAGGGATTAGGGTCATTTTCTATTTTTCCTTGTTTCAAAATAATATTAAAATGTTATCTGCTTTAAAATGGGGATAATAATACCGATGCTACCTTATTATAAAGATAAAATTTTGCAACTGCAAGATCCATTCCACATAAATGTGATCTATTTTCTTTCTGTCAGAGAATGAACTATAATATTTAACAAAATCCAGATGTTGTTGGTATCTAACCTCTAAGAAGTGCCAGGTTTCCCATTCATCCTGATAAGGTTGTTTAACAGTGGCAGGTGAATCTAAAAAAAAAAGACCATAAAATCTTTCACTCATATTGAAAAAGTTTGAGTGACAATACATTTATTAAACCCATTTACACTTGAATTTCTTCAGTTCAATTTAATCCTATTCAATATTCATTCATCATGTGCCTGCTCTACATAAGGCACTGTACTATATGTCTTAGATCATTCAGATGTCTCCTAATACTACCTTCTCCTTCATTCTGAAGTATGATAAAATGTGAGTCATCTCCCTTTCTTCTCATTCCCTTCCAAATTGCCCCCACTATCATTTCTACCCTCTCTTAACCTTCAATCTTTCTATCCACTGGTTCCTGACTATGGCATGTCTGTGTGTACCCATGTCTCATTCAACTCCTTACCCCCTCCCCCAAAATATTCTCATTTTATCTCTTATATCTCTCTTCTCTTTCATTGCTAAACTCTTTGAGAAAGTGTCTAAATCGGGTACTACCACTTATGTTGCTCTTATGTGATTCTAAATCCTCTGTTCTCTGGCTTCTGACTCCATTGCTCAACATAAACTACCATCTTCAAAATTACCAATGATCTTTTAATTGCCAACTATAATTGCTTTTTCTCAATCCTCATCCTCCTAGACCTTTCTGCAATATTTGACATTTCTTCTTGGATATTTCCTTTTCTTCTTGGATATTTTCTCCACACTAGGTTTTCATCAAAAATATAAATCGAATGTATACCCACTGGTTCAAAATTTAATGTCTATCCTAACCTTACTCTTTCCTACCATTCCAGTCTTTACTATCCTCTGTGTGATCTATGTTCAAGCAATTCCTCAAACATGAGATCATATCTCTCTTTTCCCTGTCTCTGTGCTTTTCACTGACTGTCTCCTATGCCTGGAATGCTCTACCTCTTTACCTTTATCTTGTAGTGTCTCTTACTTTTCTTCAAGACAGCTCAAATGCCACCTACTCCAGAAGTCTTTCCTGGACCCCTCAGCTGCTAATACCTTCTTCTCTTAGAGTGTCAGTCATTTATATTCATCTTATATTTACCCAGTTGTTTATATGGTGTCTTTTTCAATAGAAGAAGATGTCCTTGATGGCAGAGGCCTTCTTTTTGTCTTTCTTTGTAATCCTAGTGTTATTACAATACCTGGCACATTGTAAGTGCTTAATAAATACTTAGTGACTTTACCCACAGTTTTTTTATGAGTAAAGTGAGCTTTAATTTCATCTTCTCCCCTCTCCCTTCATAGGGAATGTGAAGATTGTGACCATATAGAAAACATAGGACACATCAAACTGTACAGAGAAAATAAAAAAAAATATGCACTTACAATGAATTATTTTTTAAAAGAAGTGAT
This sequence comes from Bettongia penicillata ogilbyi, assembly GCA_023548195.1. NCBI lineage: Eukaryota > Metazoa > Chordata > Mammalia > Diprotodontia > Potoroidae > Bettongia > Bettongia penicillata. Next base: position 429,947 of record JAJHZJ010000362.1, read on the forward strand.
TTGGTTTATTTAATGGAATCAATTATCCATTTAATTTAATCCTCATAATATTCCCATTGATTGAAGATATTCTCAGTTGATACATGATTGTTTTCTCTAGCAATCAAAGGAGCAGGGATATTAACATATCTAAGAAAATTTCAGCAATGGGGATAGCTGAGAGGCCTTAAAAATATGCAAACTCCTTCTTCATAACATTGCATTGAGGTGAAAGTACAGATTCTGGAAACAAAGTGGCAGAGACTATAAATGAAAAACAAATACAAAGGATGAACAGGAGAAGGACTTCTTTTTAAAAAAATAATATTTTATTTTCCCTAATTACATATAAAATGTTTTATTTTTTTCTTAAATTGTGAGTTCCAAATTCTCTTCCTCCCTCTCTTCCCTGATCTCTCCCTGAGACAATAAACAATCTAATGTAGGCTGTACATGTGGAATCATGTAAAATATATTTTCCGTATTGTCTTTCTATGGAAGAAAATTCAAGAGAGAGAGAGAGAGAGAGAGAGAGAGAGAGAGAGGGAGAGGGAGAGGGAGACTATGCTTCAGTCTGTATTCACACTCCATGAGTTCTTTCTCTGGAGGTGAATAGCATTTATCAACATGAATCATTTAGGATTGTCTTTGATCCTTGTATTGCTGAAAATAGCTCATTCATTCACAGTTACTTATCATATAACATTGCTGTTACTGTGTGCAATATTCTTATGGTTCTGTTTATTGCATACTGTATCAGTTCACGTAAGTCTTTCCAGGTCTTTTCTGAAATCACCCAGCTAGTCCTTTCTTATAGGACAATAGTATTCCATTGCAATGATACACCACAACTTGTTCAGCCATTGCCCAATTGATGGGAATCACTTCAATTTCCAATACTTTCCCACCACTAAAACAGCTGCTATATTTTTCTGCAAATTGGTCATTTATCCCTTTTTAAAAATCTCTTTGGAGTACAGATCTAGTAGTGGGATTGATGGGTTAAAGGGTATGTACAGCTTTACAGTCTTTTGGACATAGTTCCAAATTGCTCTCCAGAATGGTTGCTCAGTTCACAAAGCCAACAACAGTTCATTAGTGTCCTCAATTTTCCACATCCCCCTACAATATTTACAATTTTCTCTGTCATATTAGTGAAACTGATAGGTATGAGGTTGTACCTTGGGGTTATTTTAATTTGTATTTCTCTAATCAATAATAATTTAGATCATTTTTTCATATGATTGTAGATAGCTTTGATTTCTTTGTCTGAAAACTGCCTCTTCATATCTTTTGACTATTTATCAATTGGGGAGTGGCTTATAGTTTTATAAATTTGACTAGGTTCTCTAACTGAGACCCTTATCAGAGATACTTGGTGTAAATTTTCCCCCAATTTTCTGCTTCCCTTCCAAATTATCCATTTACATTTTAAATGCTCTCTATCTCTTACTGGGCCCTGAATTCTCCCTTTATCTGTAGATCTGACTATTCCATGCTCCCTTAACTTGCTTATGGTATTATCCTTTATGTCTAAGCATGTACTATTTTGGCCTTATGTTTTTATATGGAGTGAAATGTTGGACTATACCTAGTTTAGTATGCTATTTTCCAGTTTGGCAAGACATTTTTGTCAAATACTGAGTTTTTTTTCCCAAAAACTTGGGTCTTTGAGCTTATTTAACATTAAATTATTATAGTCATTAACCACAATGTATTGTGTAACTAAACTATTCCATTGCTCCATCACTCTACTTCTTAGCCAGGACTAGATTTTTTTTAAGGATTATAACTTTATAATATAGCTTGAGACCTGATATTATATGTTTTCTTCACTTATTTTTTTTTTCACTGAATCCCTTGATATTCTTGAACTTTTGTTCTTCCAGATTTTTTTTATTATTTTTTTCTAGCTCTACCAAATAGTTTTTGGTACTTGGATAGGTATGGCACCGAATAAGTCAATTAATTTAGGTAGAATAGTTACTGCCTTATATTAGCTTGGCCTGCTATGAACAAGTTACATTTTTCCTATTATTTAGATCTGACTTTATTTGTGTGAAAAGCTTTGTTTTTTTGTTTGTTTTGTCATTTCATTTTTGTAATTGTATTCATATAGTTCCTGGGTTTGTTTTGGCAGGTAGACTCCCAAGTATTTTATGTTACCTGCAGTTAGTTTAAATGCAATTTCTGTTTCTATCTTTTCCTGCTGAACAATGTTGGCAGTATATAGAAACACTGATGATTTATGAGAGTTTATTTTATACTCTGCAACCTTGCTAAAGTTAATTATTTTAGCTAGTTTTGAGTTGATTCTCTAGGATTCTCTATGTATAACATAATATCATCTGCAGATTATAGTTTTGTCTGTTACCTATTCTAATTACTTCAATTTCTCTTTTTTCTTATTTTTATAGCTAGCATTTCTCATACAATATCGAATGATAGTGGTGATGATGGACATTCTTGCTTCACCCCTTATTTTATTGGGAAAGTTTCTAGATTATCCTTATTCCAAATAATGATTGTTGATAGTTTTAGACAGATTCTACTGACCATTTTAAGGAAAGCTCCATTTATTATTATGCTCTATAGTGTTTTTTTAATAGGAATGGGTGCTGTATTTTGTCAAAAGCTTTTTCTGCATCAATCGAGATGATAATATGATTTCTGCTATTTCGTTATTAATATGGTCAATCGTAAAAACAATTTTCCTAATATTAAACCAACTCTGCATTCCTGATATAAATCCCACATGGCCATAGTGTATAGTCCTTGGGATATATTGCTTTAACCTCCTTGCTAGTTATCTGCATCAATATTCATTAGGAAAATTGGTGTATAGATTTCTTTCTCTATTTTTGATCTTCCTGGTTTAGATATCGACATGATACTTGTGCTGTAAAAGAAATTTGATAAGACTCCGTATCATTTTTCCCAAATATTTTATACATTGTTGGAATTAATCGTTCTTTAAATGTTTAGTAGAATTCACTTTTGAATCCATTTGGTCCTAGAGATTTCTTCTTAGGGAGATAATTATTTGTGGAATTTCTTTTTCTAAATTGGAATTATTCATGCATTTTATTTCTTCTATTAATCTTGGCAATTAATTTTTGTAAATATTCATTTATTTCCCTTAGAGTATCATCTTTATTGTGACATAATTGGGCAAAAGAGCTGCTAATAATTGTTTTAATTTTCTGTTCATTGATGGTCAATTCACGTTTTTCATTTTTGATGGCTGTTAATTTGGTTTTCTTCTTTCCATTTTGTTTAATCAAATTAACCAATGGCTTATTTTTTGGTTGTATTTTTCCCCATAAAGTCAGCTCCTACTTTCCTTTGTTAGTTCAGTGGTTTACTTACTTTCAATTTTATTCATCTTTCCTTTTCATTATTCCTATTCATCTCTTCCACACAAAATTTCTAATTTAATGTTTAATTGGGGACTTTTAATTTGTTTTTTTTACTTTTCTACTTTTTCTATTTATTTTTCTAATTGAATGTTCAGTTCATCAGTCTATTCTTTCTCTATTTATTGATGTAAGTGTTTAGAGATATAAAATTTCCCCTAAGTATCACTGTGGCTGCATCCCATAAATTTTGGTATATTGTCTCATTTCTGCCATTTTCTTTAATCAAATTATTGATTGTGTCTATGATTTGTTCTGTGACCTATTCTTTAGAATTAAATTATTTAGTTTCCAATTAATTTTAAATCGATTTTCCACTCCCTTTTTTTGGAATGTAATTTTTACTGCATTGTGACCTGAAAAAAGATATACTTCATATTTCTGTTTTCTGCCCTTGGTTGTGAGTTTTTTATGACTAAATTCATGGCAAATTTTTGTGTAGATGCCATGTAGCATTGAGAAAAAGACATATTCTTTTCTATTCCCATTCAATTTTCTCTAGATCTCTATAATATTTAACTTTTATCTAAAATTCTGTTCCCCTCCTTAACTTCTGTCTTGTTTATTTTTGAGTTGGATTTATCTAGTTCTGAGAGGAGAAAGTTGAGGTCTCCCACTAGTATATTTTATTTTCTATTTTCTCCTGTAACTCACTTTTCTCCTTTAAAAATTTAGATGTTGTGCCATTTGATATATATATATATGTATAATTTTTAATATTGATATTAACTCATTACCAGTGGTACTTTCTAGAAAGATATAGTTTCCTTCCTTAACTTTTTAAAATTATGCCTGGGAATGTTTTCACACTAGAACCTACAGCTTCATTGCATTACTTACCTACCTTGACAAACCTCACAGAAAGCATCTTATAGACATGAAATGATAAAAAGTCTCTTCTCTCCAATACCCCAAGGTATGACCAGGGCATGCCTTCTTAGTTAGAATATACAGCTGCTTATATGATAGAATTGTTAAAAGTGTTCAAAAATCCATTTCCCTTCCCAAAGCTATCTATACATACCTCCTCCAATACCTCCTAAACATATGTTCTTCCCAAAACAAGTCTTTCTGTCTTACGTTAAAATTCCTACATTACTTATTGCAAAGGTCTGGTAAGCTCTAATTACAGAATTGAGAACTTTGTCCTCAAAGAGATCTCAGAAGTGATCTGGCCCTCCAGGATCCAAGTAGGAATCTTTTCTGAATTTTTTCTGGCAAGCACAGTGTTTAATCTATCAGGAATGGCACACTAATCAGCCATTCACATTTTAGCTTCAATTCACTGAACGAGATAATTAGCTATTTATCTTCTATGTTCATTAGAAAAAATGAGGCTGAAGGGATAAAGGTGTGGGATGCTTCTAAGAGGGCAAAGTCAATATTTATTTACAGGATCAAGGGATTTTAAAGTTCATAGGGACTATAGAGGTTATTCCTTCCGTCCTTCATTCATTCAATCACTCATTTATTCAACTAACATGGGAAAATAAATTTGGAAATAACAACCGAGAGAGATGTTAAGAAGGTAGAAATGCTTGACAACTAATAGGAGGTAGGGTGTGTGGGTGAGTGAGAGTAAAGTGTGCCAACCCAAATGACTAGAAGAATGTGGTACTCTCAATAGAAAATAGTATGCTAGCAAGAACAGTTAGTTTAGGGGAGGAGATAAAGAACTTTGCTTCAGACTTCTTAAATTTGAGATGCTTGTGGGACATCTAGATAGAGCTATCCATCAGGCAGGGGTATATAGGGTGCTCATGTGCCCCACAGAATAGCACCTCTGATGTGGACACATGCTGAGCCCCTTTCAGGGCCACTCATCCACCTCTGCTGTCCATTTCTCACCAAACTCTCACCCATGGTTCCAAGAAGCTGGTAAATCATATCAGCAGAGGGGCTAAACCAAACTCACCTGTCAGTGAGTTAGGGGAATGTCTACCCCAGGCATGTGAAGACATTCCCTGCTGGAATGGGTAGATTGGAATAGTTTGTTCCAAGGACCATGAAGGCCTGATCAGCTCTAATTACAGAATTAAGAGCTCTGATCTGGTCCTCCAGGAACCCAAGTAAATAACCTTTCAGTAATTTTTCTAGCAAGTACAATTTATTGTCTTTCAGAAACGGCATACTAATCAACCATTTGTATTTTATCCTCATTTTACTGGACAGATTAATTATCTTCTCTGTCCATAAGGTATGAAGCAAGCACCATGGAATGCTTACAGCTTGGTCAGATATCAAAGATGCCAAGGTCACGCATCTTGGGCCACTGCTAGTCAACTCAACTTTTGTCTTGCCATTGGACTTTGGTTGGTTGGTTGTTGTCCTTTGTTCTCGCTGGACTTTAAAGACTAGAAAAGAAAGTAAGATTCATGACTCTGTGCAGCTTTGCCTCACTTAAATCCAATTCACTCCCAAATCAAGACATTACCCATAATGTCACTGGTCCTCTTAAAAAATGCAGGATAAACAACATCCGTCAGCCAGTTTGAGATGTGGTATCACAGCTCAGAAGAGAAAGAAGGCCTAGATACATAGATTTTGGAGTCAACATAATGATAATATGAAATGACAGGAACTAAGAAGTAACCAGAAAAATGAATAGAGAAAGAAAAGTAAAGGATTCATGAATGATCTTTGGAATATACCTACAAATAGAAGCAGCAAAATGGATGAGAATTCTGAAAAGGAGGCTGATAAGGATCAGACAGACAGAGGGAAAATCATGCCAAACAGCTGTGTCCTGAAAAGTCATTGAGGAGAGTCTTTCCAGAAGGAGGGGATAGTCAGCAATGTCAAATGCTACACAGAGGTCAAGAAGAAGGAATATAGAAAAATCAGTCAGATGGGCCAAATAAGAGTTTGCTGGTGAGCTTGCAGAAAGCAACTTCAGTCAGATAGTGGGAATGTTCAGACTGAAAAGGGGTAGAGGAATGGAAGTGTGAAAATGGAGGAAAGGAATATAGGCAGTGTTTTAGAAGTTTGGTTATAAAAATGCAGAGATATAGGACAATAGTTTGAGGGGATAATGAGGTCAAATAAAGACTTTTGTGATTGCTGTAGTTGACATTATTCTTCTAGCAATAGGGGAGATACTGTTAGACATATTTTTGGTCAGCAGGAAAAAGTAAGGATAAAATTTAAACTATAGGGTGGTATGATTGATAGGGAAAGGTCCTTGATCCTATGACATCAGAACTAAAATACTTGATGGGGAGGGGTGAGGAGGGGATTGAATAAGAAAGGAGCAAAGAGAACCCTAAACAATCTCTAACCCCTTTCATAATTTCACCAGCAATTTGTTCTGACTAGAAGCAGTCTTAACTCATCCCTAGCTCCTATCTACATTAATCTCTCAGTCTACCTCTCCCATCTTAAGACTCTTATGAAAGAAAACTGCAGCTTCCAAAAATAAGTAGCTCTCTTTCAGGACTTGGACCAGTGAGGAAACTTCCATGCAAACTGTAGCCATTTCTATACTGAATCTAGTTTTGGTGAGGGTTTGGCCCAGAAACTTTGAATAGGCTTTAAGTTCAGCTTTGTCCCACTCCCCTGTGTAAGGAAAGTAAGATAATTTACAGAAGGTAATATTAGGCACCTCTCCTAAGAATGCCAGCAATGAGACTGTGATTGGCTGAATTAAAAAGAAAAATTAAAGATTAGATCTGCAATTTCATTCAGTGAAAGTTGTAACAAGTAAGTAACCTCCCTCTCTCAATGCAAATTGCCACCTCCATCTCAACTTATAGTCAGTCCTAGAGTTTTCTATGTCACTGAGGTTGACTTGTCCTAAGTTACAAAACTAATATATGTCTGAAACAAGACTTGATCCCAGGACTTTCTGTCTCCGAAACTGGCTCAGTATTAGCTCTAACAAGCTTCCTGGCATTGCCTGATTCAGGGGAATGGAATGGAGACAAATTTAAAATGCAATAATGAACAGTAGATTGTCCCTGGGAATGACTGAAGCCTAAGAACTTGTTTTAGTTATTTATTCGGATTACCCTTCCTCATCCAAAAGGAAAATAATACGTTTGCAGTAGTAGCAGAATGATCTCTCCAGGGCTGCAGGATAGGACAAAATGATTGGCTAGGAAAATTTCTGATTTGGAGTATCAAGCATCCTCTCATTGGGTTATATTGGCAAGATACACTGATGTATGTATATTTTTGTCTCTCCTGTTAGTTCTTTGAGATCAGGGTTATTTTTTTCCCTTTTTTTATGTCTCTAGTCCTTTGCATACTGCCTGACACATAGTAGGCATTTAATAAACACATGTTGATTAGTCAACTTAATCCAATTATATTGAAAACATTTCTAGACATCCTAATGGTACCACAACCATTTAGAGAGACAATATGTAAGAGAAAGATCACTGGAGTTGACTTCAAATGAGATCTGAGTTTGAATCCCAGACTTCTCTTACTGAGTAGTTTTGTGATATGGAAAGTTTCCTCTTTTCACTATGCTTCAGGAGTTACAGCTACAATCCTTACCTGATAGTGTTCTCTTGTTTGACACATCTGCCATCCTTGCACAGGATCTCATCACCTCATGCCTGGAATAGTTCAACCCTACTTGTCGGTCTTGCTACCTCAGTTCCCTTCTCTGCTCCAGTATGACCTCCCCTCAGTTGTCACTGATCTTCCTAAATCACAGGGCTAACCCTCTATCAATCCTCCCTCATTCAGCAATATCCCAACGTCTTCCTACCACTTCCAGGGTCAAATTTAAAAATTCATTTGGTGTTCAAAACCCTTTATAAACCAATCTCTTCCTACTTTTCCAAACTTCTGATATCTTATTCACCCAAGGTATTCTGTAAACCCATGACATCGGTCTCCTTGCCATCTCTTGAAAACTATATTTTTACTCCCAACTCTGGGCTTATTTTTTCTTTTTAAAAATTATTTTTACTTATTTTGTTAAATATTTCCCAATTATGTGTAAAACAACTTTAACAATTATTTTAAAATGTTTTGAGTTCCAAATTCCTTTTCCCTTCTGCTCTCTCCCCTCCTTGAGAAGACAAATAATTTGATATTGATTATACATGTGAAGTCATGTAAAAGTTATTTCCATATTAGGCATATTGCAAAGGGAAATACAAAATTAAACAATAAAAATAAACGAAGTTTTAAAAGTATGCTTCTATCTGTGTTCAGAGTTCATCAGTTCTTTTCAGGAATTGGATAATACTTTTCATTTGGGTCCTTTGGAATTGTCTTGGAGTATTGTCTTGATTACAATAACTAAGTCTTTCACAGTTAATCACAGTGAATATTGCTGTTACTTTTAAAAATGTTCTCCTGATTTTGCTCATTTCACTTTGTTTCTGTTCATATAAGTCTTCCCAACTCTAGGTTTTTTCACCAATTATCTAAAAGGCACGAAATTCTTTCTCTTATTATCTTTGCTTCCTGGTTTTCCTGGCTTCCTTCAGGTATCAAGCTAAAAATGTCCTTTTCTAGAGAAAGCCTTTCTGAGTCCCCTTTAACAATTATATTTTTCCTCTGACATTATATCCATTTTTTGCTGTCTATATCTTGTTTGTACATAGTTGTTTTCATGTTTCTTTTTAAATTAGGCTGAAAACTTTGTGAACAAAGTTCTTTCTACCTGTCTTTGTATTTCCAGTGCTTAAAAGCTTGTTGACTTAGGATGAACAAGTAAGTCTTCTAAGTATTAAAGCTTAATACCAGGTATCATTTCACAGCTGTGCTTCAGGTATTTTCTCCTGGGTTTGCTTTCCACACAAGTTGCCCAAATTGGCTCTTTTGCTGCTTTGTTCCTCAGCCCAAACTGCTCATTGTATAGATGAGGAAATAGACTCCTAAAAGGCTAAATGACTTGCACTAAGTCACAGAGTGACAGAGGCTGAATCATGGGCACCAGCTAGCTCTTTAACCAATTGACCTTGCCCCTTAACCCAAAGTAACTTCATAATCCCTTCCCTTGCAATCCAATGACCATCAGATATAGTGCTGCAAGGAACCTTAAATGAAAAGCAAACTATTTAGTACCTCTTTGACCTCAGCAATGGGACCCATGTCTCTAGCAGTGCACCATCCTGATCACTTGGTCTCTCATAGCCTCAGTTTTGGCATCTGTAAAATGGTGATAATGATGACTTCCCAGACTTGTTATAAGAATTAAATGAAATAAAATAAGTAAAATGTTTTTTTAAACCTTAAAGTGCTGTATGAATGATAGATGCTAGCTCTGCTAGCCACATAAGAGTAGAGCAGGTCCTTCTGTGGCTTGGAGTTACACAATTACTTAATCAAAATGCAATGATAGCTGCCTTGAAATGTGATGAAAAGTCAACCTTCCCTTGATCTGGGCAGCAGGTACCTGTGTTGCAGGGAGCCCTTTCAAGGTACTTACTTTCTCTAGAAAAAGATAAAAGAAGGAGACATAAGAAGTCAGTGTGAAAAGTAGCAGTTGGCTATATATAGTTTGTGAGGATCTGAAGGAGCTGGAATCCTGAAGAACTGTTCAAGACAGTAATGTTTGTCTTTCCTAAAGAGGACAGAGATGACTCCCAATCCTTCTAGTCACATCTCCTAGGCTATTCTAGTTCTTCAACACAAACTTGGCCCCTGAATCAAGCTTTTGTGGAGAGGTTGATGGAGGAAATAACTCAGTTTCTGTGACTGTTGGTAATTATAGCCTGGCAAAATGAAAGATTGTTCAATCACTTTTAAAAGGGAAGGCCGCAATGAAAGCAGCAAGTTAATCCCATTCGAGACATCAGCAGAAGGAAACCAGCTTATAAGGAAGTCTTTGGATCTCAATGGGGATGCTCAGAGCTCTGTTCTCTTTGACCTTCAAAGTACTACCTTCATTTGGAACAGGTGTTGACCAATGAATGAAAAACCTGACACTGTATATGGGTATGCATTGAGTCAGAAGGAAATGAAATTCCACTCTATATAGCAGTTCTCTCTGATTTTTTTTCTTATGGGTGAAATACCTTTAATGCTCAAAACCTTCTGGAAAATAAAAGAGGGTCTCCATTCTAAGAGGAAAAAAGACATTTTGCTTTTTAAAGAAACACAGTCTGGAACAGTTCTCCAATTTAATCCCAAAAGGCTCTGGGGAGCTCTAATTTTCTCTCATTCTTCCGTTTGACAATTCAATTCAGCAATTAATCAATCAATACATTTTTATAAACCACCTACTATATTCCAGGCACTGTGCTACATGCTTGGTTACAAAGAAAGGCAAAAAAGACAGTCCCTGGTTAGTCTAGGGGGAGACAAAATGCAAACAATAAAGTACGAACAAGTTATACGTAGGATAAAGTATGTGTAGAACTGGAAATAGTCAACAGAGGGAAGGCACTAGAATCAAGGGAGATAGGGAAAGACTTTTTATAGAAGGAATTTTAGCTGAGACCTGAAGGAAGACAGGGAAGTTGAGGGACATAGAAGAGGAGGGAGAGAATTTGAGGCACAGGGAAGATAGACTAAAAATGTTCAGTCAGAAGATGTCTTATCTGAGAGGCAGCAAAAGTGCCACTATCACTGGATCACAAAGTGGTGGAGAGAAAGATGTAAGAGGACTGGAAAGTTTGGAAGGAGTCATGTTATGAAGGGCTTTGAATGTTAATTTCGTATTTGATCCTGGAGATGATCTGGGACCCTAGACTTTATTGAGTACTGAACATTCCTGCACTTCAAGAAGATTACTTTCACAGCTCAGTGAAAGATAATCGAGTAGGGAGAGACTGGTGGTAGGGAAACCAACCAGCCGGTTAGTGCAGTAATTTAGATAGGAGGTGGCTTTATACAAATGACAAATTACTAGTCATATGAAGACCAAATACTACTACAACCATAAATAAAAATAATGAAGCATTATTCAATATAAATGTATAAATATGACAGTGCATATTGCTTCAGGTAATAATGATTGCTTACATCACTAATTATTATAGCTATTAATAATAAATGACACTATAAAGAACTTTAAATTCTTTAAAGTACGTTACAGAAGTCATCTCATTTGAGGTCCATACGGGTCCTTACTCAGGATTGGTGAGGTAAGTATCTTTTTTCTTAACTTGAATAGACAAGGAAATTGAGGGGGGGTCAGAGAAGTTTTTATACATCTATGATTGCCGCAACTGAGGCAGTATTTAAACCTAGGTCTTCTTGACTACATGTATAGGACTCTAGCCATTGCATCATACCATTCTTTGTTTTACTGTTTATAAAATTCATTCCTCACAACAATAACCCTGAAAGGCATCTACTACCTACTATCATTATTCTCACTTTAAAAATCCTGTGATTTCCCTACCTGAAGTTCAGGGAAGTTATGTTCATGGTTACAAGTTGACTTGGGGTCAGGGGATGATTCTAACAGAGGTCTTCTATCAGTGTAAGAAGAGAGGAGGAAAGGGATATTTGGCAGGAAGATTTCAGAGGGAGAATGTTCAGGCTTTGCTCAGACTATGTATGGAGACTGAGAAAGAAAGAATCAGGCAGGAGTTTGCTGGTGAATCTTTAATGACCAGTTCCTAGAAAGAAAAAAAAAAGTAAGCATGATACACCTTTGAGTTTAATTTACATCATTAACATTTTCTTCATTATTTTCTCAAATCTAAACAATCAGCAAAATAATAAATTGTCCTAATTTGTAGCATTGGCCAACTTCCATGGTGTAAATGCTCACCCTTAAAATTAATAGTAAACTCTCAGGGGCCTTGAGCTGAGTCAAGCATAGCTTTGCCTTCAGTATCAATTGGAAAGATGGGGCACCCTTAATGGAAACAGAGAAGTAAGAAGCATGGACAGGTTGCAGGTAGCAGAAGGGGATTAAATTCTGTTTTGGACATGATGTATTTGAAGTGGGTATAAATTATCCAGGTGATGATTATTGGCTAGTAGATGATTAGAAATATCACACAGGAGCTATGAGAAGAGAATAGACCTGGAGATATGTTCATACAAGAAGTGATTTGGTGTATTAGAAAAGGAGCTGGTTATTTTGGAGCCAGTAGTTCCTATGATACCTCTAGAATATCCTGACTGTGTGATCCTAGCAAGTCATATAAACTACCAGTGCTCTAGGCAATTCTTTGGTTATAAATTGCAGAGAAAATATAGATCTCCATTCATAGAGTTTCCTCATTTAAGAGTTTCCAATGCTAATGAAATTGCAGGTCCAGTTCCTATCCATATAGCTATAATTTAGATATCTATATCCCTGCATATATGAATATATAAGTTGAATATATATCCATAGACAGATATATTTATATACAATTCTGTGTTTATGTAAGTGTGTGGACATGCGTGCATATGTATATATATGCACGTGTGTGTGTGTGCGTGTGTGTGTGTGTGTGTGTGTGTGTGTAGTCACTGAATGGAGGCAGCAAAGGGAAGAAAAGGAGAAGTGGTTTGCTTTGTGATAGATGTGGGAGTCATCCGCAGTAAGACGATAATTAAAGCCTTAGGAATAGATGAGGTCTCCGAAGGAGATAGCATAGAGAAGACAATTGAGGACAGAGAACTGGGGAAAACTTTCTACTTTGAGGATGACAGAAAAATTAATTAAGACTCAAAACAAACAGTCAAAAAGTAGAGGCAACCAGAAGACAAGTGGTGTTACAAAATGATGAAAACATTGAGGAAGAAATGGTTCCTCACAGAATGAGAATGCCAATACTGCTGAAAATTCAAGGAAGAAGAGGTGGGAGAAAAAGACAACTACTTTTGGTGAAGGTCATTAAAGACCTTAGAAAGATTCATTTCAGTAGAATCATAGAATTAGAAGTCAGATCTCATCATTGAAGTGTTAGTGGATGATGTACAAGTGATTGTAGACCGACATTTTTAGAAGTGACTTGATCTAAACACTTCGTTTTAAAATTGAGGATAAGATCTCAATTTTTTAAACCAATCAGACAATTATTAGGACCTATCATGTGCCAGGCACTGTGATAAGCACTGATAATAAAAATCTCCTTGACTTGTTCAGCCATTTCCCAAATTCAGGGACGTTTCCTTGGTTTCCAATTCTTTGCCACCACAATGAAAGAGGTGCTATAAATATTTTTGTACAGATAGGTCCTTTCCCTTTTTTTTCCTTTTTTCTTTTATCTTAGAAATACAGATATAGTAGTGATATTGACAGTTTAAAGGGTATACACAGTTTTATAGTTCTTCAGACATAGTTCCAAATTGTTATACGGAATGGTTGGATCAGTCCACAACTCTATCAATGACATATTAGTGTCCCAATTTTTCCATATCCTCCCCAGCATTTGTAATTTTCCTTGAGAGAATATAATTGTGCCATAAGAAATAATGAGCAGTATGGTTTCAGGAAAATCTGGGTTGACTTATATGAACTCATGCAAAGGGAAATGAGCAGAACCAGGAGAAAACTGTACACAGTCACACCGATATTGTACTAATGATAAACTCTGAAAGACTTAGCTACTCTGATCAAGACAACGATCCACAACAATTCGAATAGACCCATGTTGAAAATTTGTATCTGCCACTAGAGAGTGCATATCCAAGCATATTTGCTTTACTTTACTTTTCCTCTTTTTGTTTGTGTGTTTTTTTTTCTTTTGCAACAAGACTAATATAGAAATATGCTTTGCATGGTTTCACATGTATAATCAATATCATATTGCTGGCCTTCTCAAGGGGTTAGGGAAAGGAAAGAGGGAAAGAATTTGAAGCTCAAAATTTAAAAAAAAATGAATGTTTAATTTTTCCAAGTATTTGGGAAATATTTAGTGAAATAAATAAAAATTGCATTTTTAAATTTCCTCAAAATTGCCACAAAAAAGTGTGTGCTTATGTATTTCCTACCCTCTAAAGATCATTAAAATTAAGACGGAAGATATAGGCAGAGAATTCCAGTGTATACCATTTTCAAAGGGCACCCAGCGCATGAAGAGGACCAGAGGAGAGGAAAGGTATTACAAAGTTTTCTTTGATGTAGAAGACTACTTAGCTCTTTTTGTAGTAGTAAATAACTGGAGACCAAGGGAGATGCCTACTAGTCAAGGGAATAGCTGAACAAATTGTGGCATACGAATATAATGAAATAGTATTGTGCTATAAGAATGAAATAACACTTGGTTTCAGAGAAACCAGTGAAGACTTGTATGAACTGATGCAAAATAAACTGAGCAGAACCAGGGCAATGCTATGCAATAACAATACTGTGAAGGACAAATAGGTTTGAAGAACTTAAGATCAATGCATTGACCAACCATGAATCCAGAGAAGCAGTGATGGAATAGGCTCTTCACCTCCTGAGGGAGATGAATTCAAGATTCAGAATTAGACATAAACTAGGGGCATGGCCAGTACGGGAATATGTTTGCTTGTCTAGGCAAACATTTTTTAAAAAGGGTTAGCTTTTTCCTTCTTTCTATTTTATCAGTTGGGGGTGAGGGGAGAGAAAATAAATGTTTGATCAATGAAAAAAGAATTTTAAAAATATTTTATTTAGAAGCCTGGAATTTAAAGTAATTTCATAACTATACAAATTAATCTGGTAATATTTGATGCCAAAGTCTAAAATACTAACCAGAAAAGTAGAGCATAGGATGTTCAAAAGAACGTGCTCTTCATGGTTCCAGGACAACTATGAATTTTCCAATTTCACAAGCACACCACATAAAATGAGTAAATGACTGTATGATGAAAAATTGCATCTAAAGAACTGATTTTTTTAAATTAGAGCCAAGGGAAGTGTGATTAGGAAATTTTTTACAACATAAATAATGTTAGTTTGTGATTTTCTAAGCATGTATGTGGCCTGCAAGGATCTGTTCTATTTAAGTTTAACACTAACGGTATAGGAAACTCTGGGTGTAGACACTCCTTCCACCAATATAGATTGCTAATTTATTGCAACTCAATTGTAATTTGAAGTGATTCCTGGAACACTGTGAGGTTAAATGACTTGCTTATGATCATACAGCTACTGTAGAAATATGATCGAGGGAGAGCATCTAAACGGAGGTCATCTTAACATCTTGACACACCATGACATGTAGTCTCCTTCCAAATGAAGTATATCAGACGAAATAATCAGATAAAACTTTAAACAATATCCATTTTAACATAAGGGAGGATAGCCCCCGTTCTGTAAATTCACTTGAAAACCATAGCATGTTCAAGATAGAATTTAACTCCAAGTATGCTGACGATCTCAGTTTTAAATCCTAAGTTCATTTAGATGACACAGATCTACAATTCCTTTTTTTTGTGAAGTCAGAATAGGGCAGAAATCTTATAAATTCATTTGCATTTGGGTTGGAGAGAAGATGCTTTAACCCATCTATGCACTCCCATGTGACAAACCAGATGAGCTATTGGAAAGGAGTGTTACAATTCCACTGGTCCTTCTCAACTAAATGTAAAATACAAATTCCTCAAGGGTAGGTAGGTGGTACAATGGATAAAGTACCAGACCTGGAGTCAAGAAGACCTGAGTCCAAATCTGGTCTCAGATACTTACTACCTATGTGACCCTGGGCAATTTACTTAACACTGCTTGCCTCCGTTTCCTCATCTGTAATATGAGCTGGAGAAGGAAATGCAAACCATTACCATATCTTTGCCAAGAAAACCCCAAATGCGGTCAGGAAAAGTCAGATATGCCTGAAAAATGACTGAATAAGAATGACAAATTTGTAGAGCAGGTGCAGCTCTTCATTGGTAGAGGGATTTTCCTCTTTGGGAAAGTCTTATATAAATAAAATATGTCTGGAGGGGAACATGGTACTTTTGTTTTCAACATTGCAGTCATTTCTAAGGACTTTTCCTAATCTGTTGCCCTAGCATTGAACTCTCTGCTATAATAAAGGAAAAGATATATGCAAAAACCAACTAAAAATGAAAGCATATCTAACATTCTACACTTGAAATCTTCTTCTCTCTCTGGAAAAATGTAAAACACGTTTGTCTTTTGTCTTCTATAATCATTATAGGTTTCAATTTCTCTGTTTAGTTTCCTGTGACAACTCTTTTCATTTACATTATTGAAGTCATCCTAGATATTTGTTTTGTAGATCCTGCTTATTTTGCTTGGCATTGGTTCATACAAGTTTGTACAAATTCCTCTAAAATATTCATATTTTGTTTCTTATGGTGGAATAAAATTCCATTATATTCATATATATGTATATACATACATACATACTACAGATTGTTCAGGCATTTCCAGTCAATACACATTCATTACATTTCTAGTTCCTTGCTACCATAGAATAAGATACCTTGACTACCTTGGCATATATTGGACTTTTTCCCTCTGCTTTCTGATAAATGAGACACATACACACTCACACACACATATGTACATACACACATGCACACACACATATATGCATACGCACGCACACACATATATGCATACACACATGCACACACACACACACACACACATATATATATATATATATATATATATACACATATACTCACTGAGTCAAGGGGTATACCATTTAATACTTTTCCTTTCACGGTTCCAAATTGTTTTCAATAAGGGATGCACCGATTCACAAGTCCACCAACAAGGTATTATTACAAATTAACATCCTTTTCAAAACCAAAGCCAAAACCAAAAAACTAGAAATCAGTGAAGTTCTTCTCCAAGAGATCCCTTCACATCGATGATGTTGAGGGATTAAATTTATGTTTGACACAATTCTGAACAAACAATAAACCTGATGAGATATCTGATACCAAAAGAATTTAGCAAATCTGCAAAACAAGAAAATTAAATGAACCATTGAGGAAATTTATGTTTATTTTATTTTTTCTTGTGGTTCATTTTACCCAACAGTGATACCCTCTAGTAAAAGCCCTTTCTTCTGATTGGAAACAGACTCTGTAATAAAAGTGGGTTAGGATCACAGTGATAACCTAAATGCAAAAACATGAATACAAAATGCCCTTAGAGGAAAGGCCCACATCTGCTTATGTTTGATACTGGGAAATGTCTGTGCAATGCTGGGTCATGATTGCTACCAGGTGCCAGGAGTACTTAGAGTAATGTCTCATCTACATAACCATATAGAAAAGGTCTATGTACAAGAGTGCACACACTGATTCAAAAATTATATAAAATATAGCCTAAATTTTCCACTTGCTCTCTTTCTGAAGGCTGACCTTTTTAAATGTCCATGTGTGTGAAAAGAGATACTTTGAGTCTGAAGACATATACTGCTAAGAATATTTCTTCCCTTTGCCTTTTTCTCTTAAGCTGATTTGAAAACAAACTATCTCCTACTATCTTTTACCATTTCTAATCCATCACTTCTCTGCTCAAGAAACTTCCAAAACATTTAATATTCCAATTAAAATTGCATACTTGCTCTTATACCTTTCACCATCATGATTTTGCAAAGGCCAACCCACCATCTGAAGTGCTTTCCTATATCATAACCACCTTTTGGATTTCCTAGCTCCCTAAGACTCAACTCAAGTACTACCGATGATTCAAGGGCTTACTCTCTTAGATTTAGAGTTTGAAAGGAGCTTAGCAGTCATCAGATCCAACCACTTAATTTTACAGATGATAAAAAAAATGGGGATTGGGAAAATGTTATGTGTAAGTTTTATATTTATTTACCTATATGCAGGAGAGCTAGGTGGTTCAGTGGGTAGAGTGCCAGGTCGGGAATCAGGAAGATTCATTTTCCTGAGTTCAAATCTGGCGTCACGCCCTTACTGGCTTTATGACCCTGGGCAACTCACTTAACGCTCTTTGCCTCAGTTTCCTCATCTGTAAAATGAATTGGAGAAGGTGGCAAACTTCTCTAGCATCTTTACCAAGAAAACCTCAAATGGGATCATGAAGAGTAGAATATGACTAAAACATTTAAACCAACAAACAAAAACCTGTGCGCATGTATCGCCCAGAAGAATATATTAGAATAGGCCTTAAGGACAGAGATTGTTTTGTATTACTTTTTATCTCCAATATTTAGTACAGGTTCTTGCACGCAGCAGGGACTTAATAACTGTTTATTGAATGCAAAATGTTTTCTACACATCATCCTCAGTAGGAAGTCTTTTTCATCCTTCTACTTGCATCTACAACACTTAAGCACAGAATCTGACAATTAAAGATTTAGAAATGCTTATTGAATTGACTTCTGTGCAAAGACATTGTGTGCAATAGCAAAGGTTAGCAGTGTTCTACCTATCCACACTTCCCCTGACCCCTTTGGTAGAAGCCATATAAAGTAGGGTTCCTGCTGTTTGGACTAGTCTAATTTTCCCCTAAAAGTCAGGGAAACCATCCTTAAGCCTTGAGTGATCCAGTGAACTAGGGTTCAAGACATGAGTTTCATTTTCTGGTTCCCTAGAGCATAAAAAAACCAAGTCCATGAAAAATCAAGTCAAGTCTACAAACAATTAGTACTGGGCATTGTGCTAAGTCCTGTGGATACAAAAAATGTGTCCCTGCTCTCAAGGAGCTTACATTTTAACAAGATGAGACAAGTCAGGCAAACAAGTCAGGGTCCCTTGCACTTCATGGATGCCCCATTGCTATATAAATCACCAGACTCTTCTGACCAGATAATTTTGTATGGAAAGGAAGAGGAGGATTGTATCTTCTTGAATCACTCGTATATTCTTGCTTCATTTTTTTCCATGTTATCCTTCTCAGTGGAGGGTGGAGCAGAAAGCTCCTTTTAAAAACCTTAAAAAGGTCACCAAGGCCAGCCATATCTTCATTTTCTACCGGGCTTCACTGAATTGGACTTCTTCTTCTTTCCCTATTAGACCATAAACTTCTTTGGGACAGGTATTATTTTCATTATTGTATTAGAATCCCCAGCATTTAGCATAGTGTTTGGTATACAGTAGTCACTTGTTAAATATTTATTGACTGACTACTTAAAGTAAACTTTCTTCATTAGTAAATATTAGACTATAGAGATCTCATTTATTTTAATCCTGACCCTGAACCCTGGTACTTACCTGAGTCAGACTTGGTCCAGAATATGTAATGTCAATCAGCAGGACTGAAATGGAATGACCTCATGAATGATGCATAGGAAAAGCCCAGAACAGAGAATGCAGAGCCCCATGTGATTCTTTGGCCAGGTAATGCAACCTGTAGCTCCTGTATTCTAGCCATGTACACAAGTGAATCCTCTCCATGGGACAGAGTGGCTAAAACTGACTGGATGGGATTTACCAAATGGATGCTTAAAAAAGTTTGCATGGAGGATAAAGATACTTCAAGAGTGAGCATTACCTAATAATTGTTGACAATCCTAGAAAAGCTGAACTTCCAATATAAGAAAAATGAAAGAAAATACATTCAGTAGTTAGAGACAAAGCTCCAGGACCACCTGCTGGAGGCACAATTGTTAATGGATTTAGTGAAAGCACATGTGGGAGAGAAGATGCTGATAGGAGTATGGACTGTGACTAGTGACAGTTGTTCCAACCTTGCTGGAAAAATTTGTTGAATTTCACTGAGGTAAAAGTTATAAGAGAAGAGGATAGTAGCAGCAGTGAGGATTTGAAGTGAAAATCCACTCTGCTAGTTAGAAAGCCTTAGGCTTACCCTATTGCCACAATCCCTACTCCCAACCAGGGGAATTATGCCCCAGGGAATTTTTACCACTGAGAAACTAAGGAGGCTTCTGAAAAAGTTTAAAATCTAACCCAAGTTACTGAGGCAACAATGGTTATTATTAAGGCATTAAAAGGGGGTCACGTGAATCTCTTCCCAAGAGCAGAATTCCTTAGGTTTGAGAATCTCATAAAAAAACTTATTTTTGAAAAACTAGTTAAATCAAAAGAAAAAAAAACATGAAAAAGAATAAAATAAGTAAAATAAGTGGAGAAAGTATGCTTCATTCTGCATTCAGAGCCTATTGATTCTTTATCTGAATGAAGGTAGCATTTTCTTTCATAAGTCCTTTGCACTTGTCTTGGATCATTGTGTTGCTAAGAAGAGCTGAGTCATTTGTAGTTGATCATACAATGTTGCTGATACTGTGTACAATGTTTTCTGGTTCTACTCATTTCACTTTGCATCAGTTTGTATGTCTTTCCAGGCTTGTTCTGAAATCTACCTATCATTTCTCATCACACAACCATATCCCATTACATTCATTTATCACAGCTTGTTCAGCCATTCCTCAATAGATGGGCATCCATTCAATTTCCAATATTTTGCCACCGTGAAAAAGGCAGCTACAAATATTTTTGTGAATGCAGGCCCTTTTTTCACCTTTTTCGATACACACCTAGAAGTAATATTGCTGGATCAAAGGGCATATACAGTTCGATTGCCCTTTGGGTGTAGCTCCATATTGCTCTCCAGAATATTTAGATCAGTGTCCCAATTTTCCCACATCCTCTCCAACAATTATTACTTTCTATTTTTGTCATATTAGCTGATCTGATAGGTATGAGGTGTTGTTTTAACTTGAATTTCTCTAATCAAAAGTGATTTGGAGCACTTCTTTATATGCCTAGAGCTGGCTTTAATATCTTCATCTGACAACTGCCTGTTCATGTCCTTTGACCATTTATTAGTTGGGGAATGGCTTGTATTCTTATAAATTTGACTCCATTCTCTATATACTTAAGAAATGAGACCTTTATCAGAGACAATTGTAAAGATTGTTTCCCAGCTTTCTGTTTTCTTTCAAATTTTGATTGCATTGAGTTTGCTTGTGCACAAACCTTTCAATTTAATATAATCAAAATTATCTATTTTACATTATCTAAAGCTCTTTGTTTCTTGTTTGGTAATGAGTTCTTCTCTTCTCAATAGATCTTGCTCTTCTAATTTGCTTGTGATGTCACTCTTTATGTCTAAATCATATAAACATTTTGACATTATCTTGTTATGCAATGTGAGGTGTTCATTTATACCTAGTTTGTGCCCTATTGTTTTCCAGTTTTCCCAAAAGCTTTTTGTCATAAAGTCTGGGGTCTTTGGGTTTATCAAACACTTGGTTGCTATGTTTATTTTTTACTGAGTCTTGTCTATCTAATCTATTGCCTTGATCCACCACTTTTTCTTAGCCAGTACCAGATAGTTTTGATAATATGCTTCATTGTTGATAACATACTTTATTACATATAGTACTAGATAGTTTATAATATATTTTGAGGTGTGGTATTGCTAGGTCACCTTCCTTTCTATTTTTTTTTATTAATTCCCTTGATATTCTTCACCTTTTGTGCTTCCAGATGAATTTTATTGTAAATTTTTTCTAGCTTTATAAAATATATTTTTGGTAATTTGATTAGTATCGCATTGAATAAGTAAATTAATTAATGTAATATTTTCATTTTTATTACATTGGTTCAGCACACCCATGATCAATCTATATTTTCCCCATTGTTCAGATCTGACTTTATTTGTGTGAAAAGCATTTTGTCATTGTGTTGATATAGTTCCTGGGTTTGTCTTTGCAGGTAGACCCCCAAGTATTTCATACTGTTTACAGTTATTTTAACAGAATTTCTCTTATCTCTTGCTGCTGGCTTTTGTTGGTTATATAAAGAAATGCCAATGATTTATGTGAATTTATCTTAAATCCTGTGACTTTGCTTAAGTTGTTAATTATTTAAGTACCTTTTAATTGATTCTCTAAGGTCTCTAAATACACAATGACATTTATACCCCTGCTTTTATTTTTTAACTTCAACTGACACATAACAGATTCTGCTCTAGTTCCTTACCTTTACTCTGTGTGTCTCTCTGCTTCAAGTGTGTTTCTTGGAAACAGCATATTGTAGAGTTCTGTTTTTTTATCTACTTTGTTATCCACTTCTCTTTAAGGGGAAAGTTCATCTCATTCACATTCACATAATATGACACACATTCACATTCATATAAATACACACACACATACATACATATGTATAAACATGGGTGTATGTATGTATGCATATCTATGTATGTATATGTGTATATGAATGTATATAAAATTCACAGTTATGATTACTATCTCTGTATTTCCCTCCATCCTGTCTTTCCTCCTGTTTGTCCTCTTTCTCCTTTCACCCTTTCCCTTCCCGAAAGTGTTCTGCATTTGTCTACTGCCTCCCCTGGTCTACATCTTCTTCTGTCAGTCCCACCCCCTTTAACTAATCTCCTCTTCTCATACTTTCCTGTTGGTTAAGTTGTATTTCTATATTCAATTGATTGTGTATATTATTTACTCTTTAAGTCAATATTGATAAAAGTAAGGTTCAAGCAATGCCCACTGTCCACATTTCCATCTTTCCTTCCACTGAAATGTTTTTTTTTGTGCCTCCTAATGAGATATAATTTACCCCATTTTATTTCTCCCTTCCTTCTATACCCAGCGTACTTCTCTTTCTCATCCTTTAATTTTCTTATGTTATTTTCTCCAATTCATCTGTCTATTTATATTCCTTCTAGCTGTACTATTAGCAGTACAATTTTTTAAGAATTTTAAGTGAAATTTTCCCATGTAGGGATGTAAACAATTCAGATCCATTATCCCTTATATTTTCTTTTCCCTTTTTCCCTTTTTAGGCTTCTCTTGAGTCTTGATATTGGAGATCATTTTTTTGTTGTTGTTGTTGAATTCTCATCTTCTCCTTATGAAAGCTTGAAATTCTTCTATTTTATTGAATGGCCATTTTCTCCCCTTGAAGAATTATACTTAATTATGTTGAGTAACTGATTCTTGGTTGTAGGTTTGGTGCCTTTACCTTCTGGAATATCATGTTCCATGATCCCTGATTCTTTAATGATGCAGTTGTTAATTCCTATATAATCGATTGTGGCTCTCCAATATTAAAATTGTTTCTTTCAGGACACTTAGATCACTTCTTCCTTGACCTCATAGTTCTGATATAAATCTGCAATGTTCTTTGGAGCTTTTATTTTGGGATCTCTTTTTGAGGTGACTGGCGGATTTTTTTTTAATGCTTATTTTTCCCTGCGGTTCCAGGATATCAGGGCATTTTTCTGTGATAATTTCTTAAAAGATGCTGTCTAGGTCCTCCTTATGATTTTGACTTTCAGGTAATCCAATGATTGCGACATTATCTATCTTGGATCTATTTTTCAGGAGAGCTGTTTTTCCAGTGAGGTATTTTACATTTTCTTTTATTTTTTTTTCATTCTTTGAATTTGTTTGGTTGATTCTCGGTGTTTCATAGTCATTAGTTTCCACTTGCTAAGTTCTAACTTTTAAAGGATTGTTTTCCTCAGTTTGCTTTACTACTTCATTTTTTGTCCAGTTGACCAACTGTACCTTTTAAGCAGTTATTTTCTTTAGTAGATTTTTTATATCTCCTTTTCCATTTGGCTAATTCTAGTTTTAAAGCAGTTGTTTCCTTTTGCCAAGCTGGTGACTCTTTTTTTCATAATTCTGTTACATCAGTCTCATTTCTTTTCCCAATTTTTCCTTTGCCTTTCTTACATGATTTTTTCTAATTAATTAATTAATTTTTATCTTTCAACATTCACTTCCACAAGATTTTGAGTTCTGAATTTTCTTCCCCTTCTCTCCTCCCCGCACCCCAAGACAGCATGGATTCTGATTACTCTTCCCCCAATCTGCCATCCCTTCTATCACACATCTCCTTTTCTTATCCCCTTCCCCTCTATTTCCTTGTAGGGCAAGATAGATTTCTATATCCCATTGTCTCTTTGTCTTATTTCCCAGTTGCATGTAAAAACAATTTTTTAACATTAATTTTTAAAACTTTGACTTTCCACTTCTCTCCTTTCCTCCCTCCTCATTCATCCCCATTGAGAAAGCAAGCAGTTTGATATAGGTTATACATGTGTAGCCATGTAAAACACTTCCATAACAGTCATGTTGTGAAAGACTAACTATATTTCCTTCCCTCCTATCCTGCCTCTTCTTTTATTCCACTCTCTCTTCTGACCCTGTCCCTCCTTAAAAGTGTTTACTTCTAATTACCCCCCCCTTTCATTTGTCCTCCCTTCAATCCCCCCTCCCCCACACCCCCTGCTAATCCCCTTCTCTCCTGCTTTCCTTCAGGGTAACATAAATTCACCTACCCAATTGTATGTGCATGCTATTCCCTCCTTAAGTCAAAACTGATGACAGTAAGGTTCATTGTTTCCTTCTCCCCTCCCCCATCTTCCCCTCCATCGAAAAAGGTTTTTCTTGCCTCTTTTATGATTTTCCCCATTCTATTTCTCCCTTTCTTCTCCTTCTCCCAATATATTCCTCTCTCAGCCCTTAATTTTATTTTTTAGATATTATCCCTTTATATTCAGCTCACCCTGCATCCTCTGCACACACACACACCCACACACACACACACATACACACACACACACATACCACCTCAGACACTTAACACTCACTAGTTGTGTGACCTTGGGCAAGTCACTTAACCCCAATTGCCTCATCCTGGGTCATCTCCAGTCATCCTGATGAATATCTGGTCACTGGATTCAGATGGCTCTGGAGGAAAAGTGAGCCTGGTGACCTCCACAGCCTTCCCTCACTCAAAAACCAAAGTTAAGTGCAAGTCATGTCATCATTTCTCTGATGGCATGGTCTTCTTCAGCAACAAAAGATGAACACACACACACATACACACACACACACAAACACACACATATAAATGTATGTATGTGTAATCCCTCAAACTACCCTAATACTGAGAAAACTCTCAGGGTTTACAAATATTATCTTTCCATTAGGAATGTAAAAAGTTCAACTTCAGTAAGTCTCTTATGATTTCTCTTCTCCATTTACCTTTTCATACTTCTCTTGATTCTTGTAGTTGAAAGTCAAATTTTCTATTCAGTTCTGGTCTTTTCATCAAGAATACTTGAAAATCTTCCATTTCATTGAATGTGTATTTTCCCCCTGAAGTATTATACTCAGTTTTGCTGGGTAGATGATCCTTAGTTTTAATCCATGTTCCTTTGACCTCTGGAATATCATAGTTCAAGCTCTGCAAACCCTTAATGGAATAGCTACTAGATCTTGTTTTATCCTGATTCTGATTCCACAATACATGGATTGTTACTTTCTGGCTGTTTGCAATATTTTCTCCTAGACCTGAGAACTCTGAAATTTGGCTAAATATTCCTCAGAGTTTTTCTTTTAGGATCTCCTCCAGAAGGCAATTGGTAGATTTTTTCAATACCTATTTTACCTTCTGGTTCTAAGATATCAGGACTGTTTTCCTTAAAAATTACTTGAAAGATGATGTTTAGGCTCTTTTTTTATTGTGTTTTTAAGGTAGTTTCATAACTTTTAAATTGTCTCTCCTGGATCTATTTTTCAGATGAGTTGTTTTTCCAGTAAGATATTTCACATTGTCTGCTATTTTTTCATTCTTTTTGTTTTGTTTTATAACTTCCTGATTTTTCATAAAGTCATTAGCTTCCATCTGCTCCATTTTAATTTTTAAGGAATTATTTTCTTTGGGGGGAGGAGCCAAGATGGCAGAGTAGAAAGATTCACATATGCTAGCTCCGAACCCACATCCCATAAATTACCTGTAAAGAAGAACTCCTGACAAATTCTGGAGCAGCAGAAGCCACACAAGAATGGAGTGGAGGACATTTCTGTTCCAGAGAGCCCTGAAAAACCAACACCAAAGGTCCGTCGCACACTGGACCAAGAGCAGAGCCAAGCCCTGCCTTGGCTGCGCAGCACTGAGAGGAGCAGATCTGAGCAGGCTTCAGGGACAGAATCTCCAGCAGCCTCACAGGTCCCTCCACCCACAGGAGACAAAGGTTACTAGAGAGTCTTTTGGGCTGGCCAAGAGGGGAGCAGGATGTCTCCATAACTCAGGCCCCCTTCAGAGGCAGCAGCAGAGGCAGAAGCAGACAGGGGCTCCCAAAGCAGACAGGAGCTGGGATCCATTATTGAAAGTCTCCACGTAAAACTCCTAAGGGAACTGAGCCCCTGGTGGCCACCCTGCCCCCACCCAAGCAGCTGAACTTAATCTCAAACTGAACAGCAGCCCTGCCCCCGCTGAAAGACCTGAGGCTGGGAAGCAACATTTGAATCTCAGACCCCGAGCACTAGCTGGGCAGATCTGGAGGTGAGGCAGGGGTGGAGAGGAATCTCAGAAGTCAAGTAACTGGTTGGGAAAATGCCCAGAAAAGGGAAAAAAATAAGACCATAGAAGGTTACTTTCTTGATGAACAGATATCTCCTCCCATCCTTTCAGATGAGGAAGAGCAATGCTTACCATCAGGGAAAGACGTACAAGTCAAGGCTTCTGTATCCCAAACATCCAAAATGAATATTCAATGGGCTCAGGCCATGGAAGAGCTCAAAAAGGATTTTGAAAATCAAGTTAGACAGGTGGAGGAAAAACTGGAAAGAGAAATGAGAGAGGTGCAAGAAAAGCATGAAAAGCAGGTCAACACCTTGCTAAAGGAGACCCAAAAAAATGTTGAAGAAAATAACATGTTGAAAAATAGGCTAACTATGGGAGGAGCCAAGATGGTGGAGTAGAAAGATTCACATATGCTAGCTCCAAACCCACAGCCCATAAATTACCTGTAAAGAGGAACTCCCAACAAATTCTGGAGCAGTGGAAGCCGCACAACAATGGAAGGAGATTTTTGTTCCAGAGAGCCCTGAAGGGCCGACACCAGGGGTATGTCATGCACTTGACCGCGGGACACCGAGAGGACCAGATCCCAGTGGGTTTCAGGGACAGAATCTCCAGTGGCGACGCAGGTCCATCCACCCACAGATGCCAGAGGTTAGTGAGAGAGCCTGTCTGGCTGCCTGAGAGGGGAGCGGGGTGTCCCCATGACTCGGGCCACCTCAGGGAGCAGCAGCAGAGACAGCACTTGACAGGAGCTCACAGAGCAGACAGGAGCTCAGATCCATTGTTGAAGATCTCTGAATAAACCCCCTGAGGGAACTGAGCCCCCTGTGGTGGCCCTGCCCCCACCTGAGCACCTGAATTTAATCTCACACTGAATAGCAGCCTTGCCCCCACTGAAAGCCCTGAGGCTGAGAAGTAGCATTTAAATCTCAGGCCCCAAGCACTAGCTGGGGGGATCTGGAGGTGAGGTGGATGTGGAGAGGAATCTCAGAAGTCAAGTAACTGGCTGGGAAAATGCCCAGAAAAAGGGAAAAAAATAAGACCATAGAAGGTTACTTTCTTGGTGAACAGATATTTCCTCCTTTCATTTCTGATGAGGAAGAACAATACTTACCATCAGGGAAAGAAATAGAAGTCAAGGTCTTTGTATCTCAAACATCTGAAATAAATATTCAGTGGGCTCAGGCCATAGAAGAGCTCAAAAAGGATTTTGAAAATCAAGTTAGACAGGTGGAGGAAAAACTGGGAAGAGAAATGAGATTCAAGAAAAGCATGAAAAATGGGTCAATTACTTGCTAAAGAAGACCCAAAAAAATGCTGAAGAAAATAACACCTTGAAAAATAAGCTAACTCAATTGGCAAAAGAGGTTCAAAAAGTCAATGAGGAGAAGAATGTTTTCAAAAGCAGAATTAGACAAATGGAAAAGGAGGTCCAAAAGCTCACTGAAGAAAATAGTTCTTTCAAAATTAGAATGGAACAGATGGAGGCTAATAACATTGTGAGAAACCAAGAAATCACAAAACAAAACCAAATGAATGAAAAAATGGAAGATAATGTGAAATATCTCATTGGAAAAACAACTCACTTTGAAAATAGATCCAGGAGAGACAATTTAAAAATTATGGGACTACCTGAAAGCCATGATCAAAAAAAGAGCCTAGACATCATCTTTCATGAAATTATCAAGGAAAACTGCCCTGAGATTCTAGAACCAGAGGGCAAAATAAGTATTCAAAGAATCCACCAATCACCACCTGAAAGAGATCCAAAAAGAGAAACTCCGAGGAACATTGTGGCCAAATTCCAGAATGTCCAGGTCAAGGAGAAAATATTGCAAGCAGCTAGAAAGAAACAATTCCAGTATTGTGGAAATACAGTCAGGATAACACAAGATCTAACAGTTTCTACATTAAGGGATCAAAGGGCATGGAATAGGATATTCCAGAAGTCAAAGGAACTAGGACTCAAACCAAGAATCACCTACCCAGCAAAACTGAATATAATATTTCAGGGGAAAAACTGGTCTTTCAATGAAATAGAGGACTTTCAAGCATTCTTGATGAAAAGACCAGAGCTGAAAAGAAAATTTATCTTTCAAACACAAGAACGAAAAGAAGCATGAAAAGGTAAACAGCAAAGAGAAGTCATAAGGGACTTACTAAAGGTGAAACTGTTTACATTCCTATATGGAAAGACAATATTTGTAACTCTTGAAACTTTTCAGTATCTGGGTAGCTGGTGGGATTACACACACACACACACACACACACACACACACACACAATGGGCGGCAGGATAGGATGGAGGGAAATATAGTTAGTCTTACACAACACGACAATTATGGAAGTCATTTGCAAAACTCCACAGATATGGCCTATATTGAATTGCCTGCCTTCTCAAAGGGAGTGGGTGGGGTGGGAGGAATGGGGAAAAGTGGGAACTCAAAGTGTTAGGAACAACTCTTGAGTATTGTTCTTGCTACTGGGAAATAAGAAATACAGGTAATGGAGAGTAGAAAGTTATCTGGCCCTACAGGACAAAAGAGAAGATGGGGACAAGGGAAGGGAGGGATGAAAGAAGAGAGGGCAGATTGGTGATAGGGGAAATTAGAATGCTTGGTGTATTGGAGTGGAGGAGGGGACAAATGGGGAGAAAATTTGGAACCCAACATTTTGTGAAAATGAATGTAAAAAAATAAATAAATAAATTTACCTAAAAAAAATAATAATAAAAAAATTTTAAAGAGCAATTATTTTCTTCAAGAAGCTTTTGGCCCTCCTTTTTCATTTGACCAACTCTGTGTTTAAGATATTCTTCTCTTCATTGGTTTTTTGGATGTCTTTTGCCATTTGGGTTAATATGTTTTTTTAAGGTGTTATGTTTTGGGTCCCCTTTAACAAGCAGTTGACTTGTTTTTCATGATTTTCTTGCATCACTCTCATTTCTCTTCCCAATTTTTCCTCTACTTCTCTTACTTGATTTTCAAAATCCTTTTTGAGCTCTTCCATGGCCCAAGACCCAATTCATACTTTTCTTGGAGGCTTTGGGTGTAGGAGCTTTGACTTTGTTTTCTTGTTGTATGTTTTGAGCTTCCTTATCACCAAAGTAAGATTCTGTAGTCTGATTATTTTTCCAGTTTTTTCTCGTTTCCCCAGCCAATTCCTTAACTTTTGAGCTCTTTGTCAAGGCAGTTCTCTGCTTCCAATGGGGAAAGGAGTGTACTGTCAGTCACTCAATCCCCCCACAATATGTGAGCCTAGAGCTCCAGAAACAACTGCTGCAGTGGCTGCCAAGGGCTCCTTTGCCCCCTCCACTGACCTGGGGCTGGGGTGGACCATGCTATTCTCTCACACAAATCCAACAGATTTTTTTCCACTAAACTTCCAAGTTTTCCTTGGCATTTTGGGGTGAAGTGTGGAAACTGCCACAGTTGCCAGTGATTCAGTTCCTCCATGGTCTGCTCAGGTTTATCTGTGCCAGTATGATCCATGCTGGCTTGTGCTCTGCTCCTGTCAACCCTCCAGGCTTCAGTTGGAGATTTGCTTCACACCATTTTTCTGTAGCTTCTGCTGCTCCAGAACTTGTTTAGAGTCATTTTTACAATTATTTGGAGGGTTTTAGTGGAGAACTCAAGCAGGTTCCTGCTTTTACTCCACTGTCTTTTCTCTGCCCCCCTCACATGACTTTAAAGCTCTTTTTTGAACTATTCCATGAGTTCTTTCTGGACTTATGACTACTTTCCATTTTTGTTTGGGACTTTGCTCATAGGCGCTTTGACATTCCTGTCCTCTTCTGAGTCTGTCTTTATCTTCCTTAACAATGTAATAACTTTCTATGGTCAGAATTTTTTAGAGATCTTTTGTTCCTCTTTCTTGACCTTTTTCATTTTTTTTAAATTTGAACTCTGCTCCCAGGGTGGAAGGGCACTGTTTCAGGCTTCTTATGCCAGGATCTGCTGGCCCTGTCCGTTAACCTGGTGTTGAACTGAAGTTGCCTGAGGCATATCTGGTGCTATGTTACAGGCGTAAGTGTGGGGGAGTGGCTGGTGCTGCTGGAGGCTTTTGGGGTCTGGAAGCTAACCTGTTACTGATTTAAGTATCTAGTATCTGGTGTGTGCTGAGGCTGGTGGGGTATTTCTGCATTTCCCTAAGGCTACCCTAAACATGTGTTTGTCTGGCTGCAGGATGCTGCCTGTTGACTATGGTGAGTCATGTGGGGGATCCTGGTCTTGGTGCTTCCCTGTTCCACCATACTAGGGCTCAGGACTTACCACTGCTTTACTGAGGTGGAACTTGATGCTAGCTTGCTGGGAAACTTCCTGTCCTCCACTGTACTCCCTTTTTACCAGAGTGAATTTTGATGATCTTCCAAGTTCCTTGGGGTCAAATATTATTTTACCCCTTCTTTTTGCTGGTCCTGCTATCCCAGGATTTGTTTTGGGTGCTTTATTTAATGGTTATTTGGAGATGAATATGGGACAGTTATGGTGATTTATTGCTTACTCCACCATTTTGGCTCCCTGAGAACCATATTTTGCCCTTTTTAGGTACCTAAGATGAGTAGTTGTACATTGTTGACTGAATAAAGATGAATTGGTTCCTGCTACTGATGAAAAAGTGGGGAGATGACCAAAAGAGAAGTGTTTGATCAGCTGAATCAATGCTATCCTATGATTCCCCATCCCCTGTGATCAGCCGGTAGATGGAACATTTAGATCCTGGTTCCTTGGTAGACACCACCTGAGTGACATAAACCCTACGTATCTGCCTCCCCCACATACTACTTTCTATGAATGGAAAGATCAGCTTATGAAACAGAGTGGGAGCTTTGCAAAATCTTGGTAATTACCTGAGCAAATAGAACCTTTGGCATAATAAATGCTTTGGTGTTGGTGAGAGGAGGTACAGAATCTGATAACTTACCAGGTAGGCAGAGAGAGGATACCCTCTCATATAAGGAGTTTTCTTCCTATGTGTCCCTGAAATAAAGGATAAGGGAGAGTTGTTGCTCAGCCCCCATGGATCAAGGGGGTAGATCTCAGCAAAGGGAGCTAAAGGCTCAAAGATTTGGTGTCACATTTACTGAAATAAAATTCCTGGGAAGAAAGAACCTCTGGCTAGTGGGCTGGGGATCTTTGTGTGGGCAAACAAATCTTGACAACAAATTTACTACCAAGATAGCCTGAATTCAAGGTGCACTTCCCTAACCTCTCATAATTCCAGTGCTTTCTATTTTTTAATGTTTTTAATATTTCTAAGTGACTTTCTACTTATTATACATATAGCTTGCTTTGCGTATATTTGTTTGCATGTTGTCTCCTCCATTAGGTCATATGCTTCTTGAGGGCTGGGACTATCTTTTGCTTCTTTTTGTATCCTCGGTGCTTAGCACATCACATGGCACACAGTAGGTACTTACTCAATGTTTATTAACTGATTGAAATATTGCTCACCTACAATGAGCATTACTGATTGTGCTAGAAGTGCCGTCATTTACAGGAGGGCTTCTTGAACTTTTTCCACACACAACCCCTTTTCAAGTTTGAGCAACCTTCATTGGCTTTTGTGATCTGAAGGCATGCTCAGTGAAAAAGTGCATGCTTTGTGTTCAGAAAAAAGGCTGCAGTGAAGTTGCTGTATGCAACACAGGCAAGAACGGTCAGAAACACTTTAGATTCATGTGTTTGATTTTTACTTAATTTTTATGGTACATTCAGAAACCTTTCACTGTTGCCAGATTTTTCATGAGCCCTTATGGGACAATGAACCACAGTTTAAAATGCACTGATATGCACTATAATCCTGATGCTTATAGAACTGGTCCTTCTCATCCTCTCTATTCATTCCAAGAGAGATCTACTGTGAACCAGAGATGTGGCATTTCCCATTATATGGACCAAATAGTAAAATCTGGAACTTAGTACTTTTTAATGTTGAAGCAAAACCTACCTTCTCTGTTCTCCGTCCTTCTGCCTATTCAGTTGCCCTATTACACAGTCCTTCAGGAGTCATCTTATCACATTAGTATTTTCTTCCTTTTTCTCCTCCTTCTCCTTCTTCTTCTTCTCCTCCTCCTCCTCCTCCTATTCTTCTTCCTCCTGCTTTTATTTTTCTTTGGCCTAAACTAAATCCTTCCTCCACCACTGCCTCCACCAGAAATTTTATAACCTTGAATTGTCAAAATTGCCATTTTAGTGAAAGAAGTTCCTGTAGAAGACCATTAGAACCTTGTCACCAAGGGGCTGAGCATGGTAGGAACAGTGTCTATTAAGATCTATGATATGGAAGCTAAGCTACTTTTTGGTTTCTTTGTTTTGTTTTCCTCAAAAGACAGGAAAGCTATTACTTAAATATATTATGATTGGCACTGAGGATCAGGGCTTGAGCAATTGACATGACTTCCTGATCACTTAGAGCATAAAAATCCTAGTCTAAGAGGAACTAGTTAAACTCAATGGATTCAATTCCTTGTTCAGTTATTTTTCAGTCATGAGCTTTGTGGGGTGCTTTGTGACCCCATACAGTGTTTTCTTGGCAAAGATACTAGAATGACTTGACATTTTCTTCTCCAGTTCATTTTAAAGACAAGAAACTAAGGCAAACAGGGCTAAGTGACTTGCCCAGTGTCATACAGCTAGTATGTATCTGAAACCAGATTTAAACTCACTCCAGGCCTTGTACCACATCCACTGTGCCACCCTACCTGCCAAATGACCAATTTGACCAGAGAATTTTCAGGTTAGAAATTAGGTGATATATATATATATATATATATATATATATATATATATATATATATATATATATATATATATATATATATATATATATATATATACACTATTTCTTCATCCTTGGTGAGTATATTTTCTATGTAATCATTAAGTAAATCTTTTTGTGAATGTTAGAAAATATATGAGTGTTATATTTTGTTCAAATCCTAAGCTTCAACCATTAGACTAGCCTAAGGTGGTAGTAACCCAGGACATTTCCTTCCCCTGAATATATCAATTTCCTCTGATGGTGAATGTATCATTTGTAAATTTAAGTAAACAATTTTTTCATAGTATATATCTCGGGAGGTGGTGTGGGACAAAAAAATTGCCTAAAATTTCTACCTGCTCTGTCAATTACTTCTTCCTCTTTTTGATCTGTTTACCTACTGAAAGTTCCAAGATGCTAGGCTACTTTTAGAATCAAAGGACTTGGTGAAGAATCCTTATCCTTTGTGATTTAGTAAACTTTGGCTCTTCCTTTAAAGTTTCCCTCAAAGCACAGATGGGACTAAGTGTTTTGCCACTTGTAATTACCTTGTATCACTTTTTATTTTTCTCTGTTGATAAAGCAACCCTAGGCAAGCTCTTTGAACACAAGATTTTTTTTGGTTTTCCTTTGCTTTGCAGCCAAGAGATTTAGTGTAGTTTTACCACAGGGTTGCTCTAGTTGTTCAGCTGTTCAGGCATGTCTGACTCTTTATGACCCTATGGACCATGACACAACAGGCCATTCTATCCTCCACTATCTCCCAAAATATGTTTGTTCTTTGTTGTTTCCATGACACTATCCATCTCATCCTCTGTTGTCCCCTTTCCTTTTGCCTTCCAACTTTCCTAACATGAGTCTTGTCTTCTCATGATGTATCCTATCCTTTCTCATTCTTCATTTTTCCATTCTGATGGGGCACCACTCTTTTATTACATGAAAACCTCTCACTTCAGTGATCCTTTTAATTAATCCTCTCAATGACAATCTCCAGTCTACCCTTTTTTTCTACATTGGTAGCCAAAACTACAAATGTGGCCTAAGAAGCTCATAATCCCAATATTATTCTGCATTTCTCTAGTACTGCTGTGGTGAGACCAGCTATAAATTGTAAAGTGCTATGTAAATCTGGAGTGGAATGGTGGATGCACTTCTGAACTTGGAATCAAGAAGACCTGAGTTAAAATCAGGCTTTAGACACTTACTAGCTATGGGATCCTGGACAAATCACTTAGCCCTCAGTTTCCTCATCTGTAAAGTGAACTAGAGAAGGAAATGACAAACCCCTAAAGAGCTCATGAAGAGTTAGATCAACTGAAAATGATGAAACCAATGTAAATCTCAAGTATTAAAATTATTGCCATTTTATCTTTCCCTCTATGAAGTAGAAACAGAGAAAGAAGTAAGGTCAGGAATAATGGTTGTATATATTAAAAAACTTCTGACTCTATTACCTAGTCATTTGCATGATAAAGTACTCATTTTCAGAGTCCAAAGAAAAAACACTAAGTCACTAATTAAATATTAAAACACTGGTTTCCTATATTTTTGGAATTTGTCAAAAGACTTTTTTAACTGGAGCATTGGTGATGTGGTGGTAGTGGTCAGGGTATCATAATGAAAAAAGAAATTAGTGATTTTACCCTAAAAATCTTGTACAAGCTCAGAAGAAATTGGAGAGTGAATTAATTTCCACTGTGGAAACAATCTTACCAGCCTGGGGGAGGTTCAAGAGGACCACCTTTTGGGAGGCAGGAGGAAAGGAAGCCAGGTGGGGAGGTGAAGTCCAAGAAAGAAATTTGAGTAGGTACCCAACTACTAGGGGATAGAGAAGGACAGGAAGGTTGGTGAGAGAGACAGCCCCCGAGTGGGAAATCTGAGCAGTTTCTTGGCTCTCAATTCAATCAGGGGAGGACAGGAAGGCAGGATTCAGTGGGTGATATTGCTAAACAGGAAGTTTGACAATGGGCATTTATGTGTTTAAAGCACACTTCAACTCCAACGAAGTTATTGAGACACTCAATAACTCTTCTGTCACCACCTGGATAGAAGGCTGACATTTCCATTAAAATAACATCCTTCATATATATACACACACACACACACACACACACACACACACACACACACATATATATATACACACATACATATATACACACATATACACATATATACACATATGTATATACATATATACATGCATGCATGCAAATATATGCGCACATACATATATAGTTATATATACATTTATATGGGTATGTATGCATATGTATATAGGTATATGCATATATAGATTGCATATATACATATATGTATGTGTGTATGTATGTCATGCATATACACACATATATTTATATATGTATATATGTTTTTAAGCATATGTAAGAGAGATTTTTCTATGTGATCACCTTTCAAAGACACCAGGAAATATGCACAATGGAAATATACAAAGAAACCAAAATCTTCATTGGATCTCAGTTTCTTCTATAGGACCTTTTAATTAAAAAAGCAACTAAAAGATCAATCGATCGGCCAATAAATCTTTATTAAGCTCCTACTGGGATAAGTGCTTCCACTTCCATTCCCTTCCCCTGGTCCCCTCTGGCTGGGGTGTTGACAAGCAATGAAATGCCCTTAAGCTGCAGTCCAGGGAAGGTAGAAACAGAGATACTAAAATAACAGAATCTGCTAAATTGGTGATCATTTACAAAAACTACAGCAACAACAAAAAGCTAGATGCTGATTACTTTGTTTCTTTATTGAGGGAAAACAGCTTAAGTTTTCCTTTTTCCCTTCCTCAGAGAGTATTCTAGGATTTTTTAAAGACAGTTGATTGAATGTTTAAGAATAGATTGAATACACACAGCTCCTAAAAGATGGAAATATATAGGAAGGGATATGGAAAGGCATTATGCCAGAGCATATAGGGAGTTGGCCTTGGAGCTATGAATATCTGGGTTCATGTCCTGGCTGTATGACCCTGAGCAAGTTTCTTAACTTTTCAGTGCTCCCAAGCAACTGCCTAAGACTATAAGATACAGAGAAAATGCTGGCTTATATTGGAAGAGATAGTTCTCTTATCCCAGATTTCCCTGTACATTAGAATCACAAGTCCAATTCCTGTTCCTATGTAAGAAGGTACAAGACTGAAAGAAAGTCTATCAACCATATGAAAGGAACAATGAACAGAAAAGTATACACGAAAAAAGATGATGGAGACTCAGAGATAGTGTTTACAAGTTTACGTGCACAAGGTGCATGACATGTTGAAATATATTTAAACGTAGGTGATTATAAAAATAAGTTTAATTAGCTTTAATAATTTTAATAATAACAATGACCATAATATTTTCTATTATTTTACAGTGCTTTAAGGTTTGCAAACCCCCTTATACCTGTTGCTTCATCTGATCCTCAAAACAACTGTGAGCGGTACATGCTATTGTTTCCCATCTCACAGATGAGAAAATAGAGACACAGAAAACTTGTTATTTGGTCAGAATATTATGACTAGTAAGTATTTGAGGCAAAATTTGAACTCAATTCATCCTGACTCTAAGTCTAGCATAATAAATCATTAAGACAAACAGATTCGCAGAGGAAATTTTAGTGATATCCAAATACAAATGTTCTTGAAAATGATTTAAAAAATAAGAAGAGTAACAGCAACCTTCATACCTAAGAAAATGGTTGTGTGAGTTGTTACAGTGAAATCACTTTTCATCTGGTTGTCAAATACCAGCTGATTAATCTCTCCAGACGTGTATAAGCCTCTTCCCTTTCAGAAAACACTTAATGTGAGTTGTTGTGACAATCCTTGTGGTCTGAGCACTTTAAACATCATATGATGCATGTCCCCCATCAAATATATTTATTACTCCCTTTAGAATCTATATCTACCACTGAATCCCCAAAGACAAAGTTACTGGGTAATTAATAACCAGTGTATTAATTAGGCTAGTAGTAGGCAATCAACATATTGGTCAGTGTTTTCTCTTGGTATCCAAAGACACCAAGGAAGACCTTGAAATGCCTCAAATACATTCGGAAAGGTAATTCCCCTGACAAGTGAAAGTCAACCTTGATTGGTGAATATTTTATGAGCTCCTCCTTGTGAGAACTGATTTGATCTTGAGTAGCAGCCTCCAGCAATATGGGCAGGGGAGGTCATGTCCATCTGAACATTTCTGGCTTTCTGCTTCATGATCTGGGTTGCCCTAAACTCCAATGGACTAGAACAACAGGGACTCCTTTCCCCACGGTAAAAAGACAAGGTCAAAGACAAAGTTTCCTTCTCTCAGTGTAAGGGTTCATCCAGATTTGATTCTGCTGATGCTCTAAACAGTAATTAGGTATCTTCGTTGGATAGGACCCCACCCAAAATTAATAAGCATGTGTACTGAGAGCTAAGAGCAGCCCCATCAGTCAGCTGTGCTCTAAAGAGACAGACTGACCTTAACAGAAGTTGGGTTTAAGAGAAATAGAAGGAAGAGGATAGATTACAAATTAATGATTTCTTATTAATATAATAGTATAATATTAATTTCTCTCGCCATCTAAGTTGAATGCTAGTACTAGCCCCTACATTAGATTATTCCTCATCCTCCAGAAAATAGTGCCTTCCCCCTCAAGTGGCTGATTGCTTGACAAAATGATCTTATGTTGAATTTGCATTTGTCTTTATATACATATATGCAGCATATCCATATGTAGTGTGCATATATATAATTTCTGTATAGTACATACATATGTATATATATATATATATATATATATATATATACATGTATAAAGGCATAAATACGCATATGTAAAAAGAGAGGCAGCTAGGTGGCACAGTGGACAGAGTAGTAGGCTTGGAATCAGGAATACTAATCTTTCTGAGTTCAAATCTGGCCTCAGGCATTTACTAGCTGTGTGACCCTGGGCAAGTCATTTAACCCTCTTTGCCTCAGTTTCTACATCTGTAAAATGAGTTGGAGAAGAAAACAGCAAACCACTCTAGTATCCTTGCCAAGAAAACCCCAAATGAGGTCACAAAGAGTCCAATGTGACTGGAAAATGACCAAAGAACAACGTGAGCTGTGTATCATTTCAATTCTCTGAGCCTCAGTATCCCTAAATATTTTTACGTGTCATCCTTCCCCACCAATGGCACCTAGGAATGCTACTCTGGATTCAGGGTTCTTTACTGACGCACATCAGTATATACTTAACCTCATAGTTTGTATTTCCCAAATGATTAGTATTTTTTGTAACCACATTGACCAGAAAGGATATATTGGTTTAACGAAAACTACAACATCAACATCATGTATTTAACTAAACAGCATAGCAACAGAATAGACAAGAAAGATTATTCTATGTATATAGAGGTATATTCTCCCATAGGTTACTTTGTGCCCAAAGAGGAAGAGTGACACATTAAGGGGACAGTCATACCAGGACACTCCTATAAAGGACATATATGGCCAGAAAACATGTATGGAAGGGCATGAATCTAGGAACACATAGCACATACAGGGTGAACACACATACAAACATGCAGCCCTGAATTCACCTGTGGACCATACAACTCAGACCTCTAAAGCTGCAAAACCTGCTCTCTACTGGGTGACATGTCTCCACTAACCAATGTGTGTCTACAGTGACTGCTCTCTACTACAATTTTCTGATCTTTGACCTCTTTAATGACGTTTGCTCTCTGCTTCCATCTATGGAGTTTAGCAGCCTATAAGCCTTTCCTAGCAAGAGAACAAAAGCTCTGAAAAATAATAGCTATGTGCTTATTCTCTCTAAGGATGTATTATAGTATAATTAGACTGTTTGTGGATTATAACATATTAATTATTCCTGAATTTTCTTTAATATGTTGAGCATCTGTAATATCATTATTATTTCTCTTGTCTCATTCTTAAGTAAACAGCTATGATTAAGATCTAAAACTGTCATCA
This sequence comes from Bettongia penicillata ogilbyi, assembly GCA_023548195.1. Classification (NCBI taxonomy): domain Eukaryota; kingdom Metazoa; phylum Chordata; class Mammalia; order Diprotodontia; family Potoroidae; genus Bettongia; species Bettongia penicillata. Next base: position 469,137 of record JAJHZJ010000362.1, read on the forward strand.
TTGTGAAGAGAAAATTTGTGTACATGGAAAAATACACCGATGGGGGCTCAGGAGATAAAGAAGAAAGTAGGGAAATTGTATTTCCCTACAGAATGCTTAGCCCTAGAGCCCTGAAAGAACTTGTGTGTAACTATGTGTTTCTAGACCCCATGGGGACATAGACATTCAGGTGTCTGAGGAGTGGAGTGAGCAAAGCAGCCCAGAGAGTAAGCATCCATACGACTGTGTGAGAAGTATCAGATACTACAATGGGGGTGTCCGTGCTACACAAATGTCAAACTATCTGTGTTAGCAATATCCCACCATTCATTTAAATGACTGTCATTACCCCCAACCTAATCCCCTTGCCCCATAAGAGCTGAGCTTTTCAAAAGCTTTAGCAATCAGAATCAGAAATGATATAAGAAGGCAAGACATATTTACAAGTGTGCAACTTGGAGGGAACAGCACTGTGTAAGCTTCTAACATTCTCACACATAAACTTAGGGACTTGTTTAGGTTTAGGAAAATATTATTTATCCATACCTTCCTAGATTTTGAGCTGGAAAAGGCCCTCAGAGATCATCAAATCCACTCCACCCACCCTCCCCACCATGGTAAATGTTAGGAAACAGAAGGTCAAAGTTTGGGGATGATTTCATTTCAGAGCTCCTAGATGGAGAGAAATCTGTCTAAAAGTACAGATATGTGTAGGGGACCACACCCTTGTCTTGCGTTTGCTAAGCCAGCGATCTTTCCTGTATAGCATGCTTCCTCACTAAGGCATCAACCTTAATTAATGGAACTATGGCAAAGAACCATGAAGGAAACTAACAAGCAAAAGTAGACCTCTGATTAGTCAAAATGGAAGCTAGAAAAACTGCTTACCAAATGTCATGCCCTAAACTCATACGCCAACCCCACTGGGCCCTCACTTACAGATGCTATTGGGTTTTTTTTCCTTTTGTCCGTAAGTTTACTCTTATGCTTTCTTGGTCTCAGGAGATTAGAAGTGACAGATTAGAAGAAGATAAGAAATGCAGATAGACATACTCCAAGCAAATTAGGGTCACAGGATAACAGGATTTAGAGCTGAAAGAGACTTTAAAGATGTAGTCCAACCTCATTTTACACATGAAGAACCTGAGGTCCAGAGACAGACAAGAAGTGACTTGCCCCTGGCAATAATTTGAAGAGTCTGGGTTTGGACCCAGGTCCTCAAGTGTTAAAAAAAGAAAAAAGCATGCAGCCTGGCTGCAGAAGACATGACTTTTAAAATCAGATGAAGAAACTACAGTAACAGCAGCGAAACCCCACAATAACATCAGGTCTCTGAGCGCACGGGCAAATTGCCCCAGGATGTATCCCTAGCTCTTGAGTTCATCACTGTATGGTATGATAGAGGAAGCAAAAACTTATTGGGATTTATGATGACCGTGCATCAGCATAAATAGATTTAGTTGCATTAGTTCATTATGTTGAAAAAGGCAGGGAAGTATTTATAGGGCTTGTCAGGCTGGGTGCCTTCTCCTTGCAGGCAGGAGGCGACAGCTAAAATTACTGCTAGATCCTTGAATGCAGCCTCTGTGACACCAGATGGAATTTGACAACTCTCCATGTACATCCTTATCTAGTTTGTTCATGATTACCGGATTCGAAAGATGCCTGGGTGAGTATTTGAAAAAGGTCCCATCTGGCTTTGCACTCCTGAGCGCACCATGAGTATTTTAACTACTTATATCTAGCCTGTAAATTGGGGCCAGGTTAGCTTCCTCTAAGACCTAAAACATGTGCTTTTTTGTCTCTCTCGGCCAAAAAGAGGTAGCTGAGAAGTTGAATGATCTACCAGGCGATTAACACATATATACTTGTACCAACTGATTCATATGTTATCAATAAATCTATGTAGTTTCAAGGAGTCTGTGGTCATATTTGTATTCCTTGTTATCTAGAACTGAATGAAGTTAATCATGTAAGAAAGATTCCCATTCTGAATGTTTAAAATAAGCAATATATTGGCACATGCATAAAATTATCGGGGAGCCCTACAAACTGGATACATCTCATCTAATGATAATTTGGCATTAGCCAAATTTAAAAAAAGCTACTGTAATTATTTTCAAGGATACTGTATTATAAACCTCTCAGCTTATTTTTGGCATTGGGTTCAAGATTTGCCCTAAGCCAACTGGCTGCTCTGGCTTATTTGTAAGCCATTTCAGACATATAAAGCTCTGTCAATCTTTTATTAACTCTCTAATCTTAAAAAAATTAACAACCAGATTCCTAACATATGGACATTTCATAAGAAATAATATAGTAACAGCAACCAAGAATTAATTTCTCTCCCAAAACAATCATTGTGTGCCAAAGTATTTTAATGATCTGGAGTCATTAATGGTCTACTGGGTATTCAGTAATGATTGGTTGGAGTCATGATCAAATCACCATCCAATTTTGTAATATTTAATTGGCAGAGTTAAGTACCCAGTACAGTGATAAAAACTGAAGAAAATCCCAAGTATATTGGAAAGAGTTTTTCGTCAATAGCAAAATGTACTGATGGTGCTGATATGTTATAAATTCATCTGCCAACGGATGATGAATAGTTATGACACTTTTTAACAAAGTTCATTAGTTTGGGATTTTCACAATACACCATAGTAGAAGGAACACTAGATTTGGAGATAGAAAACTTCAGGACTTGACTCCCAGCTTTATCACTTAGTAACTTGGTGACGTGAAATCATGTACCTTTTCTGCCTTTCAGTTTTCACTTTTATACATAGAGGGCAATGCTACCTCTTCTCCCCAACGTATAGAGTTGTTATGAGGTTCTAATGAGATCATGGATTTAGAAGCCCTTTGTGAACTCCAAGGTGCTATTTTAATATAACGGATTATGAATTTAAATAGATTCCCCAACAGGTAATGGATAGTCAAATGTTTTTGACAAATTTTCTTTGGAAGTTTTTAAATTCAAATTAGAGAAAGCAATTCTAAATGTGCTTGATACTAATTTTGTTTAAAAAATGAGTGTCAGGCACTGGTTTCAAAAAAATTTTAGTAGTAAAAATCCTGGTTTCATGATTTTCACATTCTAAAATTGTATCTGTGATGGAGTGCTTGGGTCCATGTGCTTGGGCCCCAATTCTAAAAATCACATTTCTCTTTAAAAGTCACATTCCTCCCTACCCTCAAAACACTATCATCACAGGCAGTTTCTCCCCAGTCCAAAGACACAGCCTGCCCTAGCAACAACCTGCTATAGTAGCCAGCTACACCTACAGAACTTATTAGTCTGATCCAGCTGTTCACTGGCTGAATGGGTTATGCGCTGTGTCATAATGACATTTATTACTCACTGACCAATCATATGTATCCTAGACTTAGACATATGTATACTCCCTTACATTTATCTTGTCTAACAAGACATTGATGAGAACAACATGGTATTTCTGAGCCAGTCCTAACCATTAGTTGACTTAGTGATGTTTCAGGTATAAAAACATACCTCCAGGTAGCCCCACCTTGGGCTATTTCCCAATGAACTCTGGGTAAAATACCTATGCAGTAGATATCAAAAGTGCATGTTCCTTTAAGAATTAACCACTCCCTAATCCCACCTCAAAATACCTACTTAGCATATTTGGCACATGCTTCACTATAGACTATCCTATATAAACTTTACCTGTACCCCTCTAGGGTTGCAGATTCCCCAAGAACTCTTGCCCCCTGGAAAGTGTAATAAATCTTTACTTTGACCTCAGCAATGCTTGAATTTGCGAATTTCTTCAGGGCAACCTGCCCCTCATACCCTGGTCTTTGTGGGTGTCTCACCCCCGCCCCCTTCCCCTGCTTCCAACCCTCATCATCTATACACACCAGATGCAATTCAATTTAACTCAACAAGTATTTGTAAAGTACTTAGTATTTGACAATCACTATTCTAACCATTTGGTCCACAGAGACAAAAATGAAAAAGAGCAGTGGTTTCAGAGAGAAAGATAATGTCCACTCTGGACACGTTGAGATGCCTACAAGACATCTTGGTGGAAAAGTTCAGCAAATAATTGCTGATGTGAATTCAAGGAGAGAGAAGAAGTCTGTGGTATTGCCAAGAAATCATTCTCATAGAAAAAGAAGCTATTGAGTTCTCCAAGAGAAAGAATAGGCAGATGTGAGAAAAAGATCTAGGACAGAGCTCTGGGTTAGAGCTATTCACAGGGAGCAGGATATATACTGTGAATATTCAACAGAGGACGCAAGAACAAGGGGGTGGAGAACTAGTATAAAGCAGAAATAGAACAAGCCATGAAGAAAAGAGCATCCAGGAAAAGGGAACGGTCAACTTCAAACGCAGCTGCTAATACTGCAAAAATGTCACAAAGGTGGTCAACTAAGAAAAGACCATTTGATTTAACAATATAAAACACTCGCACTCTTGGGAAAAGAAGTTTTATTTCAGCGGAAGTATAGGAAACAAGACTGCAATGGATTGGGGAGAAAATGGCAGATGAGAAAGTAGAGGCAATAATATGACTTTTTTTCTAAGAGTTTGCTTTAGGAAGGAAGGTGACATCTTGGTTGATAGCATGAAGGTATGGCTGGATCAAATGAAGGTCTGGTTTAAGGATTGGGGGTGGATCTAGGAATGCTTGTAGGTAATAGAGACAGAGTTAGTAGATAAAGAGAGACTGAAGTTTAGAGAGAACACTGATAAAAAGGAAAGTGTCAAGAGAAGACAGGATGTGATAAAATCAGGGGCGCAAACAACTGGCTCCAAAGCTATTATACCTAAAAGCTATCTTCCTGATTAATACTGACTCTCATGGTAAGTAAAGTCTATTGCTTAAGGAATAAGGTTTAAAGTTCAAAAGCAGACTTTGGGGAGAATGTTAAATAAATAGTAGAGACTCCAACTATTTCTCAATACAGTTTCTTTGCCCCAATAACTTAAGAAGGCTGGTATTCTCCCCTGTCTTTCTCCTACAACTCACATACAGATAGTTGCCTCCTCCAAAGATCTGCATTTCTCACAACTTAAATACACTCAATAAATACTGTGGGGTGCAAATCCAGTGAATTATAAAATCTCACACAAATGGATAGAGGAGAATGAAAATCTAAGTCTACTGTTAATTCAGGAGCTGCTGTGAATCTATTACTCTGTCAATCTCCTGAACTGTAAATCCGCTGTTGTGGTAACAAGTGGCTTTCCCGTAATAAACAGCTAGTATAGTGACCATCAGCATAAGATCTGATTCTGTCACCCAATCAGTAACTTGAATTACCTAGCATATACCAGGCACTGTGTTAGTCATAGGGAATAAAAAGGCATAAAATGAAACTGTTATTTCCCACAATAAGTTTCTGATGAGTAGTAAGGCACAACTGCTGCCAAGAATTGACTGGTTGCTATTGCACCAATGCCCTGGAATTCCATTTTTCAATGTGTCTCCAATCACAGACATCAGGGCAGAGTGGGTAGAAACCTGGCATTAAAGCTAAGAAGATCCAGCTGGGTTCAATGTATGTTTGAGATATACTGGCTGCATTATCGTTGGCAAGTCATATACTCTCTCATTGCTCTAGAAGTTGCCAACCTGCATGGGTAGAGGTATATCTTGTACCAGTGAAATCATGGATCCAATACTATTCCCATCCCCATCCATAAAAAGTGTATCCACCTTTTCTCCTTTACTGGTCTTATCACTGACTTTTTAATTGTGTTCCTCTGGAGGGGTATAGCTGCCTCTCATGTACAGACTCCCTTCTCTACCTTCTTCCCTGTCTCTGAAGCTACAGCTCTTGCACCACTTGCCACTACTTCGGGATTTTTCCTCTTTCACTATGTCTGAAATCTCCCTGCCATAGTAAGAATTCCCCTAGGTTGCTTCAGACCAATGTGGACCACCTACCTTCTGCCATCACTATGTTTTTGACTACTGCCATTCCTTGCTCTCTACTGCTTACACTCATTCAGAATTTCCTTCTGAAATTATTCTGTCCTGAAAGTTTGGGACACACTCCCTTCATAGCCCATATATTTTCCAAGCTGCATAACAAATGATAATTCATGAGTCATATTTTGAAATCATTTAAACTAGTTTTGCAATCACACTCCCAAGAGCCTGTCTACTGAAGGAGAGTTATGGCTGCCTTGTTAAAAGCTTTCCCACTAGGCTGACCAGTATTCTATGAATGATAGCCATAATATCAGATAGGGCAGGAGCAGGTATACATACATGAGAAAACAATTAATATTTGTAGGAATAAATATGCTATGATCAAGAGAGTCTCACTAAATATAAAGTGAATACAAGTTTGAAAATATAAAACACAAATCAAATTGCTACAAAATAATTCTCATTATAACAACTGCATATTTAATATCACATATAGACATACATTTAAAACAATTTCCCCACACTACATCTTTTCTTTTCATTGAATCCTAGAAGTCACGAGGGAAATGCATGAAAAGCTTTCCTTAGATCCCCCAAACCAGCTGACTCTTCCCTCTTCCTTGTTTCTGTTAATATCACCCACCATTTTCCCCAACTACTCATGCAATGAACTTAGAGTCATCTTTTACTCTTTCTACTGTCTCAACTCCCATGCATCCAATCATTCAGTGAGTTCTACTGATTCTCCATGTATAGATTCTTCCTTTATAGAATCACATAAGTACAGAAACTCAAGAGTTGGAAGAGAACTCAGAAAAATTCAGTCTAACTAGTCATTCAATATAACTCACAACGAAACATAGATTCCCTCAACAATATTCGCAACAAGTATCCTAACATAACATTTTTCATACATATTCCCAACAGCATCAAGAAATATTTGTCGAGTCTTGCAATGTGTTAGCCACAACACTAGGTACAAAGGTTAAAAAATATATAAAATGTCCTTACCTTCAAGGGAAAGAAACAGCATGTACATAGACAAGTAATTGCAAAATATTTGTGGGGGGAGGAGAAACTAGATCAAGAAACTCATGACCAGTGGACTTCTTTATAGTCTAACTGCTGAAATAATAGAACTTAAGGGGGAAAGGAAAAGAGAAAACAAGATACTGAGATCTTACAGAAAGTATAAAGTCCATTAATCAAACCTGATAGGATTAGGTTGTGAGTAGCACCAGGATGATAAGGGCTCTTTAAGAATTTAAGACACTCCCTAAGAGTTAATTGAGGCAGTTAAAAAGGTGGCAGAGTGCATGGAGGGCTGGGTTTGGAGACAGGAAAACTCCTCTTCTTAAGTTCAAATCTGACCTCAGACACTTATGAGCTGTATGTGACCCTGAGCAAATCATTTAACACCATTTACTTCCGTTTCTTCTTCTGTAAAATGAGCTTGAGAAGGAAATGACAAACCATTCTAGCATCTTTACCAAGAAAACCACAAATGAGGTCACAAAGTGTTGAACATAACTAAAAATGGCAATACCAACAAGAGTAAATTGAGTAAGAAGCAGTTCCGAGGAGTATGAGACTGTATAGCAGAGATGAGACAATTCTGAAAGAGCCTTGCCCCAAAGAGCAATGATTATGATGATCAACTCAAGGGGTGAGAAGAGAATCTCCTCTTTCATCCCTACCCAATTGGGTATAGCATCTTACTGGGAGCTTCTTACCCAGTAAAAGACATTATACACAGAAGGAAGCAGATCTAGGGAGCCAAGAAGTCAAGAGAGAGTGAGGTAAGGAAACACACTTGGGGAGTGTGACTCCTGGAAATAAAGAAAAGAATCAGTTATAGATTTAAGAGAGCATTAGCTCTGAGCACTGGGAGTTAAATTGCAGAAAAATGTAATACCAGACAGCTCTGCTAAGCAACTCACTCAAACCAGATGCCATGAACACTGGGGAGCAGTGTGAGAATGCCACAAGAAACGAAAGGACATCCGGCAGCTTCATGAATTCCCTACATTATATGTGTTCTGTACATGTGTGTTTCTCTACTAGTATACTCTAAGTATGCCTATTGCTCCTACTGCATATTTTTACAAGCAAGTGCAGCCCAGGTTTATGGGGAATGTTGTGTAGGTACTATTCTTACAAAGCCATCTTAGCAAATGGCTTTACTTTGAGGTAATCATATCCACCGGCTGACTATTAAAGAGAAATGCACTAGGAGGGGCTCATGAACTGTAATTTTAGGAGTGTAGATCCACAGAGCACTTTGGATTATTTGAATCTTGAGTAATAATCTCTCCCTCATGATCTAACTTGTCAATGTTAAGTTGAGAAGGTAAGAGGGAGTACTATACATGCACCAAACAAAAATATTATTTAAGGGAACTACTAGTGATTGAATTGATCATAAAATGTTTAAAGTAAGCATGGAACTTTAGCTGGGTGGTGAAGGAAGTGAAGGGTTCCAAGAGGTGAAGATAAAAAAAGAGAAGGAAATGAATTACAGTATACTGTAAGTGGGCCAGTTTGGTGGAAGGTCAAGTGTGGGTGGTAGAGTAACGTGTAATCATTCTGTCATCCATATTTTGCCTTGTATTGTGCTTGAACTTCTCATGCCTATGATTTGTCCTTGTCAAGGAGATTAGAAGTGTCTGGATGGCTAGAAACTCTGTGGTAGTTCATTATATTCAGCCTCCACTACTTGGCAGTTTTCACTCTTTTCCTTATTGTCTCCCCTACCCACCCACCCACCCATGTCCAATCTACTGGATTTGATATTCAACTTCTCTGGATTTTACCTTTATAGACCCTCATCTCTGCTCTCACACTGACACAGCTCTGATGTAGGCCCTCATCATCTTATACTTGGATTATTTCGATAGCCTGTTGGTTGGTTTTTCTGCTTCAAGAATCTCCCTGCTCCAGTCTATCCTCACTTATCAAACTGATCTTCCTAAAGAGGAGATGTGACCATATCGTTTCCATATTCAATGAACTTCAGAGTCTTCCTGTCACTTCCAGGCTCAAATATAAAGTACTCTGCTTGGCTTTAAAAACCCTTCATAACCTGCTACCCTCCTACCTTTCCAGTCTTCTTGAACTTTACAGTGGGATCCCTCCCCATCCTCCTATTCCCTCCCTCCCCTTGCAAATATTCTGAGACACAGTGATATCAGCTTCCTTACTGTTTCTAGCATAATACACTCCATTTCATGAACCGCTGTATGTTTTCCCCCCACCCCAGGCCTAAAATTCTCTCCCTCCTCATTTTTACTTCTTACTTTCTCTGACTTTCCTCAGGTTCCAGCTAAAATCTCACTTTCTACAAGTAGCCTTTCTTAAACCCTCCCTAACGCTTAGGCTAAGTTTATCTTGTGTATATCTTACTCATATACCATGTTTGCATGTTGTATCCCCATCTAGACTGTATTAGAATAGTTCTTCAAGAAAAATGGTCTTTTCCTTTTATTTTTTTTTGTATCCTCAGTATTTAGTACAGCATCTAGCACATACCAGGTACTTAATACATGTTTACTGACTGTTGACTGACTAATTGAGCAGAGCCCATTGGAAATGTCAGAATTGTAGCACTTTTGAATGAAGGAAATAAGGATGCTGAAAGGCCTTCTGAGGAAAAGCAGATGAAATTTGAAATGTTTAACCTGGAAAAGAAAAGACTGAGTGAAGATGAAAGCCACCTTCAAGGATCTGAAGAACTGTAATGTGGAAGACAGATTAGACTGCTGTAATTTAGCCCCAGAAAGCAGAAGCAGGAGCAATGTATGGATAGATTTAGGACGAATGTCAGGGAAGACTCCCTAATCATTAAAGTCATCCAAAAGATCCACTTTTGGTGGAGTTGGGGGAAGTGGATTCCTTCTCCCTTGAATTCTCCAAAGTCTGTATGACCATTTGTAGAAAAGGCATAGGGACGTGCAGAGCATGGATCAGGTATCCCATTCACCTCAGAAGGAGAGGCAGATAGGTGGCACAGTGGATGGAGGTATCACTGGGCTTGGAGGCAGAAAGATCTGAGTTCAGACCTGGTTTCAGACACTTCATTAGCTGTGTGATTCGGTCATGTTCCTTAACATCTATCTGCCTTAGTTTTATCAACTGCAAAATGAAGATAATAATAGTACCTACCTCCCAGGATCAAATAAGATAATATTTGTAAATCATTTAGCTCAGTGCCTAGTAAATAGTTAGTCTGTCCTTCTTTGTTTCCTCCATCCCTTCTTTCCTTCCCTCCCTTCCTTCCTTTTTTCTTTCCTTCTTTCTTCCCTTCCTTCCTCCCTTCCTTTCTTCCTTTCTTTCTCCCTCTCTCCCTCCTGTCTTTCTTTCCTCCTTATTTCCTTCCTTTCTCTCTCCCTCCCTCTTTTACTTCTTTCCTTTCTTCCTCTTTCCTTCCTTCCTTCCTTCTTTCCTTCCTTCATCCATTCCTTTCTTCCCTTCTTCCTTCCTCAGAGCAAAAAACAATGGTAATGCTCAGCCCAGTATGTACAGGTTCACCTGGACCCCTGGACAGGTTCTCAAAGTCTGGAGATTGCTGGGAGTAAGGCCCTTTCAGGGTCTATGAATTCAAAATAATTATCATGGTAATACTAGGACATTTTTATTTCTAATACACTAAATATCAATAGATATAATCCATATAAACAAGAGCTGTTTGGGGTCCTCAATAATTTTTAACAGTGTAAAGGGCTATTGAGAACAATAAGTTTGAGAATCATTGCTCTACACATACCTGTGTATAAAGGGAATGCTTGTTTAGGTACAAGTTGCAGGAGATGGTCACTGGGGTCCCCTAAGATTCTGTGAATGTGTAACTGTAAATATTCATTGAGTTAAATGTCAAATATGAGATAGTAACTCTGTCTATAGACTGGTTATCCCTGTTGGTTCATGAGGTCAGTCATGGGTGTGATCCTGGTTTGAGCCAATAGACTTAGTCCTATTTTGTGACCATGATCTATAATCACAACCCAGCAATCTTGTGTTTCCAATCAGTTAACAAATCGTATAGAGTCTACTAACATTCTATCTCTTTTATTTGTCCTTTCTGCTCTATTTCTACTCCCACCATAATTACCGTAGGCTACTACCTGCCTAGTTTATTGAAGTAGTTGCCTAACAGATCATTGGTCTTCCATTCCCTCCACCCTAATAATGTAGCCTTCATATCAATAATAATAGTAATAACAACAGCAACCTTTCTTTCATATAAATATGGTCATCTTATTCCTCTAATCAAAGATCTTCATTGGCTCCCTATCACTTTTCCAATAAAATTCAAAGGCCTAGCATTCAAGACCCACCAACATTTGGCATCACCTTACTTTTCTATCCTTTTCTCGTACTGCCTCCCCAGTCCAAACTCTATATTTCACCAAACATTACTATGTTCTTTCACCTCAGCACACATTTCTGACTCTGCCTTTGCACCTGCAGTTAGCTCCCTATGGTTGAAATGTCTTCTCTTACCCTTTGAAGGTCCATTCAAACTTTGCAACTCAGGAAATAGTGTTGTATAGAAGGCCACTAGAATGGTGAGTTAAGATCTACCTTTGATAAATACGGGGCATATCGCCATAGGCAAGTCACATTTTCAGTGCCTCTGGGCAATTATTTCAGATAGAAACTCTTAATCTTTTTTTGTGTCATGACCCTTTGATAGTCTGGTTAAATCTATGGATTACTCACAAAAATGTTTTTCAATGCCAAAAATAAAATAAAATTCGTAAGATTGCATGGGAAAGGAATTACATTGAAATAAGGTTTATTTATATATATATATATATGTATATATACATATATTATATATGTGTGTGTATGTAAATATGCACACACATTTTCCTTTCAATAATGCTGATCTGCAACTTGTTTGTAGCTTATTGTCTTAGATCTCTATTGCTAGAGTGGAATTGCTTTAAGTGGAAGCTGGGTGATCCCTCTGGGTGATGCTATACAGGATATATATATATATATATATATATATGTGTGTGTGTGTGTGTGTGTGTGTGTGTGTGTGTGTGTGTGTAAAAGAGAGAGAGAGAGAGAAACAGAGAGACATAGGCAGAGAGACAGAGACAATGAAAGAGACATACAGAGAGAGAATATGGAATCCACATAGAGACCAGGATAGAACCTTGGAGAATGCCTAGTATGTGGTTAGTGGGCTTGATATGGATAAATGACCCAGTAGAGGAAACTTAGGAGTAGTCAGAAAGATAAGAGTAGAACTGTGGTTAGAGCAGAGTTGAGTTGGTACAGAGACATTTCAGTGGTTAGAGGTTAGAGGAGCCACAGCCCACCAGTGTTATTTCCATCACTGTACCATTCTTTCAAAGAATGAGGACACAAAAATATTCCTTGGAATAACAATTCAAAGAAAAAGTAAATGGATATGAAGCCAGAACTACTTGAATTCACTGTTATATGTCCCTGGGGATGGTTCTTTATGGCCTAAATTTAAAGCCCCTTGCCTTTGGAACAGTGGAAAATAAGGTTTCTTTTTCCTGCTCCAAGTTCAATGAGGCCATGCTTTCATGGAATTGACGCGGATGTTGGTCAATTGCTGCTAAGTACAAGAGCTAAAGTTACCACCTTAACCTTTCAGCTAATTGAACACTAACATATTCATTGTTCTGTTGGTACTTTCACAGGTCCCTCGAGCTGATTTTTGGCTTGAATTCCTGAAGACATCACATCCTCTGGCTTCTAGTACTGCTCTTAGTATTGCCAGGGGTGGGGAGGACATTGTAAAATCTCTGTAATCCCAGCAACTCCTTAGACTTTTTGTCTTTGCTTCTCCCCTCACTTTTCTGCTTTCTAGGTCTTGAGAGAATGGAGCAAAAAGCATCTATAGAACATACACTGGATTATAAGTCAGGAGACCTAAGATTAAATTTTGATTCTGTCTCTAGCTTTAGGGAGAAATGATTGAAAATCTTGGGGACAAGAGAAAATGGTGGTAGGAAGTAGAGTTTTGGGAAGTTTTCTCAGGATTATAGAGGAAAAAAGACTGGAATTTGGAGCAAGTTTTTATTAAGCATTTACTGCTTACTGTGTGTCAGGCACTGTGCTAGGCTCCAGTCATCTTGACTTTTTGTCTTGCCCTTGTATGACTCTGGAGGAGAGAGTAAGGCTATGAGAGTATGACTGTGCAGTTCTGCCTCACACAATGCCTGATATGGAAACTTGACAGGAGAAGAGGTGTCCAGGATTGTAAGGGAACTCAGAACCATGATGAGTAAAAATCAATTGAAATAACTGAAGATCTGTACTTAGGTGAGGGAGTCGACAAAATGAACTCTGAAGTCTTTTCTGAAGTTCTGTCATTCTATTGCTAATCTCTCAAGAGGGAAAAGGAAAGAACTTCATATTTATGTATGAGGTGGTCAGGGGGGAATAGAATCTCTAGTGTAAGGGTTTATAGAGTCCTTTCAGGGCTGCTCATCCACGTTTGTTTTCCACCTCCACCTAACACTCACCTTTGGCTCCAAGAAGCTATAAATGGGCAGTGGCCACACAAATGTAAAACCATTTTGGCAGACAGGTTACAAAAGGTCAAGTCCAACAAACCTTAAACTCATCAGTGAGTAGTTCAAAATTTCTCCCATAATTGGAAAGATAGAAAGGGCACATGAGAATAATTTGTTCCAATGGCCTTGAAGGCAGCTTAAGCAGGCACTGTAGAGGGCTCAAAGCTTGGTCAGATATTGAAGATGCCAAGGTTATTCCAGACCATTGCCAGTTGACTTGACTTTTGTCTTGCCACTGGACTTTAACGATTCTGAAAGAAAGAGTGAGGCTGACCACTTTGTTCAACTCTGCCTCACTTAAATCCAATTCACGCACAAGTCAAGGTATCAGTCATTTCCATTATCATGTTGTAATAAATTATCTTCAAAAATTAAAGAATAACAATACTTGGTTTCTTGAGAAGGTAGAAGGAAATCAGTATTTATATAGGGACTATTTCTATAACTGTCTACTGTGAGACACTACGGTAAATGCTTTACAATTATTATCTCATTTGATCCCTCACAACAACTCCATTTTTATTGTTCTTATTTTACAAGTGAAGAAACTAAAGCAAATGTACTTTGAGTGACTTGCCCAGGGTGTCTGAAGCTAAATTGGAACTCAGATCTTCCTCATTCCAGGTTCAGCACTCTATCTACTGTGCAACCACTTCCTAGTCTATCCTATCTTACTGCTTCATGTTAATACACCTAATCAAATGGAAGTGCCCAATAAGTGATTTCAGACCTTTAGGGTGGCAATTACCATGTTATGAAGTGCTACCTTTTAAAAAATTATTGTTAAAAATGTTTTGTTACTGTGAATTTGACAAACACCAACTAGCATGAGCATTTCTGCATACAAAAAACTGAAAAAAAATAGAGGACAAAATGACAAAATCTCCATTGCCCAAAGCTTGCTTCTTAAAAAAAAAAGTATGTTGAGAAGATTAGTTTCTAGACTGCCCTCTTTGTCTGTGTCTCCTTCTAAACACGCTTCTCTGTACTTTTTTTAAAAAAATTAAGTGACAGCTTGGCAATTTTGGATAGTTCTCAGGAGTAATGTGAACTTTAAAAAAGAAGGCAATTATGGACAAAGAATGAGGAAATAGTATTTATTTGAGATGAATGTATTAATAAAGAAGACTGATATTGCAGTTTAGGATTAGACTTCAGATACAGGGACTACAAGGCCATTCTTTGACAGGGTCAGGCTACATTCTCTCTCCACATTCACATTTAGACATAGGACTTTGAGATTTGAGGTTGGTTTGTGTAGAAATGTGTATCTATCTAGGTATTGCTAAGATTCATTAACCCTAACAAAATGAAAGGGGGAAAGGCTTCATTGAGTTTAGTGCTGAGGCTATCTGATGTGCAAAGGCCATGGAAGCAAAACTGACCTAAAAGGAGGGAAGAGTACATGGATACTAATTTGACATGACTTTAAGTGCATAGGGAAGGCTTGATTGTCCCAATGAGCCTCCTCCACCCTCAGACTGATTCCTGAAGTTCCTCTATAAGAGATGTATTCCAAAGGTTTAAGATGTTACCTAATACTGAAAATATATGGAAGAGATTTAACATAAGCTTTATGATTCATTTGTATACCAGGATGAGTGAGTTTATCAGTCCTTTTGCAAGAGTAGTTTTTGTAGGATTTCTTAAGGTCAATAGAGAAGGGAAACTATCCAGGAAAAAGGCAGAAGGTAGAGAACACCAAAGATAGCTTTTCACAAAGCTGTCCCTTGATAGCTTGATTTCTACATTCTAAACCTATTCTAAAACTGCAGAAATACAGTCAAGCAGCCTGGTAAATTCTTGTTGAGCAGATGGGGCATCTTATTTCAACTCTATATCTCTTAGAAGCCTCCAAAAGGGCACTATAGAAAGTTGATAATTAGTACATATTTGTTAAATTAGATATTGCAGATTTGTACAATGTTCATATTGTGCTTAAAACCAGTTTATTCAGCTAAGGATATCGAGAGCCTTTCAGTTCTGGATCAAACTAAATAAATTTTGTAATACTACCCAACTGTGAGGGAATGTGTGTGTGTGTGTGTGTGTGTGTGTGTGGAGTTGTAAGATGATATCATGTAAGAGTCCACTCAAACTTCCTGTGTGTGTGGTGTGTGTGTGTGTGAGTTGTAAGATGATATCATGTAAGAGTCCATTCGAACTTCCTGTGTGTGTGGCGTGTGTGTGTGTGTGTGTGTGTGTGTGTGGAGTTGTAAGATGATATCATGTAAGAGTCCACTCGAACTTCCTGTGTGTGTGGTGTGTGGTGTGTGTGTGTGTGTGAGTTGTAAGATGACATCATGTAAGAGTCCACTTGAACTTCCTGTGTGTGTGGTGTGTGTGTGTGTGAGTTGTAAGATGACATCATGTAAGAGTCCACTCGAACTTCCTGTGTGTGTGTTGTGTGGTGTGTGTGTGTGTGAGCTGTAAGATGACATCATTAAGAGTCCACTCGAACTTCCTGTGTGTGGTGTGTGTGTGTGTGTGTGTGAGTTGTAAGATGACATCATGTAAGAGTCCACTCGAACTTCCTGTGTGTGTGGTGTGTGGTGTGTGTGTGTGTGAGTTGTAAGATGACATCATGTAAGAGTCCACTTGAACTTCCTGTGTGTGTGGTGTGTGTGTGTGTGAGTTGTAAGATGACATCATGTAAGAGTCCACTCGAACTTCCTGTGTGTGTGTTGTGTGGTGTGTGTGTGTGTGAGCTGTAAGATGACATCATTAAGAGTCCACTCGAACTTCCTGTGTGTGGTGTGTGTGTGTGTGTGTGTGTGAGTTGTAAGATGACATCATGTAAGAGTCCACTCGAACTTCCTGAATGCAGGAGGTGATAAAATAATTTTTCTGATGACAATAGCCCTGCTCAACAACTAGGAGTTCCCAGCTGAGATCTGACAATAGCAAAAAAGGAATAATAGATTCTAGATGGGTGTGATTTATGGAAAGAGCTCTGAATCTGGGGTACAAGGACTTGGTTCAAATCTATAAAAATAAGTAGATTTGCATTATAAAGTCTTAGTACTTAGCACAATGTCTGGTATTTAGTAGGCACCAAAATTTACTAAATAAATGTAACTTTGACTAATGTTCTTATAAGCTTTAAGTTAATGTATATAGTTTATTTGTACAAAGTTAATTACATATTGGCTCTCATATTATATTGTCAGCTCCTTAGATCAAGGACTGTCTTTTACCTTTTGTTGTATCCCTAGAAGTTAGCATAGGGCCTGGCATAAAGGAGGTTCTCCTTAATGTTCATTGACTGACTGATGACTACCCATCAGTTAAGTGATCAGTGGAATGAGATCTAAAGGAATGTAGTGAACCAGAGCAAAGGCAAGGGAGTCTACAGAAGACAAGGAAATGAATTTTAAGAAAACTATCCTCTTGGAGAGGGCATGAGTGGATTTCCCAAGGTAACATCACTGAACTATGGCCTATGATGATCATAGCACAATGGACTGAGTTGACTGACTCAAATCCCTAGTACCTGAGGGTTCAGGACTCAAATGAATAATTCAGAGTCCAAGTAGGCTCAATTCTCATCTTGAATAAATGTTGATCTTGTGTTGACAACCATTAAGTCTCCTACAAGATTGTAGGGCAAGTATCCCAGGACTCATTCTATTCAAATATTTCTAACATTATCATCTTAGCTGAGGCTAGTGGGCTAGAGCATGATGCCCACTCCCTGCCCCCTCTCTAATGGTGACCACCTACTCCAGACTCATGCATGTGGCCTAGACTAATTTTTGTCCTGAGAGAACCTGATCACCTTCACAGTCTTTAACTCATTAACCCCCTTTTCTCAAAACCCCAGAGACAAATTATTTGAAACTTAGATTCATGTCTCAGTCATTTCTATAATGGAGAGGTTGAAAATTACTCAGTGTACATTTTGAGTCACATATGGGACAGGTATTTATTTCCTACCTACAAGGAAATGCTGAAAGATAAAGAAGACAGTGTGTATTGTCATTTTTCTTATTACCACTGTTTCAGTCTTATGGTAAGTTAATTTTTAAATCTCATCTAAACAAAATGTAGTTTACAGGAGTACTGATGAGATATTTTACATTTTTCCCAGGTTCTGCACTTCTTTTCTTAAGTCATGTGTGTTATAGTAAGTCCATCCAAGGACTTGGGCTCTTCCTCTTGTCAGTATTTTTTTTCCTCTAATGCAGACTCAATCAAACATTTATTAAATCCCAACTGTGTGTCAGGCACTGTGCTAAGAATTCAGAAACAACTTTTATCACCAATCAGCTTCATTCATTGAACCTAAGTCCTCTACACCTCTCAAAATCATGGAGATGATCATCTCAAGAACAATGTTTGCTCTATTCAGGCAAAGAAACACAAAGCTAAGAAAAAGACACCAGGAGCCTGGTGAAAATTTATCCAGTTGAATCCATGGGATTCATGGGAGAGGCTACTGGGTCACAAAGAGGAAAGAATCTCATCTGCTCTTCCCTACTGCCACATTGAGAATTTAGTGACAAGGAGGACTGCTTGTCACATGGGAAAGTTGAAGCATGAATGTATGAAGTGAATGATAAGACTGGAAATAAACCAGTGTATTTTCCTAGAGGGTGATAGGGGATAAGGAACACTTCAATCAATATTTCAAGAGAAAACAAGTGAATTTAGACTCTTCTCACTAGAGATAAGAAAGTTAATTAATAAACAGAGAGGAACAAGGAAGAATCTCATGTCAAAATTGAAAATGGCATGTCTCTGTTGAGTTACTTAGCCCTGTGTAATTCTCAAGCTTATTTTCCAAGTCTTGTTAACCATCATGGAAGAGTGGATGAGGCGGGGGGGGGGGGGGTGCAGAGATGGTAGCTTACCTACCTGTATTTGGACTTTTTCATTCAGTACCTAGATGAACATGGATAAGTTCCTTCATTTTGTAAAATGAGGGGTGAGAGTGGTCATGCTCTTAATTATTCAAAGGAAAAAAATACTTAGGAGGAACATTTGAATCAGTAGAAATAGCTGAAATGAGATAAGACTTATGGTATCATGAAATGATTCATCATGAGATACTGCATCAGTAGAAGGGGGTTGATCATATGATCATAGAACTAAAACTGTAAGGAACTTCAAAAATGGTTGAGTCCCACCTCTTCATGTTATAGATAAAAGAACTGAAAGCCAGAGAAATTCAGTGACTTGTCCAAGGCCAAAAAGATAATAAATGACCAAGGCAGGATTTGAACTCAGGTCCTCTGATTTCAGAGATAGTGCTATGCCAGTTATTTCAAACTAATTAGATATGAAACATTAAGTCAACAAGTATTAAGATCCTACCAAATGCCAGGCACTGCGCTGCTATAGGTTAAAGAAACAAAGGGAAAGAAAAAAAGAAAAAGAAAAAGAGAGAGAGAGAGAGGCAGGAAAGAAGGAGGAAAGAAAGAAGGAAGGAAGGAAGGAAGGAAGGAAGGAAGGAAGGAAGGAAGGAAGGAAGGAACATTCCCTGCCCTCCAAGAGTTTCCATAGGGAATAAAAAAAAAAAAGAAAATCTAGCGTATGTTCTATAGGGAACAATTTTAACATGCAGTGTTCTGTACTGTAATTTAAGTAGATTTCACAACATAATACTTCAAGAATGAGAGAATTTAACATGGTGAACTTTCTTCTATTACAGTATATTTGCAGGGTACAAACTATTCCCCACTTAATGGGACTATTTCTTTTCTTCTGTCTGATGAAAATATCCATAGATCTAATAATTCTCTGCTCTTTGATGGAATCCATGTCCTCTTCCTCCAGAGCCATTATCTTTTCACTTTACCACAAGTCCTCTCATAAGCCTAACTAAGCTATTTGCTAGGTGATTATTCAACTCACTCAACTTGCCCAAGGTCTAGTTTCTTCTTTAGTTAGAGATTATGTTATCTGTAGGACCTCCCTTATGGTACTCTTGTATGAAGACATGTCCTCTGATTACATTAGATTCACAATATAGGCCACAAATTTTCTGTACAATATTCTTAGAGAGAGAGGTTCCTCAGGACCTGAGAAGTTATATGCAACATCTCTTGGCTAGTCTAGGTCAGATAGGGCTTGTACCCTGACTACAAGGCCAGCTTTCTAAGACAGTATGTTACAATGCTTCATTAGAATGAGTCAGCCAATTAGCATTTATTTATTATTGTATACTATGTCCAAGAAACTATACTAAGTATTAAGGATGGAAATAAAAGCAAAAAGACAGTCTCTTCTCTTAAGAAGCATACATTCTAATGGGGGACCATTTAAATGATGTCAAGGGAAGGTACATTATAGCCTTTAAAATGCTATACTAATGTGAATTCCTGTGATATTTTCTAGACTAAAAATTGATATACACACACAGTCTAAGAGTGTTGTTTTTCTTCAAAACTTTGTCAATTCTTTTCCTGAAGCAGGGGCTATCTCCAAAAATTAACTGATAGCACTAGATGTGACCTAAATAATCAAGTTAACTGGAGGCAATTACCTGAAATTCAAAGAAAAGCAGTGGGTGGAAAAACAATATTTTTTAAAATGATGGGATTATGTTTGTACAAATAATAATGATAATTTTGTGTAATTGTAATTGCCCATTTTATCTTCTGTGATTTTATCTATCTTGTTTGGTAATGAAATCTCTCCTGGTCCGACAATTCTGTAAAATCCTCTAATTTGTTTATGATGTAATATTTCCTTCCGCTTTTATAATGTATATGGAAATGTTCATTTTCCTTGGTATTTCTTAAGTCCAAATAAAAATTAGCTAAAATAAGAAATAAAGATGTTAGACTAGGTTTCCCCTAGCATTGCTTCCAGTCTAACCCTACAAACCTGTTTAACGATCACAAGGAGGTAGGTAGAAGATAATGACCCAATCTCTCTGAACAAACCAAGGGGTTCAGAATCTTACAGGCTTGATAACTGTGCCTTCCCATACTCAATGATGTAGTTAACTCCTGTCCAATGTTTTGAACTCCCCCTCCCCCCAAAAAATATCTAGATGAAATTTGAAGTGTGATCCTAGCCTCTGAAACTAGTAAAACTTTAGGTTCAAATGGCTGGGAACTCATTTGTTGTTCTCATAGCATTTTTCCAGCCTCTTGATTCTCTGTTGATTATCCTCATGGGGGTCACTAGACAGGTCTTTCTTATTTGCTACCAAGTTGCAAGAGCTTCTATCTCTATTGGAAGCAGAGGTATTCCCCTTCCCATGGGAAAAGATCCTAGTGAGGCCAACCCCAGCTGCCCAAGCATGCTGGCCCACCATGTGCATTGAGGTCTGCCCTCCATCTGTCTCCCTCTAAGGACTGTGTTGTTTTTGAAGTCATTTCCTTTCTCAGTCTGGACAACTCCACTGCTATCAAAGATCTCTATCTAAACCAAACACCCTTACAATAAACCAGACAAACTCAATTTTTTCTTTTTTTTTTGGCTATCATTAGCTTCTGACCTCAGAGGAACTTCCTCCAAAGGGAGCTGTCATTGATGGCCAAATGACAGAGAACCTGGTCATCCAGAGAGAACTCGCCTGGACTCCTGAGGTCAGAAGGTTGCATGTTTTTATTTTTGTCATTATTATTTTCTAAAGTGCAAAAACGTTTCCCTCCATTCAGTGGAACCACAGAGGTCGGCAGAGGGGAAAAGAGAGTATTTTTCTCCAACAGGTCACATCAACCCTCACACCTCCTTTGACTTAGGCCTAGCTTCCTTTTCTCAGGCCCTGAGCTATTGCTTCCATGTGGGTTATGAACGCTGGCACTGGTAATTCAAGAAATAGAGTTAAGCTTAAGATGGAAAACAAAACCATGCAGGTTAGTCAGGCTAGGGACTGGGTGACTAAGCAGGCTAGTTCACCTTTTGAACTAATTGCTCAGTTGTTTTGTTTTGGGTTGTTATTGCTGTTTTGGTTTGTTTTATTGGAACTAAACACATGTGCGGATCATTAGATTATTTCCACACCAAGGAAGGAATGGCAGGGAAACATCACTGGTTGGGGAAGCTTAAGATCGTAGATTTAGACGGCAAGCCATCTCATCCAACTCTCTCATTTTATAGCTGAGAAACTGAGGCCAAGAGAGGTTAAGTGGATAAGTACATGGGTACTATGTGGCAAAACTTGGATTTAAACCTATGACCCAGTGCAATGCCACATGCCACTTATCTTTTATGCAAAATCCAAATGTTCTCTTGTTTGCATGGATTGCAAAAGGCAAATTTGATAGATAGATAGTTTCAGGATTTAGGAGGGAAATATTTAGAGGGAAAGTTAATGAGCCAAAAGGCAACACTTGGAATTGGGTATTACACACACACACACACACACACATAAACATACATACACACACACACATACAAGAAGAAGAAGCACTTTCTTCACAATGGCCCCATGAGTTGGTAGTAGAAATATTATCATCATCCTACATTAAGGGTAGGGCAACTGAGGCTCAGAAAAGATAAATGACTTATGCAGACATAAGACCAGTAAGTATCAGAACTGTGATTTGAACTCAAGCCTCTAGGATCAGCACAGATTCTACGCTGTTGGTCCCTGTTGCTCCTGCTCCGGATGCTTGTGGATTTCCCTGTCCTTGAATGATAATAATATAAATAGCTAGAACCTGAGCTAAGGTAGAGAGGATCAGCAGAAGAAAAATAGTTGCTTACCTATAGAACCAAGTGGTCATATTTATAGTTGACTTTCACTGTTCTTTCTTTCTTTCTCTGTCTCTTTCCATCTCTCTGTCTCCATCTGTGTGTGCATGTGTTTCTCTCCATCTCTGTTTCTGTGTCTCTGCCTCTCTCTCTCTCTCTCTCTTGCTGCAGATGCACTAATGCATTAACAGTAGCCCCTTCCTTTTAGATTTCTTCATTGTACTCATGGTGTTTTCTTTTCTACTCAGTCTCATCATCCTTTAAGAATTGAAAACTCCTCAGATTCAAAGAAAGACCTTCTACTTTCTAGCATGAACTTTTCATCTAACTATTGAGAGGCAGAGGTGATGTGCTGTAGGTCATAGGACCCTGGACTTGCAATTAGGAAGATCAAGATTCCAATCCTATCTTAGTAACTGGCTTGATTTGTGACCTTTAGGAAAATTACTTAATCTGTCTGACCTCAATTTCCTCATCTGTAAAATGGGAGGGCTTAATGTCCTCCAGAACTAAACTCATGATCCTAAGTCACTTAACTCTTCTGAAATTCAGTTTCCCCATATGTAGATGATTGGGGTGGGTCTAAATTACCTATCACATTCCTTAAAATTCTAAGTCTTTGATCCTACAATCAAAGAATACCCAAGGAATAGAAAGAAGAAAAAGTACATGAATTGAACCAAGGGAGAAGACCAAGAAGTGAAAAAAAGGGAAGAATGATGAGGTGGGAAGGTATAAAACTGAAAACTTTTTAGTATTTCAAATTTTTTTACCAGTTAGGACACAAACCCCAGAGGATAGAGTAACTGAGGCAATATTCTAATTAATCTTTCCAAAGTACCTTTCAGGGTATGACTCAGAATTATCCTGGCTACTGGCCCCAAGGAATCTTCTCGTTTTCATGCTCCCCCAGACATTGTAGGGATTGCTTGTGTGGTTGCTATGCTTGCGTTACCATACAAAACACTCCCAATGGTATGCTGTCTCAGGACATTTGTCCCAGGTGCTGCTGGCTGGGCAATGTCTCTGAGAGGTATCCAGGAAGAAAGAGAAAAGCGTTCCTGCAGGTGGTGCTAAAACAAAACAACACACTATGTCCAATACATGATTTTCTATTATAATTAAACGTGTTTGTATTGTATCCTCTATTAGACTGTGAATTGTATGACATTAAGGAATACATCTTGCCTGCAGTTTGTATCTCTCCCCAGGACCAAGCACACTGCTCTGTATGCAATTAGGGATGATTAATTAATCTTCATTTCCTTGATTCTTGTGTATGGCTATAAAGACTTGAAAAGTTCTAGGATTTTGTCTCCTTACATATATACCCCTTAACCTGCCCTTTTGTGACTCTCCCTGGGCCCTCAAAGGCTTGGTGTTCATTTTAATTTGGTTTCCCCTAGATAAAAAATGGGTGAGGGGGTTGAGGCAGGGCAGGAACCTAGGGCAGCTGAACTGTGGAGGAGGGAAACAGCAGCTGTGACTATAACAACCTCTTTCACCTTGGGGCTACCTGGGAGAACACATAAACGTGGGAAG
The DNA here is from genome assembly GCA_023548195.1 of Bettongia penicillata ogilbyi. Lineage (NCBI taxonomy): Eukaryota > Metazoa > Chordata > Mammalia > Diprotodontia > Potoroidae > Bettongia > Bettongia penicillata. The sequence goes on from JAJHZJ010000362.1 coordinate 492,778, forward strand.
AAGCAGAAATGTGGGCTGGCCTTTCTAAGGCAGGACACTCTAATGCTGCTTCCCAGCTGAATATCCAAGAAGGAAAGAGAGGAATAGTACACATTCACCAGGTAAGGCTTGGTTGTGGTAGAACATTTTGGAGGACTTTCCCTGTGCTATTGTATGCTTTTCTCATGTTGTGGGCCTTGCGTGATGTTCTGTGTGCCACAAAGAACTCGGAGGTGCCAGTGATTGTGGGCACTGAAAATATACTTGGGTTTGGGGGTGACCAATGTGTCATCCAAGGCCAATAGCAATTTTGTCTAATACAGTACCGTCTAAGTCTCTCCTGATTTGTCTGGATGTGTGCTTGGGTTGGTAAGACCTTGGAAAAATGGAGAACAGCATCATTTACTCTGGGTCTGTACCACTGCCATCCCCACATCCACCACACACTCATCCTAAAACTATGTAAAGAGATAAACTAATTCTGACAAAGGCAGGATAATTCTTCCCCACTGGTTTGGTTTCCCATTTTTGTGATTCAAAAGTAATTTCCTTGGGATCATTTTTTTTCTTTAAAATTAAAAAAAAATACATTTAAAGGCTTTTGTCTACTACTTCTGACATCTTTGCCCTTTTGCTTTGAGCTTTCTTCAAATTTCCTCTTCTTTAGCAATTCCACAAGTTTAGAAACTTTCTTCTGTGACCCCTCCTCTTTAAACCTTCGCAAAGGTCCTCCCTTCCACCCCCCACCCTTTCCCCTTCTCCTTTCTTCCTCTAGTTTTCCCAGGTTGGGGGTTTCCGCAGTCAGATCAGCACCTCTGGACACTGACAGCTAGCTAATCATTGCCCATTTCATTGCTGATGGCCTGTTGGGGAACATTTTGTCACGCTGACATTGAGTCCTTTAGATGTTAGCTGGTTGATCTGGGAACTGAAGCTTAAATTAAAAACATATTTGGACAGAAATGAGAGCCAGGCTTCCCCTGGCCTGCAGTAAACTTCACTTAGTGGTACTGATTGGGGGAGGGGGTGGGCGGGGGTTGGGGTGACTGGGGAAAAGAGGCCAGAAAGATCCAGGCTGAGTTTGCTGCTCAGATCGGCCGGACCTCCTTGGTCCTTAAGGACAACCATCTATTCCTGATCTCATGTTGTCTGAGGGCTTTCCTTTGGGCTTTGTTCCCTCTCTTTGTGTCTAAATGATTTTAGCTCATTTTTGCTGTTCCCCCATCTTCTGTATATAGAAAAAAAGGAGATTGACAGGGTGAGAATTAGGGGGAAGAAGGGAATATACCTGAGGTGTGGTCAGGTAAGACCCCATTTTTAATAAAGGAACCTTGAATTCAACAAAGAATCACTATGTTAAGGATTCTTCACAATTTTGTGAATCATAGACCCCTTTACTAGCTTGATGAAGCCTGTGGACTCCTCAGGATAATGTTTTAAAGTGTTGCAAAATAAAATTCATAGGATGACAAAAGAAACCAATTATTTTTAAGTAGAGTTATCTATCTATCTATCCATCTCTATTTATTTATTTATAATCTATCTCTATCATCTATCTTTCTATCTATCATCATAAGCTCATTGACCCCAGGTTAAGAACCTTTGCTCTCTACCTAATCCAGGGAAATCCTCTCTTCTTTCTTTTGAGCTGCCCCTGCAGCAAATTCCTTCCTTTCCAATGGGTGGATCTGATCCTGGCAGTCTGACAAGGAGTAAAATATGGACGTGTTTCCTAATCTTCTATTTCTCCATATTCAGATCTGTGATATGCTTCATCACAATAATGTGATAAAAGTAATTATCTTGAATATGTCTGCCTTCACTAGACATTTTCCTTTATAAAGTCATCCTTCCCTGATTTGCATACATTATTGTTAAGCATATGATTATCATAGGAAGTTTGATTTTCAGCCTATAATTTTGATGAGGTCCACTTAAGTTTCCTCTGTTCCAAGAAACCTTTCCCAAGTGCCCTACCATACATGGTCTCTTTATTCCCTGAATTCCTGTGCCATTTATTGTCTATATTTGTACTCACTGGTCATTTATCATATGCTGCCTTATGCTTTTTATTCTGGCTTTGTGACCTGGGTAAATCATTGTGCTTCTTTGGGCCTCAGTTTCCAAATTTTTAATATTAGGGGGTGAACTAGATGATCTTTGGTGTAACTTCTTATTGTGATATTCAGTGATACTCTTTAAGGGATCAACTTTACTTCTAGACTGTCACCTGCTGGATACTTGTGTCCATAATACATAACCTTGATGCCTGAAGGCAGCCAAGTATGGTGGAAGGGACACTGGCATAGCACTTCTGAGACCTGGATTCCCATCTCAGCTCTGCCACTAATCCGTCTATTTCCTCATGTGATAGTCACTTCATTTTTCCCATCTGTAAAATGAAGAGTAGGGACTACTTCAAAATGAATTCAGTATTCATCCATTACCTTAAGGCTCCTAAACTCTTCCTTCACAATAACCTTTGATGTGGGTGGTACAAGGATTATTATTTTAAATTTATAGATAAGAAGATTAAGATTCAGAGAGTATTCCCCCACAGTACCAGAACTTAAAGGTTCAAAGAAAGGGTTCAAATCCACTTCTTATGACTCCAAATTACTAATTCCTCTTATGACCTCGAAAGTCCTTTCAACCTCTAGCAGCAGTAGAAATAACCTCCTAGTCAGGTCAGATACCAGAATTGGATGGGATTTAGGAAATCATTTCGAGGAGACTACTACTCAGAGGGTAGAAGTAACTGACCCAAAGTCTCCCAGCTAACGAATGAAAATGCTTAGTTTAGTAGAAAATGTTTAGTAGAATTAAAATGAAATGTGACCTCTTGTTCAGTGCTTTTCTGAGATTGCCCATCTAAACTCTTCTATCAAGTTCTTGCATGGGGAAGAGAATGGTGGGAAATGATTGGGTCTTCTCTGTAGAATTAGAATAATTTTGAAAAACCCTACAGGATATACTAGTATGAATGTACAGTTTTGAAGTTAATGACTCTTATCATCCTTTGTTCTTTATAATCAGAATAAACTACTTATGAAATGCTGGAGAACTCCCTATTGTTCATTACTCTTCAAGAAATAGTCCTTTCCCTGTTAGAGCAACAGGCCTAGGAAATTTCATGCCTTTTCACTGAAACTTCAGATTATAATTTTGAAATAAATTCTAATTTTGTATATGCATGTATATATGTAAATATATGTAATTATGTATATCTATATGTATGCATATGTATATAATGTATTGTTTGAGTATGTTTGTTTATATACACATGATATATATATGTATATATATACATATATATATATATGCAAAGTCTTCACAATTTGTTGGAAAATTTCTGAGATTTGGAGTCAGAAGGTATGGATTCACACCCCTACTTTGACCCTTATGCCATATATGTCATATTTTTATTATGCTAATTAAGTCATATAACATATATTAAGTCACATGACTTAAGTCAGACATTTGATTTGGAATCTTAACCTGGAGTGTCAATATCTGCAGCTCTTAGTGAGGATTTAACATTTTAACATTTAAAAAGCTATCGTGAAATCACATCTTATTTTCTCTATATATAGTTGAATCAAAAAGTAGATTTTATAGCTTTTAATTGAATTGAATTTTTTTCCTTTCTACTTGCATTTGAAATTTATAGATATTTGTACTTATTAACTTTATAACTATATAATTATGATACTATATGCTTATATTAACTTTATATTTATGTTTTTACATTTACTTGTCTCCCCCATTAGAATTTAAGTTTCTTTCAAGGGGAGATTGTTTCATTGTTTGGCACACAGTAGGCACCAAATAAATATTTGTTGATCAATCGAATTCAAATGTAATTATCAATTGTGGTTACATATACTGCTAAGAATGAAAATTCCCTCTTTTCTCTCTTCAGACTTCCAGAATATCTGAGCCCATGAATATACACATATACATACACTCACACACACATATGTAAATACATATATGTATTGTGAAGGTACATATATATGCCTCTATATGTAGATATGTAAGTACATAAGTGTGTATGTATACATATGTATGTACATATACACACATATATCTAACATGCCCAGATGGGACTCTTAATCTACTCTCTCTTTGGTATTAAGAATTGAGGTGGTTTGGCTGGTCAGTCATTTGTTGTTAGCTCTTGCTCATGGTGCATTTTCTTGATCTCACAATATTTTCTATTTTATGTAAACTGCTCCTGGCTCTTGCCATTGCTTTAAAAAAAGAAAGAAAGAAAAACTCCAATATGCTATTTAAGTGAATTTTGCTGGATAGGTTAAATAGAATGTGTTTTCACAGTGGGTAAGAATTGATATGGATATAGGCCTTAAGTAAAATCTCAGTAAGTAAGAAGAGAGGGCAGTTTTGGTGAAAACTATCTTCATATCAACACACACACACACACACACACACCACACACACACACACACATACACACACACACATACACGTCATAGCTATTTTTTGGCTTACATCCTTTACTAGATAGGAAGCTACTTAAGAGGAAGTATATCTACCTGTCTATTATTCTCTCTCTCCATATATATACACATATATATGTATGTATGTATGTATATACATATGTGTATACACACATATGCACATATGTGTTTTGTTTTGTTTTTGTCCATTTTGGATGGAGACCATGCCATCAGAGAAATAATGACATGGCTTGCACTTGGCTTTGTTTTGAGTGAGGGAGGGCTGTGCAGGTCACCAGCCTCACTTCTCCTCCAGAGTCATCTGAATCCAGTGACCAGATATTCATCAGTATGACTGGAGATGACCCAGGATGCACTGGGAGATCTTGGGCCCTTTAGGCCAAGGTTATTGCAGGTACTCACTTAGAGTGAGGTAATGCTCATTCATTGAATAGGCCTGTTTAAGAAGGAGCCAGGGAAGGGCCCATTTAATGAGGTCAAGAAGAAGAAAGACTTCAGGCTGGGAGGGAAAGAGGGCAGGGAATTGAAAGGCAGAAAAGGAAAGGAAACTAGCCAGTAAAACCCAAGTCAACTATACACATGCACCAACACACACATATATGTATATGTATTTATATATATGTATATAGATATATATACATATATATCTATATATACGTGCACACACACACACACACACACAGACACACACACACACACACACACACCAGACACACCTATCCTTAATATCTTTGTCACACACAGTAGGGCACATTACTAATGCTTGATTAATTGGATAGCCTCTAAGATACATTTGGGGCTGACACTTATCTTTCTCTCAAAAGATCATCAAAGACTTCATAAGTGATCAATCATACCTTTTCCCCTGGCCTTGATCTTCAGTGACCATTTCTGCTTAATTCTTGTGGTAGTATAGAACTGGAAACTCAATGGGTACCTGTTAACTGGAAAATGGTTTAACAAATTATGACACATGAATGAAATCAAATATGATTTTCTTGCAACAATGAGTATAAGGAATTCAGAGAACCAGATGAGGTTTATATCAACTGATATAAAGTAAAATAAACAGAACCAGCAAACAGAATACAGTGACTCTCCCAACCTCCCCCATCACCCATACAGAAAGTCCCAAACGTATTGTTACATGGATATTATATAGACCTATCTAATTTATTTCAATAAACAATTATTAAGCATTCATTTTGCTAGATCCTGGGGAATATAAAAACCTCCAATGACCTTGTCATTGTGAAGTGTTTAATATAGAACATAACAGGAGCATAATATGTAAGAAAGGATGAGACCAGAAGCACAACTCTAGGTTTTTCTCTTGGTACTCCCTGGCATGACTCTTTTGTAAATGCTTTATATTTTTGATCTGTCTGTGCCTTTCAGTCAGTGCTCACCATTTAAAATATCTACCCTCCTTCCTCTGTAACTAGGCAAATCATATCTTACTTTTCCCCACTGGGGCTACAGCTAGCATATTCCTGTCTCTGCAAAACTTTCCCTGACCCTCCCAACCCTAAGGTGCATGTTCCTTCTGAATTCCTTTGGCATTTAGATTATAGGATCAGAGATTTTGAGCTGGAAGAGACCTAAAGTTCCCATAGTTGAACCCCCTCCTTTTGTAAATGCAGAAATTGAGGCCCAGAAAGTCTGAGTGACTTATAGGGCCATAGGACCATAAATTTTGATCTGAAAAGTACCTTGGAAATCATCTAACCCATATTTGTCATTTTACAAACAAGGAACCAAAGGCCAAGTTGGGTAAGTACCTTGCTTAGGGACGTATAGTGAGTATATAAAATGAGAATTGAACCTCAGACCTCCCGACTGCCAAGTATGGCATTCTATCCATTATAACTTGCTCATTTATATGAGTAAGAAAGTAACAGAGGGACCCAGGTCCCTCTAGAAGCTTTCCACTCAACTACCCTGCCTTTTCAAGTTATCCTTGAGTGCTCAAGGATAAGAAACTCGAACTTTCTAAGACTTGGTATCCTCTCGTGTAAAGTGGATATTGTTTAGTTATTATCAGTTGCATCCAACACTTCATGACCCCATTTACAGTTTTCTTGGCAGATATAATGGAGTGGTTTGTCATTTCCTTTTCCAGATCATTTTACAGATGAGGAAATTGAGGTAAATAGTGTTAAGTGACTTTCCCAGGGTGACACAGCTAGTAAGTGTCTGAGGTCACATTTGAACTCAGGTCTTCCTGATTCAAAGCCTAGCATCTGTCCATTACACCACTTAACTGCCTCAAAATGCAAAACTGCACTATTCACCTCTTTGGGTTGTGATGAACTTAAAGGGAACGTAAGGGACATTTAGTTTATCCCCTTCATTTTACAGTTAAGGAATAAGTCCCAAAAAGAATGTGGCTTGCCTGACATCACACAGGCATTGAGATGGAGACAGGATTAAAACCCTGGGCCTCTGACTCCAAATTGAGCACCTTTCTGAATGAGTTGAATAGTCTGCTTGTGCCTTAATTTCCTTTTCTGAAAGAAGAGAATGGAATTGATATTGATTTTCCTCATAGGGGTTAGCTTTAGACGAATAATACCTCAAGGGATGTGAGGAAGGATGATGAAATGACTTAGCATTTGGACCCCACCCACTCAGTCAGTCCACTCCTCTCTTTGCCCAGACTCACTGTTTCCCTCTGGCCTCTGACTCTCACTTAGGGATTCCACCCCTAGTCTGGGCTCAGATTTATTTATCAGAGACACCCGGCAGAATGATCTGGGAGTGGCTTTTAAAGTTACACCAACACAAAAAGGATTTAGGACTAGAAAAGCTCTTAGAGATCTTGGAGTCTGAGGCTCTCAACCTACAGATGTGGAAAATAGGGAGCAATAAACAGCAGAGTTGGAATTCAACCCCATAAAAGAGCTTCATAGCGACTACTCATAAATCAAGGAGAATGAAGTTTCTTTCAATTATTCTTGATAAATAAGCATTTATTAAGGGTACTATGCTAAGCACTGGGGGATACAAAGACCAAGTCAACTCCTCTGGGATTATTGTCCCATCAATATTTGTAACCAAAGAGAAAATTTTCTTCATGAAATCTTTTTTTTTTAAAGTTAAATTGGTCTTTGTTAACTGGAATTCATGCCATCCAATCAATGTCCAATAGACACATGGGTATTTTAAACTAGGCGTTTTGGATATTTTAACCTAGACATTTTTCTCTAGGAGCTGCAATAAAAGATTTGAGACAGTAAAATGCCCTCACAGTGATATTTCTTTCTATTTTGCTGCCCATGGGAAACAACATATTTAAAGGGCTTATCAAAGCTTAAATTAATAGATAAATGCTAGAGAGTTCTCATTATTGCTGCTCATGAGATCTCCAATCTCTCTTTGTCCAGGGCAGCCTGAGCCAAATCCTGGTACATCTCTTTCTAAGTGTAGTATTACTTCTACAGCTTTCAAATTCTCAGGGGGCTGACCTCCCAGAACCTCGGCCCCCATTTTCTTTGCAGCTCCAGCCTTTAAAGAGGAGGGAGTGTTTGCTGATGGATTCCTGTTTTTGTTTTGTTTGAAACAGCAGCACATAGGCCTGTCCAAGGTAGCTCAGTTCACTCTTCTGGGTCCCTGCAGACTCTGGGCGGGCTCTGGAAGCAGCCCACTTGGCCAAGGCTGGGGGAATTCCTCTGATTACTCAGTGACCTAGCCAGCACTGAGAGGAACAGACATGTCTTCTGCCCTAGGCACTTCAAGGACAAAGCATAAGGTCAGGGATTCCCTTGCAGGCAGGGCATGATCAAGTACATGTCTTCATTAGATCGCCATGTTGCTGGATCACAAATACACATACAAATATGCTACAACCCCCTGCTTCCCCAAAGCACAGACACAGACACAGAAGAGCAGTGATGCTACTCTACTACAGATGATTAGCAGGCCAGTCTGTTTTCCCTTGGGCCTTTCACAGATTATAAACAAGCCCATGTGCAAAGGCACGGTACACAGGGCTCACTTGATCCACCCTTCTGACGCAGCTGCCTCCTTAGGTGGAGTGCAGCAGCTGTGGGGAGGCCACACATCAACAGTCCACAGCCTGAGATTACCCACCAAATGCTTCAGCAAGTGAATGAAGATTTGTAGAATAGGGCTCAGTCAACTGGAAATGTACCAAGGACCTAAAGCTAGAAGGCTTCCTTCTGAAGGCAAGATGTTCCCTAATGGCCAGCAGAAGGATGATGGTTATATATAGGAGGAGCTTAAGACAGTTCATTCTCTCTAGGAGCGTCACCATCTACTAAGGGAAACAATATTCTATTCATGCCTGCCTATCCTCAGCAGCTTTGGTCTTGATTCTGCCATGCATTGGTCACAGATGGTCTATGAGTATTCCTCACATTGTCTTGACATTGTGACAAACTGCTCACTGTCATTCTCACTGTCATTGACTCATCTTGTTTTTCAAACATGTATTTTTTATACAGTACCCTTATACAACATCTCCTAATAATAATGTGTTACAGCCTCCCCATGACCACCATGTGCCTCTCCATTCCCCACTAAGTAATGCCTCAATTCTTCAGTCTGTAGGTTTCTATGACTCACAGTCATACAGCATCATCTAAAGAACACTGGGATTAAAGCAATATAAAGAAACATCTTTAAATATGACAAAAGTTAATATTTATCATCAAGAACTGAAATTATTTATAGTGGAGAAGTTTTAGACTTTTTCCTGGTAAAATAGGATTAAATCAAAGATACCGTCACTCTATTAAAATTTTCAGTAGTTCTAGAAGAGCAAGCTACAACGAGACAAGGGAATAAAATTAAATGTACAAACGTTGGCAAAGAAGAGATAATCCCTATTTGATGATGTCATAATAGAATAACTAGAAAATCTCAGAGAAGAAGCAAAAAAAATTGTTTGAATTTTTCAAAAGCCTTAATATGGTCCACAAAAATCATCAGTATTTCTATGTAATCTAATAAAAAACCAGAAATGAAAACAATGCCATTCAAAATAGCTACAAAATTAACAAGTAATCTAGGAGTTAACCTATCAAGACATATGGAATTTATAGAAATAGAACTACAATTCCTCTTTATAGAAACTAGAAGATATCAAATAATTGGAGAGATATCCACTGCTCATGGTTGTGCTATGCCAAATAATAAAAATTACAATACCACCAAAGTTAATTTTTAAATTTAACATGGTGTCAATCAAGATCCCCAAGGGATAGTTCATAGAACTAGATGAAAAAAAATAAAATTCATTTGAAGGAACAAATAATCTCAAATCTCGATGACCATCTGGTCCAATTCATATATGAAAGGAAGTCTGACAATCATATACTCCTCAAGTATCTTTTCACTTTCTGCTTGAGAACCTTTAAGGAGGTGGATTGTACCATCTCTCAAGGCAGTCTATTCTGCTTTTCGAAAGGAAGCAAATAACTATCTCCTTAGCACCAGTTCTGCTCCAGGCACTGTGTTAAGCCCAAATATTATCTCATTTGGTCAGTCCAACAACATCGTGAGGTAGGTATTATTATCTTCACTTTACAGATGGGAAAACTGAGGCAGGCATAAGTTAAATGACTTGGCCAGGGTCACACAACTAGTAAGTGCCTGAGGCCAAACTTGAACTCAAGTCTTTCTGACTCCAGGTTCAGTGTTCTTATGTCACCTGACTGCCTCTATATAAGACATTATTGGGTTTAGCCTGGATAACCATTTCAAATTGTAAGGAAGTCTTTTCTGACATCAAGTTCAATTTTATTTCTCTGTGACCCCTCAGGCTGAATAAAACAAACCAGATGCCTCCTCCAAATGACAGCTCTTCAAATACTTACATCAGCAACTCCCTGAGTCTTTTCTTCTCCAGAATAAATATCACAAGTTTTTTTTTTCTATCCAGCATCATATGCCATGGGCTCAAGGTAATTTGCCATTCTGGCTGCTGATGTTTTAGCTGAGCCACCATTGGTGACATTTGGATCATGGAAAATGGGAGAGCTATCAACCAGATTGGAGGGGGCAGATGTCCACATTTTCCAAAAGGAGAGAGAGAAGGAAAGAAAAAAGGAGAAAAATTAGAGACCAGTTTAATAACTATTGACTCAATATGAATCAGCAATGTGATATGGGAAAAAAAAGAATGAGATCCTGTGCTTCATTAAGAGGCAAAGCTTCCTGGAATAAGGATAAGATTCTCTTTGCACTCTGCCATCACTAGACCTCATCTGGAATACTGTGTTTAGTTCTGCAAATCAGTTTGAGAAGTATATTGATAAACTGGGCAGTATCCAGAGGAGGGTGACTAGGATAGTGAAAGGTCTTGAATCCATGTTATATTGGAAACAGAAGAAAGAACTGGGACAGATTATAATGGAGAAGAGAATACATGGGGGAGAGAGCATATTATATATATTTCAAGTATTTGAAAGGTTTTCAAGGGAAGAAAGGTTTGATTTTGGAGGAGTATTGAATGGAAATTACAAAGAGACAGGTTTGATATCAGGGGGAAAAACATGGAGCAGAGGCTAGATAAGCACTCAACAGCTGTATTACTATATAGATTCTTTTGGATATGGGTTGGACTAGATGGCTACTGAGATTCTTCCCAGCATCTACATTCTGTGATATCTCTGATGTGGGAAAATAAGTACCATTCCCCAACAGATAAGTAGTCAAAGGAAATGAATACTTTTTTTTAAAAAAAGATTTATAAATTATAAATACTCATGTGAAAGTATGTTCCAAATCATTAATGGTAAGAGAGATGCAGTGTAAAGCAATTCTGAGGATTGGGATTTCATTTTGCAGCAAACTACTAAAGAAGATGATATGTACAGGAACCAAGACTAAGTCACATCCCAACATGCTGAATAAAGACCTGTCCACTTGCACCTCAGTAGAAGAAGCAACATTTTCAGTAGAGTGGTGGAAGCTGGGGTGAGAATGTAAAGGATTGAAAAGTAGACAGAAAAAAATGGCAGCAGAAAGTTTACACCACTCTTTCATGCAGTTTATTGGGAAAGGAGGAGAGAGAGAGAGAGAGAGAGAGAGAGAGAGAGAGAGAGAGAGAGAGAGAGAGAGAGAGAGAGAGAGAGAGAGAGAGAGGATAACAGCTTAAGGGATGGGAGTAGGGATTTTTGAAGAAAGGAAGCTTTAGAATCAGAGAATGATGGGACCTTAGAGTTGGAAGAGACTTAAAAGTCATGTTATATAACTCCTACAGTGGGTATCCCCTCCTTATAGCAAATATTTCTTACAAGTGGTCATTCACCCTCCACTAAAAAAAATCCATTAATAAGAAATTCAAACTAGTCTTTAACAATACAAGAAAGGTTGGAAATAGAGAGGAAAAGAAAGTAACTATAGATTCAGGAGATAGAGGAGAGAAATAATTTTTTAATTTCTTTTCTGAACTTTATAAGCATCAAAAAAGAGGAAATATTTCCATATACAAATTAGAACAGAAAAAGAGGATTGTAGGTGAAACTGTGGATCTCTATTATATGTGAATTTAAAAAATAAACAAATAGGAGGTAGAGCCAAGATAGTGGAGTAAAGGCAGGGACTTGGCTAAGCTCACCCCCAAACCCTTCCATATAACTGTAAAAAATGGCTCTCAACAAATTCTTAGACCAGCAGAACCCGCAAAAAGAGTGAAACAAATTTCCAGCCCAAGACAATCTGGAAGGTCAGCAGGAAAGGTCTGTTTCACCAGGCTGAAAGAGGCACACAGTCCAGCTCAGGCCATACCAGCACAGACATGGCCCCAGCAAAGCTGGAACAGGACTCAAGGGACTGAATCAATGGCAGCAGTAACAGTTTCCAGACTTCTCAGCCCACGGATGCCAAAGACAACTTAGAAGGTCAGCAGGAAAAGTCTGTTTGACCTGGGTGAGAGAGGAGCACAGTTCAGTGTAGGCCTTCCTAGCATATCCCCAGTCCCAACAAAGAGGAGCAGGCCCTGGAGTTACTGCATCAACAACAGCAGTGGCTGCTTCTGGAGGTCTCAGACCAGAGACAATAAGGGGTCAGAAGGAGATTACAGGGGTCACTTTGCTAGCACTGAAGCAGAATCTTGGTTGTAGCCCTGGCTGGTAGTCCCAGAGCAAGAAGGAGCACCAACATAGCAGAGGTTGCAGCAGAAGTGGAGAGGGAATATCCTCATAGTTCCAGGGCAGAAAAGAGTGCTTGTGGTCACTCACAGAATGGAGCACAGACCAGAAGAGGAATAAACACCTCTACTGAGATCATACTACCTTAGAAGAACTGAAAATTTACAGGTCCCTAGAAATATCTCCAAAAATAACTACACAAAACCCCTGAAGCTTGGGACAGTTAACCCTCGATACTGGAAGCAGAGCTCTACCTTAATGAAGAATCAAAAAGCCAAGTGATAGGCTGGGGAAATGAGCAAACAACAGAACAAAGTTCTGACTACAAAAACTTACTTTAGTGACAAGGAAGATCAAAACACACTTTGAAGTAAACAACAAAGTCAAAACTCCTACATCCAAAACCACCAAGAAAAAAATATGACTTGTTCTCAGGCCATGGAAGAGCTCAAAAAGGATTTTGAAAATCAAGTATGAAAAGTAGAGAAAAAATTGGGAAGAGAAATGAGAGCAATGCAAGAAAATCATGAAAAATGAGTCAACAGCTTGGCAAAGGAGACCCCCAAAATGCTGAAGAAAATACCTTAAAAATAGACTAACCTAAGTGGCAAAGAAGGTCTGAAAAGCCAGTGAGGAGAAGAATGTCTTAAAAAATAGAATTGGAAAATGAAAAAGAAGGTCCAAAAGCTTACTGAAGAAAATAGTTCCTTAAAAATTAGAATGGAGAAGATAGAAGCTAATGACTTTATGAGAAGTGAAGAAATTGTAAAACAAAACCAAAAGAATGAAAAAAACAAAACAGAAGATAGTATGAAATTTCTCACTGGAAAAAAACAGCTGACCCAAACCAGGAGACATAATTTAAAAATCACTGGATTCCTGAAAGCCATGATCAAAAAAAGAGTCTAGACATTATCTTTCAAAAAATTATCAAGGAAAACTACCTTGATATTCTAGAACCAGAGAATAAAGTAGAGATTGAAAGAATCCATTGATCGCCTCCTAAAAGAAATCCCAAAGGGAAAATTCCAGGAATATTATAGCCAAATTTCAGAGTCCCTGGGTCACAGAAAAAAATATTAAAAGCAACCAAAAAAGAAAGAATTTAGTATCATGGAGACACAGTCAGGATAACACAAGATTTGGCAGCTTCTACATTAAAGGATCAGAGGGCTTGGAATATGGCATTCTGAAGGGCAAAGAAGAGAAGATTCCAACCAAGTGTCACCTACTCAGCAAAACTGAGTATAATACTTCAGAGGAAAACAAGGACATTCAATGAGAATGAGGCATTCTTGAGAAAAGAACAGAGCTAAATGGAAAATCTGACTTTCCAATATAAGACTCAGTAGAAGCATGAAAAGGTAAATAAGAAAGAGAAATCATAAGGGACTTATTAAATTTGAACTGTTTATATTCCTATATGGAAAGATGATATTTGTAACTCATAAGACCTTTCTCATTATTAGGGTAGTTAGAAGGAGTACATAGAAACAGAGGGCCCAGGTGTGAATTGAATATGAAGGGATGATATCTACAAAATGAAATCAGGAGGTGAGAAGAATGTACTAGAAAAAAGAGAAAGGGAGAGGCTGAATGTAGTAAATTATCTCACCTAAAAGAGGCAAGAAAAACCATTGCAATGGAGGGGAAAAGGGAGGAGGTTAGAGGAAATGAGTGAACCTTACTCTCATCAGAACTGGCTCAAGGAGGGAATAACAGACACACTCATTTGGGTATAGAAATCTATCTTATCCTATGGGAAAGTAGAAGGGAAAGGCATAGGTGAAGTTAGGGGGTGATAAAAGTGAGGGCAGATTTGGGGGGGTAGTCAGAAGCAAAACACTTTTGAGAAGGGACAAGGTGAAAGGAGAGAGAGAATAGAATAAATAGGGTGAGGGTAGGATGAAGGGAAATATCCTTTCACAACATGACTATTATGGAAGTGTTTTGCACAACTGCACATGTATAACCTATACTGAATTGCTTGATTTCTCAAGGGTGGAGAGGGCACAGAACAAAGGATAGAATTCTGAACTCAGACTTTTAAAAATGAAGGCAAAGGTGTTTTTACATGGAAAAAGTAAACAAAAATTCAAAACAAATAATTTAACATGCTACTTTCAAAGCTGTCTTGTTTTTCTGTGTTTCCATTAAAACTTTCTTCTTTTCCATGCATTTTTAAAAAATACTCAATGACTGAGAGCAATAATGAGTTAACATAGTCTTGGAGGAGATGGGAAGGGATCAGTTCAAGATTACCTTTGAAGAGAAATAGATTTCATAAGAAATAAAGATTTCAGTTCCTCAGAGATAAGCAGGAAGGAGGAAAGTAAGAGTAATAATGGAGAAATTTCAAGGAGAGCAGAAGGGAATCTAAAAGAACACATTTCTTATGGACATGACATTCAATAAAGTAGGAATTTGGATAAATTGTATAAGGTGAGAAGTTGGAGGTCACAAAGACAAAGGAAGACATGAAATAAAGGCTGTTGAGGAAACAAGAAATAATTAAAAGACAAGTCAAATTATTTCTGAGGAGAAAATGAGATTAGGTTGCTCAAAAAAAGAGAAAGTTACATGATAATTTTATTATATATTTTAAAAGAATAGCAAGTTGCACATAATAGATTTGCAGTTTCATATGCAATCATCTTTATGTTGTTTCTTAAATTTTGGGATTTTTTG
Source organism: Bettongia penicillata ogilbyi (assembly GCA_023548195.1). Classification (NCBI taxonomy): domain Eukaryota; kingdom Metazoa; phylum Chordata; class Mammalia; order Diprotodontia; family Potoroidae; genus Bettongia; species Bettongia penicillata. The sequence goes on from JAJHZJ010000362.1 coordinate 508,043, forward strand.
TTTCTTAAATTCCAAATTAAATAAATTAATAAATAACATTTCAAGATGAAATGAGATAATAATAAGATAAAGCACTTAGCACAGTGCTGGATACATAGTAAGAGCTATATACATTTTTACATATATATGTATACATTTTATATATATATATATATATATATACATATATGTATGTGTGTATGTGTGTGTGTATGTTCATCCTTCGTTGCCGAAGAAGACCATGGCATCAGAGAAATGATGACATGACTTGCACTTGGCTTTCTTTTGAGTGAGGGAGGGCTGTGTAGGTCACCAGCCTCACTTCTCCTCCAGAGCCATCTGAATTCAGTGACCAGATATTCATCAGGATGACTGGAGATGACCCAGGATGAGGCAATTGGAGTTAGAATACTTGCCCAAGGTCACATAGCTAGTGAGTGTCAAGTGTCTGAGGTGAGATTTAAACTCAGGTCCTCTTGACTCCTGCACTGGTGCTCTATCCACTGCACCACCTAGCTGCCCCACATATATATGTATATACCCATGTATATACACACATATACATCTATGTATATGTGTATACCACCAGGTCTTTCCAGTGACCCAGGCTCACACTTTGTGTCATTCCAATTAAGTTGCTAAATCATGACATTTTCATGGATTTTTTAACAATATTTTTATACTTTACAATATTTATCATATACTTTTACATCTACTCACTCTGCCACCACCATACCTCAGACCCACATCATCTCCCCCCTGGAAAACTGCGATAAACATATAATTGGAGTCCCTACCTCATGACTCTGCCCACTCCAGTTTATCCTCCACAAGTTGCCAAAGGGATTTTTCTTAAAGCACAAATCTCATCATGTCATAATTCTTTCAGGCAATAAATTCTAGTAGTTCCCTATTTACTCTGGGATTAAATACAAATTAAATTCATTTAATCTTCACAACAACCCTAGGAGTTGTTATCCCCATTTTACAGGTAAGGAAACTGAGGCTGAGAGATTGTGACTTGCCCAAGATCATACAACTAGCAGGTATTTAAGGGAGGGTTTGAACTCAAGATATCTTACTCACTTTCAGGATAGCAGTCTTACCTAGTGTACCATCTAACCTCTTTCAGATCTTCTTATAGATTATTCCTTTTCACATAATCTACAATCCAGCCATACTGAACTATTCTGAGATATTTACACATATGCTTCAATTCCCACCTCCATGCCTTTGTACTTGATGTTCTCTATGTCTAGAATACTCTTCCTCCTCATCTCTACTTCTCAGAGTTCCTAATTTCCTTCAAGATTTTGTTCAAATATCATCCTCTCCAAAAGTCCTTTGCTGTTTCCTGTCCCATCTGCAACCTGAATTCTCAGAAAAGAGCAAAATAATGTGTATGATATGCGGCCAAAGTCTCTCACAAGCTGCTACCTCTAGGATCCTGACATGTTTACAACAGTCCTCTGATTCTATCCTGCCACTTATAGTCAATAAGCATTAAGAGCCTACTATGTGTGAGAAATGAATGTTTCTTTCTTGTATTTAATAACTACTTCTTGTATTAGAACCAAGGTTTTCCCCTGTTTCTACTTCCTCATCCAGAATCCAACCAGTGTGGGAAATCTCTCTTAAAGATTTACCCAGGCCAAGATCTAAACAGACAGTAAAAGAAATTCTAAGTTTAGGCTAATGGGTGCATTCCTGCTCATTGTGTTTGGTGGGACAGATGTGGGAAGTATTGATTTCCCCATCTTCCAGTCAATTGGTCTCTTTGACCAAGATTTGGGTGATCCAAGTCACATTCAAGACCCTCTTAATATAGCCCAGCATCTCATTGTAATATTTTTTCTCGTTAATTGTTAACTAATCAAAGTTTATTGCCACCCTTCAGGAATACCTACTCTTTGAAAAAGATATAAATTGTGGACCTACCACATGAGGGGTCTTTGACCTAAGAGAGATGGTCAAATGACCATTCTTTTATTAATCGACATGCTGGCCTTATTCATAAAATGATTAAATTATCCAGAAACTATGTCTCTTGGGAATTTTTTATTGTCACATAAGGTATAGCCACTGTATTAAATCCTGAGGATGAAAAGAAAAGCACAATACCGTCTCTGATCTTAAGGAGCTGGTAGAAGAGACCACAAGCAAACAGCGATGTACAAAAAATAGACTAGCAGTGCATCTCGACTATTACTGAGGACATCAATTTCCCAAACACCCAAGGACAGAGCACATCTTAGTACCAAGTGCCTAATGATTCTGATTTTTAGGGTGATGGACAAACTCAGACAAAGAATCAATTGAGGAAGGAATCACAGACAAGGCAGGGGTCAGCTTCTTCAAGGTAGGAAGTCCCTAATATGCATTCTAGCTGTCGAATCATACAAATTTATTTACATCCTGTAAGAACATTTCTTTTTTTTAAAAAAAAATGGTTGAGACAGGAAGGTTCAAATTAAAAGACTACTCTGTTTTTGTTAAATATACCTCTGGTCTATGTAATTACTTGCAGTGGACTAAGCACATAATGAGAATGCATTGCCAGTTAGAACATGGCCAAGACTGCTCTTAATGTGGCATATATACCTGAAAGTTCATCCCTCTTATTTTCTCAACTATGACAATAGGGTTGTGTCGACAGGAGCAACACTGCCGGCATGACTTCCAAGGCACTTGGGGAAAGAAAGCTCCTTGTTTCTTGTCTAATATCTATATCTGCAGCTGAGAAGAATTTGAACCAGTGACACAGATTTTTATAAATCTAGATGGATCTAAAAATTTTCCATGGTCAAGTCTTATGAGGTTAGATTTTTGACTTGTTCCAATATTAGCAACAGTCAATGAAACTTTACTCTGAGAGGTAAGGTCAAAGTGGAGACTTTATAGTACCTCCTCCCCCCTCCCCCCCACCATATCTTGTACTCCCAAGGACTGTTTTTTTGACTCTTCTTACATTTGCTAATTACTTCCTAGATTGTTCTTCTAGGTTCCTAACCACAGAGTTATCATCACTCCTTACTCCTACTCATAAAGCCAATCAGGAGCTAATCATGTTATTTCTATGTCTGCAACGCCTCTCAATGTACATAGCCACCACCCTAGGTCAGGTCCTTGTAATCCATTTCCTGTGCTTCTTCAATAGCAATCATCTCCCTGCCTCAAGCCTCTCCCAAATTCAATCTACCCTCCACACAACCATGAAAATGATTTTCCTAAAATGAAGGTCGTATCATGTCACTTCCTTTCTAATTTACAAACTCTAGTGGTTCCTTATTGCTAATAGATAGATAGATAGAGAGACAGACAGATAGATGTATAGATAGATATATAGATGGGTAGAGAAAAGAGATATATAGGCATAACATTTATTAAACACTATATATTGGGTATTTGACTAGGCTCTGGGGATACAAAAACAAAATGGTTCCTACTCTCAAGAATCTTAAATTCAAAATATATATTCATATCTTATATTCATATGAAGAAAAACAATAAAGGAAAGTTAGAAATGGGGAGAAGAGAAGGGAAGGCACCTGTAAAAGGGCAAAGTATTTGATGGAGAGACGGACTAGACTGTAAAATGAGTTGAGAGTAAAGGGAGAGGAAACAAGCTGATTACTTACCTGTGATGTGCCAGGGCAGCTAGGTGGCAGAGTGTATAGAGTGTTGAGCCTGGGGTCAGGAAGACTAATTTTCCTGAGTTCAAATCTGGCCTTATACACTTACTACTTATGTGACCCTGGACAAGTCACTTAACCCTATTTGCCTCAATTTCCTCATTTGTAAAATGAGCTGAGGAAGGAAATGGCAAAGCTCTCCAGTATCTTTGCCAAGAAAACTTTAAATGGGGTCACATGACTAAATAACAACAGAAAGGGGAGAGAGAAAGAGAGGGAGAGAAACAGAGACAATGAAAATATGTTCGTTAGCTAATTACTTGGCTTGGGGAAGGCCTTGAGATTATGTCTCATGAGGATTAGTCGAAGGAATTAAAAATGCTTCCATAAGGAAGGAAAGACGTAGAAAAAATATCCGTCTTCAGGTCTTCAGGCAGCTAAGTGGCACAGTGGATAGATGAATTAAATTAGAATCGGAACGACCACATTTCAAATCCAGTCACATACACTTAGTTGTGTGACCTTACACAAGTCATGTGAATTCAGTCTTCCTCAGTTTCCTCATTTGTAAAATGAGGATAATGATAACACTTACCCCCAGGGTTATTGGGAGGATAAGATATATGTGTGAAGTAGTTGGCAAGCTTTAATGTACTACTTGAATGCTATTATTATGGCCATCATCATCATCATCATCATCAAAAGAGATTAGATTTTTCTGCATGGCTCATGCCTATAAGACAGAGCTATTAGCAAAAAGTAGAAGTTACAAAGAGGCAGCTATGGGCTTGATAACAGTAACAGCTTCCCAAATTTAGAGATATTAGATTATTAGTATGGTGGTTGCTACATTTTTGGTTGTCATTCAGTGATTTCAGTCATTTTCAACTCTTCATGACTCCATTTTGGGGTTTTCTTGGCAAAGATATTACAGTGGTTTGCCATTTCCTACTCCAACTCATTTTACAGATGAGGAAACTGAGGCAAACAGGATTAAATGATTTTCCCAGGATCATACAGCTAGCAAGTCTCTGAGGCTGAATTTGACCTCACGAAGGTGAGTCTTCCTGATTCCAAGCCCTGTGCTCTACTTTTTCACCCAACTGCCCTTAGCTAGTTGGAAGTCACATAGTAAGCACTTAATAAATGCTTGTTGACATAATTAAAAACAGATGAGGCTAACCCAAAGGAAGCAAAGTTCTCCGAAGTGGAGGTCTTCCCATGGAGGCAGGATTATCACCTCGCTGGAAATGAATGGCAGATTCTTTATGTTTCAGGTATAAGTTTGAGGAATTGACCCCTGAGGTCCCTTCTACCTTAGATTTTCTGAATCTGTAATGGTACCTGGTAGACAAAATAGAGGACCAAGAAACATCACTATTGTGATCATGAAATACTATAAATCTATAATGTATAAAACCTAATGTAACCCAGAGAGAGAAGACCCCACTAATTACTCCTCTTATAGGATGGATGATTTGATTCCTTCTTCATTTTAATACCCCAAATTAGACCCCAATCTATAGATTTCAGCACTAGGAATAATGGCAATGAAATAGCAAAATAATTATTGTCATGTTTGTGACCACTGTGAATTTGTTGTAATTATCCATTTTGCAGCATACAATACTTGTTACAATAAGAAAAATAAAGCCCACCTTTCATCTAGGAGCACAAAATGAAAATAAAAAAGTGCAAACTGACAGGATCCCCACAAGAAGGCTTGGATTCTAAGTGATAACTTTGAATTCAGTTCAACTCAGTAACTATATTTTGAATCCCCAAAATTAGCTCAGCAAATTTAAATACTTGCTCTGAATTGGATCTTAATGGTGGAGAGAAAGATACCATGGTAAAGGTTGCAGAAAGAGTATTGAATTTAAGAGTCAAAAGACCTAGGTTCTGGTCCTAGCACTGTCAAGTACAAGTGCGAGCACTTCCCCTTTCTTGTTCTCAGATATCTCATCATGAACAGCAAAAATATATTCTTGCATGATCAATAACACAGAATTACAGTAAGCTACTGTTAAAAACAATATTGTCCTTTCTTTTTACGTATAGCCCATTCTAGTATTGGACTTGAAACCAGGAGATCTAGTTTTAGAACTCAATTTCAAAAGTATTTATTTTGCATGAGGAACCATGTTTTGGGAAAACAAAGACCTAGTCCCTCTTTCAGAAGGGAAAACAACACGCATGTAAGTGTATAAATTCAAAATATGTACAAAACAAGTACTTGAGGTAGAAGGGGAATCAAGGAAAGCCTCTTATAAGAAGATAGCACAAGCTAGTCCTGAAAGGTAACTAGGGATTCCACAAAGCAGGGGTGAGGATAGAAAGCATTTCAGACACAATGCCAGAACATATGGTACCTTTTTAAAAGTAATTATGATATAAAATTTTGCATTATAATTATGTGTATACTTGTCTTATCAACCCTAAAATATAGTCTAACCCTTTTAGTCAGGGACTGTATCTTAGTCATTTTTGAAAATTCAAATTCAGCAAATAGTCTTTTTAATGTTTTTTAAATTTAATTATTTGTTTTTAATATATTTTAAATGGAGTTCTGAATTTTCTCCATCCTTCCCCTACCCATTGAGAAGGGAAGAAATATATCTATTATACATGCAGAATCATGTAAAACATACTTTCACATTAGCCATGTTGCAAAACATAGGGAATAAAACTATGCTTTGATCTGCATTCAGATACCATCAGTTCTTTCTCTAGAAGTGAACAGCAGTTTTCATCATGAGTTCTTTGGATTGTCTTGGATCATTGTATTGCTGAGAAAAACTAAGTCATAAACAGTTGATTATTGTACATTACTGCTGTTGCTGTGTACAGTGTTCTGGTTCTGCTCATTTCACTTTCAGCAAACATTCATTAAGCACTTATTGAAAGCCAGACACTGTCCAGGGTAGTGGGGAAATACAAGGATGGTTTAAATAAGGAACAGTCAGTCAAAGGAACTCATGGAATGTGTGTGTGTGTGTTGAGGGGGTATATGTGTATGTATATATGCAAGCACATATGTGTATCTATCATGTGTATACATGTATTACATTTTCATGTGTGTTGTATATCACATACATGAGCAAGAGAAGAATACACAATTTTAACATGAGGCTACAGGGGGAAAGGTCATTGCTAACGAAAGCACAGAGGGCTTCGTTAAGAAAAATTTCAGTTGAACTTTAAAGGACAAATAATAATTCCAAGTAGAAATGCAACAGTGTAAGTAAAGATATGGAAATGGAAAAACAGGCAAGAGCATGTAGTAAATGGAGGAGCAGAGATAAGGCTGAAAAAGCAAAGTAGGCAGATTGTGCAAGACTTTAACACCAGGTTAGCACAATGGCAATAAGGAATCATGAAGGGTACGCATCCCCCTCAACGTTAGTGTAATGTCTTGAAAAAAAGAAGAGGTTCATTAAATCTGTGTGTGTGTTTTATTTTATACTGCTTTCATTTTTGTTAAGTTTTTGCTCTCGGACTCAACTGCCTGAGGAAGTATTTTATGGGAGACCTCCAGCCCTGGATGGAGTCCAAACTCTCTTGGTCTCAGGCATGGTTGGATAAAAGAACATTGCCCAAGACAGATGGGCACAAATGCAGACAGACAGGAAGGTAAAAGCTTGTACAATTTAAGAGGTAGTTCTGAATGTACTGAAAATCTCATGTGTGGGAAAACCACACACTCTCTTTGATGATCATTTGTGAAGGAAAAATGTCTTGGGATTCAAAGAAAAATGGAAGGTTTTCACTTCAGAAACATAAAAATAACTATTGGAGGGAAGGGGCAATGAATCCCAGAGCAACTGTAACTGAAAAGGGGGCCAAGGTGGGAGGAGGGGGCAGCCCACTCTATACATTTCATTCAATGGCTATACCTCATGAAATACTTTTTGACAAACTGTCAACAGCAAGACGTCCAGACAGAGTTTTCCATAAACTGTAAGACTTTTTACCCTGCTTATGAACAAAATTAGACGTCAAGCTCAGAGCTGGCAAATGGGTACAGGCTGGGAAGTTTCTGACACCAGACAACCTACAAAGCTGATTCAGATGTCACTCTCTCCGGCTCTGTGATGTCATGTTACTTTTCTCATCTGAGATAAATCTCTTAATTCATTTGAAAAGCCCCCTTGTTCCCATGAGGCTTTGATGGATTTTATGTGGAAAAAGTGCAGGAGAGTATTTCCCTTCCAACAAGTAGTTACACAGTTCGCAGCACCTACTCCAACTCTGGCCCCTCTCCTTTCCCCTTGAAATCAGATCACTTCTATGTTGTAGTTTCCACAAATACATGATTGGTTGGCAAGATCCCAGTTAGTCTTTGAGAGGGAGAGAGGGGAGGGAGGAAGCGAGAGAGACAGAAACACGCAGAGACACAGAGACAGAGACACAGAGACAGACAGAGACAGAGAGACCTAATTTCTATGCTAAATAGGAAAAACACCCTAATAATAAATCAATAAATTAGCCACAAAATTAGAAAAGCACAAGTCATTTAATGGAATCCACAGGCAGAAGATTAAATCCCAGTAAAAGCAAAATGCTCCTCGTTTGAACTCCTGCCTCTCTTGGAGGGCAGCAAGTTATCCTGACAGGAGTTACCTCCATTTCCCTGAGAAATAGGGGACAGGGAGGTCAAATGACTATCTAATTCCAGGACCTGAGCTCTGGTAATCCTAGGATTGTCTTCCATCTTCATGGGCCTCTCTTCATTCAGCTGTGTGTGTGTGTGTGTCTATGTGTGTGAGTGTGTGTGTCTGTGTGTATGTGTATGTTTTAATTTGTTACCAGGCCACAAGGCATTCCAAGCTTTTGAGTAAACTGCATTAAAATTGAGTTGTCTCAGCAATAGAGTTCTGGTCCCAGTACAACAAGGTCATATTCCAAGCCAATAAACATCCCACTTTATGAACAAGATCTGAGACACACCAGATTGGTAGGAAAGGGAGCAACTGACCAGGATTTCCTTTCCTCCTACATTTCTGCTGACCAAACACGACCTATTGAAGGTATCCTCAGCATCACAACCAGATGTGGGTTTATCTTTTGGAGCAAAGTTCTTAACCATTTGTATCACAGACAGCCTTGGCAATGTGATGAGGGCTTTCTTAGTTCTTGATTACATTAATAATTGAGATAAATTCTTTCAGCTAATGAAAATAAAGATGTATTTTTTCCTGTCCAAGTTCATAGTCCCCCTGAAATCTCTCTACAGGGCCCTTTGAACCCCAGATAAAGAACTTCTGTTTTAGAGGATCAGAGAGAAATGGATTCTGCATTTTATATGCTTGGGCCAATGCACTTGGTAAGACAAAATCATCCATTGACGTATTTCTTATATTACCAAAGATTCAATCAATCTACCAAAAAGTAAATACCTACAATAGTCTTGGTATTAGATTCTAGCTCCAGCCCTACCACTCACTATCTGATTTACCTTGGGGAAAAGCCACTTCATCTCTCAGGTCCTCAGTTGTTCAATTTGTGATGTGTGGAGCTTTCCTGGTCACGTAACTAACAAAATAGAGGACTAGATATTTTTCCTAGTCTTGACTAATTCATAAACCCTCTTCAAACTAGAAATTATGCACAAGATATGTAACAGCTGTAGATGTATTTCCAGGCTAAGTCATAAAGAAACCTAAAAGAGTAATAATTTTCTGAATTAAAAATATAAAAAACTCACATCAACTTACTACTCCTTCCACTACAAACCCTCATGATCAGGCAGAACATATATCCCAACGTGGCTGCCGGTGCTCAGAGATTTGGATCCACTTCCTTCTTACTCTTTCAACCTCTGCCTGCGCAATCCACTTCTTTCCTAACTCCAGCACTCTGTCAATAAGCTGAAGATATCAACCCTGACCATCTGCTTGGGCATGGCATAGAAAAGTTGAAGCATGCTGTGCAGAAGGACTTGGCATCCTACAGCAGCATTTTGACAGAGAAATAAAGAACACAGTAAAGTGAATCTGCGAAGCATCATGCCCGAGGAAATGTATCAGGCCTGAAGGAAAGGGAACTGGCATTTATCTGAGATATGTCCTTTTAGTCCAAGGAACTGAGGCTGGTGAAAAGTGAATTTCCCAATAGTGAGAGAAGACTAGGACAGATTTGGGGCCTAGCTCCTGGAGACTTCCATTGAAACGTAGGGAATCAGAAAGTATGCAGTAAAAAAGAAACATACATACACACATGTATATATGTATACGTGTATATATTATATATAATATATGTGTATATGTAATATATATCTGTGTGTATATATGTGTGTAAATATGTGTGTGTGTATATATATATATATATATAATATGTAAAAATAAAAAAAATTAAACCTGCCCTGCAGTTCACTCAGGATAAAACCTCAGTTAAAACCTAGGGCATAAGTACATAAGTCAATAGGGAACATAATAAACTGAAAAGCTTATTATGATCACCAAGAAGTCAAAACAACTGAAAATGACTAAATAAAGTTTGCAAGACAAAAAAATTGAACCAATCCCAAATGAGAGAAAGGACCTTATGGATTTCCAAGAGAGAATGGAATCATGGAATTTTGTTCCTGACTAGTTTGAGAAGGAAGAAAGCTATTTAAAGTTAAAAGAAAACAAATGTCAGAATCTATGGCCTATACCACAGAAATAATTACCTGAATGGGGGAAAAAGGAATCCATATTGGCATATCTCCCTAATAAAGCAAAAGAGGCAGCTGATTGATAATCCAAATTTACTGAAATGAAGGACCATCTGGAAAAAAGGGAAGCAAAAAATAATGATGGCAAAGGAACATGTGATCTCTATGCTAGAATAAGGACAACATGAATAGAAATAGATTAAAGATCTTAGCTTTCCCAGGATAACGTGAGTTTTATTTTTTTAAAGAGCATGAACAACACAATGCTAGAAATAATACAAGATTTCCCAGAAGCTCTGAATACAGAAAACAAAGGACCAATCAAAAGAATCCATAGATCATCTGTAGATGGACAGAGGATTAAATGGTTAAATTTAACAATTCCACTGAGAAAGAATATATTTTGCAAATGTCCAGGAGAAAGGAAAGTGAATTCAAAGAATACAAGGCAATTTGGCAAGATTAGGAAATAGAGACTATTTAATCTCTCTACTGCTGTGTGGACCTAAAGTTCTGTGAATTTGTGGATTGTACGAGGCTCTTTGAAGATGAAAGAAGTCTTGGTTCTCAAATAGGTTATAAGCAAGAAGGGAAAAGAAAACATGTACCCAAGTAATGACAAACCAGGTAAAAAATCAATAAATTGGTCCTGTATGAGAGAAGGGGTAGGGACAAGACCTGTGATTTCAGTGGTAATGGGAACTCTCAAGTGTATTTTTGCAAATGACTTCGATAACAGTTGTGTTGTGTAAGACTAACTGTATTTCCCTCCATCCTATTCTGCCCCCCATTGTTTCTATTCTGTCCTTTGATCCTGTCCCTCCCCAAGAATGATGACCTCAAATTGCTCCCTTCTTCCATTGCCCTCCCTTTCATCATCCCTCCCTGCTTATCTCCTTCTTCCCCATTTTTCTGTACTGTAAGAGAGGTTTTCATACCAAAATGAATGAGCATTTTACTCCTTCCTTTAGTAGAATGTGATGAGGGTAAACTTCATGTTTTTTTCTCAGCTCTCCTCTTTTCTCCTCCACTAAAAAGTTTCCTGCTTGCCTCTTGAATGAGATATAATTAACCCCATTCCATTTCAGGCTCTCTCCTACCAGTACATTTCTCTCTCACCATTTACCTTAATTTCTTTTAAGATATGGTCCCATCCTATTCAATACACTCTGTGCTCTCTGTCTCTGTGTGTGCGTGCATGTGTGTAAGTGTGTGTGCGTGCATGCATGTACATGTGTGTGTGCATGTGTGTGTGTGTGTACGTCTGTGTGTGGTCCCACCAACTACCCAGATACTGAAACATTTTAAGAGTGACAATTATTGTCTTTCCATGTAGGAATGTAAACAGTTCACCTTTGGTAAGTCCCTTATGATTTCTCTTTGCTGTTTACTTTTTTCATGCTTCTTCTCATTCTTGTGTTTGAAAGTCAAATTTTCTTTTCAGCTCTGGTCTTTTCATCAAGAATGCTTGAAAATCCTCTATTTCATTGAAAGACCATATTTTCCCCTGAAGTATTATACTCAGTTTTGCTGAGTAGGTGATTCTTGGTTTGAGTCCTAGTTCCTTTGACTTCTGGAATATCCTATTCCATGCCCTTCGATCCCTTAATGTAGAAGCTGCTAGATATTGTGTTATCCTAATTGTATTTCCACAGTACTGGAATTGTTTCTTTCTAGCTGCTTGCAATATTTTCTCCTTGACCTGGGAACTCTGGAATTTGTCCACAATGTTCCTAGGAGTTTCTCTTTTTGGATCTCTTTCAGGCGGTGATCGATGGATTCCTTCAATACTTATTTTGCCCTCTGGTTGTAGAATATCAGGGCAGTTTTCCTTGATAATTTCATGAAAGATGATTTCTAGGCTCTTTTTTTGATCATGGCTTTCAGGTAGTCCCATAATTTTTAAATTGTCTCTCCTGGATTTATTTTCCAGGTCAGTTTTTCCAATGAGATATTTCACATTCTCTTCCATTTTTTCATTCTTTTGGTTTTGTTTGGTGATTTCTTGGTTTCTCAGAAAGTCATTAGACTCCATCTGTTCCATTCTAATCTTGAGAGAACTATTATCTTCAGTGAGCTTTTGAATCTCTTTTTCCATTTGGCTAATTCTACTTTTGAAAGCATTTTTCTCCTCTGGCTTTTTGAACCTCTTTTGCCAATTGAGTTAGTTTATTTTTCAAGGTGTTATTTTCTTCAGCATTTTTTGGGGTCTCCTTTGGCAAGGAATTGACCCGTTTTTCGTGCTTTTCTTGCATCTCTCTCATTTCTCTTCCCAGTTTGTCCTCCACCTGTCTAACTTGATTTTCAAAATCCTTTTTGAGCTCTTCCATGGCCTGAGCCCACCGGACATCCAGCTGGGATGTCTGGGATAGAGAGGCCCCGACCTCCACGTCTTTCTCTGATGGCAAGCATTGTACTTTGTCATCAGAAATGAAAGGAGAAGGAACATCTCTTCCCCAATAAAGTAGCTCTCTATGGTCTTATTTTGCTTCCTTTTTCTGGGCATTTTCCCAGCCAGTTACTTGACTTCTGAGATTCCTCTCCACCCCTGCCTAGATCTGCCCAGTTAGTGCTTGGGGTCTGAGATTCAAATGCTGCTTCCCAGTCTCAGGGCTATCTGCAGCGGGAGTGGCTGCTATTCAAGTTCTGGTTCTGGGGTGGGGGCAGGACCGCCTCCCAGGCTCAGTTCCCTCAGGGGCTTTATGCAGAGACCTTCAGTAATGGGGCGGGTGGGGGCAGAGCCGCCTTCCAGGCTCAGCTCCCTCAGGGGGTTTATGAAAAGACCTTAGGTAATGGAGCTCCTGTCTGCTTGGGGAGTCCCGGGCTGCCACTGCCTCTGCTGCTGCCTCCCGAGGGGAACAGAGTCACGGAGACACCCCGCTCCCCTCTCGGCCAGCCCAGACGTCTCTCTCACTGACCTGTAGCGACTGTGGGCGGAGGGACCTTCCCAGCCACCAGAGGTTCCGTCCCTGAAGCCTGCTCGGATCTCCTCTTCTGGGACTGCGGCCAGGGCAGCACAGGGGTGGCCTCTGCTGTCCACAGCATGACGGACCCCTGGGGACAGCTTTCCAGGGCTCTCTGGAACGGAAATCTCTTCCACTGCATTGATGCACGCTTGCTCTGCTCCAGAATTTGTGGGGAGTTCTCTTTACAGGAAATTTATGGGCTGAGGGGGGGAGTATAAATCTTATGAAATGAGGTTAGAAAGGCAGGTTGGGAACAAAATACAGAGAACCTTGTGATGCCATGATGCTGAGGAGTTTGGTCTTTGTTCTATGGGCAGTGGGAAACCACTGGAAGGTTTTTGGTTGAAAGAAATGACATACTTGAAAACCATTCTTTTGGAAGTTTATTTTTGCACTGTTGCTCAGAATGTATCAAAGATTCATGGAAATTAGAGTTGAAGAAGATCTTAGAGATCATTTAGACCAATCCACTCATTTTAGAGAAGAGGAAAACTAAGAACACAAAAGAAAAGTAACTTGTGCCACATTACAGAGATGGCTTTAAAAAAGCTTGAGTTTGAAACCAAGCCTTCTACCAGATGGGCATATCTGGAACCACAGAGTATGAGAGTTGGTTGAGATTTAGAACCCATCTAGTCTGATCCATTCATTCACTTTATAAAGAAAAACTCTGAGATTTAGGGACATGAAATGAGTTCCTCAATATCACACAGAAGTATGGTGACTAAGCTAGAATTTGAGTCTAGATGCCCTAATATCACACCTGTGCTCTTTTCACCAGCCTTCACTGTCTTGTGTCAAAGCAAGGGGTACCATTAAGCAGTTACTTCTATCCTTGTGTGAGGAAGTAAGGTACAGGCTACGTGGATGATCAAAATAATGAGGATAGTTTTTATCGGTGAAGAGGAGAAAGGAAGGCATTTCATGAAAAAGGACTCATGTGAATTGTCACAGAAAAGCAAGCACAATGCTTACACTTAATGATCTTACTTAAAGTCTTCTAACCACAGCAACCAATTCTATTTAAATTTCATCCGTTGCTTTAGTATATATACTGGATGAATCCCAGTTCCAGGAAATGAGAACTTCACTGCCTTGGCATCCCATTAGTTTGCTATGGGCCCTGCTATTACTTTTTGCTACTCCAGTTCCAATGAATAAAGTTTTGCCTTGTGTCCTTTTTGCCTTGTATCGTAGTCCTTCTGTTGCTTGTGTAAAGAGAGGCTCAACGTTTATGTTGTGATTATGTTCTCCCTAGTGCCTGAGTATCTTGTGTTGACTTAAGTATCCCCATGACTTAATGCAAGGCTTTCCCACTTAGTGTGATCCAGCAACAATAGACTCTTTTCTATCCTTCACATATAGCACTTCCATCTCCAAATTTAAATCCTTTTCATTGGCTCTCCCCAATGTCCTCTCTCTTCTTACCTCTGCTTCCTAGTTTCTCTGAATTCTTCAAGGTCTCAACTAAAACCCCACCTTATGAAAGAAGCCTTTTCCAGCCCTCCTTAATCTTAGTGCCTTCCCTCCAAGACTACTCCCAATTTATGCTATATGTTTTGTTGCTGTATAGTTGTTTGCATTTTATCTCTCCCCCTTAGACTGTGAACCCCTTCAGATCAGGGACTGTTCTCCCCCTTTCTTGGCAACCCTATGTTTAACACAGTGTCTGGCACATAATAGGTGCTAAATAAATGCTAGATGAGTGACTGATTGCTACCCCAAATCATGGATCTTGTTTGGTCCTTGGCCAGTAGTGTTCATGACTTACCTGTTTGTCCCACTAGAAGTAACTCCCCCCCCAAAAAAAAATTGATCCAGTAGAAAATAATCACTTTGAGGGCAAGAACTACTTTGTTTTATATCCCTAACATCTTGTACAATGCCTTTCATATCTCTAGATACTCAATATGTTTAGAATAGAATAATATAGAAGAGAAAAGAAGGGAAGGGAAGACCAGAAAAGACAAGAGAAGAGGAAAAAATAATATGATTTCAATAAGGTCCCAGAATAATTATAGAATAATAGATCCCTAACTTTAATCTCTGGTTTAGATCCTTAACCTTCACTCAGATACTCCTAAAACTATAGATCTCACTACCCCTAGTCTAGTTTTTGACATTAAGACGATTATCTTGAATAAAAGAGAAGGCATGTGTTGGCCAGTAAGAAATCAGGCTGAACACATAATAGTGAAAGTTTTGAAGTTCTAGCAGAAGAATTTGACTTGATGATTGTAAGGAGTTAGACAAACACTGATTCTTTCTGAGCCATCACTTCAGCACTAGATTTATTATTACATTAATACAGGAAATTTCCTGGTTATTTCATTGACACAAAAAATACTGATCAATAATGCAGGCTGACATCTTCTTTATAGCTTAGAGGAATGGATATGTAAAGGAAGAATCAAGTCACTGGCAAATAAAATACAAAATCAGAGCAGTATCAGTAGGAAGACTCTATGTCCTATGGCAGACAACTTCCTCCTGCCAAGGACAAGAATTAGTCCTAGAATCAGGGCTATATAGGCTGAAAGTAGAGTTGTAAGCTTTAACATTTACTAGTTTTGTAATCCTGAGTCATTTGACCTCTCAGAGTCTCAGTTTTCCTATCTGTAAAATATGAACAATGGTATTTTTTATTACTTACCTCATAAAGATTTTGTGAGGACCTTCATAGAATACAAAGTAAATGCTTGCCAACCTATTGATTTCTGTCATTGTGTACTATATAAGTCTGTTATTATTTCCACTAGAGTCAATAGCCTTCTAATTGGTTTTCCGGCTCTCACTCTGCTCTAAACTGATTTCCACTCAGCTGACAGAGTGTTTATCCTACAGAGTGGGTCTGATCATGTCACTACCTGCTCAGTGACTTCTGGTGGTTACCTCTATCCTCCAGGATCCTCAAATATAAAGTGCTGTGGTTGACATTTCAAGCTCTTTACAGGTTGATCCCTTCCTACCTTTCCAATATTCTCACCTGCTCTCTGTGATCTCTATGATTCAGCTGTACTGGTTTCCTTGCTTTTCTCTACTCATGGTGCTGTATTTCCTGCCTTTGCACTAAATATTCCTTATGCACAGAATACTCCACCTTCCATCCTCCATCTCTTAGAATACCTGAGTTCCTTTAAGACTCACTTCAAACAATACTTCCGCCATAAAGTTTTTTGGTTTTTTTTTTTTTTTATTTTGGTCTCTTAGCTGTCAGTCCCATCCCCTTACCCTGTCTCCCATTGTTAATTTATTTTATATATTCTAATTTAAAGGTATCTCTCCAGTGGAATATAAACTTCTTGAAAGGACTGTCTGATTTTTCTTTATGTCCCTAGAAATTTGTAAAATACCTAAAAAATAGTTGCTTGTTGATTATTTTTTTTTGAGACTCTTGGGGTTGTCACTTGCTCAGAATCACACAGTTAGTAAGTGTTTGAGGCTGGATTTGAACTCAGGTCCTCCTGATTCTAAGGCCAGTTGCTATATTCACTGCATCATCCACCTGCCCCCAATTGATTCTTGAAGGCTACCCTAGTGAGGCTTGATAGGTCATACAAGATTCAACTTGAAATTAATCTGTAAATTCACCATGGAGCTGCAATCAGTATCCTTAGAGAGAGTATTCATGTGGACAGAATCCCAGATCCTTCCTGTAAGTACTGAAGCATGCACAGTTATTGCAATATGTAAACAGTTTATAAGGAAAACGTATTTTGGCAGCAGAATTAAGGATGACCTGGAATGAGATTGGAGGGACACCAAAGAAGAGCTTTTTACAATATTGCACCTGTGAGACCATGAGAGAAAGGAAAACATGACTATAGAAAGCATTTCAAAGAGGAGAAAGGGATAGGACTTCATAATTTGCTGAGTTCAAAATAAAAGGGAAAGAAATGAGCCAAAGATGTCTCTTAGCTGTCCTCTCCTGCAGGAAACTTTTCCTGATCCCTATGGTTGCTTGTTTTCTCTCCTTCTTGAAATTCCTTTGCATGACTTTGAATATATTTTCTTACCATTTTTCTATGTGCATGTTATATTGTAAGCTTTTTGTAGCAATTAGTTCCTGTTTTTGTATACCCAGTACCCTACACACCAGAGGTACTTGATACATGATTGTCATATTCAGTGGTTCCAAATTGTCTCATCTTTGTCCCTAGGAAAATGGTGGAATCATTGCTCTGACAACAAAGACGAATTGAGAAGAAGGAGCCAGTTTGATGGAGAGACAATTTCTGTTAATCTGGCTTTGCCACACTTCTTGACTATCAGTCTCTCTAGTACCAACTATTTCTTTGTCTCTCTCTCTCCAAAATGCAAACTTCCAAGATTTTTTAATTAACGTTTTTATCCCAGTCTTTTGTATCAGTGCTTTTGGGCCACCATCACCCCATCCCATTTGTAAGTGGCAATTTCCAGGCCTGCAAACTGCCTTATGAAAGATTCAAGACTCCCAGGAGTTCTCCGACCAGTCTTGTAGAAATATTGCTCTAAACCATTTCCAGGTTTGGCTTCACTTCAGCCAAGTATTCCACTAAGGGGTTTAAGAAATATTTTACTTTTATCATTATTTCATTTTAAAAAATCAAATGCCAGTTCCAAGAGAGAAAAAAATAAATGTGCTTTGGGAGTTTATGTTGAACATATTTATATCCTATAATACAGTATCTTTCATCTGAGGGACTTGGAGATGCTAGAAGGAAAATAGCAATGTTAACCAGAATGTAAACATTATCTTCTATCTACACATCACTACAAAGTGGTTTGACTGCGAGGATTAAAAAACTAAAAAAAAAAAAAAATTAAGAGGAAAAATCTGTACATATTTTGCTCAAAATTTGCCTTCAGATTTCTGGGGAAGACCTTGCTATTCAATGCTTTAAAACTTCAAGTGGGGAATAGAACAGTTCCTATGTTCCTGACCATATATATGGGCAATCTTTCCCTTTCAGAGGTCATAGGCTCATACTATGTATGATAAGATGTAGAGCTGAAAGATACCACAGAGGTCATCTAACCCAACCCTTTCATTTCTCATAAGAGAGGAGATCAAGTATTTTGGTCTCCCTCCTTAAGGTCACAGTGTTAGAAAAATACTTTAGGATTGGGTTAAAAAGAATTACAAATCCAAACAATTTCTATTCTGTTTTTAATTTTTCTCCATATAGCCCTACACTTGTATCCCTATATACCCCCACACTTGTATCCCTATATACCCCCAACAGACACACATACACTTATCTCCAACATATAACTTCCTTTAAGGAAGCCGTTGTTTCTCTTTTTTCTTTATATTACCATGGTGCCTGCCACATTGCACACACATAATAAATGATTTTTAATGAAACCAAAATAGTATTTATTCCTACAGCAGTAGTTGACTAACTAAATTTGTCATTGGGACATCTTCTCTGGGACAGCTAGATGGTGCAGCGGACAGAGTGGCAGATCTAGAGTCAAGAGGACCTGAAGTCAAAATCAGCCTGAGACTGGCTGTGTTACCTTGGACAAGTCACTTTACCCTGTATGCCTCAGTTCTTCATCTGCAAAATGAACTAGAGAAGGAAATGTCAAATCACTTCAGTATCTTTGCCAATAACATTCCAAATGGGTCCACAAAGAGTAAGACCCAACCAAACAAAAATAGTCATGTTTTCTCTGTTATCCTTTACCATATCTACCTTCTGGTAAACTCAGATAAGAATTAAGGGGTCTGTAACAACATTGTTTGCATCATATTGGTTTCCTTTGGAAATTTACAGGGGAGGATGTTAAACTAATAGAAGACTGAAGCACTCAGAGGACAGGGGCAAGGTAGTAACAGGGGTAAAGTATATCTGATATCTGAAATGATGGTAGTCATCTACAGTCTAGCCCTGAGAGTAGATTATAATATATCTAGAGGATATAGCCAATTTACTGTTATCTGGCCATATTAATCACAGGGATGAAACATGTCAACTGCTTCATGAACTTCATACCTAGATGATTACAGTGTTTCCCAGGATAGTGATGGTGCTCTTTCTGTCTTGGCTAATGCAACTATCTGTCGACTCCCTACTGTGGGGACCCAGGATTCTTGACACACCCAGGGTTCTATAAACATATGCGCACAGAGTTCATGTGAAAAGGAGGTCCATCTGTTATTACCAAAGGGTCCATTAGGGCTTCCTTTCCAAATTCCTGCCAGGAGTTGACATCATTGGTCTTGTAGATCACAGGAGATCTGCTTACCTACAAATATTCAGGGCCAACATCTTACCTTCATTAAGGAGTCAACCTTCCTGGTCATTTTAATGAATGTAAAAGAAGTTTATTAGAGCGTAGAACTTTTAAGATCTAGAGGTAGACTAGACTTTAGAGGGCACAAAATCCTAACCCGTTTAGGCTTCTATATCTACTGGTTGGCCCTAGATACATAAACTTGGCTTTAGCTTCTCAACCCTTCCAAATATTAACACAGACCTTGCCATCATTCTGAACCACTTGCTTCTCCCTTCCTGTTACAACACTTCTTTTCCTACTTATTTTTTTTCCTGATAAATGTTATCTTCTCCTATTAAAATGTATGCTTTTTGTGGATAGGGATGATAGATAAATAGATAGCTACATAGACAGATAGATGCATACATACATACATACATGGATACAAAAACAGACAGACAGACAGATAGATAGATAGATAGATAGATAGATAGATAGATAGATAGATAGATAGATAGATGGATGGATGGATGGATGGATGGATGGATGGATGGATGGATGGATGGATGGATAGATATTAAGGTCAAAGAAACTGTTTTGCCCAGGGTCACAAGAATGATATCAGAGTCAAGATTTGGACCCAGATCCTCACACTCCAGAACCAGCATTC
The DNA here is from genome assembly GCA_023548195.1 of Bettongia penicillata ogilbyi. Taxonomy (NCBI): domain Eukaryota; kingdom Metazoa; phylum Chordata; class Mammalia; order Diprotodontia; family Potoroidae; genus Bettongia; species Bettongia penicillata. The sequence goes on from JAJHZJ010000362.1 coordinate 528,152, forward strand.
TCTCTTTTGTACCCCACTGAAATTGAGCTGAGTTCAAACTCAACTTAGACATTTATAAGCTGTGTGACTCTGGGCAAAGCACTTTAATTCTCTGAACCTTTATTTTCTGTTATTTGCATATTATTTCCTATTGTCTGTATAATGGACATAATTATAGTACAGTCTTGTTTTGAGGACGTATAAGATAGTATATTGAAAGTGCCTTGCAAAATTCAAAGAACTAAACAAATGTGAGCTTCTATCATATCCCCAGAACACTGAAGTGTTAATGCTTAGAGATCATTTAAATAGGCAAAATAACCACAAGACCATTTTTGTAAAAGGCCTCAGCTAGGAAATGTTAATTACTAATTAAGTGGATGCATAAACATTATTGAATACTTAATATGTCTCAGGTATTGTGCTAAGCACAGCATATAACTTTTTAAATTTAGTATTCATACTTAAAGAGATCACTTTTTAAAAGGAGAAAATAACATATATAAGGTGTGTGTGTGTTCATCCTTCGTCGCCAAAGAAGAACATGGTATCAGAGAAATGATGACATGATCTGCACTTGACTTTGTTTTGAATGAGGGAGGGCTGTGCAGGTCACCAGCCTCACTTCTCCTCCAGAGCCATCTGAATCCCGTGACCAAATATTCATCAAGTTGACTGGAGATGACCCAGGATGAGGCAATTAGGGTTAAGTGATTTGCCCAAGGTCACACAGCTAGTGAATGTCAAGTGTCTGAGGTGAGATTTGAACTCAGGTCCTCCCGACTCGTGCACTGGTGCTCTATCCACTGCACCACTTAGCTGCCCTATAAGGAAAGAAATGACCAAGGAAGGGAGTAATGCTATAGGGAGGCAGAAAGGGTGGAGAGAATGATCCACAAGGGTGATAATGGTTTGAGTAGATGGCAGGATAGACTACAAAACTGAAGCCAGTTGTGATATCTAGAACTAGCCAGTAAATATCGGTTACCTAAGATGGCTACTTTGCACATGCAGATTCACCTATTTCCTGGGTTAGGAATTCCAAAAAAATGAATAGATTAAATTTTCCTAGAAGACAGTTGTGAAGGCCCAGGTCCCAGAAAGTCAGGCCTCTTTGATCCACGTTGCACAAACATGGTGAAATGGCCTTGGGTGGATATCTAAATGGGATGTGACGTTTAAACAAGGGAAAAACACTGGCCCACCCAACAAAACAAAAGGAGTGGCACCTCCAGGTCTTTCCTCTAACTCAGTGTCCTCCAAAGGTACATGAAATTCATTTATTCTGGAACTGTTCTCAATGTGACTTTATAATTATGTGCCTCTCCATCACCTTTGCATTAAGTTCAGGTAACAAATTTTTTTCTACCACCACTAGAAGGCACTGTTGGTATAGCTCTCAATCTTCTTACCTGCAACTTGGCATGAAGCTAGTTATGTGAGTGTTTACGCCCTATAAACTACTATTACTACTAACCTAACTGGTTACAGGAACAGGAAAATGTACCACACTATGTCAGGAAAATCTAAATTTGAACTTCATCCTCTGCCTCTTCTCCCCATCCCATTCCTACCCAATTTCATCATTGATATCAACAATTAAAACTCTGAAACCTGACACTGGACTAATTATAAGTTGATCTTCTGATTTAAAAAAAAAAAAGATTCCATCCCATTGCTATTTATTTATCTAGTTCCCTTAGTTTATTTCAGAGTTCTCTGGAATTCACTCCCTCCCTCACCTCTACCTAGTAAGATCCTTATTTTCCTTCAAAGGAAGGAAAAATCTATCTCAAGCCTTCCTGATTCTTACAGGATAACTTTTTATTAATTATGTATATGTATATTATATATATTAATATATATACACACATGCACATATATGTGTATATATGTATATATATGCATATGTGTATGTATATGTGTGTATGTATATGTTTATGTATATATAACATAAATATATCTGTGTCAATTTTATAAGCCTTTAATTCACTTTCTTATATAGAGTGCATGTCTGCACTGGAGAGTATAAGTTCTCTGAATGCAAAGGTTAACAAAAATGTCTCTTACACATAGTAATCACTTAACTGAATTATTTAAATGTGTATTGGCCTAAGGGACAGGGTCCTTAGAATACAACTCAGGCTAGTAATAAGTCTTAGATCCTCAACCAGATGTTCCACAGAAGAACAAAGAGAAACACAGAGTAGAGGTTATTGATATTGCTACATGTGAACCAGGGAGTATTCAAATAGAGGTTGAATGCTTTTACAAGGATCCCATATGGGATGTATAGTTAGACCAGGGGTGAATAGCTAGACTAAGAAAGGATTTCTTTACCTCTTTTGTTTCATGGACTACATTGGTAGTTGGGAAAAGCCCATGGGGCTGCCAGGTGGCACAATGTAACAGGCCTGGAGTCAGGAGCACTCATCTTTCTGTGTTCAGATTTAGCCTCAGACACTTACTAGCTGTGTGACCCTCGGCAAGTCACTTAACCTGTTTGCCTCAGTTTCCCTATCCATAAAATGAGATAGGGAAGGAAATGGCGAACTACTGTAGAATGTTTGCCAGGAAAACTCCAAATGGCATCACATAGAGTTGGACATGACTGAAATAACTCAACGACAAAACCCATGGACTCTTCAGAATCAAGATTTTAACTGAATAAAATGAAATATATAACATTACACAGGAAACCAGTTGTACTGAAATATAGTTGTTTGTTTAAGTTCACCTACCCCAGGTTAAGAACCTTTGGACTAAGGTGTGTTCTAAGGTCCCTCTCAACAGGAAAGTACTCTCTTCTATGATTAATGCCTATGGGGGCCAGCAGAGGGCCTTAGATAAATGGAGGAAGAAGATTGTTAGTAGGAACCAAAACAGGATTAAGAGAGGGATGGATAGTTGCAAAGTACACCCATCAAATGGGTGAGATCCAAGCAGATCTTAAGGTACAGGCCTAACTTACATACTGAAAGGCACTCACAGTCTTTAGACTGAAACAGTCTATGAAAAATTCATATTATATTCCCTAAGGCTAACTTGGCATTAATCTTTTTATATCTCATTGATTACAATGGGAAAAATGCTATTCCTCCCTCCCTTCTCTCCCCACCCTGCCTTTGCCCTCTTTAAATGTTAAGGGTATATTCCAAGCCTGGGCCTTAAAGACTTTCTAAACCTAGGCATAAGGAAAATAAGAAGGGGAGATAATTAGAGTTCCAGACTTCCCTGTAGGCCTCATACTACCTGCTTCAACCCTAATTTTTTTTTTTTTTGCGGCGATCCAATAGACTGTCCAGGTGTGAGCAATCCTGCAGAGTTCTTTTTTTTTCTTTTCCTCAACCAATGGGAGTGGTGGAGACAAAGTCCTATCGTACTCCTGCCATAGACTACCAGTCACTAATCCCACTGGAGTCCTATAGAACCTCCCTCTCCCTCCTACCCTCTATAGAAATGATGTGTTGGGGGCCCAGCAGGAGGAGGTGATTAACAGGACCACCCAGGCCACCAGGCATTGCTTAATAGTCTAAGATAATAATGACAAGGAGAGTAGCAAAATAAGTTATTGTGTGTCTGTGCTCTAGGGCCTCATTTCTCTCACCCATCAAAATGGAGGAATGGATCAATTTCAGGCTAAGACTAAAATGTTAGAGTCTGAATGTTGATGGGTTTAGGAAAGACAAAGTAGGTACATATTGTTGGATTGTGAATGAATGGGAATGGCTAAAATTAATTTAGCACATGTTTTCATATATCATATAAAGGAGGAATGGTGAGTGCACAGAGTTCTTTATATGGAGTCAAAACACCTGAGTGGAGAATATACCCTCTGGTACTTTCAGTGTAACCCACCCAAAGTAATTTTTAACTTCCCGGGACCTCAGTTTCAAAAGGCACCTAGGTGGTATAGTAGATAAAGTACCAGGTCTAGAGAAAGGAAGATTCATCTTCATGAGTTTAAATCTGACTTTAGATACTTACTTGCTTGACCCTGGACAAGTCCCTTGACCCCTAGAAGGAAATGACAAACCCCTCCAGTATCTCTGCCAAGAAAACCCCAAATGCGGTCATGAAGATTCAGAAGGACTGAAAAACAACTGACAAATATCTCAGTTTCCTCATATATAAAATTATAAAGTTGCATCATATTACCTCAAGGTCCCTTCCATCTTCTCCTTGATGATATTATGATTCCATAATTACATTTGACCTTTCATTACAAACTCTGTGTTAGGTATTATGCCCATTTTACAGATGACAAATCTCAGTCTTACAACTGAAGCAACTTGGCACTGATGCGGTTCTCAAAGAAGACCAAAATAACATCATTATGTTAGAATCAAGTTACAGTGTGTACAACAGTGGATGATCAGACCAATATGAGCTCAGAATGCTCTACCGCAGGTTGGGTGTAAACAGTCCATATGAACATTTGGAGTGGATTCTCTAAATTTGAGCATCTTACATTTCTTTTGAGCTACTTCAATTCTGCTTTGCTTGCAGACATAGAACTTTCTTTGATAAAGGCATTCCAAACTGAGCAGGGCTGTGCCAGTGTCTCCCATCTCATTCAATCAATTCCAAAGTTCTTCAGAAAGACCTCGAGAATGCCCTTCTATCACTTATTCTGACCACCATGTGAGTGCTTGCCTTTTGCGAATTCTCCATAAAATAACCTTTTAAGCAAGCATAGTTTGGCACTGAAACAATGTGGTTAATGCATTATAATTGTATTCTCTGCAACAGAGTTTGAATGCCTGGCAGTTCAGTTTGGGAAAGGACCTCAATGCCAGATGATCTTCAGAATCTTCCTAAGACAATTCATATGGAAGAGATTCAGTTTCCTGGCACAGCACTGGTATCCTGTCCAGGATTCAAAGACAAATAGCAATGAGGCCTGCACAACAGTTCTGTAGACCTTCAGCCTGATAGACAGTCTAATGCTTCTTCTCTCCCATACTTTTCTTCAGAATCTCCCCAATACTGAGCTAGCTCTGACAATGCATGCATCAACCTCATTATCAATAGTCCTGAAAAGTATACTGTCAAGGTAAGTGAACTTTTCAATAGTATTCAAAACTTTTCTTCATTTGGTGCAACTGATGGTTCTATGTATGGATGGTATGGTACTGTTTGATGGAGCACCTGTGTTTTCTTGGTATTAATTGTTAGGTCTAAAATTAATACAAGCAGCAGAGAATTGATCCATACTTTGTTGCATCTCAACTTCAAAGGCTTCACTGAGTGTACAATCGCCTGCAAACAAAAGAAATCATGAACTAACACTTCCTCCACCTCAGTCTTGACTTTTAGCTTTTTCAAGCTGAAGAATTTACCATCAGCTTGGTAGCTGACCTCAATGTGGTGTTCATCATAGTTGAAGATGTTTGACAACATGGCTGAAAACATCGTGCTAAAAAGCATGGGAGCAAGCACACTGTCTTGATTTACTCCACTGGTGACTGGGAAAGAGCAAGAGCATTGTTCATTATCCAAAACTCAGGCAAGCATACTATCATGAAATTTACATACAATACTGATGAACTTGACATAATTTTCCTTAAGCCCTCATGATTGACAGTATCAAAGGCCTTAGTAGGACTGACAAATATTTTATATACAATCTCTCTTCTGCTCCTGGCGTTTCTCCTGGATTTGTTGGGCAGCAAACAACATATTGATCATTCCTCGGCCCTTTTCAGTTAAATGACCATCTTCAAAATGAAGGATCAGTCTGTCAAGGAAGTCTACGGCAAGGATCTTGCCAGCAATGACTAAGAGAGAAACACCCCTGTGATTGTTCCAGGACAATCTATTTCCTTTACCTTTATAGAGATGAATAATGAAGTCATCCTTGAAGTCCTCGGGAATAACCTCCTCTTGCCATATAACCCAGAAAGTTTCAGTCAGCTTTTGTATGAGCAATGGACCCCCCACCTTGTACATCTCAGCTGTAATAGAATCAGCACTAGGTGCTTTACCACAGGAGAGGAGCCTGATGGCATTCAAAACTTCTTGAACAGTTGGAAATTTGACTCGAGACAGATTAAACTTCAACCTGAGATAAAAGGGCAATGGCTTCAACATTGACTGATCACATAATCTGTTGAGAACAGTATGAACATGTTTATCACATCTCTCTAGGATCATGTCCTTATTACTAATCAATATAGCTCCATCAGCACTGAGTAGTTGAGATATAACAAGGTTTTTTGGTCCACAAGTAACCTTCAGGGAATTAAAAAAGCACTTTGGATTGTTACTATCAACATAAAACTGAATTTCATCTGCTTTCTTATTGAGCCAAGAATCTTGAATCTCTCTAGGCTTTACTTATAATTTCTTTTTGATAGAATTAAATGCTGACTTCTTAGAGATGGATGAACTATGCTGCTGGTAAGCCCTGTGGAGTTCTCATTTTTCATTTAGAGCTTCTGAATTTTCCCATCATTTTGATCAAACCAATCTTGATGTTTGCAGTGTTCTGATCCAGATGAGGAAATGCAGTGCTGTACACCAAATTTCTGAAAGCTGCCCACTCCTTTTCTGCTCCACTATTGTCACCTGTGTGTTGGCCCAACTTTCCCTCCAAGTTAGTAATGTTCCCTCTCAGAAAAACACTCTAATCTATTGATATTAAGTCTTCTGGTAATCATTTTGCCTTGAGGCCCCCACTTTTGTTGAGTGTGAATATTTAGCTTAGAGAGGATACATCTATGATCAGTCCAGCATTGGACCACACGTTGCCTTTGTCACTCTCACATCCTGTCTGTCTCTTCTTGCAATGACATGGTATATTAAATGTCAATGTTTTTGGCAAGGGTGCATCCATGAAATTTTATTGCATTTAGGTAAATGGAAGACAATGTTCGGGATGAGAAAGTCATGTGATGCACAAGTCTTCAGCAGTAAGTGACTATTGCTGTTGCTGTTTCCAACTCCATTCCTCCCTAAGACTCTCTATCATGTCTGGTAGTCTGATCGTACTGCAACATTAAAGTCACTCAGAATTGTAAGCTTGTCCTCTTTTGGCACATTAATGATAAGGATTTCAGGTCTTCATAGAATTTTTCTTTGACTTCATCAAAGTTTGTCATGGTGGGATCATTAGGCATTGATTATGGTGGCATGGCATTTTCATGCAAGTGGCAATAGCATTGGCATGAGACTGTCATTCACTCCTTTTGGTAAACATACAAGCTTGTTGATGAGATTAGTTTTGATTGCAAAACCTACCCCAGCTTCCTGCACTCTCCCTCACTGTTCCCACTCCAGAAAAAGAATGTATCTAGCTCCAACTTCAGTAAGCAAGCCTTTATTTGCCAGTCATGTTTCATTCAGGGCTGCTATTTGAATGCGATATTTGCTGAATTCTCTTGCAACAAGAGCAGTTCATCTTTCAGGTCTACTGGATTGTGTTGCCTATAGGTGTGTGCACATTCCGTGTATGAATGGGGAGTGGAACAATGTTTGCAGAAGCTTTTGTACATTGTGTGTATGTGTGTGTGTGTGTGGTGTGTATTTCAACCAAAGGGTGGGACTCTCTTTCTGTTGTGGTAAACAGGACAGCGTTGGGTAAGCAGACAATTTTTAGGGCACCTTTTCTAGCCGCCTCCTCATACCAGGAGTAAGTAGTGTAATCCTTAAAAGACTGCTCAGATACCCAGAGGCTGCTGAATCCCACTACTGCTTCCAGTGAGAAGGCAACCCTGTGGTCTGAGTTGCCTGTGTGCAAGTTTGTGACAACTCCCAGTGTATCTGCACCTGCTGCTTAGTCACTTGCTTGTCACCACAGGACTTTGAGACAGGTAAAAATAGTAAACCAGTACCATGTCCTTTAATTCATGCATAAATTGTGTATGTCAGACAGAGCTGCAGGAAGTTGTCAGGCTCACTTCCTCTTACTGAATCATCACAATCTAGTGACAGAGCAGAGTCAAGATGACTGGTGATGGCTCAGGATGCAGTGAATGACATTGGCATCTTCAATGCGTAACTAAGCTCTGAGCATTCCACGGTGCCTCCATGACCACTGGAACAGATTGTTCTCTTCTACCCCTTCTGCTCAAGGAGGTTTTCACATGTTTGGGACATTCCCCTGACTCACTGACAGGTTTGGGACCCCTTGATTACTTTCAACCTGGTTTAGCCTATCTGCCCAAACAGCTTACATGGTGTAGCCACTGAGCATGCTATAGCTTTTTGGAGCCACGAGTGAGAGTTAGGTGGATGAGGTAGACATCAAAGATGGAAAGCAGACCTGAAAAGGGCTTGGAAGCCTTCACACCAGAGCTACTAGTCTTCCCTGAACACTGAGACAGTATTGTAAGATATTACTGAAAGGATCACTGTCTAATGGTTATTATCCAAAGAATCTGGCACTGGGCCTTGCCAAGATCACACTACAATTCAGTACTGAGAACAGGACTAGAATCTAAAACTATCACCATGGATCTTCTAGGAAGGCATTTTGCCCAGATCCATGATTGGGTGATTGATGGATTTTTTTCTCCCTCTTGGTTTATTGTTTTCTCTTGTCCTTTGACAATGAAGAAATATAAAATGACAAAGATACCTGTGCCCTTTAAAGAAAAACAAGATGAATGACAGCTAAATTTCTTAAACCAAAGCACACCAGCTATTACCAAATTCAGTGTCACAATCATTAAAAATTGAGGTGTACATTTATTTTGTTACTTCAGTGAAATGTCTCTCTCAGAGTAAGAACCAACCTAGCCCATTCCAATTCTCCCCAATTCCAAGATCCAATTTTTCAGGGAACTTATGGACCTGAATTTCTCTTTTTGCATGCTCTCCACAGGAGATAACAATCAAGAACAGGGACCGGCAGTCATGCTGGTCATTTGTTTTCTCTAAGTAGTTGAGCAACAGTGAATTTTGCTATAAATCATGACTAAGAAAATCTACCACTTAATTGCCAAGTACTGTAACATGAAGATTGGTCAATATCTGTTGTTGTTTTTTTTCATTTGTTTCAGCCATGCGGGGTTTTCTTGGCAAAAACACTGGAGTAACTTGCCATTTCCTTCTCCAGCTCATTTTACAGATGAGGAAACTGAGGCAAATAGGTTTAAGTGACTTGGTCAAGGTCCCATACCTGTAGTAAATGTCTGAGACTAGATTTGAACTCATGTCTTCCTGTCTCCAGGCCAGTACTCTATCCACTGTAGCACCCAGTACCCCTATCAAAATCCTTCTATATTACGTTTGGTCTGGTTTCTTATTAGCAAAGATAATATAAAAACAGAATAACCAAAACAAATACTTCCTGACATATCTCATCTAACACCAGAAAAAGGAAAAAAATCTCCAATTTCATCAAATCATCAAAATAGTATTTTATATTTTAGGAAAACAATATATTTTTAACTGGGAGAGACATGAGAACTAAAGGGAAAAGAAAACCTAAATTAAAAAAAAATTTTTTCATTCTGCTGTATAAGAGAACTTTGTATAGGAGTATATTTTTCCCCCAAAATAACTAATGGTTATTTTGAAGGGCAAGATCACTGAACTTGTAGTAAAGGCTCTAGATTCAAATTTTGTCTCTACTATTTATTATTAATGACCTGAAGGAAGGAATTTGAACTTTCTGGGCCTCCATTTCCTTATTTGCAGAATAAAAGCGTTGAACTAGATGAAATCTAAGACACCTTTCAGCTCGGAATCCTTTGAACCTTTTTTCTCCCTTGCTTTTCTCTTGACTGCTTTCATCCGTCTCTGCTGGACTAGGAACGTACTATTGAAGGTGACATTTTTGCTGGCAATTTTTTCCCTCTGAATTAAAATTGGCCTTCTCTGTTCTATATATTTTCTCAAACTTACATGTTTCCTGTGTTGTTGGTGAGGGTAAAAAAAAAGTCTCCATATGTATAAACAGATGTTTCTTTGAACATACCTATTCCATGGCTATGAAAGTATTTTTTAAATTCTTTTTAGTTTCCATAAAGGATGGTCAACTTCACCACAACTAATTAGACCTTCACTATAACCCTATACTATACCGTCTTACCAACAAAAAAGACGGACAAAGGATCAGTCAATCCTGGAAACTTAGTTTCTGAACAACCCTAGTTCTAGGTATGCTGATGTGAATAAGATGGCAACACTAGGCAGTAGGCAGAAAGGACTTAATATTAATTTGTTAAAATCCCAAAGCAAATTCCCTGTAATTTTTAAGTGACATTGAAATGACCATAAAATGATCTTTGTTTTACCCCTTATTTTAACTTCCTAGATATTTCAAGCGCTCCCTCCAACAAGAAAATACAGGGAGGATCATAAACAAATAACAATACCATACGATGTAAAATGAAGGAAGGAAGAGAGAGAAAAAGAAAGGGAGGAAGGAAGGAGAGGAAGGAAGCAAGGAAGGAATGAAGGAAAGAATCCAGTGTAGTAATATCATTTAATTTACAAAAAACATTTCAACATACAAGGCAGCTAGGTGACTCGGTGTGGAGAGCATTGGACTTGGAGTCAGGAAGACTTGAATTTAAATCCAGTTTTAGGCACTTAACTAGTTTTGTGACCCTGGGTAAGTCACTTAACCACTCTGTTAATCCACTGGAGGAGGAAATGGAAAAGCATTTCTGCATCTTTGTCAAGAAAACTCCATGGACACTATGGTCTACAGGATCATGAAGAGTCGGACATGACTAAAGAACTGAACGTATACATAAATTCAGGCAACTGTGTAATCGAAAGAACACTGGACTTGGGGCCAAGAGGCTTAGATTCACAGCTCAGCTCTGACTGTATCACACTGACCAAGCAGCCTAAGATCTTTGAGTCTCCATTCTCCCCATCTTTTCTTTTTTTAATGGAGATAATATCACTTATACTTCCTACTTCATGGGGTTGAGTGAAGAAAACATTTTATATAGGGTTTAAACCAGAAGGAGTTTTATATCAGCCTTTATAACATATTACAAAATAAGTTCCCAATAAAAACACAACATAAACATAGAAGATCATATCACTTTAAAAAAAATAAAAAGAGAATAATAGAAAGAGGTACCTTAGAAACCTTTGACTAGGAGGAAAATTAGTAAACTAGGGTTAGAGGTAATCATAAAATATAAAGAAGACAATTTTGATTAAAATATATTTTAAAAAAAACTTTTAGCACAAAATAAATGAATCTGAATTAAGCAGAGAAACTGTTCTAATATGCATATTATCTGGTCATATGTAACATAGATATTTCAAATGTTATTTTCAAAGTGGTCATGCTTATCTGTGTTTCCTCTTGAACTTACTGATTTTCTCCTTGCATTTTAAAAAATGCTTCAGGGGCCTTTTTCTTCTTCTTAGTTCTTCATTTTGGTAACTCTATGGTTAGTTTCCATCTAACCAGGTATCTAGGTGGTACATCAGAGGATCTGGAGTAAAAAAGATATTCAAATTAAGACTCAGGACATTTATTAGCTGTATAATATTTACACAGTACATAAGCATTTAATGGAATGAAAGTATTTTAAAATACTTTTACTTTGTGTCTGAGAGAGCACTGGGCTTGCAATCAGGAAGATTCATTTTCCTGAGTTCAAATCTGACCTCAGATGATTATTAGCCGTATGACCATGGGCAAGTCACTTCACCCTGTTTTCCTCATTTTCTCATTTGTAAAACAGGCATCTAGGTGACCCAATGGATAGAGTACTGGGCGTGGAGTCAGGAAGACTCATCTTCCCAAGTTCAAATCCAGCTTCAGATATTTACTAGCTGTGTGACCCTAGGTAAGTCATTTAACCCTAATGGTTTCAGTTTCCTCATCTATATAATGAATGGAGAGGGAAATAGCAAACCACTGCAGTATCTTCACCAAGAAAATCTCAAAAGTAGTCACAAAGAATCTGACATGACTGAAAATGGCTCAACAGCAACTTTGCGTCTGATACAGTGCTAAGCGCCTGAGGATACAAATTTTAAAATTATACTCTTCTTTCACCTGCCCCACCCCAAACTGTCTACTGAGATTGCCTTATAGTTTACAGAAAATGGGGACATTTCAATTAGAGCTCCTTCTTTGTTCCTCCTCATTATCTCATACCAGATTAAAATCAACCTCTACCATCCTCCTTTACTAGTTTCTAAAGATGATCTAGCCCTTCCCTTTGCCAGTGTCACCTTCTTTACATATACTCTTGATTGTATGCCCTCTTGCCTTCCCCAACAGGTTGCCCCCATCATCATCCCCACTCTCTCCCTAATCTTTATCTTTCTTTAAGTAACACCTCCTTCCCTGATTTCCACAAGCACACTTATGTCTCCCAAATCTTCAATTTTTAAAAAAATTAGATCTTACCATGCTACCCAGCTATTGCCCCTTGTATCTCTCCTTTCCTTCTCAGTTAAACTCATCAAAAAAGCAATCTACATTCATTACCTCCACTACCTTTCCTTCCACTACATATAAACCCTCTGCAACCTGACTTCTGACCTCATAATTTAGCTACAACTTCTCTTTGCAAAGTTACTAATGATAACTTAACCTCCAGATTCTGTGGCCTTTTCTCAATCCTCAAACCTCTTAAGCTCTCTGTGGCATTTGACATAATGGCTTCCTAGATATCCCCTTTTCTCTGGGTTTTCATAATCTATCTTTTTCTTGGTCTTCCAACCTGTATGATCACTCTTTATCTGACTCTTTTTTTAAATTAAAACCCACTTTATGTACTCAAACTGTAGAAAACCTATAAAATTCTATCCTAGATCTCTTTTCTTTTCTCGGTCTCTCTCACTTGGTGACTTTATGAGTTTCTGTGGGTTCAGTTGTCACCTCTATGCAAATGACTCCCAGATCTATTTTTCCAGTCCTAGTTTCTCAGCTCTGAAAACCAGACACATCTTCAAGTGCCTATCAGATGTTTCAAACTAGATATCCCATAGATAGTTTCTCTGCTTTACTTAGCTTCATTTATTTTAATTTTGCTCAAAGTTTGTGTGTGTGTGTGTATATATCTGCATATGTGTGTATATGTGTTTATAAACACATATATGTACTTAGATATGTATGCATCTGTGCCTGTGTGTTTGTGGGTGTGGAGAAAAGGAGAGAGAGACTCAGTACATCTAAAATAAAAGCCACTGTTTTTCTCCAAAAACAAACCTCTTGCAACAAACCCTACTTTCTTATTAATGTTGAGATCATCAACATCATTCTACTTAGTCCAGTATCATTCCAGTAACTCAGTTCAGTATCATTCCACTTTTCCAGCATTGAAAACTCAGTGTTTTGCTTATTCCTCATAGTTAATAAGTTGCCAAAGTTTGCAATTTATTCCATACAACTTTTCCTCTATCCCCTTCTCTACAACTACACATTCATTACCCTATTCCAGCTCCTTATCACCTTTTGCTTCAGTTACATCATTCATTTTTTTCATTTGAGTTCCAAATTCTTTCCCTCCCTCTAGGCCTTCCCCCACCCTTTGTGAAAGGAAACAACATGATATCCATGACGTGAAGTCATGTAAAACATATTTTCGTATTAGCCATATTGCATAAAAATAAAGAAAAGGGAAAAATAATGCTTAATTTTGTATTCAGAATTCATCAGTTGGTGAATCAGAGTTCATCAGAGGTGGATAATATTTTTCATCATGAGTCCTTTGGGATTGCCATGGATCATTGCATGGATCAAAGTAGTTGTCTTTCACAATTGATTATTGTTACAATATTGATATCACTGTGTACAGTGTTCTCTGGGTTCTATTCACTTCACTTTGCATCAGTTTATATGTCTTTATCTGTACTGTAAGTGTTCTAATTTATATTGTTTCCTCAAGTCTATTCCCAATCAAAATCTATTTTTCATACATTTACCAAAGGGATTTTCCCAAAGTATAGGTATGCCCATGTCATATCCCACCTAATCCCTCAGTGAAGTCAGTGGTTTCATGTTGCCTCCAAGATCAAATGTGCAGTTTTTTGACATTGGAAGTTTTTCAGAACTAGTCTTTTTCCTACATGATGCTTGTCTCTTCTCTCTATTCGTTTACCATGGTTCCTGCTTCATAAATGTTTGTTGACTCAGTTTGTTGACTTTGAAAGATTGCTCCCCATGCCTGGAATGTCTCTTTCCTCCCCTCCAACTCTCTACATCTCTGACTTCCTTTAAGACTAAACTGAAGTGCCCTCTTGTTCAGGGGGCCTTTCTAAGTTCTTATAGCTACCAGTGCCTTCATATCAAAGGCTACCTTTGATCTATTCACTATTTACTTTATATGTGTTGATTTATAAATTAGAATTTAAGCACCTGGAATTCAAGGTCTGTTTTTGCATTTTATTAATATTTCCAGAATTTAGCATAGTACCTGGCACACAGTAAGTGCTTAATAACTGTTCACGAATTAATTGATACAGTATTTTCCCCTTAACACCTCTGTTGGCTAGACTTTTCCCTGAACCTTAAAGGTATTAATTGGTCTAGAACAGAGTTCAGCATTTTTCATTTGAGCCATACCATAAGCCTCAATAAATTGAACATTTGATGCTTAACTGTGTACTCTTCACAGATGGTCATATTATTTTTCTTCTGTCATCTATAAAATTTTTATGTTAGTCCCAAAAACCTGTGCTCTCAGTTGCTTCTAAACTCTTCAGTAAACTGTGTGACCCTTTGCAGTAGTGACAATTCAGCATATCTTGTATTGTCATTCATGGAGCTAAGAGCCTAAGCATCACTGGTTGGGTGCAATTCATATAGGGTGAGGTAAAATTAATATCCTTCATAATGTTTAGTCTATATTCCACTGGCTAGGTGCCTAGAATGACGAAGGAAAATGCCTGCAGATTTTCTAAAAAAAATAACTCGAATTAGCTCAAGTCATTGAGGTGGAGTAGGCTGGAAAGAAATGGGGAGTCTATATAATTGTAAAATGCAACTCAACATAGTCCTCCTTAGTCAAGAATACAAGAATGAATACAGCCATGTACCCTTATGTTTTGTTGATTTATGAAACAAAAATGTGGTAATAGTCAATTCATGTCACTTCTCAAACCATAGAATTGGTCTGCTGGGATATCATTAGTTTTCTCCTTCCCAAATCTTGAGGTTTTAACTGATATTTGTTGACCACAATTTTTTTTTGGTTATTGTTTCTCATATAGCCCTCATAAATCCTGAGTATCCTCATTCTCACTCTCACTCTCAATGATACCAGATTCCCAAAGCAAGACAAGACTACTGCTTCTTCTCAGAGTTCTAGGGGTACTCTTGTGGCTCAATAGGAGCAGGGAGGTATTCCTTTAATGCTACTGTCTTGAATTCAAATGTTAACTATCAGAGTAATCACCTCAGTTTCAGGTAAACAAATAACTTCACTAAGTTTACGCAAAGATGTATTTACTAAGCAGATATATTAAGAACAGAAGTTACAAACATTTTACTACTAACACCTAGGGAACAATCTTCCCTATGCACCTCAAGTTCTAACCTTATATTTCCATATTTTATATACTAAAATTACCAATGTAAATATGTGGTAATTAGGCCAAAAATATCATTATGTCTGGAGAAATAAAGAAAAGAATCACACAAAAGACAACAGAAAAGCACATAGTAGGTGAGAAAAGATTATAACATAACCAAAAAGAAAAGGAAGCAACTGTTATCATCAAAGAATTCTATTATAGGAAATGAAGATGGGCAAGTTATGTACCATGAGTGGAGGATCACAAATGGACATCCAGAGTGGCTCTCTGGCACACAGTAATGTTTTAAGAATTTGAGGAAAGATTCCATCATGGCACATGGTTGCTTGTAGGCAACTTTTTGTAAAAGATAACAAGAGTCACAAAGTATGGTATGGATAGGTATAGATGAGTTGAAATTTGTGTTATTAGTGAAAATTCTAAAATTGAGATCACAATTTCACTTGAGAACTGAAATATTATTGCTGTCTTCTAGTATTTGAAGAGGTATCATATAGGGGGGAAAATAGACTGGTTCTGCTCAGCCTCAGAAGATTTGGGAATGTTCCATATATTAAACCTAATCTTCTTCTCTGAATATTTTACCCATTGCTCCTATTTCTGTTCTCTGAGGTCAAGCAGGACTGGTTTAATACCTTTTCCACATGAGAAGTCTTTAAATAATTGAAAACATCTGTCTTCTGAATTTCATCTTTTCCAAGGTAAATATCCACATTTCCTTTAAATGGTCATTACATGCCATCCTTTCCTCATCACATCACTCTGATCCCACTTCTCTGAAATACTTCTGTTTGTCAGGGTCCTTTATAAAATGAAACAACAAGAACTTTACATTATAGTTCAACATGTTCAAAACTGAATTCAATATCTTTCCCCCAAAATTCTCTCCTTCTCTTGAGTTCCCTATTACTTCCACACATAATAAACCACCTTCCTCACAAATTTTTACAACCTAGGTGGAATTCTCCACTCCTCACTCTCTCACTCCCCTTCTCATACCTCATCTGTTGCCAAGTTCTGGCAAGTCTATTTTGCCTTCATGGCATGTCTCATATATGCCCCCATATCACTGCCCTCTCTTCACTCTCACTATCCTGGTACTGGCCCTCAATACGTCAAACATCAATTATTACAATAGTGTGTTACTTGGTCTTTCTGCCCAAGCCTTTTCCAAAACCAATCCATTCTTCACTAAGCTGTCAAATTTATCTTCTGAAGCACAGTCTGACCATTCACTAATCAATGAACTTCACTGGCTCTCTTTCACCTCCAGGATCAAATGAAAAGTTCTCTATTTCACATATAAAGCTCTTTACAATTTGACCCCTCTTGCCTTTCCAGTCTTTTTATACTGTACTCTCCTCCAAGTACACTGAGATCCAGTGTATATTGACCCCCTCATTCTTCAAACAAGACACTCTATCTCCTGAGTCTGCCTAGTTTCACTGGTGTCCCCCAAATGACTGTCATTCTCTCCCACCTCATTGCCATTTTTTGTCTATCCTGACTTCCATCAAGACCCACAAGAAGCTTTTCCTGATCCATTTTACTGCTAATGTTTTCCCTTTGTTAATTTTCCCCTATTTATACTGTATATGTTTTAGTTATTCATAATCATTTTCACATTGTCTCCCTCATTGTGCTGTGACTTCATTGATATGAAGAATAGGATTTGAATGATGACAGCTAGGGCCTCAGAACGGGAATGGGAAAGGTATGATCATGTGGGAGTTTGGTAATATTGAGAAATGAAATCAGGTTAGTCACCAACATTCCTAGAGGTTATCATTACTCCTAGTTCTCAATTCCAATCTAACAAAGACATTTTAGGTGACTTTCTGACACCTTGAAACATGGAAAAAAGACAATTAGAATAAAAGTTTTAGCGGGATATAGTCAAGATGGATGAGAAATGGTAGAAACTTGGTTGAGCTCTCTCTAAAACCCCACAGAAAAAAATTCTAAGTAATGCCTCAAAACAAATTTGGGAGCAGCAGAACCCACAAAAGGAGGGAGTGAAATGATTTTCCATCCCAAAACAACTTAGATCTTCAGTAATGTTCTGTTGCATCCAGATGAGAGTAGAATACAGTTCAGCATGGGCCATGCCTCAAAAATCCAGTAGTAGGCGTTGGAGGGGGACTGAGTCAATGGAGGTGGTGGTGATTTCCCAAACTCCCAGACAATAGATGGTAAAAGGATCAGACAAGTAGTCAGAAGAAGATTATAGGGATCCTTTGACTGGTACCAGGGCAGGGCTCTGATGCATTATTCATTTTTGGATCTAGATTGCAGTCTTTTGTTTCAGGAGAGTAGTAAACCTACCTCTCCATAGATCATACCACCAAGGAAGAACCAAAAATTTATAGGTCCCTCAAATTGTCTCTGAAACAGATGCACATACACACACACACACACACACACACACACACACACAAAACACCACAAACTGAAGTTTGGGACAGAGCCTCCACCACTTGGGATGCAGAGCCCTTTTTTAGCACAGAGCTAAAAGTCAAGAAATAGACTGGGAAAATGAGAAAACAGTAGAAAAGATCCTAACTGTAGAAAGTTACTATGGTAACAGTGAAGATCAAAACACAAACCCAGATGAAAACAACAAAGTCAAAACCACTACATTCAAAGCCTCAAAGAAAAATATGAATTGGTCTCAGGCTATGGAAGAGCTCAAAAAGGATTTTAAGTCAAGTAAGATAGGTAGAGAAGAAATTGTGAAGATAAATGAGAGTGCTGCAAAAACATCATGAAAAAAGTAGTCAACAGCTTGGTAAAGGAGATACAAAAAGTACGAAAAAAATAACAAAAAGAAAAATAAGCCAAAAAGCAAAAGATGCCCAAAAATCCAATGAAGGGAAGAATGCCTTGAAAAACAGAATTGACCAAATGGAAAAAGAGGTACAAAAATTCACTGAAGGAAATTATTCCTTAAAAAATAGGATCAGGAAAGCAAATGAATTAATAATTTGAAAAGAAAATAGAATCAGGCAAGTGTAGAAGCTAATAACTTTTCAAGACATCAAGAAATAATAAAAAAATCAAAAGAATGGAAACAAAATAGAAGAAAATATGAAACATCTCATTGGGAAAACAATTCACTTGGAAAATAGATGCAGGAGTGAAAATTTACAAAGTATTTCACTATCTGAAAGTCATTATCAAGAAGAGGAAGGAGAAAGAGAAGGAGAGGGAGGAGGAGAAGAAGAAGAAAGAGGAAAACGAGGAGGAAGAGGAGGAGGAGGAGGAGGAAAAGAAGAAGGAGAAGAAGAAGAAGAAGAAGAAGAAGAAGAAGAAGAAGAAGAAGAAGAAGAAGAAGAAATTTAGACATCATCTTTCAAGAACTTATCAAGGCAAACTACTTTGATAGTCTAGAACCAGGGGGTAAGATAGAAGTGGAAAGAATATACCTATTACTTCCTGAGATTCCAAAATGAAAGCTCCCAGGAATAGTATAGTCAAATCCCAGAACTCCCAGGTCAAGAAAAAAATATTGTAAGCATCCAAAAACAATTGAAATTTGAATTCGAAACAATTCAAATATCATGGAACCACAGTAAGAATAACACAAGATTTAGTAGTTTCCACATTAAAGGACTGAAGGGCTTGGAATACAATATTCTGAAGGGCAAAAGAGCTAGAATTACAACCAAGCATCACCTACCTAGCAAAACTGAGTATAATCTTTCAAAGAGGACAAATGAATATTCAATGAAATAGATGACCTTTAAGCATTCCTGATGAAAAGACCAGAGCTGAATAGAAGAATTTGACTTTCAAATACATAATTCAAGAGAAGCACAGAAAGGTAAAGAGGAAAGAGAAAGCATAAGAGATTCAATATAAACTATTTATATTCCTGCATGTGAAAATGATATTTGTAACTCTTAAAAACTTTATTATTATTAGTGCAGTTAGAAGGAGTATATATAGATGAGGGCACAGGTGTGAGTTGAATATATTGAGATGATTATCTAAAAAATAAAACTAAGGGGTGAGAAAGAGGAATGCACTGAGAGAATAGGAAAGGGAGAGATAGAAGAAGGTAAATTATGTGACATAAAAGTCATGAAAAGAGCTTTTATAGTGGAGGGGAAGACAGAGGAGGTAGGGGTAGCATGTGAATCTTATTCTCATTAGAATTGACTCAAAGAGGGAATAACACACACACTCAGACATATAAATCTGTATTAGCATACATAAAATAGGAGGGGAAAACAATGAAAGAGAGGTGCTGATAGAAGGGATGGTGAATTGGGGGAGGTAAACGTCAGAAGCATGTTTTTGAGAATGAACAGGGTAAAAGAGGAGAGAACATAGAATAGAGAGAAAATTGGATAGAGGGAAATACATAGTAATTATAACTATGGAAAAAAATCACAGCAAGTTTCTCTGATAAATACTTAATTTCTCAAATAGAGAGCTATGTCAAGTTTATAGAAATAAGAACCATTTATCAATTGAGAAATGGACGTTACTACTGATTAAAGAAATGTGAATTAAAACAACTTTGAGGTGCCATCTCATACCTATCAGATTGGCTAATGTGACAGAAAAGGAAAATAATAAGTCTTGGAGAGGATATAGGAAAATTGAGACTCTAATGCTTTGTTGGTGAAGTTATATATTGATTCAACCATTTTGGAGAGCAATTTGGATCTATGCCCAGAGGGCTATAAAACTATGCATATCCTTTGACCAAAGAAATACACTACTAAGGACCCCAAAGAGATAAAAAAAAGGAAAGAAAGAAAGAAAAGGATCTATTTGGACAAAAATATTTATAGCAGCTCTTTTAGCAGTGGCAGAGGATCAGAAATTGAAAGAATATCTATTAACTGGGGAATGGGTGAACAAGTTACTATATATGATTATGATGGAATAATACTGTGGTATAAGGAATGATGAGCAGAATGCTCTTAGAACAACCTGGAAAGACTTACATGAAATGACGCAAAGTGAAATGAGCAAAACCAGGAGAACATTATACATAGTAACAACAATATTTTATGCTGATCAACTGTAAATGAATTAGCTGTTCACATACAATGGTCCAAGACAATTCTGAAATATTTATGATGAAAAATGATATCCATCTCCAGAGAAAGAACTGATGGATTCTTAATGCAAATTGAAACATTCTTTTCTTTACTTCATTGTTCTTGAATTTTGGTCTGGGGAGTCAAGATGGCGGAATAGAAAGACTCACGTATGCGAGCTCCGAAGCCACAGCCCATACATTTAATGTAAGAAGAGCTCCCCACAAATTCTGGATCACTGCAGGGTGTGCAGAAACACAGTGGAAGAGATTTCCATTCCAGAGAGCCCCGGAGAGCCATCCCCAGGGTCCGTCCCCCTGGAAAGCGGAGTCCACCTCCGCCCTACCCTGGCCATGTGGCCGAGAGGAGCAGATCGGAGCAGGCTTCAGGGACGGAACCTCCGGCAGCCTGGAAGGTCCCTCCGCCCACAGACACTACAGGTCAGTGAGAGACATGTCTGGGCTGGCCAAGAGGGGAGCGGGGTGTCTCCGTGACTCGGGCCCCCTCAAGAGGAAGTGGCGGAGGCAGAGGAAGGGGCGGAAGCAGCAGAGGTAAAGGCAGCAGCAGCGGCCCCAGGACTCCCTGAGCAGGCAGGATCTTCATTACTGAAAGTCTCTGCATAAACCACCTGAAGGAGCTGAGCTGGGGAGACGGCCCTGCTCCACCCACTCCATTACTGAAGATCTCTGCATAAAGCCCCTGAGGGAACTGAGCCTGGGAGGCGGCCCTGCCCCCACCCCAGCACCAGAACTTAAGCTCACATTGAATAGCAGCCGCGCCTGCTGCAGAAAGCCATTTGAATCTCAGACCCCAAGCACTAGCTGGGCAGATCTAGGCGGGGGTGGACAGAAATTTGGTCTGTGTTTTCTTCTACAACATGATAAACATGGAAATGTGTTGTGTATGACTGCAAATGCATAACCTATATTAGGCTGCCTACTTTCTCAATGAGGAGGTGAAGGGGAAGGAAGAGGATTTGAAACTCAATAGGTTTAAAAATCAAATTTTAAAAAGTGTTTTAACATGTAATTGGGGAAAAATAAAACAAATTTCTTTTTTAAAAATATATTTATTAAATTTTTTACATTCATTTTCTCAAAATTTTGGGTTCAAAATTTTCTCCCCATTTGTCCCCTCCTCCACCCCAATACACCAAGCTAATTTCCCCTATCACCAATCTTTCCTCTCTTCTATCTTCCCTCCCTTCCCTTATCCCCATCTTCTTTTTTGTCCTGTAGGGCCAGATAACTTTCTATTCTCCATTACCTGTATTTCTTATTTCCTAGTAGCAAGAAAAATACTCAACAGTTGTTCCTAAAACTTTGAGTTTCAACTTCTCCTCATCCCTCCCTCCCATTGCCTTTGAGAAGGCAGGCAATTCAATATGGCCATATCTGTGTAGTTTTACAAATGACTTCGATAATAGTTGTGTTGTGTAAGACTAACTACATTCCCTCCATCCTATCCTGTCCCCCATTGCTTCTATTCTCTCTTTTGATCCTGTCCCTCCCTGAGTGTTAATTTCAAATTGTTCCCTCCTCCCATTGCCCTCCCTTCCATCATCCCCCCCCACCCTGCTTATCCCCTTTTCCCCCACTTTCCTGTATTGTAAGATAGGTTTTCATACCAAAATGAGTGTGCATTTTATTCCTTCCTTTAGTCGAATGTGATGAGAGTAAACTTCATGTTTTTCTCTCAGCTCCCCTCTTTTTCCCTCCACTAAAAAGTCTCCTTCCCACCTCTTCTATGAGAGATAATTTGCCCCATTCCATTTCTCCTCTCTCCTCCCAATACATTTCTATCTCACCATCTACCTTCATTTTTTAAAGATATGATCCCATCCTATTCAATTCACTCTATGCTCTCTGTTTCTGTGTGTGTGTGTGTGTGTGTGTGTGCATGGGTGCATATGTATGTGTGTGTGTGTGTATGTGTGTAATTCCACCAACTACTGAAACGTTTCAAGAGTTACAAATATTGTCCTTCCATGTAGGAATGTAAACAGTTCAACTTTAGTAAGTCCCTTCTGACTTCTCTTTGCTGTTTATTTTCCATGCTTCTTCTCATTCTTGTGTTTGAAAGTCAAATTTTCTTTTCAGCTCTGGTCTTTTCATCAAGAATGCTTGAAAGTCCTCTATTTCATTGAAAGACCAGGTTTTCCCCTGAAGTATTATACTCAGTTTTGCTGTGTAGGCGATTCTTGGTTTTAGTCCTAGTTCCTTTGATTTCTGGAATATCCTATTCCACGCCCTTTGATCCCTTAATGTAGAAGCTGCTAGATCTTGTGTTATCCTGATTGTATTTCCACAATATTGGAATTGTTTCTTTCTGGCTGCTTGCAATATTTTCTCCTTGACCTGGGAATTCTGGAATTTGGCCACAATGTTCCTAGGAGTTTCTCTTTTTGGATCTCTTTCAGGCGGTGATTGATGGATTCCTTCAATACTTCTTTTGCCCTGATACTAGAATATCAGGGCAGTTTTCCTTGATAATTTCATGAAAGATGATGTCTAGGCTCTTTTTTTGATCATGGCTTTCAGATAGTCCCATAATTTTTAAGTTGTCTCTCCTAGATCTGTTTTCCAGGTCAGTTGTTTTTCCCATGAGATATTTCACATTCTCTTCCATTTTTTCGTTCTTTTGGTTTTGTTTTGTGATTTCTTGGTTTCTCAGAAAGTCATTAGCCTCCATATGTTCCATTCTAATTTTGAAAGAATTATTTTCTTCAGTGAACCTCCTTTTGAATTCTGCTTTTGAAAGCATTCTTCTCCTCATTGGCTTTTTGAACCTCTTTTGCCAATTGAGTTAGCCTATTTTTCAAGATGTTATTTTCTTCAGCATTTTTTTGGGTCTCCTTTACCAAGGTGTTGACCTGCTTTTCATACTTTTCTTGCATCTCTCTCATTTCTCTTCCCAGTTTTCCCTCCACCTTCTAACTTGATTTTCAAAATCCTTTTTGAGATCTTCCATGGCCTGAACCCACGGAATATTTATTTTGGATGTTTGGGATACAGAAGCCTTGACTTCTATCTTTCCCTGATGGTATTGTTCTTCCTCATCAGAAAGGAAGGGAGGAAATATCTGTTCACCAAGAAAGTAACCTTCTATGCTCTTTTTTTTCCCTTTTCTGGGCATTTTCCCAGCCAGTTACTTGACTTCTGAGATTCCTTTCCACATCCACCTTGCCTCCAGATCTGCCCAGCTAGTGCTTGGGGTCTGAGATTCAAATGTTGCTTCCCAGCCTCAGGGCTTTCAGCAGGGTAGGGGTTGCTATTCAATGTAATATTAAGTTCAGCTGCTCAGGTGGGGGCAGGGCCACCACAAAGGCCTCAGTTTCCTCAGGGGGTTTATGTGGAGATCTTCAATAATGGATCAGAGCTCCTGTCTGCTTTGGGAGCTCCTGTCCTTTGATGCTTCCGCTGCTGCCTCCTGAGGAGGCCTGAGTTATGGAGATAACCCACTCCCCTCTTGGCCAGTGAAACAGGCTCTCTCACTGACCTTTGGGCCCGTTGGTGGAGGGAACTGCATGGCTGCTGGAGATTCTGTCCCTGAAGCCTGCTCGGATCTGCTCTTCTCAGGGCCGGGTGGCCAGGGCAGGGCTGGGCTCTGCTCTGGGTCTGGTGCGTGACAGACCTTTGGTGTAGGTTTTTCTGGTCTCTCTGGACCAGAAATCTCCTCCACTCCATTGTTCTGTGACTTCTGCTGTTCCTGAATTTGTTGGGAGTTCTTCTTTACAGGTATTTTATAGGCTATGGGTTTGGAGTTAGTGTATGTGTGTCTTTCTACTCTGCCCTCTTGGCTCCTCCCCTCAATAAAGCAAATTTCTAAAAGAGTAACAGCTTTACTCAGGGCTCTATAATTAATCCTTTCATATAGATGGATTTGATGCTTACAACTTTGTGGAATATGAAGTGCAGCTATGTTAATCGTCTTTTAAAAATGAGTAAACAGAAGTTCAGACAAATGAATTGATTTGTCCAGTCTCACAGAAATAGCAAGGAGCAGAGCTGAATTTGAATCCCCATATACTAACTCCAAGTGCAGATTACTTCCACTCCTAACTCTTGATAAGAAATAGGAAATATATGAGAGTAGAGACATTTTTAATTAATTGTATCTCTAGTACTTTGTACAGTGCCTGGCACGTAATAGGTGCTTCATAATCTTTTATTGGATTGGAAGTGCCTGAATGGAGGTCAACCTTTCGGTCAGGACAGGGTAGATAGGATAAGCAGATCTGAGAATCATCAGCACAGAGGTATCACACAAAAGATTAAGTATGTAAGGACAAATTTGAATTCAAGTCTTCAGGACTTCAGGCCAAACAATCAATAACAAGGTACCTAGCTGCTTCTCTGTCTGTTTCCTCATCTGTAAAATGATTTTACTAGATGATTTCTAAGATCATTTTCAGGATCTTAGATCTGACATCCCCACTCTT
The DNA here is from genome assembly GCA_023548195.1 of Bettongia penicillata ogilbyi. Taxonomy (NCBI): domain Eukaryota; kingdom Metazoa; phylum Chordata; class Mammalia; order Diprotodontia; family Potoroidae; genus Bettongia; species Bettongia penicillata. The sequence goes on from JAJHZJ010000362.1 coordinate 553,094, forward strand.
CCTTCCCCACAAGAAAAACTTCTAGCTCATCTAGCTAATGTCCTTAATAAAAATGTCCTTAATAAATCATTCAAGCGTTTAGATGTTTTACTCTCTCTCTCTCTCTCTCTCTCTCTCTCTCTCTCTCTCTCTCTCTCTCTCTCTCTCTCTCTCTCTCTCTCTCTCTCTCTCTCTCTTTCTTTCTCATCTTTGAGGAGTTTAGTTCTGTGGTAAGTAAAATTATTTTGAATGCCTCCACTTTATTCAGGAAACTTTGATTTAAAGAAAAAGAAAGTATCACTTCAAATTTTCCCATGAGTCCTAGACCATACCACATCCAAGTCATTCTCAATATCTCTTTTAAATTCTAAAGTGCTATAAATGTCCATCATAATGAACCTCCACTAAAGCTCTTCTCCACTGTTTTTGCACAATGGAAGGGTAGTGATTTGGGATTCTCCAAGGTTATGTCAATAGATAGCAGGTTTTGACTGCTTCTGCAGTGCTAGAAAGGCTTCCAGTATGGATAACATGAATAACTACATGTCTGCCACCTGAGACCAGGTTAAGTTAAATTCAGACAAGCACAAAACCACTCACAAAGACTCTCCCCTAAGGCACAGGAGAGTTAATATCTCTAGTGACGTAAAGGGAATGAATGTGACTAAAATCACAGATCCCTGAAATATAGATAGCTCAATATCTTATAGGTCAAATGTGGGGCTAGTACAATTGTATACTTAACTTTCCACTCTCTCATCCTTTCCCCAATTCCATCCCCAGAAGACTGCCTCCCATTTGTACTGTAAGCATCTTGATATCCATATGTTTGCATATTGTCTCCTCCTTTAGAATATAACCTCTGTGAAGGTGGAAACTGTGCTTTTGCCTTACATCGTATCTTCAGCACCTAAAATAATAAGCACCTAGTGTTTGTTGACTGACTGTACATTGTGGTGTCCTTCATATGAGGGTTAAATCTATACTTATATAATTTTGCAGGGACTGAGTCTAGTCTTGGAAATTTCTCAAAACTACATTTAAATTTATAAAATGTATTTTCTCTTTTAGAAATAAATATTGTATTGGTGCTTTTCTTTTATATTGCGACTACTCTCCAGTGTTTTCCTACCACTTTACAAAGAAAGCTCTTTGTCATGAAAAAAAACCCTCATGTCTGATAACATATGTCTCATTCTGTACCTTTAGTCCTCCACCACTCTCTCAAGGGGAGAAGATGATATTTTTCCATTAAGGCTTTTCAGTCTGCATCAGTCTCTATGTGGATGACTTCTGAGGTCTTCCCAGTGTTATTTTCCATTATGTTATTGCAGCTACTGGGTAAACAGTTTGCTTGATTCTGTGTTACTTTCACTGAGCTGTCTTACTTCATATAAGTCTTCTCGGTTCCTCTTCTGAATATTCACGTGCAATAATAGGGAAAGAACGCAGTATCAATTAGGCAAAAAACTTCTGATAATTTCTTTGACAATGTAAACATTCTGTCCAAATAGCATCCCTATTCTCTGCCTTAAGGGGAGAGGTGTTTCACGGAAACAGAACATTTAAAAAAGATAAGGAAATATAAAATAATTTGAGGAGTATTTACTGAGAAGTTCAGGAAAGTTTCCTGTAAAATGGGCATCTAAACAAAGACATAAAGAAAATTAAAGTGTCCCCAAGGTCAAGATAAAAAGGGACTGCACCCTAGAAATGAGAATAGTTTATGCAGAAGATGCAGAAGTAATAGTTACATTACTGCTGAGATGAAAGTGAATAGGTCAGTTTGACAAAAACATTAGGAGTGTGAAATGGGATAGTATAAGATAGTCAGTAGTTAATAAATATTTATTAAGTACCTACTGTATGCCAAACACCACATTAAGCACTGGGGATACAGAAAGAAGCAAAAATAAAAGATAGTCCCTGCTTCAAAGATCACGTGATCTATTAAGTCTGGAGAAATAGAAAGGGGTTAATTGTGGGAGGTTTTACTCAAAGCCCAAGATGAGGAAAATTCATTGTTGTTGAGAGTTAAGCAAGTGCAGTACCTCCACTAGTCAAATTAGGATCATAATATTTATATCTGGACAGGTGCTTATCAGTACCCCTTTCCTCCCTCTCCAAGTTCCTCCCCCCCACCCCCCAGACATCACAAATGCTTCCTATTTTTGGTTTAGTCTCGGTATCCAACTAATCCCATATAAGGACTTAACTGACAGCTGGTGTCAGCTGATAACAGGCTTAAGTTATGCCCCTACCTCCCACTGACCAAGAGTGTTGCCAATGGAATAAAGCTGTAACGAGGAAATGAGAAGCACCAAAGGCTGATATGGGGGGTTCTTGAACATGGCAGAGAGAGATATAAAGGGAGATGCCCCTCTTGCATCCTTTCCCTTCCACATCACTGACTGTTTGCATCATTGTTGGCACTTGCCTCTGGTGGATGGCACATAGAGCAGAATGGCAGAGTGCTCTTCTCACAGCAGCCAAGATGGTGTCCTCAGAACAGCGCATGTTGTGGTTGTGACTGCTGTTGTGGTTGTTTAGTCAAGTCCAATTCTCCATGACCCCACCTGGGGTTTTCTTAGCAAAAATACTGGAGTAGTTGGCCATTTCTTTCTGCAATTCATTTCACAGATAAAGAAACTGAGGAAAACATGGTTAAGCAACCTGCCCAGGGTCACACAGCCAGCAGGTGTCTGAGGTCAGATTTGAATTCAGGAAGATGAGTCCTCCTGACTCCAGAGCTAGCATTCTATACACTGCACCACTAAGCTTCCCCAAGTAGAATGTGAGTTGGCCCTAATAAGAGATTTGTTGGTTGAGGCTAAGACTATCTCCCATCATCTCAGAGTTCTCCATGAGGCTAGCTCTAAAAGAGACTTTCAAGATTATCTTTTCACCATTCTCATTTTACATATGTGAAGACTGAGGCACAACAAGTGATTTGGCCAAAGACATACAAATAGTGACACAGTTGTGTGTGTTTGACTATATCACTTAACTAAAGATTTTTGCCTCCTCCTTATTACTTTTCCTATTGCAATTTTTTCCAAGTTTTTAAACAATTGGAATTAAAAATAAATACTTGGTATAATTTATAAGTAAAAAAAAAAATAAAATAAAAGGAGCAAATACCATTCATAATCTTTAGGCCCTTGCAAAAAATTTAGAAAAAGGAAATAGTATTTTGGGGAAAGCCAGTAGAAAGATGAGGAAGTTATATTTTAAACCTCAACCAAAACTCATACATTTCATCAATGTTCTTCCTGGATTTCATCTATGGCCAACAATCACAGAATCAGGCTATTTAATCCTCTGGGATTTCTATGACCTTTAAAATATATTCTGACTAATTAATGATCAGATTTTTAGTCATCAGAAAAAACAGACTCAATGTCTTGGCCTAAAGCCTGTATTAGTCTAACCAATTGTAGATATAATCAAGCCAGGTTATTGGCCTTAAACATCTAATTGGCAAGTGACTCAGTAGTGCAGAGATCAAGCCTCCCCCATCCATGGATAATGGACAACCCCTACGAAAAGGCTAACGTCAAACCCAACATAGGGGAAATTTGCTAGTACTATACCTAACTCCCTGATGAATCACATTGTCTGATACTGTGATTTATGGGGTATTAAGTAATTTAAGTTTGTGCTGTCTCTTGTTCCACAGACTCTTTGAGGAGTCTATAAATTAAGCATATCCTAATGACCAAAAAAAAAAAAACAAACCCAAATCGGGAGGCCTTTGTTCAACTACTTTTGCTTATTTCCTTCTCTTGTTTTAGTTGATTGGAGGCTATACAAAAATATGCTTCTGGGAGATGATATAGTTCTACACTGATTAGAAATGCAAGTCAGGATTGGAACAGTCCCAGTATTTTCCAATACAATTGCGTAATATTCCATTTCTCAATGATGCTATGGTTGGATGCTAATTGTTTCTTAAGCACATGGAAACTTGGCTGAAAGACCTAGACAGGGGCTAGATGGGGACCTATTTGAGGATTCTCTTGGTGGATCCCAGGTTCATCCCACCTCACTACTAGTGAGATGGAATTACACAACAAAGGTACTAAAAATGACCATTGGTGAGTTATTCCCAGAAACTCCATTTTGGGGAAGGGCCCAAGACTATTCACCCCTATTTCTCTTGACTACAGTACCATGTCTCAGTTTCCCTTAACTCCATCCTTCAGGACCCTTTTCCCATTGGTGAAGTCTTTCTGATATCTCCATCTGGTAAAGGCACCCATACCAGCCATCCCTCTTTCTCCGAACTTAAGCATCATGTTCCTCATGAATACCTCCTTTTGCTCCTTATCTTAAGTAGTCAGTGCAGTTAGGCAACATAATCGATAGACTACAGAGCCTGAAATCAGGAAGACCTGAGTGTGATTTGGTTTCAGACACCTATTGACTTTATAACCCTAAGCAAATCAATTAACCTCTGTCTCTCTCGGTTTCTTCACCCATAAAGTGGGAATAGAAATAGCACCTACATACCAGGGTTGTTGTGAGGATATTTCAAATGAGATAATGGCATGGTGAATGACATGTAGCAGGCCCTTAACGAATGCTTATTTCCTCCCTTTCTTCCTCCCTCCCTTTCTTCCTCCCTCCCTTCCTTCCTTCTCCCACTCAAAGTAAGAAACTTGAGGGCAGAGACTCTCTTTTTGATTCAGTATTTATTCCCAGCATTGAACATAGTTTCTACCATCTAGTACATGCTTAATAAATGCTTAATGGCTAATTTTTAAGATGAAAAAACATATCCTGTATCAGAAAGAGCTTTAACCACCCACGTTTCCTCTTGGGACAAGTATTACAGAATATACCTAAAGAAAGCAGCATGTAATATAACCTCAAACCTCATGGGGAGGTGTGAGGGGTGGAGTGCGATGCAGTGTCTGAAAAAACATTTGGCAGGACACATCTCCAAGGGATGCTGCTTCCCTGGAGAATGGCTGCATTAGCTGAGCTGGTACTCTGGGGAGAATGCTATTCCCAAGGATTTTGTGCTTACCTGCGTATCAGTGGTAATTGTTTTAGGTCAGGGTGGCCCCTGTTGTGCAAGCGTGACTTCATTGTAATGATTGGGATTTGGGCAATTCATTCACACCAGGACATAGTCAGGTAGTCTGGATTCAGCTATCCCCAGAGCTCCCAGAAGGATACCATGGCAACAAATAGTCACGCTGCAAAATATTCTATTATTCCTGACCCATAGTGGAGCCATTTCAGGCCTTTGATCAGAGTGACTTGGGACTCTGCTTTAATCTAGTGCATGTAAAGCTTAGAGGTCAACCATCCTCAGAGCCATAACTAGGGTGGGAGGCCTTGACCTTGACACCAACATGGGTGAGTAGGACAAGGGAATGAGAGTGGGCTTCTTAGTTAAAGCTGTCCTGAGACTGTCTCTATGCTGACCCTCACTCCCAGCCAGACTGACAGAAAAGGTAGGGCCATGAGCAAAGATCAGGAGACAGAGGAGAGGATATGCATTGCACTCTCAGAAAGATGACATCTTCAGTTGTACTGTGATTCCTGGGATCATTGCCCTAGCTCCCCACCATTAGATTATTTTTCTCCTTACTCAAATAAATCTATCCCAGGTGCCAAGATTGCTAGTTAGGATTCTATCTAGTTAAAAACCTTAATTTTATAGAAGGGAAGCAAAAAAGCCCAATATCTAGAAGTTTAAGTGGCGTGCTCAAGGTTACATGTGTAGTGAATGGCCAGAGCCAGTATTCAAACCGAGATCATCTGATTCCAAAGCCCATCACCCTTTTTATGATGCTTGGTATTGTTCAGTCATTTTTCAGTCATGTCTGTCTCTTTGTAACCACTTTGGGGGTTTTCTTGGCAAAGATACTGAAGTTGTTTGATATTTCCTTTTCCAGTTCATTTTACAGATGAGAAAACTGAGGCAATTAAGGTTAAGTGACTTGCCCAGGATCACACAGCTAAGTGTCTAAGACTACATATGAACTAAGGAAGATGAGTTTTCTTGACTCCATACCTGGTAGTCTACTCACTGCATCACCTAGCTGCCCAACATTTAGGAAGTCTTTTTGCAAAGATACTGGTGTGATTTGCCATTTCCTTTTCCGATTCATTTCATAGAGGAGAAAACTGAGACAGGTTAAGTGTTAAGGGACTTGCCCAGGGTAGAATAGTTTTCCTGACTTCAGGCCCAGTACACTGTTCACCGTGCTACATAACTACATGCTATTTCTTTCTGGAAACCTCATTCTCTCTGTATTCTAATACAAAGAAGCCCTCATATTTATTGACTTAGAATACAGAAAAATCTCTGAACTTTCTCAGATCAGATGGATGTGATGATCTCTTCCTTGAAGGAATTCTTAGAGATCTTATGGGGTTACTATTACTCATTTGGCTTTTAAGACCAACTGGAATCAAATGTTTGTGAACCCCATCAGGACCTACATCAGGAATAAATGACCTTTCCCTAGACTTAGACTTCACTTCTTTTCACCCTACTGGGAGCATTAATTTCTTGCTTTTGCAAAATACTCCAGTCTGATTGGCTTCCATCCATTTGCCACTCCCCAGTTGGAGAACTGAAATCAGTGACATGTGGGGCCCCTTCTCAGATTCAGTCTCACCTAATCCTTCAGTATATCTTGGGCCCTGGAATTACCTCTTCCTATTCTACAATCCTCAGGCAACTTTAAATAGGGATGCCACACATCTCTCAAACCCCTGCATTTCCGCATTATCAGATAGGTGTAGCTGAAATAAAGCAGATCATGTCCACACTTCAGAGTAAGAATTGGAACCATTGAGAGCCACATGATGGAATGCAGGTTTCAAACTATCACCAAAATGGACTTTTGTGCAAACCTCTACTGAAAGCAAGGTTTCTAAAATTCCTGGGACTAAGAAGAGAGATAAGCCCACACCATGACATTTCCAGTTTTTGCTCATGTTGATTGAGGCGGAAGCAACCATTGAAAAGGCTGCTGGTCTTGATAGCACAGGAGTCCCCTTTCTCCTGTGCTAGTTGAAAAGTTCCAGAAACTGGCCATCGAATGATAATGAACCAACTTTCTTTCATCTCTGTGACCCAAGAAAACTACCTCTGTCTTATGCTAAAAAAGACAAAAAAACAAAAACCAACTCAGATTGAGAAGAAAAAGTGAAGAGATCCTTCTTGTGAGATCCTAGAGGTTGTAGGTCAAATTGCCTGACAAATAAGGTACCTGAAACTGTTTGTGCTCTCAGCACTAGAAAGAGGAAGCAAGCAAGTTTGAAAGCAGGCTAAGTAATTATATATAATTGAAATTTCCACCTCCAACACCTACTGATGATGGGTAAGACGCATGAAGGGAGAGTGTTGGGATGAGAGCCCACCCTATGCAGTCTATAAAGAGCTATACCTTATCCTACTGATAAACATGCCTTGACTTCTTGCATAAACAGTGGCTTCTGATTGATCCCTATATGCTGCCCCTTCCCCTTCAAACAAGTCTGGCTACTGAATATCAAGAATTGTCTACACTTGGGACTGTGTGTTCGAGATCCTGGGGAGGTTAGGAGAAACAACTCCTATCTTAGGATGAAAATACCTCTGCCCAGGCATCAGAACCATTTTAAACAATTTGGGGAGATTCATGATGAGCATAGCAGAATTAGGCAAGCCTGGCTGGAAGAGGGGACACTTCCAACCTACAGATCACATCTAAAATACTACGTTCAGTTCCAAGAGAACCCCACTCTTGGAAGAACATTGACCAACAAGTCCATCCAGAAGAGGGCCATCTTTCTTTAAGAAGTCTTGCTGTCTGTGGTCCTAACACGCAGAATTAGGAACAAGGGTAGATGTTGCAGAGAAGCATATTTTGGCTCATCGTAAGGAAAAACATCATAATAAATTGAGGTTCAGGAAGATTAAGTTATTGGTACAAGGTCACATATCCAAAGAGTATGAGAACTAGGATTTCCAATTCCAAATGCAGGACTCTTTGCATTACAATATTTGACTTCTAATAAAGGAAGAGGAAGTCTGAACATAGAGAAATGCACAAGAGCATATTCAATGTAAATATAAACATGTGGAATGGGGGAAGGACTGATTCAATCTCTTCCAGAGAAGAAGATAGGGAGCCTGCTTCTCAAAAGGCATGGTGACATATAATAGAAATCCTTTACTCTCCCAGCATGCACAGATAGTCTATAATCAATTTTATTCTGCCACCATGTGTTGAAGCTTTGGACTGTTTATTGGCTGTGTAGCCAAAGCTGAGATACATTCAAAAAGGCAGTAGTTACCCAGGGTCTAATTCGTGGTCAGTCTTTCCTGGTTAACTCTTAGTTGAGTGAGAAAAAAATGATAGAAGGGGAGAGGTCTATTGAAGGCCCTGATGAATGTAGGCCTCTGTTCCCTCCCTCTTTGAATTTGTTCCTTCCTTTTTTAGGTGACAGGGACTGGAGATGGTTATGACTGTGAACTTTTGGGTGTTTTTCACATAAACTTTGTATTGATGTAAATATGTCCATGTGTATCCTTCAGTAGGATATGAACTCTTTAGGAACACTTGTTTTTTGGTCTTTGTGTCCCCAGAGACTATAAGTTATCTGGTACATTGTAGGTGCTTCATCCACATTTGTTTCAGGAATTAGAAAGTATGTAGTTGAAATCAGTGACCTTCTGTTTCCTTGTCCTTTATCTGTATTCTCACAAGCCTTCAAGATTTACTTCAAATCTTGCTTCTTCTACAAACGAATGAAAGACAATAGAAAGAGTATTGGTCCTGGAGTCAAATGCCCTGAAATTGGAAATCCTGACTCTGCTATGACCTTTTATTTCTCTGAGTTTGAACAAATCACTTAACCTCCCTGGTCCTAAGCTGTAAAGTGAAGGAGTTGGACTAGATTGACCCCTAAGGTCTTATTTGTTCTAAATCTATAGATAGATAGATAGATAGATAGATAGATGGATACATAATAATATATTTATACATAATATGTATTATAACCCTGTTTAGTATGTATAGAGAGAGAGCCATATCTATATATACTATATAGATATAGGAATATCTATACATACATATATACATACACATATGTTATATATATATATATATATATATATATATATATATATATATATATATACATACATACACATGAAATATTCCTCACTGGAATACATTACTGGCTCACTGATCACTTGAGGATATCATAGATTAGACTTATAGCTCTGGTAATTATTGGATAAATTAATATTGGAAGTTTATCATTTCAGACTCTAAACTCCTTGAGGGAAGGGACTCATTCATTGATTCATTCATTATTTTTCAACAAAAATTTCTTAATCACCTTCTCAGAGCTAGGTTCAAAGGAAATTCAAGGAAAAATTAGACAGTTTCTCCTCTCAGGAAGCTTACAATTTAGCAGGGCTATCCATAAATGAAATATAAGGTAGAGTAAGCATACAAGAGAAGTATACAATGCTAAGAGAGCAAATGAGGGAGAGTTGATTTCCACCTCAAAGAAGGTAGTATGGAGTTATAGAAAAAGTACTGGATGTAAGTCATAAAGGCTGACATTCTGTTTCCTCATTGATAAAATGGGAATAGTAATATATGCACTACCCACTTCATAGTGTTATAATGAGAAAAAAACTTTACAAACTATAATACATTATAGAAATGCCCTTCATGTTGCTTTTTCAGTGCTCATTACTATGGGTGCTCCTTCCAATGTTAGACAAGATCTCCCCTCCATCATGAACTATGATGCTCCTCCGTACCACAGATGTTCCACAGATAGTTCATCCGAAGTGCTTGAAGTTTTGGGGTTTTTTCTAGTTCATTTAACGTCTCTCTGTTGCCCACATAATGCCCAGGCTGGCTATTCATTTATCATTCTTGCCATATACTAGCCCACCTGCCTTTCTGGTCATCCATACAAGCAAAGAGGGGAAGATGTGGCTAGTTTAGTTTGACTTAAACATAGAAACCTATGTTGCTCTGTATCCCACACAATGTGTACCCAAGGGCCAGCCATATAGTAAATGCTCACTAAATATGTGTTGGTGAATTGAATCTCACCACATCCAGTAGGGCATGCTGCCAACTTGAAGAAGGGCGCTGAGCTCATAGAATTATAGCATCACAGAATCCCAAAGATGGAAGGGCCCTCTGAAGTCATCTAATCCATCTCTTACCCAAAGCACGAATCCTCTTGTGAGCTCATTTAATTACATATCTTTACAATCCACCTAGAATAATCTATTGCCTTGTTTCAGAGGGAAGAGAACCCTCATGTGAGCTTCATAGGAAATCCTGACCTAGCCACCTGGGGGCTATTAGTCATGCCAGAATCTGGATGCTTCCCTTTTACTCTTGAAGACATCCAAAAGAAGCCCCCTTTTAACCTGCTGACAGAAAAGCACAGTCTGTTCTTGGACAGATTTCCATCACATATACGTTTGTTGTGCCGAGTGTGTTGCAGAGGTTGCCATGGTTTCTCATGAATATTTTTAATCCATGGCAGAGTGTTTGAATAAAGAAGTTATCAACAAAATTTACCAGAACAAGGATGAAAATAAGATGAGGTAGAGAGAAAAGAGAGGGTAAGTTATCTGGACTTTTAATCCTAATTCAGAGACTCATGCACTCAAAAATCTCAGAGGTAAAATTTACTTCAAAGATTACCTAGTCCAACCTATCCCTGTGCAACAATCCAGTCTGTGACTTGCATGACAAATGTCTATCCATTTTCTTCTTAAAGATCTCCAGTGATGGGAAATTCCTTTTGTCCCAAAGCATTTCTGTTTGGGACAGATGTAATTATTGAGAAGCTAGATCTCAGCATATAATAGTGGATAAAGAACTTGCTCAGAACCAAGAATACCTGGGTTCATGTACCATCTCTGACACATGTGGGCACCATATTACCCCCAATCAAGTCATTTAACTTTTCAGTGCACCAGACAATATTCTAAACTTATGGATACAGGGCAGGTGGCCTCTATATTGGAAGAAGGGGAGAGAAAGAAGAGGGAAAGGAAGGAAGGAAAGATGGAAAGAAGGAAGGACAAAGGAAGGAAGGGAGAAAGAAGCGGGGGAGTGAAGAGGAAAGAAACAGGGAGAAAGATAAAGAGGAAGAAAGAAAAAAGGAAGGAAGGAAGGAAAAGATAGAGGGAAGAAAATGGAAGAATGGAGGAAAGAAAGAAAGGAAAAAGGAGAAGGAAAAGAGCAAGGAAAGAAGAAAAGAAAGATAGGAGGGAAGGAGGAAAAAATAGAGGGACAGAAGGAAGAAAGCAAAGGAGAGAGGTAGAAGAGTGGAAGGAAGAAAAGAAGGGAGGAAAAACTAAAGGAAGGGAAGAAAGAAGGAAGGAAGGAAACAAAGAAAGAAATTGCCTCTAATTTCCACTCATTAAATTTGGTTTGCCTCAAATTTTATCTCAGTTCTCTCATTTCAGTCATGATGCCCCCATCTCATGGGTCAAATGATGGAATGATGGAGGTTCTTGTGTAAAGAACAGCATGGAAGCTAGTGTCATTGGAATGAAGGTTAGTAGGAGGTGTTAGCTATAAAAAAATAAAAGCTAGAGGATGGGGATAGAATATGAAAGGCTTTGAATGTCAGGGTATTCTATATATCATCCTGGATGTGATAGGGAATCACTGAAGTTTCTTGAGTAAGGGAGTAACATGGTCAAACTTGTATTTTAGGAAGATCACTTTTAAATCTCAGTGGAGGATGGACTACAGTAGGGAGAGCCTGGAATGTTCTTCCTCCTGATCTCCACCTACTAGCTTACTTCAAATCCTAGGTAAAATCCCCTATTCTATAGGAAGCCTTTTCCAATCCTAAATCCTAGTGCTTTCTTTCCCTCTATTGATCATCTCCAATGTATTCTGAGTGTAACTTGTCTGCCCAGAGTAATGTTTAAATAGACTATGAGCTCCTTGAGAACACAGACTCTCTTTTGCTTTTCTTTGTATCCTGGTACCAAGTAGGCACTTAATAAATGTTTATTGCCTATATTTGATGACTGACTCACCTAGTTATTGGTCCTATTTCTGACCTCTTGGTCTTTTCGCCCTTCAAATTCTTTCATAATGGAGTCTACTACTACAATTGATGAGGCAACCAAGTCTCAAGGAGGTGATGTGTCATGCCCAAGGTCATCAATAACCATCAGAAAATTTGAAACTTGTGTTTCATGCAGTCATAGATTTTAGAGCTGAGAAATCTTTAGACAAATCTCATGTGATCTCCTCATTTTAACAGATGACAAGTGCAGATCAAAGAAGTTCAATGACTTTTCCAAGGTCACATATGTAGGAAGTAGTGAAGTAAGGATTTGAATCCAGTTCTGGTAATTCTGAATCCTGTACTCATTTGGTCGATAAGGGACAACACCAAGATTAAACTTTCCACTGTTGCCCATTTTTGTATGGACTGACTTCATGAAAGACATATTTGTGACATGGAGGCTATTACAGGCCAGGACAAGAGCAATAGCAGATTAAGAGCACAGGAGAAGGAAATGGAAAAAATAGAGCACAACAGAGAGGATGGAATATCAGCAAATAAGAACCTAGACATAAAATAGCAATTAGGAGGCTACAGGATGTAAGCAGAGATGCAGAATGAATCAAGTAGTCTAGGGTCCCAACAAATAAGATTCTCATTCTTTGTTCTGTTTCCCAATAGCCATATAATCTTAAATAACTCATTTTACCTCTATGACTTTCAGTTTACTTATCTACATAATAAGGTAATCTACATAATAAGGTAACTATAGAAGATTTATAAATTTCTACCCAGACATAGATATAGCAGCCAAGAAAATCCTCAGAGGATGAGAGAATAAGGCAAATCATGATTTAATAGTGAATAAAAAATAGTCCATGTCTTAAAGGAATATAGTCTATGAAGAATGATGGGATGTAAGTCGTGATTAATGAGAGTTTGAATAATGCAAAAATTGGACTTAATGCACATTATAAAATTATATCAGGTTGCATTTCATGGAGACCAAACTTTGAAGGTCTTGACATGTCACTATATTGTCAGTTGGCATTTGGCTAGGGTTGTTTGTTGTTCCAGTTTTATCTGCCTCTTCATGACCTCATTTGGAGTTTTCTTGACAAAGTCACAGAAGTGCCATTCCCTTCTCCACCTCAGTTACAGATGAAGAAGCTGAGGCAAATAGAGTTAAGTGACTTGGCCAGGGTCACACATCTAGTAAGTGTCTGAAGTCAGATTTGAACTCCTGAAGATGAAATCTTCCTAACTTCAGGCTCATCACTCTGTCCACCATACCACCAAGCTGACTATGGTAGCATGTCAATATGCAGTACTACTATGTACTATATTACCAAGAGTTGTGCTTTTTTAAGAACCCTTAACAAAATGGAAAAAGAAAGACTACTTCAAGTGGAAGCATTGACAACACAAAAAAAGTGTGTTACTACCTTAGAACAAATATTTAATTGATTTGAATGGCATGAACTCAGTCATAGTGCCTCTAAAATAAAATGAGATATTACAACAATACTACTTCATATGCAGTAATGGGGATCTAGGTATATGTATAATATAAGGTAGAATGTAAAAGAGAAAAAGGAGAAATTCAGTCTAAGTGTTCTAGGGTGAAGTTCAGGAACAAAATGCCTCTTTCAGCAGGAAGTTGAGGGAAGGCAGTGACTGGAGGTACCCAGCACTCAACAGCAAGGAACATATTTTGAATCTGAAGGAGTCTGTTTGAGGAAACCTCAGCTAAGTCAGTGCTGCCCAAGCTGGTCTCAGAGTAAAAAGTGAAAAAAGCTGTCTGGGTAGTGAGTTTGAAGGTGATGAAAAGATATAGGTAATGACCAACCGCAATGCCAAAGAACTGGCAATGTAGCAGGCTACCCACCACCTGACAGAGGGATGATGGACTCAAGATGGGGAATGAGTCATACACTTCTGGACATGGCCAATCCTGAAATGTGTTTTGCTTGACTGAGTATTGGTTATAAGGGATTTTCTTTCCTTTTCTTTTTTCTTCTCTTCTTTTCTCTTTCTTTTCTTTCCTTTCATTGCCTTTTGCCAATTCTCAGTTCCCCTCCCCTGTCCTTTGCTGTAGATTGCACTGTGAATTACCAGATCTAATCTAAGATTGGTCTAGACTGTTCCACAGTTATATGACATTACTTTAAATTATGCCTACTGCTTGCAACTCAAAAGACCCTTTTTCTAGAACTGCTTGCTCATTCATTTAATGAATACGTAGCACTTACTGTGTGCAAGGAACAGTGTGAGGGATGTTGTAGGGAATATAGAAATAAATGAATCCTTGTCCTCATTGAGTGTAGAGGACAATTGGAGAAATAAGACAATATTGTTATTGTTGGGTTTGTCCTTCATTGCTGAAGAAGACCATGCCATAAGAGAAATGATATGACTTGCACTTGACTTTGTTTTGAATGAGGGAGGGCTGTGCAAGGTCAGCTTCACTTCTCCTCTGGAGCCATCTGGATCCAGTGATGAGATATTCATCAGGATGCGTGGAGATGGCCCAGGATGCAATGGGAGACCTTGATTCCTTTAGGCCAAGGCCTATTCTGTACTCACTTCACTATGGAAGGAACCTTGGAGTAGAAGTCTTGGTATCTGCATGTTGGCCATATCATTGCTGTTTAGCAGTTATATGACCTCAGACAAATCAATTCACCTCTCTGATCTTCAGTCACATCTATAAAATGAGACTGAGTGGATTTGTTCATCTTTAATTACCTTCATAATATTTAAAAGCTGTAATCTATAATCCACAAAAAATAACATATTGAACCTATAATTGGCATTAGATCCTGGAGGACCTGAATTCAAGTCCGCACTCTGATATACACTGACTTACATGCTTAAGGAAGAACAAAAGAAAATGAAAAACAAACCCTGTAACACATGAACCAAAAATCACCCTTATTTGAGGGGCAGACATCACCTAATATGGTGAGATAGAGACCCCTTGATACCACAAGGTTGTTGATGGGGAGGCTCCTTTCAGAACATTTGTTAGTTTCCCATCCAAATAAATTAATCTTGAAAACTAGGTGCTTATGCCAGTTGCATCTTCACATTTGCCTTTCAAGCCTTAGTGCTAGAGGGAAGTGGGGAGAGGGGGGTGTAGATATTTACAGCAAACAGATGTAAGCATTTGAGAAGGGTGTTGAACGAGGGTTTGAAACAGTGAATGTTTAACAACTGACTTTTCAAAAATTTACACTTTTAAATTCAATCTGTGTTATGAACATTTTATCCATCACTTTCTTAAGTCTAAGTAATCCAGAAAACAATATATCAAGTTCCAGTTTGTAGTGTTGGCCAATTTCTAAGGTACGAATGCTTGCACTGAAAATTATACAATCATCTCTCTACAGTCAGCATAACTATGTATTAAAATCATACATTCTTTCCTCCCACTCATTTCTTACCCCCAAAATACTACAAAAAAAACCTTTTCTTTGCTCCTGTTAGAACAAAGAGAAAAAAAGAACCTTAGGGATTATCTAATTTACCTCTGATTTCAGAGGAGAAAATTGAGACTCTGGAAAGGAGAGCTAATTTGCCCAAGGTTACATAGGGAAAATCATCTAATACTTATTAAAACTGAGGTTTATCTGAGATGCCCAAACCTCAAAAACTGTTGAGCTAGAAGGAATCTTAAAGACATCTCATTCAACTTCTCCATTTCTGAGGAGGTAAGGGGGCGGTTTCAGTGTCAGATCTGGAACTGGAACTTAATTTTCTTGACTCCTAGTTCAAAGCTTTTTAGCTAGTTTATCAAAATTTGGCCTCTCTGTGGTAAACAGGAGACCGAGAGGCTGTTCAGTCCTTGGTTCATAAATCAGGACCAGCAGTCAAGCAGAGAGGGTGCCATTCAGTCCTTCCAAAGGCAGTTTGGCCTCCAAGCTCCTTGACCGCCATTGCAACTGCACTTCTTGAGAGATTTTAGGCAGTTTGGAATTTCAAACCTCTGAGGAAAAACCAAAATACTTGAGATAGAGAAGGCAGGGGCAGTCATATAAAGGCCTATGACTCTAATGGGGGAAGAAGGCCCCTTCTGCCTCACTCTATTGGTCAATTCCCACTACCACAAGTTCTTTCCAGGGCAGACTGTTGGGCGGAGAAGAACTCCTAGGCCTAGAGAAGCATTTTTCTCTCCCAAAGAAGTAGACCTAGGGCCTCTGAAGTGTTCCCTCTCTCCTCTCACAAGAGCATCCTGCTGATATTTCAACCTGACCCTTCTTAACCAAGCCCTAGATTCCAGAACTTGGGAAAATTTGAGAAGTGAAAGAGGACAAAACGCTATAGGAAAGACAAGATCCTTAAAGTCATAGAAAAAGAAGAATCCCAGGGGGGTAGTGCCCTTCAGCAGAGATGGTGCTGTTTTCTTTCCTCCACTTTGCCCCTGGCTTCAAAGGCATCCATCTCACTTTGTTTACTGCAAGCCAAATAAGAGTAGAAGGAAAGGGAGGACCCTTTGGTCTGTGGGCTGCCCCTTCTCCCCATGCAGCAATACCGTTTGCCATTGTTTTTTGTCACCGAGGGAACAGGTTACTGGGGCCAGGGCAAGGAACCCACTCATTGAGACAGCCAAACCCATCTCCCCAACCTTGGAGTGGGCTGGGCCCTACTAGCCTTGGCCCCAGTCTAAGGAATCCTGTGAAACCATTAAACTGTTCCCTCTCAGCTGGAGTCTTCTCTGGGTACATTTTGATAGTAACAAATTGGTATTGAAAGAGATTCAGTTCCCTCAGTCAACATCCATTCACTGCTGTAAAAAAGCAAATACTTCCTTATCATCTAATCACAATATTTTATTAAATACATTAAGCAAAGATAAATTTCTAATAGAAACAGAATTATGGACACATCATATGGTAAATATTAGTGATAAACATAATTTACTTATCATCTTCTCACCATCCAAGTGATGTGAAAAACAACATTGCCACAGCCCCATCACCAAGGTACACATTGCTCTTTCTCCCAAAGGTTGTGCTCTGTCTTCATCCTCTTTGTGACACTTTAAATCTTCCATCTTGGAGTGATCACCCCTGTCCTGAGGTAATAGCATACCTTGATTAAAAGCCCTCACTCTCCCGCCCTAGGTTTTGCTCTAACAACACAATTATTTCAACCTCTCCTCATATGGTATGAACCACCATCTGCCATCTTGCTTGGCTTGCTTAGGATGATAACCAATAGACTAGGTGAGAGGTAACAAGAGCTAAAATAGTTCCTATGGGATTTTGGAACCACCAAGAGATGCTATAAATTTGGTTCATTAGGAAGACCGTGTTTTTAAAAATCCAGACCCTCCATCCAGTAATCTCTGGTATTGTCTGCTCTATGACACTGTGGACCATGGCACATCAATACTGTCTGTGGATTTTTCTTGACAAAGACACTGGAGTGATTTGCCATTTCCTTCTCTAGTGGATTGAGGCAAACAGAGGTTAAATGACTTGTCCAGGGTCAGACAGCTAGTAAGTATATGATGCTGGAGACAGGTCTTCCTGACTGCTCCTTCTGTTCTATGGGTAAGAAAACATGTTTCTCTCCATGTTTTGACATTTTCTGTAAAATCTACCTATGAAGAGGAAGAATATATGATTCAACAATTGTCCTGTATATTGTCCTTGCCTTGGCCTTGTCTCTCTAACTTTCCCCTTCAGTCAATCACTGAATCCTTTCAGCAGCCAAGGCAGTTGTTCTGAATCCATTAGTGTGATAGTTAGTTACTTCACACTGTGTCTTTGAAGTTTAGTTCTCCTTTATATTCTATAGGTTCCAAGATTTGGAGCTGGAAAGAACCTTAGAAGTCATCCATTCCAGCCCCCTCATTTTTCAGATGAGGGCATTGGGACCCAGAGAGATCAAGTCATTTACCCTAGGTCACAGCCTAGTAAATGTCTGAGGCAGGATTTAAATGCAGATTTTTCTAGCTCCAAGTTAAGGATTCCCTTTCCCACCCCGTGCTGCATCAGTACTGTATAAGTTAAATGATATGAATAATAAAATAACTTTTTTATCTATCTTCCTCAGTCCCTTTTAAGTAATTTATAATAGAAATATTTCAAGAAATATAAATGTTATCTTTCTAGTCCGCTGGAGTATTGACAAGAATGTAGGTAGTATTCCAGGGGTGGGGGTGGAGTTCCGCAGAAATATTATGAACATAGGCATTTTCGTATTTGTAAAATGAGAGGGTTAGAGCAGATGTTGGGTCCCTGGCTGATTTGGCTAATTGGACTGGAGGGAAAATTTGATGGGGGTAGGGAAGGGTAAATAAGCAGGGAGAAGGATGAGTCAAAAATGACTGAGTGAGAAAGAGATGCCATGGAAAGTAGAGATGACATCTGGGAGTCAATTGCTTTCAAAAATGCTTGAAATAGATGATAATCTATAAGCCAGAAATCACTGAGAGTCTTAAGGGAGACGTGAGAAACAGAGTCAAATCCTAGCAGATATTCTATCCCAGAAGGACCCTTCCCACATTTATATTTAATTCAAGTTATCACTGGGCTGATAGGTTCTCCACAGTTGATTACCTTTTACTCCCAGTACTCTGTTTAAAAGGAGAATATACAATAAAAGGTAGGGTGGAGGGAATCTTTAAAATGAAGAACCTAGCTCCACCCTGTCTTCTCTACAACCTCCTGACCTAAGTTTTGTTTAATCTGAAAGTTAGACCAATTGAAAGAAAAAGTTGTGAATTCCCCAACCTTTCCCAAGGAATGGGAAATTATTCCGAATGTAGCACAGAAACTAAGGATCTTAGGGTAAAAGGAACCAAATGACTGACTCTCCCCAACATCTGGGATCTCCTTGGGGGATTCTTATGTATATAGCTGGCATTTCATGTATTTTATAGGGAAGGGCCCTGCCAAGGAATCATATTGCACACGCTGTATGAGCTAGATATTTGGAACGTGTAAGAAAGGAGAACAACCCCTTAGCAATTTATTCCACTCCTATGTGACTCAGATCCTCCATCCAAATGACTTAGGATCATAGGATCACAATGTGATAGCTGGAAGGCACAAAAGAAGCCAAAGAGTCCAATCAGTTCATGTTTACAGATGAGGAAACCGAGGTGGAGAACTGAGGCAACTTATCAAAAAGGCACCCAGTGAGTAAATAGGCATCTGAGAGAGAATTTATGATATATACTCCTCACAAACCTCCCAAAGACTTAGGAAATTTGAAGTATCACTGAAACCTTGTCCTGGTTCCCCTATTACTATAGATTATAAGCTCCTCCAGCATGACAAGTGGTCACACGAATCATTGTATTCTCCTGTATTACCAGGCACAGGGATCCATCTTGGCCTTGATGGTAGAATACTGGACTTGTGAGTCAGGAGGACAGGAGACTGAGTCCTGCCTCTGCTCTTACTAACTATAGGACCCTAGTCAAATCTCAGCCTAAGTTTCCTCATCTGCAAAATCTGGGTAACACCACCTGTTTCACAGGATTATTATGAGGGCCAAGTAAGAAAATAGAGATAAATCTTAGAAGTATGCAAACCATAATGGTCTAAGAGAAATGTTTATTATTAATAAAGTTTGATTTGACTGAGCGGAAGAGAATTGGCAGCTCTCTTAGAAATTATTTAGTATACCCATTCTTCACCCGGAGTCACAAACTTGATTTTTCTAAAAAAAATGCTTCAATAATTGTATTTCAAAATAATTGATTTCCTTCATATTCCTGGAACTCCCTACCTCTTCCCCTCTGTTCACCTCTTCATTTCTCTGTCTTCTTTCAAGAATCACCTCAAAACTCTTCTTCCTTAGAAGACCTCCCAAGTCCCCCTAACTGCTGATGCCTCCAGTTCAGTAGGTACAATTCTGACATCTGCTGTGTACACATCTTGTATGTGCCCAGATATTTACACATTTTCTTCTCCACTGAGATGAGAGCTCCTCTAGGGCAGGGACTGGTTTTACTTTCTTTGTATTCCATAGTGCTTATCACTTGTGATAATACTTGCCTAGTATAGAGTAAGTATTTACTTAGCCAATGCTTATGGACAGTCTAACTTCAGAAGTCTCAGTTTCTTCATCGGTAAAATTATAATAATTGTATTATATATTACAATGTGTATATGCTATATATTATCCTATGTAATTAATAATTATAATTATATATAAATTAGAATAATAATATTTGCTGTACTTACGTAGCAAAGTTGTGGGGAAGCTCCAGTTGAAAAGTGCTTTGCAGATCCCTAGTGAATAATATTAGGATCAGTCATGTTCATCACTATCATCATCAACTTCTGAGTTAAGCCCCAAGACGTCCTGAATTTAATATAAAAGTCAATAACCTTTTCTGAAGTATTTTGTATCCTTACAGTAATAGCAAATGTGCTTTGACACTTGTATTATGATGTCCATTTTACAGATGAGGAAGTCAAGGCTCAGAAAAGTAATATGACTTGCCCCTGACCACAGACTAGTAAGGAGGGAAACCAGAGTTTGGTTTCCAGTTTTCTTGACTCTAAGTCCAAACAGATAGCATACATGACAATTGCCATGTTATTGAGAAATGATTTTGTCAAGAACCTTCTTTCCCCAAGAGAAGATGAAAGACAATTAATAAGAAATTTTTAAAAACTAAATTTTTGGAAGAATCTTAACCAAATTCTGTATCTTCATTGGACACTCTACCCTCAAGATACTGTTTGAATATAAACAAAGTCTCTTTTGCTTTTCACCTTAATATGTGTGTTATGTCCCAAAAGTCTTAGTGTGGTTTTAAGCTTTAATATCATATGTATGTATGTATGTATGTATGTATATATATAATGTGTGTGTGTACACACATACATATATTTGTATATGTATATGCATATATGCAAGCATATATATATATATGTATATATGCACATACATAAATGTGTGTGAATGTTATTTAGCTGAGTGTAATTGAATAGCCTAAAGAGATTTGGTCTAGTTCAGAAAAAAATAGTTTCAGTAAACATCTCTTTCTGTCTTAAAAACATAATCAACTTGCTTGACCAATTTGCTCCAATTTCCTTTTTTCCCAACTATTTTCTCATATGAAATAGAGCCTTTTGCTATATGGTTTTCTAGATTGCTTTCTAGATAAGGCCAAATGTTTGGATAATACAAAGTTAGGAGTTTGTCTTTGACTGGCAAAATAAAAATTCAAAGACATCCAGCCACCCCACATCTGCAGAGTTTTTTTATAGTTCTGAGCATCACTCATTCACAAAGAAACACTGAAAAACTTAAGAGGGCGGTCTGGATGGAGGGAAAGTAAGGAATGGTTCCAGGGACTATGGAACAAAGAAGAGAAAGAAAGAAAGAAAGAAAGAAAGAAAGAAAGAAAGAAAGAAAGAAAGAAAGAAAGAAAGAAGAGAAAGAAAGAAAGAAGGAAGGAAGGAAGGGAAGGAAGGAAGGAAGGAAGGAAGGAAGGAAGGAAGGAAGGAAGGAAGGAAGGAAGGAAAGAAGGAAGGAAGGAAGAAAAGGAGGAAAGAAAGGAGGAAAGAAAGAAAGGAGGAAAGAAAGAAAGAAAGGAGGAAAGGAAAGAAAGAAAGAAAGAAAGAAGAAAAGAAAGAAAGAGAAAGAAGGAAGGAAGGAAAGAAGAAGAAAGAAAGAAAGAAAGAAAGAAAGAAAGAGAAGAAAGAAAGAAAGAAAGAAAGAAAGAAAGAAAGAAAGAAAGAAAGAAGAAAGAAGAGGGAAAGAAAGGAGGAAAGAAAGAAGGAAAGGAAGGAAGGAAGGATAAAAAGGAGACTCAGAGAAGTTAAGTGACTTGCTCAAGGTCATACAACTAGGTAGTGGTAAAGAGGTAAGGTTCTACTCTTTGGAAGAACTTTAAATAACTTAGAAATATTCCAAACTTCTCTGTGATATAGTAAGATCCTTGTCACTGCTTGTTAACTATTCAAGAAAAGTTTGAATGACCTTATGTCAGGTATGTCTTAGAATGGATTCCTTACTGGAAAGACTGGACTAGAAGATCTCTTATGTTCCTTCCAATTTAAAGAAAACACCCACGTAACAGCAGTAATAAAAACAATGATGCCTTAGCATTTGTATGGCACTTCACAGTTTTGTAAAGCACTTTCCAATATTCGATTCTGCAAAAATTTATTAAGTGCCTACTATATGCTAGGCAGTGAGATAACAAACATGGGAAGAAAATAGTCCCTGCCCTTAAGAAGCTTGCAGTTTACTGGGAGTTCGCAATATGTACACAGATAAGTAAATGAATCATCATTTAAAGATGGAGAGGGCACTAAGAACTAATGGGAACAGAAAAGGTCCCTTAGAGAAGGGAGCACCAGGACAAAATTTGGAAAAAATATAGGGATTCTAGCAAAAGCAAATGATGGGGGAGTGTATTTTGGCATGGGAGGGTGGGGAGGGGGACAGCTAGGGTAAATGCATGAGGTTAGGAGATGGAATTCCAGGTTTGGAGGGTAACTCATAGGACACCTTAGTGGGAATGCAGCAGCCAGATGTGCTAGAGCCAGAGCCCAGAAGACCTGAGTTTGAATCCTGCCTCAGACATTAGCACTATGATCCTGGAAAAGTCACTAAACTTCTGGGTCTCACTTTTCTAATCTGCAAAATGGGGATAATATTGGAATCTTCTTCTCAAGGTTGTTGTGAGGATCAAATGAGATGATACTTGTGAAAGGTTTAGCGCAGTGTCTGGTGCAGTTGATTTGTTGGTCAGACATGTCTGACTTTTTATGGGTTTTCTTGACAAAGATACTGGAATGGTTTGGCATTTCCTTCCCTAATGGTTTGGGCAAACAGAGGTTAGATGACTTGTCTGGGTCTCATGGCTAGTGGGTATCTGAGGCTGGTTTTGAACTCAGGCCTTCCTGACTCTAGGCCCAGAGCTCTATTCACTGAGCCACCTACATGTCTTATTTGGCACATGACACATACTTACCAAATGCTTGTTTCCTTCCTTTTCTCCTTCCCTCCTTCCCCCTCCTTCCTTCCCTCCTTCCTTCCTTCCTTTTTTACTTCCTCCTTCTTTCTTTCCTTTCTTCTGTCCCTCCCTCCTTTCTTTAAGTTCCCTACACCACTGAAACGCAGGTTAAATTTAACAAAAAGATTTGTCTTTCTTTATTTCTCTCCCTCTTCCTTCCCTCCTTCCCTCCCTCCTTCCATCTCTCCCTCCTTCCTTCTTTCTTCCTTTTTTCTTCCCTCCACCCCTCTTTCTCTCCTACCTTCCTTCTTTCTTTCCTTCTTTTCTCCTTCCTTTTTTCCTTTTTCCCTTCCTTCCCTCCTTTCCTCCTTCCTTCCATAATTTTCTCCAGAAAGTAATTCAGAGTTCAGATTTGACCAAATATAACTGGTAATGGGGAGCAAGAAGTTGCAGACCAACTGATAGTGTAGAGTAGAACTGATCAACCATCCAATCCATCCTATGAGGGGTTCACATTGAGGCCAGAGCAGAGGTAATGGATTGGGAAAGCAAGAAGGAATTGGGGGATTAAAGGTCCTACTGAGGACAAGGAACATGTTTAAAATGAGGAAAAGATAAAGGGAGATACAGAATAGAAGGAATGGGAGTTGATATTGTCTCATCTAGTCCTCACAGACATCTATTGAGGTAGGCAGAGGAGGTACTTTTATTTCCAATTACATATTTATAAGATGGTTGATGTACCACCCAAGAAAACTCAAGGGATCATATGCTTCATTGAGAGTCCTTGGGTCCAGGACCAGTGAGATTATAGCACTGTACAACTCAGAACACATGAAATATTTCTTATTTAATTCTGAGTCACAGTTTAAAAAGGACATTGAAAAATCATACCAGGATTATGAAAGGCCCTAAAGATCACTTGAATGAATTGGGAAGATTTAGGCTGGAGATGAGACTTAAGAGCAGTAAGACACAAGAGTTGCCTTCATGTAGCTGAAGGATCATGATGTAGCCAAGAAACTTTGTTCTTCATGACCCCAGAAGGAAGAATTAGTAGCAGTGGGTAGAATTTTCAAGGAAGGAATATTAGGCTTGTGGTAAAGAACTATTTATTTAGCATGAAAGCTTCCACAAGGTAGAATGTGCTGTACTGGGGTGGTAACGAGTTTCCCTTCACTGGAAGGTCTTTGGGCAAAGGATGGCTGACCATTGTTCAGGTACATTGTAGGGGGAGGGAGGAGTCTTTGTTCAAACACCAATTGAACTAGATGGCCTCAGCTCTCTTTCACCTCTGAGATTTTGTGCTTTTCAGGTGTATGATCACAAAATTAGTAGATGAAAAAATCAAATCCCAGAGAGGTTAGGCCACCTGTCTAAGGTCACACAGGTAAGTTGACACAGGAACTCGTTCTGCTTCTTTGTCCCTGGTGCCTTTCTTTGACATCCCATGTCTCTCTTTCTGTGTTCTGTAAGGTTAGGTTAGTTTTCACCAAGCAGTGGAAGTTGTTATTCATTAGCAAATTATACAAACCTCTTTGAAGTTTAGGATAGCATCTGTTCCTCTGTGCAAAGAGAACAGGAAAATGAATGTCTTCAACACATGAACTATGGCGTCATCCAAACCACTGCCACCCAGAAGTTGCAGGTGCAAAAAGGAACAAATCCTTTTTTTTTATTGATATCTCAAGTTGTTTTTTTTTTTTGTTAAGTTGAGCCCAGGGAAAAATAGATCTTTAAAGGGAAGATTTAAAACTAGACTCTGTAAATTCCATGGACAAGGCAGAAAGGTAGAGAGTCAGTTTAACAGAGACAAGAACCAGGGACATTCTGTTCCTGTACCAGCTCTGCTGTGGGACAGACATTGGATCCCAGGCTTTTAGTGGAAACAGGATTCCCCTCAACAATATCTCATCCAGTTTTTAATGAAACACCTTCAGTGGTGGGGAACTCCCTTCCTACTAAGGCAAAGCTAATCATTCCCTTCCTGGATAGTTCTAATTGTTAAGAAGTTCTTCTGTGTATGTGTGTATGTACATGTGTATACTTATACATAGAACTTCATTCTGTGTGTGTATGTACCAAAAAAAACCCATAGATATATGCATAGACCCAGCCATGTGCACATATATAGAAATAAATACATAATGTATGCGAATATGTGTGCAAATATAAACATATGTACATAAAATGTTCTGGCATAATGAATAGTTAACGTGAAGTTCAGGAAGACAGGTTCAGGTCCTGCTGGCAACGATGCTGTGCAATTCATTTAACCTCACATTGTTTTAGGCAATTCTCTCCAAGCTGCAGAAAAGGTGCAAATTAGCATTGGTAGGGGTGTTACCTCATCTAGGCATTTGCCATGCCAGTGAAATCACAAATTCACTTCTTATCCTATTCCTACACAAACAGATAGACAGACAGATAGATAGATGGATAATAGAAAGAAGGAAAGAAAGAGAGAGAAGAAGGAAAGAAGGAAGGGAGGGGGAAAGAAAGAAGGGAGAAAAGAAGGAAGGAAGGAAGGAAGGAAGGAAGGAAGGAAGGAAGGAAGGAAGGAAGGAAGGAAGGAAGGAAGGAAGGAAGGAAGGAAGGAAGGAAGGAAGGAGAAAAACAGAGAAAGGTAAATCTTTTTTTTTAACTGAACCTGTGTTTTAGTGGTGTAGGGAATTTAAAGTGAAGAAATTCCTTTAGCAATATAGGCTATAACTTTCTCCACAGTTTAGCCTAGAGTAGTAAGAAACCAAATGACCTGCCCATGATCACACAACCAGAATGTCGATAGAACTGGTCTTCTTGACTCTAAGGTCCATTCTCTATTTACTAGTCAAAGATGCTTTTCTATATTATATTTATTATATTTATAATTTGCCTCAGATTTTTATATAATATTATAATTTACAGAAGAGTTGAGAAGCTACAATGTTGTCTAGCACAGGCGCTAGCTCAGAATCACAAGGCTGAGGCCACAGGGGCTGGCAACCTTCACCAATCCCTGTCTTCTACCTATCCTCATAGTCTGTCCTGGGTTCATCCCTCTGCATTAGAGTGTCTCCATAAGAGAACTAGACTCCCAATACTTTGACTCTACTCATATTCCTAAAGGACATTCCATTTTTGGATAATCTATCAGTAGTTTTCTAAGTATGGTCTGTAGCACCAATGCACTCTCCACATGGAAGACAGAACCAAAACATCTATTCAGACACCAGAAAGCCAAATCCATCATAGTAACAAAAATCTATATACAATAACAATGCAGAGAACAACACCAGCCCCAAGCCTTCTCCCTGCCAGGCTTCCCATAAACGAGTTCCATTAAACAAATCACAAACAGGTTTCCCTTAAACAAAATCCCTTCCTACACTCACAGCCAGCTGCTGGCTCATCTTCATCCTTCAGTTCTGACTGCTCTCATGAGCAACTTTCTCTCAGCTCTGCTATAGCTCTGCCTTTTCCGGTTCCACCCATTCAGCAAACTCCTCCCACTACAGGTTCCATGTGACTCAGACTCATGTGACTCAGGTTTCCATGGTCACATGGGCCTATTAATGAATGGGAAAGATTTTCCCATTTAAATTACTATCACAGGTCTGGGACCTCATGAGGGTTCCTAAGACTCTTTCAGGATGTCTATGATGTCAAAATTATTTTCATATTACAAAGGTGTTTTCATTCACAATGTCATAGCTTAGACCCTTGATAAATGTTTCTTGAGTGATTGACATAACCCACATAAACAAAAGCTTGGAGGAAGGGGTAGAGGGAGTCTTCAACAATTATAAGAGCAAAATGGGATGCTAAGCCTAAAACTATTGAGATCTACAGGTCTAAGTGGCCCTCCCCAGCAGGGGCGAAGGGCTAGGAAAAAGAAGGTAAAAAGGTACCCATAATAGAAACATGAATCATGTATAGAACAGACAATGTTATTCTCACGCAGAAAAGGAATACTAACTAATAAGGAATCATGAAATTTTCACACTTGGGACCCTTTCAACTGGATTGCTCTCCTTATTCCCTCCTTCTCCAGACTCTTTCTCACCCTCTTTCTAGCCCTCAGAAAGTCGGTTACCAAAGTATTTTCTACAATGAAGCCTATGGGTGTTTCTCAGCTCCATTTATAAGATGCTTCATGGTTTTTTATTAAGAAACTTCCACCATTTTGTGTTTGTGGGCCACACTGGCTACATGGGGCTTGCGGAGTTTGCTCATCTCCTCTTTATTTTTTAAGGAGGAAATAAGTATTATGTTTCATGATTAGAAGTTAGTTTCTAAACACAAACATCCTCTCAGTTTGCTTGTGTTCCCAGCCCTCCTCCAGCTGAGTGTCTTGTTCTAATAATGCTCACTGTCATTTACAATCTGGGGTATAAAGATATCATTAGTGCAGCTTGGATTATCTGTCTGCATAGAGAAGAGTTCAGCTGTGGATGTGTATAGAAGCTTTTGTTAACCTGAACCTTTTAGGGGGAGGGGATAGTCTTATTCAAATTGAGTATTTTGATAAGAACTTGATTTTTTGGTTCAGTAATCATACAAACATCTAGTCACATAATCATCATTTATACATGGTGACCACTCCTCTCTCATTCACCAGGTGGAGAGACTTGAACTTCATTCATCATCTGTCTTTTCAACCATCCATTGTGTATCTCACTGTCCCTTTGCACACAGGTGATAGAGGGCATTTGAGTTTCTACTGCAGAGGAATATCTGCACAATTTCTCCCTTTCTGTGCAAGGAGGGTGGGACTGATCAGGGACAAGAGAGCCAGCAACCTGAATTGATCAGTGACTGAACTCAGGAAGATGGCAAACAGCAGCATTTTACAAGAACTTGCAGGAAGGAGAGGCTGCAGTTAACATTGTAACAATGGAATTAGCTACCATGGTCAGCAGTAGGGTGGAGAGATACCATATTGAAAATTCTAGAGGCCTCCACTAATCATAATCAGACAGAGTTTGGTAAAGTCATGAGGGGGGAGAAGAGAAGGAGAGCTAGCTATATAAGTCATGAAACTTATGATCAGGGCAAGTTGACAGTGTCTCAGTCTTATGTAAGATAATTGAATAGAAGTATCCATAGTTAGAAAGGGCAGGTGTACCCCTGTTGCTTTCGGGGAGCCTCTTGGGGAGAGATAGATGGACTTTGAGTATTCTAGATGATGAGCAGGAAACAAAATGATAACCACCTGTAATCCATCATCACCCATAACGTTTTTAACTCTTCAATTTTAACTGTGGTGAAGAATGTAATATGTGGGGATAAATATATATATATATATATATATATATATATATATATATATATATATATATATATATATATAGTAACCTTTAAAAGAAAAAAAAAGACTTGTTGACTATTTTACTTCTCACCTGCACTGAGTGCAGCTTAATTTACACTATGAGTTTCTTCTTTCTGGAAGTTTTTTTCTTTCTCTCCCAACAAGTTAACCAATGACTGATGTAACTGCATCTGGTATCCCATTCCTCAGGTGCCTAGGAATTAGGAAGGACTTTAGCTAACTTCTGAGATCTCACAGATTCCTATTTCAAAAGAAATAGGACACAAGCAAGAAGCAGCTCCATCCCAGACACATACTTGCCTAGAAGGTCATGAAGTTACAAGGTACTTTGCAGATGGAAAGGCAACCCCTACAAAGGAATCCAGAGAATTATTCTTACACCTTAAGACTGGAGAAAGGAGAGAGTTGAGGCTTAGGGATTCACCTTTAAGATTGCTCCATCTGCACCTACTTTGAAATGTGGGTAAGTACCCCTCCATTCTATGTGCTATAGGTGGTTGCATTTTCCACACCAGCATTGCCCTTAGTTCAAGTCATTTCAGCTATGTCTTCATGATCCCATTCAGGATTGTGCTGGCAAAGATAGTAGAATGGTTTGCCATTTCCTTCTCTAACTCATTTTACAGATGAGGAAACTGAGACAAACATGATCACATAACTAGTAAGTGTCTGAGACCAGATTTGAACTCCTTCCTGACTTCAAGTCTGGTATTCCATCTAATCTGTCACCTACCTATAGGTTTGCCCTACAATGATGATAAAATTACTATTACTTAGGTAATACTTAAAGGTCTAAAAAAATACATACACAGGGTGAAATATGTGTGGGGGGTAGACAGAGACAGACAGAAATTTCTCTCTCCCATATATATATATATATATATGCATAAAGTTATATATATAAAACTACAACTTTGGCATGCTGCTTGTAGTACTGCCATGTGGGGACAAGAAAGAAAATAAGCATTTATGTAGCACCTATTATGGGTCAAGTGCTCTACAAATATAATTTCATTTGATCCTTGCAATGGCAATCCCCTAAGGTAAGAGCTATTATGTTCCACATTTTACAGATGAGGAAACTAAGGAAGACCAAGTGATTTGCCCAAAGCCCACCCCAAGCCCAGTGCTGTGCCACCACCAGCTGCCTCTAAGGAGAGGTAGAGTAAGCCTAAATAGAATAAGTCCAACTCGGTTCCATGTGGCAGTCCTTCAGTTACTTGAAGATAGTGATCCTATCCCCTTTAAGACTTTTTATTCTCCAAGTAAAGTTTCTTCATCTGTAAAAGCCTATGTTTCTTTTAATTGGAAAATGAAGGGGAATGAGCCAGATGTGATCTTTTTTTCTTACGTTGCTTACAGCTCTAACATTCTATGATTTATAAATTCATGTTAGAGGTAACATGAGTTAGTGGATTGAGACCTGGGTTCAAATTTTGCATCTGATGCCGACAAGTTGTGTGACCCTGGTCAAGTTATTTAATCTCTCAGTGCTCTTGGCAACTCTCAAAAGGCTATAAAAATTGTGGAGAATAAGCTGACTTACACTGATAGAGGAAGTTTCCTTACTAATGAAATAGCAGGTCTAGTATCTATCCCTGGGCTCTAAACTCAAGTGATTTCTTGTGGATTAGCTTAGTTATCTGCCCAAAACTATTACAGATCTACTGAATGTAATACTATTCTTCAGAATTAATCAACTCTATTTTTATTTTTTTAAGTTGCATTATTTTCCAATAACCTAGTAACCTGTAATTAACCTAGCCCTGTAAATAGTACTAGGATTATCACCTCTCATTTTGCAAATAAGGAAACTGAGGTTAAAGAGGATAAAGCAGCTTACCTTTATGATCAGTGACTTTTGGAGTCAGGATTCAGCCCCAACTCTCCAACATCTAAACTCTGGGTTCTTTCAACTACTAGCTGCTAATCCGTTTAACCCAGTTTCTTCTGTCAACTAATCAGTCAAATCATTTAAGTTTCATTGACCTGAACTTCATTCAGAGAGCTGAAGAAATTGAAGCTTAAAAGGGTCAAGGCACCTCCAGAAACTAAGCAACTTTCTCTAGAGCAATGGATAAAGTCTATTGCCAGGCATCGTATAATCTCCCAGAACAAGGAGTAAGAAAACCAAGGATAATTTTCGAGAGGATGTTTGCATGTATTTCAATGGTTCTTACTAACACTAACTTGTGAATGGGAAATCACCATACATCATCTATAAGTAAAATGTTTCCAACTAGTTTAAATTTACAAAGGGTAATTGAAAAAAAAATGCCACCTCACAGTTTATCTACCAGAGACCTTGCATCTTATTATGCACTTCAGGTGACAAAACTACATTGGTAAAAAAAAAAAAAAGACTGTTCTGATTAATTTAATATTTTCAAAAACTGATTTAGTCAAGAAAGGTGGTGGTTTTTTGTTTTGTTTTGTCATTGTTCAGAAGTTTTATAGAAATCAGCTAATCTATTTATCTGCCACAGTATATCCCGTATTATTATTGTTTTCATTTTAAATCTCCAAGAAAAACTTTGGAAATAGACATGTTTTGGAATTAATAGAATGTAAATATTGCCTCCAGCATCTCTCTATTATATCTGTTCCTTACTCAGGGAAAACTTTGACTGATAAGAGTCTTCTAATTCAACCCAATTATGATAAATCACATGTAAATCCATGGAAGAGCTAGATGGCACAATGAATTCATTGCTCCAGGCCTCAGGAAGACCTGAGCTCAAAACCACCTTCAGAAATTTATCTTTGTGATCCTGAGCAAGTCACCTAATTTCTGTCTTCCCTCAGTCTCCCCAGCTGTAAAATGGGGATGATAATAGTACCTACCTTTCAGGGTTGTTTTGAGGGTTAAATGAGAATTAAATCTGTGATAAATGTTAATTTCCTGTCTTCCATATTTTCTTGTTTAGATTACTTGAGCGAATAAAGCAATTAGTCAAAACTACTTATAGTAGCAATAAATGTTGCCATTTCTTCATTGATGTATTCCTGTGGAGAGTGCAAAGAATGCTCAAGATCTGGGTAGGAAAAACAGCTCAGATATTTAGTAGCTTTGTGACCACAAATGAGTCATCTTGCCTATGTATCTCAGTCTTCCTCACTGCTGAAATGGGTAAAATATTATTTGCACCATCTAGCTATGTTGCACCATCTAGGATGTTGAGGGAAAAGAATTAAGTGCCAAACACATAAGCTATTGTTGAATATTGAATTTTTTACTGCTACTCACACTATTTCCAGTTCCCACTCTTTCTACTCAGTTCTGTTGACAAAAGAAATGTACAATAAAGCATTTTATTAGACTCCTTTAGTCTAGATCCCAGAGGTCCCCATATAGGACAAAAGGTGCTTCACATCCAGTTCTTCTAGGAAATTTGCAGTTTTAGTTCCTCCTCTGAAACTGGACAAGGGAATATAAATAACACCGTCTCCACAGGCTGATCAATTCACACATCCATCAGATAAAGACCTAGGAACTCTAGACTTGACCTAGACAAAATCATGGACCTGGGGCAAAATGAAACTCATATGGATTGATACTTTCCCTATTTTTCCATGTCCAGTCACTGGTAGGAACTTCTGATCACTTCTTTTCTTAATTAGCCCAAGGTAAGCAGATTCAGCAACCAATGTTACCATCATGGCACCCTAAGCATCAGTCATTCTATCCAATATTCAGCATGACACCTATTCACCCCCACAAACTGTCATATCATTGCCTTTGTCAATTCCCAGCACAAAAGTACTGCCTCTAGTCCCAAATAAAATCTTACCTTTCACTGAAAGCCTACCTCAACCCCTCTTAATTCTAGTGCCTTCCCTCTGTTAAAAGTAATATCTATCTTGAATATCTCTTGCTTTGTACATATTTGTTTATATGTTGTTTCCTCCATTAGACTATAAACTTCCTGAATTCAACTCTTGAGCAAACTCCTGCCTTTTGCCTCTTTTTGTATCCCCAGCATTTAGTGCCTAGAATATATTGATCCATTGATGTTTCATAGGAAGGAGAAAATAAAGTGATTGCTGCAATAATGACAACAATATTTCTCCAGCATTTACAGAGAACTTTAAAATATTTACAAATATCTCAATTTATTCTTACAACAAGCGGGGGAAATTATGCTATTATTATCTGCATTTCACAAATGAGAAAACGGGCAGACAGAGGTTATTTATCCATGGTCACAGAGCTGATAAATGTCTGAGGTAAGATTTAAGGTTAGGTAGGTCTTGCTGATTCCAGGTCCAGCCCTCTGTCCAATGTTCCTGTTAATATTTAAATGGGAATTATTTGAAGAAAAAAGAGTAAGGAATCTTTAGATGTAGTCTTCTTAATTGAATTTAATTGGCATGTAAATTACATAGAGTTTGCCCAGTCTTGGGGATAATTCCCCCAAATCATCAATTTATGACCTTATTATGCCCCCTTTCAGTACTTACTCTGGAAAAAATCAGAATTTTTCTCATGTCTAGGTTTTTACGAAAGAGGATAAATGGTCCTAAAATTTAATTTAAATTTTCAAGCTACCTGTGCGTACTAGATATCAGACAGTCTTGGTTCTATCTCACTAAAAAACAACAGCAACAATGAAAAGACCCAAAAAACCCTATATTTATTAATATATAAGCAATGTACAAAAAACACAAAGGGCCCATGAGAGATAACGAGCAAGCAGCTAAATTCTTCCTCTTCAGAGAGTCTTATATAGGTTCCTGAAACCTTCTTTCCTCCCTCTCCTCTTCTTTCCATCCTTCCTTCTTCCCTTCTTTTTTTATTTCCTTTACTCTTTCCTTCGTTTTTCTTTCCACAGCAGCTAGGTAGCATAGTGAATATGGTTCTTGGCCTGAATTTGAATTCAGATCTCACTTCAGACAGTTCCTGACACTTACTAGCTGAGTAACTGTGAACAAGTCACTCTTCTTCATTTTCTTCAACTGTAAAATGGGGCCAATAATAGCATGTACCTCCTAGAGTTGTTTTCTCCAATGGAGATAATATAGAAAAGAACTTAGAAGTACAATATCTGGGCACTTAATATAAATTATTATTGCCTTCCCTTTCCATGTTCCTTTGATGTTTCTTTCTTGACTGGATCTCACTTTCTCACTTCAGCCAGAAGTACAGAGGCCACTCACTGACCAGATGTCACTGTTGATCAACACTGAAGCCCTGACCAGCTCTATTTCTTATCTGGGCCAATTCCCCCCTCCTTAGGCCTATTTTGGAGTTTTCTTATACTTTATTCAAGCATACTGTTTTTAAAGAAAGAAACTGAAAGCCAGAGAGATAAGATGATTTACCAAATGCCACAGAACTAGATGTGGCAGCATAGTTCTCATTTATGAGTTCTATCTCAGGGTTAAAAATATATAGGGTTATTTTTCTGTCTCCTATAAACTATATTTCACTTTTCCGTCTCTGTGTCTTTGTGCATGCCTCTGCCTAAGTTTCCAATGATACCGTCTTGTGCCCATTTTCCTGGTCTATTAAAATATTTGGCCTGATCATCATCACAGAACTCAAAAAACAAGGAATTTTAGAGACCATCTTAAAGTGCCACATCCTTCAAGAAGCCTTTCCAAATCTCCAATAGGAAATGATCTTTAATTCTTTACAACTATTTTTTTTCCTTTTTTTCTTTTCTTTCTTTCCTTCTTTCTCTCCTCCCTCCTTTTTTCTCTCTCTCTTTCTTCCCTCTTTCCTTCCTTTCTTTTATATTTCAATGATACTGACCTATGTGTGTTAGATCTTTTCTATAAATTCTATGAGCACAGAGTATATGTTATTAATCTTTTCGGAGCATGATAGGATCATCTTCTTCATTTCCTATCATAAAGTGGGTCCTTAACGTTGAGTTGAAATGACTTGAGCAGGCTTTTATGCTGGATCTTGAAGTTTGACTAAGATTTTAGGAGAAGGAGTGGGGAAAGATATTCTAGCTAAAAAGCTGATGGAAGGACCAAATAGCCATTATTCAGAAAAACAGTGTGCATTGCATTTTAGGGTGTTTCAAGTGGGGTATTTCAAGGAAAGTAGTGGAAAACAAGTGCGGCAGAGTAAGTGGAACTACAATTTGGAGACTCTTGTATATTAGATGATGGATTTGTGTCTGTGTTTTGTTTAAAATAAGGCACCATTGAAAACCTTGAACAAGAGAGTGACATGATCTCAACTTTCTTTTAGAAATATTATTCTGGTAGGTTCATGTTGGATAGATTACAGGGGAGAAAAGACCAGAAACTAGGATATCTATTGGAAAGCTTTTGCCAAATTCCAGCAAGT
The DNA here is from genome assembly GCA_023548195.1 of Bettongia penicillata ogilbyi. Lineage (NCBI taxonomy): Eukaryota > Metazoa > Chordata > Mammalia > Diprotodontia > Potoroidae > Bettongia > Bettongia penicillata. The sequence continues at coordinate 587,648 of JAJHZJ010000362.1, forward strand.
TGTGATGAGTCCAAATTAGGATGATGTCTTGGGAATAGAATGGTAGGGTTGGACTGCAGAGTTGGACTCAGGCCAAGAAAAGAGAGGAAAGGGTCAAAGATATGGATTCCAGGAAATTGGGTTTCTGCACAAAGTCAGGAGAAAGATATGGTTTGTAAGTTATACTGAGTTTGAGCTGAGGTATATTGCGTTGAAAGTGCCCAGACATTCAAGAAGAAGAGTCAATAAGAGGTTGAAAACATGTGACTACAGATGAGGATATCCTAGGACTAATGATTAAATTGGTTTAGGAGAATAAGACCAACTAAGGAAACAGTGTAGAGAGATGAAATAAGCTGCCCAACCAACTGCAGAACTTCAGAAAATACCAACTTGTGGGTGGGAGGAGGAAGATCCCTTGACCAGACAGAAGAGAATCAGAGAAAAAAAAGGCAATGCCAAAGGAAGATGGTACTTTCAGGGAGGGAATGGGGGAACAGATCAACATTGTCAGATGCTTCTAAAGGACCAAGGAGGATGAGAACTGAGAGAAGAAAAAATGCTCACTGTCTTTGGAAATGGAGAGGATATATATAACATATAATTGAGCAACTTCAGGGGAAAGAACAGAATTCATATTGCCAAGACTATGAAGAATTGGGCATTTCGTCTAGAGAAAATAAGACTCAAGGGGAACATGATAACTGTCTTCAAAACTGTCCTGTGGAGGGGGCAAAAGATTTGTTATGGTGGATCGAAACAGGAGCAATTAATGGAATTAACAGAGAAGTAAATTTCAGATGTGGAGAACATCCTAATAATTTTTACTTTGCAAATGTAGAATCATTAAAAAGTGGTGGGGTTTCTCCTTCCTTGGAAGTATTGAAGTAGAGGTTAGAATACCACTTGCTTGGTATTTTATATTGGAGATTTCTGTCATGTATGGATTGAACTGATGAAAGGAAGGAGAAGGACAAGATTTGTGGTAGCTAAAAGGGATAAGAGTCATGCTAAAAGCATGCATAAGTCTCTTGTTTGTTTTTAAGAGAATCAATGCATGTTTTTTACCAGAAGTAGACAATAGAAAGAGAGTGAAGAAAACTGATGTCAAGAGAGGGGGATTCCTGCTTAGGATGGGATGAATCTATACTTATCTAAGTAGCTTGATACTTTTTGAAAAAAAGAAAAACCTCCACATCCTTTTGTGCTTCTGTATGGTCCAAAGCAGGTCATACAATCCTTCTGAGCCTCACATTTATGAGTCACAAGATCATAGCCTTAAAACTGGAAAGGGTGTGATATATCATCTCACCACCTTAGTTCAGAAGATCCAAAATTAGAAGATAGAAGGTATCTCAGAGACTAATTAGGGCAACCTTTTCATTTTATAATTGAAGAAATTGAGGAATAAGGAAGTTAAATGACCTTTACTAGTCCCATCAAAGATATATAATTATTCCTTCCACATTGTGGGGGTTAGGAGCATAGTACCCCTTCAATCTGAAAAATACACAAAACTCCCCCCAAAATTCCCATTTCATTTCTTAGGCTGAATCGCATTATATTGAAACTCAAGATGAGAAAAGTAACAATGTGGAAAAGATTATTGTATTTTCCTTTTATCTATCATATATACCACATAGACCTAATTAAACACATACTATCCTCTCTATTAGAATGTAAACTTCTTGAAGTCAGGGACTGTTTGTGGTTTTTCTTCTCATTCCTATTTCCTAGCACAGTTCCTGTCCTATTTTAAGTACTTAATACATAACTGTCAATAGAATGATTGTCCAAGTTGTCTGAAATGAAGCTGTCAGAGGCAGGATTTGAAGCCAGGCCCTCTGACTAAAGCAAGAATTCTTTCCACTCTACTTTCTTCATTTGTAAAACAAGGGGATTGGACTTAATCCTCTCCAAGCTAGCTTATTGCATTTGTATCCCAAATGTCTAGTATAATACCTGCCATGTAATTGGTGCTCGTAAGTGCTGGTTGAATGATTAATTCTAGCTCCAATATTCTAAGGTTCTAAGACAACATTTCTCTCAGTCTAATTTTAGGATCTCTTCTTAAGGATGGGCCCTTCAAATGATTGCTAGTAACCAAAAGGTCTGGGAGGAGAATCCTGGATCCAATCTGGCCTGAATCACTGGCTCATTGTGTGTGACCTCAGGCAAGCCACTTGACCTCCTTCCACCTCAGTCAGCTCAGCTGGAAATATGGGTGTAATGCAGGGGTTCGCTGAAAACCAGATGCTACATCTGAGCAGAGTTTTCCTGGGTAAATAAATTATGGATGGGGAGGGGAAAAAAGAGAATATTTTGGGTAACTCTTTCAAAGGAATCTTTTACATTCGACTTTTAGTTTTAAGTTGTTCCCTTCCTCTCCCCCCACCCCCCACCTCCTCGTTAACCAATGTTTCCTATAAGTAGGTAGATTTGGTAAAAACTCATAGCAAATTCCCTCAGAACCATCTACATCCTGCTCTGTATCCAATTAGTACATTAAAGGGGTTTTCTTTATGAATCAGAAACAAAATCTCTACCGTTTATGACCTCCTGAAGATTTGCTAGGCTTCTCTCTATACATTATACTGAAAAGAGAATGAAAAGAGATTTGTAAGACTCTTAGGAAGACAGAGAAAGAATCTGTAGAATACGTGGTCTGAAGATACTTCTTAGAGGTAGCTAAAGAGACATCTTAAGAGTAGAAAGAACACCTATTCTGGAATCTGAGGACCCGGGTTCATATCTTCCCACAACCTGTATAACTGTGACAGAGAAGGGATTAAGGGAGGGAAGTGCCTTCATTATATTTGGGTCTCAGTTTCCTAATTAATATATTTTTTTAATGTAGAGGTTGACCTCTTAGGTCCTTTCCAGCTTTAAATATAAAATTACTTAGAAAAGAAACCGTATTTCAACCCAATTAGACTGTCAATGACAAAAGGAACAGGGTTGATACTACTATGAATGGCCTCTGGACAGAAGTTAGGCAAACCCTAGACCTTGCTGAGTGAAAAACAAAAGCTAAATAAATGGAATGATTGCTATCATGATCTACTCGTCTTTTTTATTTGAAGAGTATCACAGGTAAGGTATTTCTAGGTTCCAGTTAATGGAAATCATACATTTCTTGAAGAGGTGGTAATTATTTTAGTTTTCACTAATTGATGTCATAATTATGTTAAAAATGGTATTTGGTTGAACCCCAGTGGAAATATGGAGTGTTAACTCAAGGCATGCTACCATTTCAAAGGATTTGTTATCTACACTAATTGGGATCCAGCTCTACTTGACAGTTCTCCTATCTAGATTGCAAAGTGCTAAAAGGTTAAGCTCAGGAAGATCTCATGAATGCAGCTATAAAACAAGGGAGTTTCATTCTCTGGGATCTCTGTAAATCCTCTCCAGCTCTAATATTCTATGTTTCTTGTGAGTCTGTTAACCACTATTAAAAAAAAAACCCAACCCATTGTACCCTATTTTCCTTCCCATCCCTAACCATGCCTAATTATTTCAAGAAATCAGTATTCTCTCTAACGGTGCAGTTCACACTCCATCCGTGTCATTTTGCAGTACAGTGACTAGAGCTGTGGGCATGAAGTCAGAAAGATCTAAGTTCAAATTCAGACTCAGTCACTTACTAACTACTGACTTTAGACAAGTCCCCAATCTCTCTTAGTGTCATTTTTTTCATCTGTAAATTGAGAAAATAATAACACCTTTTTCAGAGTCATTGTGAGGATAAAAGGACCTTGCAAATTTTAAAGTGCTGTGTAATTCTAGCTATTGTTGTTATTGCTATCCTGTTCAATTCTTACCCAAGTTACTTCATACAGGGTCTTCTTTATATATGGGGGACTTACTTTGTCCTATATCTTTGTGTGAATCCCAATGAAGTATATGAACTGTAGGCAGGTCATTCATCATTCTCACTATATCATTAGCCCATCTCCTTTTTCAGTCATTCATTTCTTGGGTACCGTGCTATATCGCATCATCATAAAAACATAGATGATCATAGAGTTAGAAGGAACATAAGAGACCATTTAGTTCAACTCACTTATTTTACTGATGAGGAAAAGATGCAGAAAGATTTAGTCAGCATCAGAGGTAGAACTGGTTTTCTTTAAATTGTCATCCAGTCATTTTTCAGTTGTGTCTGACTCTTTGTCATATAGAGTTTTCTTGGCAAAGATACTAATTTGTCGCTTCCTTCTCCAGTTTATTTTATGAGCAAACTGAGGCAAATAGAGTTAAGTGACTTGCCCAGGTTTCCACAACTAGTAATTATATGAGGCCAGATTTGAGCTCAGGACAACCAGTCTTTGAGTTAAGACTCAGCACTCTATCCATGGTGCTGCCTAGTTGCTTATTTTATTTTTGATTCCATAAAAATTTAGAACAAAGAAAAGGCTGTATATGAACTCATGAACCTCTAAATCATTGTTGACTTGATTTGTGGAAATTGTGCTTTCTAGAAAGTATATAATACATTTAAAATGTAACTTCCCAAGCCATCCTGCATGTCTCCTGAACCTTATTCTGAGCATTGGCTTATTTTTCTTTCTGTTCTTTTCTTTTTTTGTCAACACTATTGCTCCTTCTCTGTCCCCTTCCTTCCCCCAAAATATCCTAACTGTCCCTTAGATAAGGAAAGAAAACTACAATCTCTGTAATAAATAAGCATAGTCAAGCCAAGCAAATATACATATTTGCTGAGTCCAAAATTGTATATCTTATTCTATACCTTGAGTTTATCAAACCCTTTGTCAGAATGTGTACAGCATGCTTCATCATTAATCATCATTAATCCTCTGATATGGTGATAGGTCATTGCAGTAACCAGAATTCTTAAACCTTTTAAAGTTTTTTTTTCTTTATAATATTGTTGTTATTGTATGTATTTTTCTCCTGGTTCTGCTCCCTTCACTGTGCATCAGTTCATGCAACTCTGATACCATTCCCTTCATAATTTCTTATACAATAATAATATTCCATCATACAATCATGACATAGATACAGATAAACCTACAGCTAGCTAGCTAGATATAGACGTCATACTTTATTCAGCCATTTCCCAAATGATATGTACTTCACTTTGTTTCCAGTTCAGTGAGTGGTACTAAAAAGAAAGAGCTACTTCAAAAACTTCTGTAAATATTTTTTCCTCTGTCTGTGATCTCTAGGTATAAGCCTAGTAGTGCTATCATGAAGTCAAACAATACATGTATGTGTATATATATGTATATATATATATAGTGTGTATGTATATATGCATATGTGTGTATATATGTATCTATGTATGTGTATATATACATATATGTGCATATATAGAGAGACAGACAGACAGACAGAGACAGAGAGACAGAAAGTGAGTCTTTTCTTTTTTCTGGAAATAGTACAAAACTGTGTTCCTGGAGTGTTGAATTAATTTACAACTCTATCAAGAGTGCACCTGAGTACTAGTTTTCCTGCAGTTCCTTTAACATTTGCTATTAACTTCTTTGTCATCATTTACAATATGTTAGGTATTTTTTTAACCTTAGTTATTTCAATCTACTTTTGTCTAATCATGATTTATAAAATTTTCTAAAACTACAGCTATTGGTCACTTGAATTCCTTCTTTGAGAACTGTCACATCTTTTTACAACATTGGATAATGATGATCATTTTCATATATTTGAAATGAATATTACATATATTATATATACATATATATGTATGTGTCTGTGTATGCTTGTACTGGATATTTTACTTTTATGAGAGAAATTTTGTATTATTTTTTCCTAGCTAATGGCTTTTCTCTTGAGTTGTACTGCATTGATTTTGGTTGTGACAGAGGTAGAATTTGAACCCATATCCTCTGACTTTAGAGCCTATGGACTTCACATTCTACAGGGTCACCATTAGTAATATAGTGCAGCTTGCTTATAGCCAGCACAACATTCATTTGGCCTTTTGGATCTGTCATTTCTATGTGTTTATATTTGTGTAGCTTGGGATTTGTTTTTGAAAAGCAAAGTGATCTGAATCTTCCTTTTATAATTTGTTTAATTAAGAACTTGATAATAAAATTAGTAAATAGAAATAGAATAGGGTTAATAAATAGAAAAACTCCAGTGATCACAGAATAGTAAGACCTCACAGCCTGACTCTTCTGATAAAGAGAACTTGACTGCTATTCTGTTGAAGTGGTGGAGCAGGAACAAATTTTTGAAGGTGATAGGTACCTCTGTGATTAATGATGGCACTTTCAGTTAGAAAATATTGTGATGGTGTTAAAACTGGATATTAATTGATACATATAGTTCTGGGAATACTCCCAGATCATAAAGACTTTGTGAGAAAATTCACATTGCTTTCACTGGAGGAGATCTGTCCCACAATACAGGAAATGACCTCACCTTTGCATTTGCTTATTTAAAATGCATATTGTTTTTCATGCCATACATTGATCTTTCTCAGGAAGTCAGGAGGTTACTTAGAGCTTACAGTCATACTTCCTAACTTATTTTCTTGCCTACACATCTTTCTATTTCCAGTTAGGTGTACCAAAGGCTTTAGTAGGATTTAAATGGCAATTTTTCTTTGAGATAAAATATAATGGAGGAAATCTGTCTTTATCTACGTAATGGAGGAAATCTGTCTTTATTCTGTTGCTTCAGTCATCCAATGTGGGGCTTTAAATCACTCAAATTTAAAAGTTGACTTCCTATCCCAGCTTTCTAGAATAGAATTTTAATTTCTTCCCCTTCCAATCTTGTTCTTTCCTTCTCATCAAAAAGCAACCAAGAAGATCAGAGCCAAAATGGAAAAACAAGACAGAAACTTGCCTGAGTTCTCCCAAATTCCCATCTAAACAATTTTAAAATAATGCCTCAAAACAAATTCTAGAGTAGCAGAGCCCAAAGATGGTGCAAAACAATATTCCAGGTCAAGAAAATTTAGGTCAACAGGAAAGATCTGTCTCACTGAGGTGAAAGTAGAGGGCAGTCCTGTGTGGCTGGCCCAGGTAAGTTAGCAGCAAGGCCCCACACATGGCACAAGCCAGTAGTGGAGGCCCATGCCTGTTTTAAGCCAGCAGCAAGGGCCCAAACCCACCAGGCACAATCTAGAGTCCCCCCAAGTTCCAGAGCAAGACAGTGGCAAGGCCCCACCCCATCAAGCCAAGGCAGACCTTGGGCATATTTGAAGCAGCAGAATTGACTCTAAGAGCTCTCAGCTCACAGACAGTTAAGGGGTTGGAAAACTGTCAGAAGTAAATTACAGCGGACACTTTATTGACGTTGAGTACAGCATTCTGATGCATTACTCAAAGAAGGATTTAGGTTATAGGTCTATCAGAGTCCTAAAAGGAAAAAGGAAACACTAGCTTATTAGAGTGCATGGTCATAGGGGAGCAGGAAATCTGGTCCAGGGTGGAAAAGAGTGCTTTTTACCACTCACAAACCAAAATACAGACCAGGAGAGCAGTGACTACATCTCTCCTTAGATCATATTATTGTGGAAATTTACAGATGCCCAGAATTAGTTCTGAAAACAGCAGCATGAAAAACCTGAAGCTTGGGACAGTGCCCCCTCTACCCCCAAACCAAAGTCCAATTTTTACATAATATGATAGCCAAATTCCAAAGCTCCCAGGTAAGGAGAAAATAATATAAGCAGCCAAAAAGAAGCAATTCAAATATCATGGGGCCACAGTCAAGATTACACAGAATTTAACATCTTCAACATTGATGTATTGGAGGACTTGAAATTTGATGTTCTGAAGGCAAAAGAGCCAGGATTTCAATCAAGAATCACCTGTCTAGGAAAACCAAATATAATTCTTAAGGGTGGGCAGGGGTGGTGGTGGTGGATTTTTAATGAAATTGAGCACTTCCAAGCACTCCTGATGAAAAGATCAGAACTAATCATAAAATTTTGATTTTCAAATACAAGACTCAAGAGAAGTATAAAAAGACAAACAAGTAGAGGGAAGTCATAAGGGATTCAATAAGGTTAAACTGTTAACATTCCTACATGGGAACTTCATCATTATTAGGGTAATTAGAAGGAGTATACATAGATAGAAGGTGGAAAAGTAAGTTGACTATGATGGGATGATATCCTTCCTCAAAAAAAAAAAGCAAATAAGGGGTGAGAAAGAGCAATGCACTAGGAGAAAGAGAGGAAGAATAATGTAAATTCTCTGAAATAAAAGAGTCATGAAAAGAGCTATTACAGTGAAGGGGAAGATGGGGGAGGTGGTGGGGAAGAACTTGAAACTGACTCTCATGAGAACTGGTTCAAAGAAAGAATAACATACACACTCATTTGAGTATAGAAATCTCTCTTACCCTATAGGGAAGTAGGAGGGGAGGGGACTAGGAGAAGCGGGGAGCGGGGAGTTGATAGAATAAAGAGCAGATTTGGAGAGGCAAATGGTCAAACCAAAACACTTATGAAAAGAGATAGGGCAAAGAAGGAGTTCTACCAATTTCCTTTTATGACACAATCATGGTGCAGATACTTAAGAAAGAGTGAAAAGAGAAGGAAAACTATAGATTAATTTCCCTGATGAGTATTGATGCAAAAATGAGATTACAAAAATATATCCTAAGAATCATACACTACGACCAGACAGGAATTACACCAGGAATGTAGGGTAAATGCAGTACTAGGAAAACTATCAATATAATTGACTACATCAATTTAAAAAAAAAAACAGGAATTATAGGATTATCTCAATAGATTCAGAAGAAGCTTTTGATAAAATACTATATCTATTCCTATTAAAAACACTTGAGAGCATAGGAATAAGTAGAGCTTTCTTTTAAAATTATGAGTTATATTTACCTAAAAGCATCAGTAAGCATTATCTTTAATAGGAATAAGCCTTCCCAATGAGATCAGAGTTGAAGCAAAGATGCCCAGTATCACTGTTATTATTTAATACTATACTAAAAATGCTAGATATAGAGATAAGAGAAGAAATTGAAGGACTTTGAATAGTCAAGGAAAAAAAATCATTCTTTGCAGATGATAAAATTAGTATAATTAAAGAATCCTAGAGAATTAACTCAAAAACTAGTTGAACTAATAATTTTAGCAAATTTGCAGAATATAAAACAAACCCCAATAAATCATCCGCTTTTCCACATATTACCAATAAAACAAGTGATAAAAGGAAAAATTAACATAGTGGTAGACAATATAAATTACTTTGAGTCTATATGCCAAGACAAATCCAGTACCTATATGTACACAATTACCACTTTTCATACAAATAAAGTCAAATCTAAACAACTGGAAAAAATGATCAATTGTTCACAGGTAGGTTGAGCCACAAAATAACAATGATAATTCTACCTAAATTAATTTACTTATTCTGTGTCATACCAATCAAACTACCAAAACAATTTTATAGAGCTAGAAAAAATAATAACAAAACTCTGGAAGAACAAAGATCAATAATATCAAGGGAATTAATGAAAAAATATAAAGGAAGGTGGCCTAGCCATACCAGACCTCAAACTGTATTATAAAGCAGTAATCATCAAAACAATCTGGTATTGGCTAAGAAACAGAGTGGTGTACAAGTGGAATAGATTAGGTACACAGGACATAGTAATAAATGAACATAGAAACCTAGTGCTTGATAAATCCAAAGATCCAAGATAAGACCTCGCCACTTGACAAAAGCTCTGGGAAAACTGAAAAACGGTAAGGCAGAAACTAAGTATAGACCAATATCTCATTCAGTACACTAAGGTAAGGTCAAGGTAGGCACATGACTTAGATATAAAGGGTAATACCATGAGCAAAGTAGGGGATCATGAAATAGTTTATCTGTCAGATATATGAATAAAGAAAGAATTTATGACCAAATGAGAGATTAAATTATGAAATATAAAATGGATAATTTTGGTTATATCCAACTAAAAAGATTTGCACAAACAAAACTAACACAGCAAAAATTAGAAGGAAAGCAGAAAGTTGGGGAAAATGTTGTAGAAAGTTTCTCTGATAAAGGCTTCATTTCTCAAATATAGGGAGAAATGAAACAAATTCATAAAAAAAAGTAATTTCCAAATTTACAAGTTGTCAAAGGATATGAACAGGCAGTTTTCACATAAAGAAATCAAAGCTATCTATAGTCATATGATAAAATTCACTAAATCACTATTGATTTAAGAAGTGCAAATTAAAACAACTTAATTTACCATCTTACACCTATCAGACTGACTAATAAGACAGAAAAGGCAAGTAATAAATGTTGGAGGAGATGTGGGAAAACTGGGACACTAATGTATTGTTGATGGAGTAGTGAACCGATCAAATCATTTTGGAGAGCAATTTGGAACTATAGCCAAAGGACTATAAAGTTATGCAAACCCTTCAATCCAGCAATATCACCACTAGGTTTGCATCCCAAAGAGATTTTTTAAAAAGGGAACTATTTGTGCAAAAATATTTATAGCAGCTCTTTTTGTGGTGGCAAAAAATTCGTAAGTGATGGGGTAGAGTCCCTCAACTGGGAAATATGATTGTCATGTAATGCTATTGTATTATAAGAAATGATGAGCAGGATGATTGCAGAAAACCCTTGAAAGACTTACATGAACTGATGCAGCGACGTGAGCAGAGCCAGGAGAACACTGTCCACAGCAATAGCCATATTATGTGATGATAACTGTGTATATACTAGCTGTTTTCAACAATACAATGATCCAAGACAATTCTAAAGGATTTTTGATGAAAAATGCTATCCGTCTCCAGAGAAAAAACTGATGGAATCTCAATGCAAATTGAAGCAAACTGGTTTTTTTTTTCATTTTTTGTGGAGTTTTTCTTTCGATAACATGCTTTCTTTCACAACATGACTAATATGGAAATACGTTTTGCATGAGTGCACATCAATAATGTATATCAAATTGCTTACCATCTCAAGGACAGAGAGAAAATAAAAAGAAAGAGAATTTGTAACTGAATTTTTAAAAACAATATTAAGAATAATTTATACATGCAATTGGGAAAGTAGTTTTTGAATTATTTAGTTGTTTTTAAAAAATTAGATTTCATTTATAATTTATCAAATTTACTTGATTCTTGATTTTATAGTTGCAAAAGTTTATCCAGCATTGACTATTTTAATTGCAATAGAATCAGACTCTCTGACTCTGGTAAAGAATGGCTGACCTTTATATTCATGTTTTCTTTACCCGAATATATTATATAATTAAAACCTGAACATATTATATAATCAAAACCATTATCTGAGAATGAAGTTCAAATATTTGCTGGAACATTGGAAGTCGCTTAAAGAATCATGAACTATGACTCAGAGTAGAAATGGGCAGTAGATTTGGAACTGATAATTTGATTTGCTCCTCATCTCCACTGTTTCTTTCCTATATCATACCATTTACATAAGATTTAGGGTTTGGGAGAAATCGTTTAATTTCACTAAACATGTTTTCTCATGTATAACAGGGGGAAATATCTTTTCTTCCATGCTATGAGAATGCAATTTAGTTATATTTTAAAAAAGTTTTGCAAATTGTACAGCATTATATAAATGAAAGGCTTTTACCTCCTGATACATTTTTTTAAAAAATATATTATTTGCCTTCCTTTTTATGGACACTTTCCTTCTAACTTGCATGAACCCATTTATTAACATGTTGTTTTCCCCTTTAAAATATAAACTCATTGAGAGAAAAAAAATCTGGTTTCATCATCATAGAAGGAATTATGGAGTGAGATGAGTGAGCTGCTGTTAAGTTGATTTTAATAACCCAGATAGCTTGTGTTCTTTTTATTTTTTTAATTGTTAAGCAAAAAATCAAAGAGAAAAGTTAGCCAGCTGTAGATTAGACAGGGACTTATAAACTTAATTATGTCCTTAAGACTCTCATGCTTTCCCTCCATTTTTCTTTCTCTAACGCAACCATCAGGGCATCTGGTACAGAGGATAGATCATTGGACTTGGAATCAGGAAGATTTGAGTTCAAGTGGCCTCAGACACCTACCTAGTAGTTTTGTGACCCCGGGCAAGTCACTTAACCTGTATTTGCCTCAATTCTTCATCTGTAAAATGGGGACACATTTCAGAAGGCAATGGAAACCACTGTAGTAACTTTGCCAAGAAAACCCCATGGATCAGATGTGAATGAATGACAACAAAAACAAAGCAACTACTTCTCTAATCTTATGATGTTATAACAAAGGCCATCTTAAAATTCAGTTAGGGCAAATAACATGTGATAATAATCAATTATGATTCCTAAAAAGTTATTAAAATAGACAGGGCACATTTTTTTATTTGCTCTAGTATGATTACATGTAGAATGCTTCATTTCCTAGAAATTCAGAGCTCTGGTCCTTCTGGATTTTAAATGAGACATAAGGCAGTTGATGGAAAGCATGAGTTTAAATGACTTCCATGAAATGTCATAAAAAAGTTATAAGAACAGGTTTTAAGATTCCAAGTGTACTATGCTGGTAGCCAGAAGAACTCCTTCAATTCTTATTCTCACTGCTAAATAGTTGTGTGGCCTTGGACAAGGTGCTCAAACTCTCTGTGTGCCAATTTCCTCACTTCTAATATGAGAAGGTTGGGCGTGAAGTTCTTCAAGATCTGTTTCACCTCTAAAGTTCTATGACTCCGTGGCATAATTTTTAAGGAATATTATATAGAATCACTGGTTAATCCAGGACATCTGAAATTATTTGTCTTCGGGTTGCATTGTAATACTTGGCATATAGTACCACTTAATGATTACTTATAGAATAAATTAATTTATAGATTCATAGCATCATCTTGACCAGTATGTTGTTTAGTCATTTGTGAGTACAACTCCTTGTGATCTCATTTCGGTTTTATTGGCAAAGATACTGAAGTGTTTTGCTATTTCCTTCTCCAGCTTATTTTGTGATTTGCTCGGTATCACATAGATAAATAGTGTCTGAGACCAATTTTGAACTAAGGAAGATAAGTCTTCCTGACTCCGGGCCTGGTCCTCTATGCACTACACCACTTAGCTGCTTGACAAAAATATAGACTCTAGGAACTGGAGTCCAAAAGTACTGGGTTCAAGTTCCTCTTCTACTACTTCATTCACTCATTCAGTTGTTCATTCATCCAAGAAGCATTTATTATGAATAGCTATATTCTAGGTCCTTTGCAAACACTGGAGAATGAAAGCAAAAAAGATATAACCTTTAACTTCAAGTAGCTTACGCTCTGTGGAAGGAAGAGAGATGTAACACACAGAAAGATCCATTAATAATAATTACATATATGAGTATATATAAATATATATATATTTGTGTGTACATTTACATATATAGCACATGCAAAGTATTTTGGAGAAGGGATCTTTTGTTAATAGTCACTCAGAAGACAAAGCAATTACACACAGTATTTCAACTGAATTTCACATCAACATGAAAGTTGGTAGGAAGAATATAGTTTCACTTATTTTATAGATGGACAAACTAAGTTTCATTGAGATAAAAATGTTCACGCAGCTAGTAAAAATGAGACCTTAGACTAAGGTAGTCAACTATCTTAAACCATTTTTATCTAATATTATTTACATTACATCATACTTTATTCTCTTTAGCAGATAAATAGTTCACTTTCCTTATGTTAATAAGTTTACAGAATTTATTCCTTCATTTATCCCAATCAAATATTTTTTCCTCTAAGATATCTTCTGGGAATAATATGTAGCAATTATATGGTTCCATTTTTGGAATACCAACTATTTTTTACCTTGTTTCTTTTTACGTTTGAATTCCAAGCTACTTCCCTCCATCCCTCTCAATCCTGCACCAGAGAAGGCTAACACTTCACATACACACACACACACACATATGAAACTATACAATGCATAGTTTCACATACCCCTTCTTTCTCTGGAGTAAAGGTACCTTGCAGTTAATTTGAATATTCATATAACTCATAGTAGCTTTGTCATTTACATTTGCATTTCAAACAATATTACTGTTACTGTGAACAACATTCTTTTGGTTCTGTTTATTTTACACTTCTTTATTTCATGCAAGTCTTTCCATGACATTTTTCCTAAAATCAACCTGCACATCAATTTTCTTTTCATAGCAGAGTAGTATTCCATTACATTCATATACCACAACTTATTCAGCCATTCCCCAATTGATGGCCATTTCCTCAGTTTCCAGTTGTTTGCTACCACAAAGAGAACTATTATAAATACTTTAGAGCATAGAGGTTCTTTTCCTTTTCCCCTGGTCACTTTGAGAAACAGACCCAATAGTGGTATTGCTAAGTCAAACATAGTAGCTTTTTGAATTCCCATTCCTTTGAGCAATCTTAGAAACCCACCAAACGTGTTTTCAGACCTTCAAAAGATTCTGTCCTTATTAAGCTATACCTGTTATGTATTTTAATGAGGATACAGTCCCAGTTCCCTGTGTTGAAGGTAGGCTGCATAGTTTGAAGGACCACAAATAAACTTCTTGTTCAGATTCATGCCCTAATTTTGCCATTAATTTGATCTATAAAGCACTTTGTGGTCTTCTGGTGATGGGAGGTTTCCAGTTTGTTTAGCTAGGAGTGCCAGTGGATAAAGTACTAAAACTTCTTTCTCTGGAAGTCCTGAGTTTGTAGCCAGTCTGATATATTTACTAGCTGTGTGATCTTGAGGAGGTCATCCAATTTTTCTCTGCTTCAGTTTCCTTATTTATGAAAGTGAGACAATGAAAGTCCTAACTTCTCAGGGTTACTGTGAAGATCAGTTGAGATAATATCTGTAAAAATATTTTGCACTTTATAAATACTATTATTGTTATTACTTAAATTGTAGTCTGGTAAAACATAGACCTTTTGAGGTTGGGGCCATAGACACAGAGGAGTGCCAAATCCCCCCAGTTCAGAGAACTAGGACTTAATGAGCAGAATTTTCACTGGGACCGGTAGTTGGCAATTTATTAACTTAGTTAACCATCAGTTATTTGAGGTTTCACTATACCTGAGTCTCACTTTAAAGAATCTTAGTTTTGGAAGAGAACTTTCATAGGTTATCTAGTTCAACGAGTAGCTGAACTCTTATAAAATGTGAGCTGCTTGAAGGAAGGGGATGTTCTGGTTGGTTTGTTTGGGGTTTTTTGGTAACGCCTTTGTATCCTTCGCACCTAAGACAGGTACTACTCCAAGCATGTAAAGACTTTCCCCAGAAGAATGAGAGGATGAGAACAATTTGTTCCAATGGTCATTAAGGCAGCATTAGTCATGTTGCATGGAAGAATTAAAATGAATGGGAGAAACCATGAGAAAAATCCAAACCAAACAAAACATCACCCAAGAGAAAATATTCTGCTTCATTTTGCTCGCCAATTTTCCCAAATAGTCTATATGGTATCGGAATTAACTGTTCTTTAAATGTCTGATAGAATTCACTTGTAAATCCATCAGGCCCTGGAGATTTTTTTCTTAGGGAGTTCATTGATCAATTCTTTTTTCAATTTCTTTTTTTTTCTGAGAGGGGATTATTTAAGTATTCAACTTCCTCTTTTGTTAATCTGGGCAATTTATATATTTTTAAATATTCATTCATCTTACTCATTGTCAAAATTATGACCATACAATTGGGCAAAGTGATTTCTAATTATTGTTTTAATTTCCTCCTCATTGGAGATGAGTTCACCCTTTTCATTTTTTATGTTGGTAATTTGGTTTTCTTCTTTCTTTTTTTAAATTAAATTGACCAAAATTTTATCAATTTCATTGGTGTTTTTTTCATAAAACCAACTCTTAGTTTTACTTATTAGTTCATGAGTTTTCTTCATTTCAATTTTACTAATCTCTCCTTTGGTTTTCAGTATTTCTGATTTGGGGAGTTTTCAATTTGTTCTTTGTAGAGTTTTTTCAGCTGCATGTCCAATTCATTGATCTCCTCTTTCTCTATTTTATTCATGTAGGCATGATATAAAACTTCCCCTAAGAATTGCTTTTGCAGCATCCCACAAGTTTTAGTAGGTTGTCTCATTACTGTCATTCTCATCAATGAAGTTATTGATTATTTCTATGACTTGTTGTTTAGCCTACTCATTCTTTAGGATTAGTTTAGTTTCCAATTAATTTTTGGTCTATCTTTTCATGGGCTTTTATTACATATAATATTTATTGCATTATGATCTGAGAAGGATACCTTGACTATTTCTGCCTTTCTTCACTGGTTTGTGAGGTTTTTATACCCTAGTACATGGTCAGTTTTTTCATATGTGCCATGTACTGATGAGAAAAAGGTATATTCCTTTCTATCCTCATTCAATTTTCTCCAAAGATCTATCATATCTACCTTATCCAGAGTTTTATTCACCTCCTTAACTTCTTTCTTGTTTATTTTAAGGTTAGATTTATCAAGTTCAGAGAGGGGGAGGTTGAGGACCCCCACTAGTATAGTTTTGCTGTATAATTCTTCCTGTAACTCCCTTAACTTCTCCTCTAAGAATCTGGATGCTACCATTTGGTGCATATATGTTAGTAATAATATTGCTTCATTGTCTATCATGCCTTTTACCAGGATATAGTTTCTTTCTTTATCTCTTTTGATTAGATCTATTTCTGCTTTTGCTTTGTCTGAGATTAGGATTGCTATCCTTGCTTTTTTTTTTTTTTTACATCAGCTGAAGCACAATATATTCTGTTCCAAACTTTTGCCTTTACCCTGTGTGTATCTCCTTGTTTCAAATGTGTTTCTTGCAAACATGTTGTTGGATTATGGCTTTTAATCCATTAGGCTATCCATCTCCATTTTATGAGAGAGTTCATCCCATTCACATTCACAGTTATGATTTCTATCTGTGTCTTTCCCTCTCTTCTGTTTCTTCCTGTTTATGCTTTTCATTCTCCCTTCTCCTCCACAACAAAGTTTTAATTTTTGACCACCACTTCCCTCAGTCTTCCCTCCCTTCTTTCAGCCTTCTCCCTTTTACTCCCCTTTTCCCTTACTACTTCTTCCCTGTCTTTTATCCTCCCCTCTCTTTTCTTTCCCCTTTCCCCTCCCACTACCTACTGGGCTAGTTAGATTTCTATACTTCACTGCTTTTGTAGTTCCCTCCTTGAACAAAATCAGATGAGAGTAAATTTCAAACAGTGCTCATCTCCGTCCTCTCTTTTCCTCTACTGTAATACGTTTTTGTGCCTCTTCCTGTGATGTAATTCACCTTTTCCTGCTTCCTCCTTTTCACATCTCTCATTAGAATCCCTTCGCACCCTAAAATCATATTTTTTATCATCATATCATTTAATTTATACCCACTCCCTCTATGTATATCCCTTTAAATATCATAATAAATATACAATTCTCAAGATTAACAAGTATAATCTTCCCTTAGAGAGATATAAACAGTATACCCACATTGAATTACAAGGTTTTTTTTCCCCTGTTTACCTTTTTATGCCTCTCTTAAGACTTGTATTTGAAGATCAAATTTTGTATTGAGCTCTGGACCTTTCATCAGGAAGGTCTGGAAATCCCTTATTTCATTGAATGTCTATCTCCTTGCCTGAAATATTATGCTCAGTTTTGGTGGGTAATTGATCCTTAGTTGTAAGTCAAGCTCCTTTGCCTTACAAAATGTCCTATTACAGTCCCTCTGATCTTTTAATGTAGAAGCTGGAAGGTCCTATTTGATTCTGACTGTAGTTCCTTGATATTTGAATTGTTCCTATCTGGCTGCTTGTAGTATTTTCTCCTTCACTTGATAGTTCTGGAATTTGGCAACAATGTTGCTTGGTGTTTTCAGTTTGGGATCTCTTTCAGGAGGTAAGTGGTGAATTCTTTTGATGACTATTTTGCCCTCTGGATCTAGGACCTCAGAGCAGTTTTCCTTGATGATTTCTAAGGAGATATAGTCCAAGACCTTTTTTTCATCCTAGTTTTCTGGTAGACCAATAATTCTTAGATTTTACTTTCCTGGATCTATTTTTCCAGGTTGTTTGTTTTTCTAATGAGATATTTTATCTTTTCTTCTATTTTTTCATTTTTTAAATTTGTTTGACTGATTCTTAAGGTCTCATAGAGTCCTTAGCTTTTACTTGCCTGATTCTAATTTTTATCAAATTGTTTTCTTCAGTTAGCTTTTGCATCTCCTTTTCTATCTGTCTAATTGTTCATTTTAAGGAGCTGTTCTCTTCAGAGTATTATTTTTTCATATTTTTAAAATGATTGGCCAGTCTCTAATTTGGCTTTTAACATCCTCAACTTTTCCAAGAATGCTCTTTGGTCTTGAGACCAATTCATATTCCCTTCTGAAGTTTCAGATGGGAGTACAGTCTCAATGCCAACCTCTTTGATCTTCATGTTTTGGTCCTTGTTCCCATAGAAAGATTCTCTGGTCATATCTTTTCTTGTTGACTTCTTGTTCATGATGATTGCCCTTTTCCTGGCTTTTAATGTGGAACTCTGCTTCTGGGGTACAGGGTCCTCTGTCCCATGGTTCTTGTGCTTAGAACTTGAGGTTTTGTGTATTGTGGCCTCTAGTACTTTCAGCTAGAAGCTAGCATGCTGCAGCTTACCTGGTGCTGAGCTGATTGGTGTGCAAAATCAGAGGCCAGGTGAAGTCTTTCTGAGTTTGCCTAGAGTTACCCTAGAGTTAGCTGAGTGAGGTGTTGGGGAGGGGTGTTCTGGCTGCAGGAGGTCCCCTCTTCTGAACTAGAGTAGAGGCAGGCTCAGCAGCTGGTGAATCCCTGTCTGCACTAATGTGTTCCCGATTCCCCTGGGGTCCTGGTATTGGCACTTATAGGCTTCACACCCCCCGGGGCTCAAGATCTCCTCCTGGTTCATTAAGGTAGGATTATATGGGACAGCTCTGGTCCTGCACTGGTCTTCAGCCACAGCAAGAGGGACCCCCTTTGGGATTTTCCTAGCCTCCCAGGCGGAGACTGTTTGCCCCTTCAGTTGATTCCACTATTCCAGGATTTTTCCTGGAGAAATATTCTGTTGAGTTTTTCAAGGTAACAATGGGAGGGGAAAGGCATTTATGGATTGCTCCACCATCTTGACTCCTGAAAGTTCAAGCAGGTGATTTACAGCCATTTAATCTGCAGACTAATCATCTCAGGAGTAGCTGCTGTTGTAACCTACGGTTCTGTGCTTCTTGCTCATTGAATTCCACTGGATTCCCATCCTAGGCTAATGTGTTTGAGAATTTGCACTGCTTCAGGCTGCCTTGCACATATTGCTTGACTTTGCTATGGCAAGGTCCACACTGGTACAGCCTATACACTGTATGCTCCTCCAGCCCTATGTAACAGATCCTTCCCATCAACATTCTAGGCTGGGGTGAAAATCTGCCAAACTGTCTCCTAGTAGATTCTGCCACTCTAAAATTAGTTCAGATTCTCTTTTTAGAGGTGTCTGAAGGAGTTTGTCTTAGAACTTAAGTGAGTACTAGCTATCATTCAGTCACTTTGGCTCTGCCCTCTGAAGCAAGAACATCTTAAGACAGGACTTTATACATAGCAGGTGCTTAATATCTGTTTGTTGAATTCGGTTGAATGAGAATTCCTTCTATCTGATAACCTTTGCTTGAAAACCTCAAGGGGAAGGAAATCCATCACCTCCGATACAATGTCCATTTTACTTTATGTAGCTGTAAATTGAAAGGAATTTCATTCTTATATCAGACATAATTGTTTTCTTTTCAAATTCTATCTACTTCTGCCTTCTGGGGTCAAGTAATGAAAGTCTATTCTTTCTTTCAAGTGGCAAATCTTCAAACACTTAAAGATGGCCGTCATGTTTGCCCTACTTCCTTAAAATGGTACTTACATGGCATATTTTCATAGCTTTCCACCAGCCTCTTTTATGGTTTCATTTACGGTACCGTTGACTGAGAAGATACATAATGACAAAAAGCAACTGTGAATTCACTAATATTTAAGTGAAATTTATTCATAAATCACACTGACCCTTACACATATCTGTAAAATAATATGTTTAAATCACATCATATACTTAGCTCGTAGAAGTGCTTATACCTCCAAGGTACCTTCCAACATTAAATTTCTGGCCCCATGAAATTTTTGTATTCTTGATATACAATCCTATGTACTAATCTTCATATACCCTTTAGCACCTTACCACAATACCACATACATAGAAGCAATATTTGTTTATTTAGGCAGGCTATGTTTTTTGTTGAAACTATATAAGGATTAAAGTAAAAATCCTTGTTGTAAATATAGTTTAATGAAACCCTTGTGATTTATCAGTTCTGTCCCCTCCCCCAACACTCTCTTTGGCCTACAACTTGGTACCACTGACCTTGACCAATTTTTACCAACACAAGTCAACAGGGAGAAAAGAAGAGTCCAGTGAACTGTGTATATAGGACTGTGTATAGCTGCTTAGGAGAGCAATCTGGCTGTGCTTCTGTTTAAACTTCTTTTTCTTGACTCCAGAAAATGTCTGTATTGCAAGAGATGAAAAAAAAAGGCAAACTTTAATTAATAATTAGAGTCTTCCAAAAGTAAAGTTCATTTGATATATACTGAATTTCTAGTCTTCAGAAAAGTCTGGATGACCATGAGTATCTTGTTCATGTACATGATGCTCCAAATCATATTTGACATATCTTTAAACTCAAAGATTTTATGGGGAAAATCTGTGTCTATATCCAACCTAAATTCTAAGGAACATTCTCAATTTTGGGGTCATAAAGCCTGCCTGAAGGTCAGAGTCTTTCTTTATCTCTCTGACAAATGGTCTCTATAACTAAAAGGCTGCCATGTGAAAGAATAATTAGACTTTTCAATGTGGCTGCAGACAGAAGGAATAAAAACAATGGTGGGAAAGAGCAGAGAGGCAGTTTTCAGGTCACTTCCTAATAATTTGGGCTATTGAGAAATGGAAAGGGCAGTCTTGGATGTTTTCAAGCAAAATCTGGTGGCCACTTATCAAGTATATTTTTTTGTAGACATGATTCATGTTTAGGTGTAAATTAGGTCAGATAGCCTCCAAGATTCCCTTCAATTCAGAGATAACACAATTCTGTACTTCATCCAACTGGCCAAGCTAATAGATTTAAGTAAGAGTAAATGTTATACAACATGCGTAGAGGCATGTGTGAGTCTTAGTACCTATCGCTATCTAGGAAGACAGGTAGATCACCCTATCAACCTCTCTAATTTCATTGCAGGTGCTCAGGCAGGAACTAGATGACCAATTATCTGTTTTACTTTTATTTTATTAATTTATGGAATAAAATAAGCATTTCCATAACACAGCATCATAAAAATGATTGCACATGAAACTGCAAGTCTATTATGTATAACTTGCTATTCCTTTTAAATATATAATAAAGTTTTCTTGTAAATTTTTTCTTACCTCCCCCCCCACATTAGAGATGACTACTATTAGACACAAATATGTGTGTGTATGTGTGTGTGTGTGTGTGTGTATGTGTGTGTGTAAAGTCATTCTATACACACTTCTATTTATCAGTTCTTTCTCTGAATGCAGATAGCGTCTTCCTTCATATGTCCTTTGTGGTTAATTTGGGTCATCAAAATGACTTAGTCACTCAAAGGTGGTCTTAAAACAATATTATTGTTACTGTATATAATATTCTCTTGTTTCTTCATTCTTCATTATTTCCATCAAGTTTATCCATGTTTTTTTCCCCTAAGATTATTGAGCTCATCATTTCTTATAGCACAGTAGTATTCCATCAAGATCGCATGCCACAATGTGTTCACCCATTCTCCAATTGATGGTTCTTTGCTGGCTACCACAAAGAGAGCTGCTATAAATATTTCAGAACGTATAGTGCTTATTTCCTCTTTTTCCTTAATCATCTTTGGAAAATAGACCAAGTAGTGATATTATTGGTGATCTTTTAAAGGGAATTCATATTTCCTCTTGAGTTTGAACTACAGTATCTCTGAAGGGAAAATTTCCTTCTATTTGACCATCCTGTGATCTGTTGATGTTACATAAATTCTTTTTGAAGGAAAAGTTATGGAATAATTTGTAAAATGGAGTCTGATGATTTTATTCTCCAGCTGGCAAGAAATATTGACATTGTTTCAAAGAACTCCTATTATTTAAAAAAAACATTATGGGGAATGTGTAATAATAAATCAAAATTTTTAAAGTATTGTCATTTTGTTTTTCTATGACCTTCATTTCTCCGTTTCATCTCTCTTCTCAGTAAGCTCTGTCTTAAGAAAATTTTAAAAGGAAGAGTATTTCAGCAAAACTTACCAACATTTCAACCATGCACCAAGGACATTCCACAGCCATACTCTTCTATCTCAGCAAAAAAGAAAGAGAGATGCATTTTATTGTCTTCTCTCTGAGGCCAAATTTAGTCATTATAATTATTTAGTGGCAACAAATTTATTTTTAATTTAACTTTTATCTTTTTATATCAAAAGCAAGTTAAGAAATTAAGAGAGTAGGGAGATGGAAAATGTAGAAAGGAAATGGAGTAACATGTTGTTGATGGAAATGTACATTGGTGCAATCTTCCTGGAATAGATCGGGCAATATTCCTTACTAGAAGAGCCATGGAACCGGCCTTTGACCTGAAAATTCAACGCTGGACACAAGTAGTTAGGCCATAGCAGAAGGAAAAAGTAATGATTTGTTGAAAGATGTTTCCAGCTGTGCTATTTTCAACAAGGAAGTGAAAGCCCAGACATGAAATGGGTTGTCCAGTGTGTTGAGTTGTCCAATGTGGACTCATCATCTTGGGACCTTAGACAACTCATTTTCTCTTTCTTTATCAAGGGAGAGAGTCGATTTCTACTACCAGAATTCTTCAGGCAGAGTCTGAGAGTCTGATGAGCTTGACTCCTATCTGAAATCATTTCTGACTGGCATTCTATCAGCCCTGAATTTTCAATCTTATCCATTTAAAAAAAATCATATTTTTCAGTGGCATCTTTTAATCATTCAAAAACTCCAGCAATTGTTTCCTAAAAGTCCACTTTAAAGCTTAGTTCCTACTTAATTAGTACATGGGTAAGCTATATAGAAATAGGAGTTCAAAGTCTAATTACATAAATTTCTTTCCACATTGAAGGTGGGAAGAATTTTCGAAGTAGGGAATAATTAAAATCTTTGTGAGTGTGCATAATTTTTTAAAAAATGACTTTACTAATATTTAAAAGATTGTCATGGGAAAATTTGACTGACCTTGCTTGACTGCTAAGACAACTGAAATGGGGTGTAAGTTGTAGAAAGGAATACTGTAACTCAATAAGAGGAAGAATTTCCAAAATTAGAGCTGTACAAAAAGGGAATAAACAACTTTGTGAGGTAGTAAGCTCCCTATCATGGGAGGTATTCAAGTAGAGGTGAGGTGAGCTGGATCTTCTCCTTATACTTGTGTGACTTTTGCTAAATAGCTTTCTTTATATTGGCCTTAGTTTCCATAGCTGTATAATGATCATGTTGAATGAACAAATAAAGCATTTTAGACTAGGAACAGGCCTCGAAGCTCATTTAATGTCCCTTCTCCATCTTGTCTTCTGCCCCTATTTTAGAGTTGAGGAAACAAGTCCAAAGAGAGGAATAAGGCAAAGATATCACCCATTTAAGTATTTGTTAGAGCACTAAGACTCAAAACTAAGCCTCCCTGACTCCCAGTATGGCACTTATTTTCCCTATTTGTGTAACCGAGCCTTTTACTCATTTTTTTGTTTTGTTTTTATCGCTCATTCTTGTAATTTGTTCTGGAACTATGATTTCATTAGAACTCCAGGTGAGGAAACTACCTCCAGCAATGCAGATCTGCAGCCACTCTGTAAATTTTCATTTTGAGACAGTTTTTGCCTGGAAACAGTGAGAGGCTGTGGCTCACTCAGAGTCACGCAGCTCTAGTGTGTCACAGGCAGAATGTGAACCTAAATCTTCATGACTCATAAGAAGCCCCTCTACTTTTGTAGATCTCATGCATTTAGAATGTATAACAGTCTCCAGAATAAATAACACAAAACTAAATAGACACAAACACCCACAACTATGGAAAAGTAAAAGTGCATCTTATCTAAAAGGCTGTCTTATCTAAAAGTTTACAGGTTGCTTGAAACCAAGGAAAGAAAGGAAAGAAACCTCTGAAATTTACAAGATGCTCTCATGAGGTCATCTGTCTGTGTTGAAATGAAGGCAGTCATAGGAAGTTTGCCAGGGACAGAGGCTTGCCTGTGTCTGTAGAACCAGGTGAAGTCATATGACCCATGTAATTAATGTTCTCTTTGGAGTACCAGGGAAGGCTCTGTGTGGGGCTTGACTGTGTGTGTGGCTGTTTATATAAGATTAAACAGGGAGAGGCCCCTGGGTCTCCAGAAGTTACCTCTAACCTCTCTTCTGGTCCGTTTGCACTTAAGATCATAGAACCGGTACCCAAGTTCGGTTGAGAAGGGATGAAGCATCCCTACCATCATCTTGATTTACGTTTCTCATTTGGGATATTATTTCGGGAAATAAGGAAAACCTACTCCCACCTTAGTAGACGCACACGAATCCCACCGTCACACACACACACACACACACACACGTCCCCTAGGGAGGTTCCTCCCATCCTTCAGCCACAGCATCATCCAGGGCCCCTGGAATTAATTGGGAATTCACTCTCATTATTTCCTAAACAGTGCCATCTTCTGGTCACTCGGAGTCCGCACGCGACCGTCTGGAAGGAGCAGTGGGGCGGGGGTGGGGAAGTGACCACGCCGAGGAAGTCGCCAGGTCGGGGGCACCGGTTCGGGCGATTGCACAGCGGTGTTCGCAGATACCAGCGCCCAGCCTCTCGGCTGCTCCTGTTCGAGGGAGGCATGCAGGAAACGAGGGGCAGTGGACGAGATTTCTGCCGCAATGGCTGTGATTGTCTTGAAGCAGGCAGACCGTTCCTCTTCCTTTCGTAGAGAGATTTTTAAAATAGGCGCTGTTTTAACATTTTTATTTGGGTGGGATGGCGAGATTTAACAAAGTGTATTGTACTTAGCTGATCATAATTCTGACTTTCTCAACTCGCTCAACTCTGCTAATTAATTCGGGGAGTGGGTGGGTGGAAGACTTTCCCTCTCGTCCTGAATTTAGATTCAGTATCTATCAGAGAAAGGGGGTGGGGGTGGGGGTGGGGCGTGCATTGTCGGGGTAAGGGGGGACTGAGAGACCAGCAGGAAGAAAGTCAAGGGTTGGTATTAAAGGGTTCTTGTCACTACCTTTCCTTCTGACCCTCAACATATATATATATATATATATATTATAATTATAAACATATAAATTTACATATATGAGTACATATACATATATACGAATGTCTATATGTTTATGCATATATGCATCCTCCCCCCATCCATACAGCCCAATCTTTGAATGGAATCATTCCCCACTTCTCCCCCTCCCTCCCCTTAAAAAATCTTATCAGAGTAATGGTCCATGCAGTTCAGACACAGCTAAATTTTTTTTTTCTTTAAGTTCAGATTGTTGTACATGAAGAGGAAATCAGGTGGTGCTAACATGTGCGCATTGCATTTCTTTGCAAACTTTTGCAATTAAATTAAATGAATTCATTGGAGTTTGAACTGGTCCCAAAACTAAGTGACTTTGAATGTGCAGCTCTCTCTCTCTCTCTCTCTCTCTCTCTCTCTCTCTCTCTCTCTCTCTCTCTCTCTTTCTCTCCCTCTCTCTCCTCCCTCTCCTTCCTCTTTTCCTTCTTCCCTTCTCTGTCTTCCCTCCCCTCCCTCTTCCCCACCCGCCCTCCCCCAACACACCTCCCTACTCCACTCCCCTCACCCCCACCCCCATCCTCCGCCCTATTAAAACAACCAGCAAGTCTCACTTGTTAAAAGACCCCCTCAAGTTGGAGAAGGCAGAAAGGCAATAGCAGGAAAGAAAGTCAAGACGTCTGGAAAAAATTACCCAGTCCCTACTCTGAGAAGCTCATTGAACTAGGGACTTGAACTGGCCGGCATCAGCCAAAGAAGACTTTCTCCTGATGCTGCACATCTTGGGACGACTTCTGCTGACTCTTCAATGAGAGCAGCTTTTGAAACTGAAAGGATACTTTCTCATATACAGAGCTGGGTGCAGGAGGGGGAAAATTAGTAATTTATTTTAAGGGCACAAGCAATACACGTCGAGAGTTTGAGACCCGACGCTGAATTTAAATAAGTACAGAGAATAATAATTACAGTATCCACTAAAAGTGGGAAGAACAGTGCATCTTAGGGTTTCTACAAAACCCCTCTTTTTAATGTTATTTTTTATTTTTTTAATTTTTTTGGCCGGCCGTCTCAAATTCATCTGATCTCTTATTACCTCAATTTTGGGAACTGCTCACTACCAACCCACTGGGACCACACAGCAGGCTGAAGAAGACCTTTATGACCAAAAACTGAACAAGGTAAGTTATTTATGGTGGCATTTCAATGCATAGAACGAGACTGAAATAAAACAGAGATAGGCGGGAGATATGTAAGTCTAGAAATCCCTGTATGCTTGTATTTATTTATTTTATAAAACCTTAAGACAATGTGGGACCTTGAAAGTTTGTAATCAAAAGAAAATTTCAGGTAACTTTTTTTAAAGTGCATTTTAGGTTAAGCTAATCATTTTTTTCACCCCCACCCCATCGGAGCCCCCTTAGATAAATCCCCTTTTAATGGAGGCGCAGGTACCTAGTTTAGGAGGGAGGGAGGGAGAGAAAGAGAGAGAGAGAGAGAGAGAGAGAGAGAGAGAGAGAGAGAGAGAGAGAGAGAGAGAGAGAGAGAGAGAGAGAGAGAGAGAGAGCCGCTTGTCTCAGGACGGAGTTTCCTATCTTTGTCTCTTGGGAGCTGGGAAATGGCTTGCAGTTTAGGAAAGGAAAAATCCCAGTCGGAGAGAAAAGCTGCCATTGACAGCCCCATTCCTTCCCCACTGCTCCGGTCCTCCGGTGTATCCTTAGTATCTTTCCTCTGTCACTAGTTCTCCGCTTGCCTTTCCCTCGGCGGAACGTAAAGGGTTAAGCGAGCCTGGTCCTCAGCTCTGGGGAGCAGGGATCCCGGCGAGGGAGGGAGGGCCCCAGTGCCACCTCGTCTGTTCGCGGCAATGCGCGACCCGGCGGGGGCGCAGCCACTCCCACCCTCCTTCCCCTAGCCTCCCTCCTCTTCCTACCCCCAGATCAAACCGCGGGGACTCAGCGGCTTTCTTTGGGAGCATCTGTTCTTTCTGCTAATGCACATCTGGCCAGGCACCCTTAGAGGGGAAAGGAGGAGGTGGTAGCATGAGCTTGCTGGCAGGACCAGCGCCTGTCCGTTAGCTGGGTCCGTTCTCCGAGCATGCCACTGTGCCCAGAGAGCGAGCCTAGCTTTGGGAGCGCTGAAGGGCTAGGCGTCCTGGGGAGCCCACCTTCTCATACTCGGTGTGCTAGTCGGGGCTGGGGGCTGCGGGGATGGTTGGGCTCGGGACTGGGGGCGAAGCAGACAGCGGGGCGGCGGTGGGAGCCAGGGCCGGAGCCTGGGAAGGGCTTATCCACACCTTAGACTGGACTCGTCCCGCTGTTCCCGCCCAGCATCCGTCCGAGGAGAGCGCTCTCCAGCAGGCGTCCCTGGAAGCGGGAGGGCGGGTCTGAAAAGTGGGCTGTGCAGCCCGAGAGAGACTTTGGTGGAGCCCGGGAACCACCCCGAGGGGGCCGCGCTGAAAAGATAATTAAGGCTTGGGAGAGCGGGGGCCGTGACTGGCTGGAGAGGGGAAATGAGGGGAGGGCCTACCAGGGCGGCTCAGGTTACACTGCCCCCACCCCAAAGCCTGGGCTGGGCACGTCGGTGCCAGCCGGGCCCGGCACAGCGCAAAGGCAGCGGCCGGAGCCGGAGGCTGAGCAGTATTCTGCGCTCCCCCAGCAGCGGCGCGGGAATAGTGAGGCTCGCTCCCGAACAGCCCCCTACCCTACCAAACCCACGTGGCAGGGCAGGGAATGCCTCTGACGTCACATCAGGGGGAGATGTGACGCAATAGAGCTGAAGGAGCCTGATTGGGTCAGAGGGGCTTTCCCAAGCTTGATGGCTGAGTGCGGAGAGCTGCGTCTCAGAAAGGGGAAGAGACTGCGTTCTGAAAGGCTAGAGAAGGAGGAGGTTCTTTATTTGAAATGCAATTAGGTTTGTTTTAGGGAATGAATAGCCTAGCTTCAGGGAAAATAGCTTCCAATTTCCTTGGTCATGTCCAGACTGTGTGTCTCAGATTTCACAGAGCCCTACAGCCATGTAGAGAGACTTTGAAGGAATTAGATTGAGATTTTCAAATGACACTTTTAAGGTTAAGGTACTCTAGGTTTTTGGCAAAGTCACACCAAATGTCACTTACAGATGCCATCTTTCAAAGTTAGTTCAGTCAACTGTAATGCTAACTAAAGGTGGCAGGGTTGGGGGGGAGAGGCTGTATATGATTTTTATATCATTTAAATTTTATTTCAAATGTTGCACCAAAGAATCAATCAAATAATTTCTTATTTTTGAAACTTTCCTGGTTTAAATATTCTCAGGTCGATATCATGTCTGGTTTTTTTTTGACCACAGTCTCCTCAAGAGGCTGACAAGATTACACACACGAAGTCCTGTGTTTCAAAACCTGTAGCTATTCCTGCATAATAACCGTTGACTCAATGCAGGCTTACCTGGTTGTTTTCCTTTGACATATGAAGATATGTATATACATTATAAACATAAATATATGGATTATGTACATTATTTAAAATAAGTTAGTATTAAGGAGTACACACAAAAAAATGAGTAGTGGAGTATATATTTAGTGATAGCAATAGGAGAGCCCTTTATGGTGAAAATCCTTCCATTAAGTCAGTGGAAAAGACTCACAAAGAATCCAAGTTCTAATCTTAACTCAGTGTTGTCTGTACCTCTCATTAGCTGCCTGACCTTAGAAAAGGAATTCTATTTCTCTAATCATATATAATCTCCTTTCTCTGTAAAATGAAGGGATTGGAATGGATGTCCCAAGGTCCCTTCCAGCTTGTGAAATACTTTATCTTAGGGTGATACATTCTGGCAGCTTTCACCAAAAGGAACTATAATTTGAACTACGACCTCATCCTAGGAATAAAGTTGACTTTTATTTGCATATCTCCATAAGGTTTGCAAAGTGTTTTATATCTATTATTTCATTTTATCCTTAGAACAGTCAAGTGAGGTATGTAATATGGATATTATATAGAGTGATGGACCTGGAATCAAGGAGACTCATCTTTTGGAGTTCAAATCTGGCCTCAGACACACTTACTGGCTGTAGGACAAGTCACTTAACACTGTTTGTCTCAGTTTTCTCATCTGTAAATGAGCTGGAGAAGGAAATCACAAAACCTTTTCAGTATCTTTGCGGAGAAAACACCAAATGTGGTTACAGAAAGTCGGACATGACTGAAAGCAACCGAATAACAACAAATGCTTATCCATCACCCTTCGGTGAAAAGAGAGTTGCATAGGAGACATAGGATCATAGATGTAGAGTCAGAAGTTAATTTACTCCAATTACTTAAAAGCAAATTAGCGCGACCTCATATTACAGATTAGGAAACTCAGACCCAGAGAGGTTGTGACTTGCTCTAGGTTACATAGGTAATAAGCTACAGAAGCAGGATGTGGACCTAGATCCTTTTAGGATCCTAGAGCCATAGACTGGAAGTCAGGAGAGACTTCAGAGGCTTCTTAGTCAGGCCCCCACCCCATTCCATTTCATAGGTGGCATTGTGAATGATGAGAGAAAAATTAGAATTCAGTTCCTCCGATTTCAGAGCCAATACTCGTTCTACTCCGTTGATACCACAGAGTTTTCCCTTATCAGAGGAACTGGATCCACATCCTTGCTCTTCAACCTAGGTGTCCAGAGTTCTAACCCCATCTTAGTTACTTATTAGCTGTGTGGTCCTGGGCAAGTCACTTAATTTCACTCAACTTCCCTTTTTTATTTTTCCTCATCTGTAAAATGGAGATAATAATCACACTTACTTTGCAGAGTTGTTCTAAGGATCAAAAAGAGATAACAGATAATACCTAACATTCATGCAGTGCTTACTATGTGCCAGGTACTTTACAATCATTAAACCTCTTACTCTATCCACTCTACTACCTAGCCAACCCATTGTAAACCTGAAAGTGCTAATTATTAGTTAAATCTGTGAGGATGGCAATTTATAGTAAAATTAATAATGATGATAAGAATGATAATAGTAGCTAATATTTACATACATAGCACTTTAAGTTTTGAAAAGTATTTTATAAATATTTCATTTTATCCTCGCAGCAACCCTGAGAAGTAGGTACTATTATTATTTCCATTTTACAGATGGCATATCTGATAGACTGAGGCAGAGGTTAAGTATGTTTCATGGAGTCATGCAGCTGAGATAGTATTTGAATTCAAGTCTTCCTTCTTCTAGGTCCGGTGTAGCACCTAGCTACAATTCTCCATAAACCTCAGTTCTTTTTGTTTTGGGTTTTTTTTTTTTTTTTTGGTTTTCTCCTGTGCAAAATAAGAAGGTTGGATTAGATGATTTATGAGAACCCTTCCAACTCAAAATATATAACTTTCATTTAAAAGATGAGGAAACTGAAGCAAAGAGAGGTTAAGTGACTTGCCCAGAGTAAAACAACTAATAAATGTCAAAGATGTTGACAGTGACATTTGAACTAAGGTCTTCCTGGCTATATGTCTAACACCAGAACCACTCTATGCTATTGCCTCTGACTCCAAACTACAGAGATTCAATGAAACATTGACAGCGGAACAAATTTTTATATAAGTACTAGCAAAGCAAAAATTGGGTTCACTTAATAAACAGCCAGTTGCTAAAATACTGAAATCACATTTATAATGTTAAAGGTCAAGTTTCCCTCTGAAAATTCCCAAATAAAAGAGAGAAAATATTAGGCAATAAGGTGACTGAGGTCTCATCAGATATTTTCTGGCCAAATGACTATAGCCTAAAGAGAGGAGCCAATTTTCAAATTGCATCAGTATATATTTCCACAGCCCATTTCCTTCTTGGCCAAAGTTTGCAAAGGAATCCCCTGAACTAGCAGTAGTAATGGTGTAGTAGTAGTAGCAGTAGCAGCAGCAGTAGTAGAAGTAGCTGTAGTATACTTACATTTACATAAAACTTTAAGGTTTACAAGTAAACCACATTCCTTCACAACAATCCTTTGGAATAGGCAGTACAAACATGATTAATAATATTTTATGGATTGAAAAAATTGTGCTTTGACCAAGGTTACAAAGAGCTCTTCCTGCCTTTCCTCAGGACTTTATCCACACCTGACCCTACTTGACTGACCTCCTGTCTCAACCACTTACCTTTCTTAGCATCATTTTCCCTATTTATAAAATCAGGATAATAATGCCTATAGTACCTTCCTCATAGGGTTGTTTTCATGCTCAAATGAGGTCATGTATGTGAAACACTTTGCAAATTTGAACATATGGGTGTATATATACATATATGTATGTGTACATAGTGTTTCTGCAAGACTATAAAGGCAAACATTAATGTGATAGCAGTATGAGCTGTGAGTTGTTTTATATACACATATGCATTTGTACATATATGTATGCATAATATATAGTAATTTATATGTTTGGAGAGAGACAGAGACGCACACAGACAAAGAAAGAGACAATGTGGGGGGAGGGAGACAGAGAGCTGGCTTGAAGTAGGAAAGATCTGAGTTCAATTCCCCTCTCTGACATGTGGCAAATCACTTAAAATCTCAAAGCCAGTAGGTAACTCTAAGACTACAAGTAACAGTACAGTCATCAATCTGCATTGTTAGAAAGTTCCTCAATAGGAGCTTCCAGTGCTGAAGAAATCAAATCACAGATCCAATAAAAAAAGGAGGATGTATGAATGTACACACATACACACACACACACATATAATGTATATTTGTGTATGGGTGTGAAACATGGGGAGCTAGGTGGTGCAATAGATAGAGTGCTAGATCTGGAGTCAAGAAGACTCATCTTCCAGCCCACAAATTTGACTTCAGACATTTAGTAGCTGTGTGACCCTGGGCAAGTTACTTAACCCTGTTTGCCTCAGTTTCATCATCTGTAAAATAAGCTGGAGAAGGAAATGGCAAGCCACTCTAGTATCTTTGCCAAAATGGGGTCACAAAGAGTCCCATGCTACTGGACAATTGTGTTAAAGTACCCACATTTTGAAAACCACCCATCCACCCTCCCCCTTTAGGATTTATGTAAGGAGGCATGTAGCCCAGTTTCTGTCTTCCTTTCCTTTGTAACCACAAATTGCCCCACTACTCTGAAGCAATCATACTATATTCTGCTGTCCTTTACTCAAAGAAGTCTTAACTAAATATAGACTCTGGGTAACTTGCAGGTAGCTCTGAAATTCTTATCCTTTACTCAATAGCTGTCTTCAGCAGCCACAAGATGCCTCAATTTGGGTGCTTAAAAAAAGTCTAGATATAACAGACATCCTGCTTATTCAGAAGCTCTGCCTTATCTTCCTCTGATGCTTTGTTACCTTGGACAGTCCTCCCATTCCATTCATTCATCTGGGCACAGCCCTTGCTGTGTAGCTCAGAGCAGGCTCACATGACCGCAAATGGCCAAAGCCAGGGAGCTCCAACAGCTGTACAGCAGACAACTCTTTGACTGGACGACTTCGATATGGCTTAGCTCTTCTTTCTTCTTGCCAAACCTGCACTACACACATACAGCTCAATTACCTTTGCTTCAGGATGTTCGTCTGTAGTTAAATCAAGAAAGCAAGTTCTTGAGTCCCCATCATGTGCCCTACACCCAGCAAGCCATGAGAGAGGTACAAAGTAAGTATGCTCACTTGCTGACCACTTTCCTGGAGAGGCAAAATTCAGGATGCATAAAGAAATTAGATCAATGAAATCTTCATATGTGTGGTGCTGAAATAAGGGCAAGAGCAGTTGGGTCTCTGGAAGAGAACAGTGTATATCTGGAGTAGAATTAGAGAATGAAAGAATTTTAGAAGTAGAAGGAACTTTAGTAAGATCTGGCTTCTTGAGGGATTTGAACTGGACTTAGAAGGATTAGCTAGGACTTGGATAAGAACAAGGGAAAAGGGAAGGCATTCCAGGCAGGAAGCAAATAGGCCATTGATGTTGGGGAGAGAATTCCTGAATCAGGTAAGTAGTTGGACAGGATGGCTTCTGAGATCCTTCCCATCTTTCTAAGATGCTGTACTTATCTGAGATTGGCTTGGGCTTGGAGAGTGTTGGGAGGTAAAGCTAAATCCGTACAGTAGAATCAGATTCTGGAGGAACTTCAAAGAGAAAGCATTCGTTCTGTTTGCAGAGGTTAGGGACTACGTGTGTGGTTCATGGCATAAGCTTTCAAGCTAGGTTGACATGGCGGTTAATTTTGCTGAATTAATTTTTTCTTCTTACTTGTTTTCTTCTTTGTTATAAGGGATGGCTTTCTGAGTAGAGGAGATAAACATATTTAGAAATGCAGGTGTTGTGAAAGCAAAAGATAAACTGTGTTTTAAAAGATAGATGTAGGATTTTTAAAACTTGCTATATAGGCAATAGAGAACTTTTTGATAAAAGATTCATGAAAAGGAATGGCATGGTGGCAATGGAATAAGAATGATCAATTCCGTCAGTCAATCAGTATCTATTAAGCTGTGTCAAGTACTGTGCTAGGTACTTGGGATTTGAATATGAGAAAAAAAGAAAGACCATTTCTACCCTTAAAGAATTTAAAGTGAAGCTGCAAATTGGGAGTTTGGGAGGTGGGGGTGGGAAGGTACTCCATGAGGGAGGGGATACTAGTGGTGAAGTCAGTCAGAAAAGTTCCACAGCAGTCCAGCCAGGTGAGAAATGAGGAATAATATAATACCAGTTAGTTAGGAAGACAACCTAAAATCCTGGTGTACAGTCTATCAAGAAAAAAAGAGGGAGTTTGTTAAAAGGGCAGAGGTGTTGGTATCATGCAAGGGCACTAAACTTGGGAATTAGAAGAATCTGGATTCAACTTCTGAATTCCCAAATTATAAGCTGTATACAGGTTTGGGCAAGTCACTTATCCTTTCTGAGTCTCAACGTCCCTGGCTATAAAATGGGGATAATGATACTTGGAACCAGGAAAGCACTTCCTAATCTGTAAATTTCTAGCTAAAAGTCACTATTTTAATATTTACTAATAGTCCCCTGAGTCTGAGAGGGACAGTAGAGTTGAATGTTTTCCATCTATGAAGCATATTGAGGGCACTGCATTTGCATAATAGCCCTCCCTCTGCTCTCAGTCTTGGGGCAGCTGACCAATGTTGTCATATTGAATATCAGATTAGAGCCTCACACCAGGGTTATACATCCATGCAAATAATACAGCGAGTGCCTTTCCTTGAATTAAAAACAGAACTCTATTTAATTTGACCTTTGGCTAGACATTAGTGCCAAGCCGGCATGACCATGAGGAAGAGAACCCACTGGAAGGTTTCGACTTCTAATGAAGTAAAGTTTTTGACAGACTTAGGTTATGTTACTGAGCAGTTACATGTAGGTGATGAATGTCTGATTACTCTCTACTCTCCCTCTCAATGATCTGAGATACCTACCCTCAAATATATTATATTAGCACATATTACATTATTATAGTCATATCATATTATTTTGTATTATATTATATCATGTTATCATATCACACCACACCACATATTATATTATATCATATCATATCATATCATATATCATATCATATCATATTATTATCCTTCAACTTACCAGGCCAATCAATGAGTTAAGGCAGTGAAATCATTATCAAATGAGATATTTCTAAAGCACTTAGCACAGTGACTGGCAAATAGTACCTACTTAATAAGTGCTTCTTTCCTTTCCCCTTGCCTTTAAATTGCAAACATGGAAGTATCCTAGTGCATTTGAAAGAATTCTGGATCAGATGACCTGGGCTCAAATCTTACCCCTGCCCTTTATTACCTATGTGACCATAGATAAATCAAGTAACTTCCCTCAGTCTCCCTGAGTCTCAGTTTAATCTTTGTATCCTGGGTAGGGGTTCCTTCCCAATCAGGAACTATGCTCAAGAGATTATCATTCTTTGAGTTCCCCAAATTCCATCCCACCCCTCTCCTAACAAGTGATTGCCTCATGTGACCCACCATTTCAGGCAAGCCCAGCTTTGCTTCACTCAATACTCCATGGCCTTTTCATGTACTCATCATGCTCTCTCCTTCCAGTCCAGCAACCACTATCCAAGTAAACTTGACATTGTTCCTAGATGGACGGATGGATCTGCTCCGCTTTGGCTCCATTCATCCTTCCTGTAACTTCACACAGATGTATTATCTCTCTAGAGTAGAGTATGAGCTCCCTTAGGGTATAAATTGTCTGGTTTTATATTTGCATTTCATTGTGTTTAGTATCTGGCTTAGAATCAGAAAGACCCAAGTTCAAATTCTGTCTCACACCTTTAGTAACCATGAGACTCGGGGCAAGTAGATTAATTTCTGCTTTGCCTCAGTTTCTTTATCTATTTCATGTGATCAGTTGTTTTTCAGTCACGTCTGACTCTCTGTGACTCCATTTGGGATTTTCTTGGCAAAGATGCTGGAGTGGTTTGCTATTTCCTTCTCCAGTTCATTTAACAGATGAGACTGAGGCAAACAGGGTTAAGTGACTTGCCCAGGATTACATAGATCGTAAGTGTCTGAGGCTGGATTTGAACTATGAAAGAAGAGTCTTCCTGACTCAAGGTCCAGGACTCTATCCACTGCTCTACCTAGTTGCCCTTCCTCATCTATTAAATTGGGCTAATAATGGCATCTACCTTGCTGGTTTTGAGAATAAAATGATATATTTGTAAAAGAAAAAGCTTATCACAGTGCCTAACACATAATTGGTGCTTATTAAATCGAATTTAAATAATATTCTTTCTTCCTTCTTATAAAAAGTGAAAAGATTGGAGTAAATCATCTTCTATCCCTAAATCGATGGTCTATGATACCCGCAAGGGGAAAATATGCATATATTATCTCTTTTGTGTAACTCAACAGACATTATTAACTGACTATCCTGTCTTGTGCAAGCTAGGAATACCAAATCAAGAAATAATACAAGGGAAAAGTAGGTGCCTCAGTGGATAGAGCACTGCCCCTGGAGTCAGGAAGACCTGAATTCTAATCCGGCCTCAGATGCTTGACACTTACTGGCTTTGGGACCCTGGGCAAGTCACTTAACCTACACTGCCTCACCAAATACATACATGCATGCACATATAAATACACACACACACACACACACACTCAGCCTCTGTCCTCAAAGAGCTTACACCCTATTGGGGAGCGGTAATACTAAGGTACTACATATATGCAAATAAGTTAA
This sequence comes from Bettongia penicillata ogilbyi, assembly GCA_023548195.1. Taxonomy (NCBI): domain Eukaryota; kingdom Metazoa; phylum Chordata; class Mammalia; order Diprotodontia; family Potoroidae; genus Bettongia; species Bettongia penicillata. The sequence continues at coordinate 624,001 of JAJHZJ010000362.1, forward strand.
ATTAATATACTTGCCTAGTTATCTCATCACCAAGCTCCCTAAGGAACAAGAAGACAAAACAGAAGATAGATTTGATGGGGAAACAAGGACCAGGAAATGTTGAGAATCAACTCAGTCATTAATTTATCATCATCATCATTATCATCATCTCTTCATAGAGTTCAGTAGACATGGTCTAGTTATGTAATTTCAGTATCCTTTTCTATTTAATATTTTGTGGATTATTGCACAGGTTGATAAAACAATCACTTTCATAGCTGAAGAAAAGGGTTAGGGTATGTTCACTGAAAAACTCATTCAATGAATTTCAAGTAGCAGAAAGTAGCAAAGACATGACAGTTAACTTATCCTGTTCCCCCATAACTTTGATCTCTCTTCTAGGTCTCTTTATTTGGAAAGCTTTTCATTTCTTGAATCTAGGAGATTATGAGTATGATGATATCTATGAAAATTTAAGTATGCATAAATCAATATTATAACTGTGTAATTGATTGTATGTAAATATACAACGGCTGTGAACCAATGGTCTAGCTCCAGTAGAGTTTATTAGTTGAGTTCTATAGGATATTCTGAGTTCTGTATTTGTAGTATAAAGATTTGTACTTGATTAACAGATCAAATCTATACCCTATGAACCCATGAAAGTACTAAGTAAATGGCACCTATTCTTGTAATATTATGGCTCAGTACTTAGGCTTTGGCTACAGGAGGGATAGATATATACCTAATGATTCATCTCAATTCCACACTCATTGTTGATACAGCTCAAAGTAGGGGGGGATAGAATGGGGAGTATTTATAGAGGCCTTCCTAATTATGTATGCCTACCAAGTAGCTGGGTAGCTAGGTGGAGCAGTGGATAGAGCACTAAATCTGTGTGAATTCAAATCTGACCTCAGACACTGGTAGCTGTGTGACCTTGAATAAGTCACTTCACCCTGTTTGCCTCAGTTTTTTCATCTGTAAAATGAGCTGGAGAAGGAAATGCAAAGCACTCCAGTATTTTTGCCAAGAAAACCCTAAATAGGGTCATGAAGAGTAGGACAAAACTGGCGACAACAGAACAACAACTAAGCTGGCTGCTAACCCAAGCCAGAACCCAAAACGTGATTCATAAAATGGCAGAATTTTCTGGTAGGAAGAAACCTTAGAGGTCATTTAATTCAAATTTCTACTCCTACTTCATTTTTCTCTCTATCTGTCATTTATCTATCTATCTGTCTATCTCTTGGTATGTCTGTCGGTCTGTCTTTCTGTCTCTCTATTTTTGGTTGAGGAGACAGAGATTCAGAAAGGCCAAAAAAAGGACCAGGAAAATTCGAGACTGATTTGAACCATTAAGTATCATCGTTGTCATCATCATCATCATCATGACGTAAAAATTCTCATCTTTTCATAGAGTTTAATAGAAATGGTCTAGGAAGGTTGATATCCTACTATCCTTTTATATTTATTGTTTTATGGATAATTGCACAAGTGGATAAAACACCACTTTTTTGTAGCTGAAGAAAACTGTTAGGATGTAATTTCATCTTCTGTACATTCACGGAAAACCCTCTCAATGCATTTCAAATAGCCTACAGTGACCTGCTCAAAGTCACTAGAGTTTTTTAATTTCAGAGCAAGAATTAGGATTCAGGTCTCCGCTTCTCATTCCAGTGAGTTAGAACTTTCTTATTGCATGACATGCAAGAGGAGAGGCAGCAATTTGTGGTCATCTATAGCAATCAGGCATCTAAATGTAGGCAGCATTCATATTTCCTCTGTGTTCAATTCCTTTTTCTAAGAAATAGAAACCTAATCTTGCCTTGCCCTTTATGAAGCAGGGGCCTATTCTGTCACAACTGAAAAATCTTCAAGAGAAAATCGCTATTTTCTCTGCCATCCCCTAGCTCCTAGCCTTCCCGTTGTGTCATCGTTAGTCATCATGTTTTTGTTCCATAGTACAGCATGGTAATAATGACTAGTATTTATGTACACTATTTTTATAATACTACTAATCATATGTATTACATATATTTTACCTATTTAAGATCTGCACAGTGCCATGTGTTAATGTTATTTGGTGCTCACAGAAACCCTTTGGGACAATTGTTATTATTAACTCTCATTTTATAGCTGAGGGAACTTATTTACTTTCCCATAGTCACAGTCACTGAGTGGCTAAGGGAAGATTTGAACTTGTGTTTTCCTGACTCAGCTCAGATCCAGCAATATATCCACGCCTAGCCGCCCATATCTTTTTTTTTTTTTTTTTTTTTTTTTTTTGCCAAGCTAATTATGGTTAAGTGATTTCCCAGGGTCATACAGCTAGTGAGTATTCTGCCTGAGCTCAGATTTGAACTCAGGTCCTTCTGACTCCAGGGCTGGTGCTCTATCAGCTGTGCCACCTAGCTGCCCCTAGCTGCCCATGTCTAATCACTACCCAAGTCCTATCTTTCTACCTCCATATTGGGTCTATAATATCAACAGTCCTTTCTATCCTCACTTAGGCTATTCTAATTCAGACCCTTATCTTGTGCTCGGACTACTACAGTGGTCTCCTAACTGGTCTCTTTTCCTATAGTGTCTCTGTCTGTCTTTCCCCAACACATTCTATACAACACTGATCAAATCATTTTCTTGAAGGATAACCATGATCATTACATCCTTTACTCAAAATTCTTCAATGCCTGCCCACTTTCTACCAAATCAAGTACAACCACTTAGTCTGACATTCAATATCCTCCACTCTCTAACCATAACTATCTTCTCAACATTATATTCCACTATCTCCCTCCATGTGTGGAGTAGGAAAATTGCCTTAGAGAGTTGGCTTGAGGTTCTTATATATACAGTAGATACTACCCAGCACCAAGAGATTGGACTATTTGCTGTCTGTCACACATCCCTCACCCCCAACATCCCCCCACACACATCCACACACACACACACACACACACACACACACACACACGCGCACGCACACACATACAATGCTTTCCTGCTTCCATATTTTCAATTATGCTGCTCATTTTCCTTGGAAATTTTTTTTCAATTTCTGCTTTTCAAAATTTTACCTATTCAAGGACTAGCTCAAACTTAACCTCTTTTGAAAAGCCTTCTTTTCTCCCTAAACCCCTCCTGCCATCAAAACACTGCTAGACCACCCCCAGATCCCTCCTACAGTCTTTCTGTATATAAGATCCTTCTTGTCTCCATGAAAGTGCTCAGATTCTATTCAGCTTAGATTCAATCTGCCTCAAATTCTGTCTGGCCTGCTTGTCAATACAAGCATCACAAATGGTGAGGCTTCTTAAGAGTCAACTCAATATGTAGTTGGAGGAATTATACACATATATACATACATACACACACACACATATACATATATATATATATATATATATATATATATATATATATATACAGAGGGCACAGGGTGAGTTGGATAGGGAAGGATGATATCTAAAAAAATAAAATTAAGAGGTGAGAGAGGCAGATATTGGGAGGAGAAAGGGAGAAATGGAATGAGGCAAATTACCTCTCATAAAGCAGGCAAGAAAAAGTTCTTTCAATGGAGGGGACAAGGGGGAAGGTGAGAGGGAAAAATTGAAGCTTACTTTCATCACATTAGACTTAAAGAGGGAATAACATGCACACTCAATTTGGTATGAAAATCTATCTTACACTACAGGAAAGTAGAGGAGAAAGGAATTAGTGGGGTGGGGGAAGTGATGGAAGGGATGACAAATGGGAGGAGGGAGTAATTAGAAGCAAACACTTTTGGGGAGGGACAAGGTCCGAAGAGAGAATGGAATAAATGGGGGTCAGGATGGGATGAAGGGGAAATATAATTAGTCTTGCACAACATGGCTATCATGGAAGTCTTGCAAAGCTGCACGGGTATAACCTGTATTGAATTGCTTGCCTTCTCAGTGGGGAGGGGGAAGGGAGAGAAGTTGGAACTCAAAGTTTTAGGAACAAATGTTGAGAATTGTTTTTGTATTCAACTGGGAAATAAGAAATACAGGTAAAGAGATATAGAAATCTATCTTGCCCTACAGAGGACAAAGGAAAGGAGGGCAGATCGGGAGAAGAGGTAATCAAAATGCCCAGTATTTTGGGGTGGGGAGAGGGGAGAGATGGGGAGAATATTTGGAACTCAAAATTTTGTGGAAATGAATGTTAAAAACTAAAAATAAAAAACTAACATTAAAAAATAAAAATCTAAGGTAGTGGGGAAAAGAAGAGTCCACTCAATATGGTGCACTTTAGTAAACTTTGTTTTACTTTGACTGAAAAAAAAAAGCCTTCTCTGGTCCTCTAAGGTAGAAAAAATGTCTCCCCCACTTCAAATCGTGTAGAACTTTTTCATATTCTAACTTTTATTCATTATTTTGATCTTGTATTTTTTTCCACTAAACTGTAAAATCCTCAAAGACAAGGATTGCTCTTCTCATTCACCTTCCTCTGTCAACAAAACTTTGTATGTAGTAGGCCCTCAGTAAGCATTTATTGAGTGGAAAAGGGAGACACTGAAATGTTCAGTTATCTTGAGATCAATAGGATTCTGATTTTCTGAGAAATCATGAAGTTCCTCTGTGGTTGGAGCCAGCTGCTGTCCTTGGATCCTGTTTAATTGGTAGATAGTGAGCTGAAAGGTTACAGCCATTATTTGGACAAAGCTGCTGACTTTGGTGAACACTTGTGGACAAGTTGTAGAGCAGAGAAGAGACAAACTGAGCATTCATGGAGCACCTGCTACGTGGAACATGGGCAAAAGAGAGCTGAACATGCAGGCCCAATGTGAGGTTTTCAATGCTGACTCCGGCTTTCTATGTGTGAGATCATGGACAGATCAGGCCAAAGTTACCTCATCCATAAGAAGAGGAAATAATTCTCCCTTCCCCACCCTGATTTAAGCAAAGAATAAGTTTTGCGTGGACCAGACAAATTTAGGGATAGATCTTTTAAAAGTAACAATAGGTCAATCTGGTTCTCAGAGCCAGGAGTAATACTTAGTAATACTCCACTATTATTTTTAATTCTATTGGACAATGAAAAAAGAAAAGGGGGAGGCAAAGGCCTTTTTTATCCAAGAAACTTGGTAGTCAAGTTGAAAGGCATTGTGATCTAATTCAATTGTGTTCAAAGATCAACTAAGTCCTTTCCTTACAACAATCCTATAAAGTGTATATATATATATATGTATATATATATACATATATATGTATATATACATATATATATGCTCATCAGAGTAACCCTATGAAGAGGAAACTGAGGCTTTGAGAGTTAAAATAACTTGTAAAATATCTGTACATTATAGGTATCAGAGATGGAATATGAAGTCATAATTCCTGACTCCAAATTTAAACCATAGTGCCTCACTGAAAGAGCTTTGAGAGCTATAAATTTCCATAAAATATAATATGGCCACAATTTACCCATCTGTAAAATGCGGAGAGCAACTTTTGCCCAACATACCCCACTAAGATGCTTCAAGGGTCAAATAAAATAAATGAAAAGCCATTTTATAACTATAAAATACTGCCTAAATGTATGCTAATAAGAGAAACCCAGGGACCTAATATTCTAAATCTCCTTCTCCTTATCTTCCTTATCCATTTCCTCTTCCTTCTCCTTTTCCCTCCTCTTCTCACTCCTTCCCACCTTTCCCTCTTCCTCTTCTCCCTCTTCAGGTCCTATAGCTCCAAGTTCACATTTATTTCTACTGGAACTTGCCAATTTCTACCTCTCCTATCCTTGTTTAAGATTCCTCCTCAATCTCAGTCATTTATTGATATATAACAAATATTCCCTGAACAAGCATAAATAGAAACATAAATGGAACTTGCCAATTTCTACCTCTCCTATCCTTGTTTAAGACTCCTCCTCAATCTCAGTCATTTATTGATATATAACAAATATTCCCTGAACAAGCATAAATAGAACCGTGATGAGTCAAATCAAAAATTAAATGCCATAAGACCTATAAAACCTCAAGGAACTTACAGTATAATTGGACATGCAGCATACATATATGGGAAGCAATTTTATAATAATGTTGATGATAATAAAATAATAGTTCAAGAATCTGTTGTTTCATCTATATAGATACTTTGTGCCTAATCACAATCCCATCCATATCTTTGATGGCTTCATGATTTACTTTGCCAAAAAAAATTAATCCCCTTTTTCTAGCACTAGATATTTCTGCAATAAAACAAGTATGCCCTCTGACAAAAATCTGACATGAACTCTATCCTTGAAGTCTTTCCACATGGGCAGGACCTGGCAGAGCTTTTGTTCTCTCCTTTCACTTTCACTGTGCTAATCATTTTTTTTTACAAATATCTCATTTCAAATATCCTTACCACCCTGTGAAGTAAGTGCAATGATCTCCATTTTAAAACTGAGGAAATTGAGGCAGTCAGAGGTTAAGTACTTGCCTAGGGTCATACATCTAACAGGTATCTGAGACCAGATTTGAACAAAGGTCTTCCTGACTCCAGGAAAATCGCTGGTAGTTCAGAAGGATCAGGATAGGCTTCATGAAGCAGGTGGTGAGCCCTGATCCTCTCTCTCAGGTTCTCCCTGTTCAAATGAAGATGCTGTGTTAGCTCCAGCATTTCATTGCAGCATCAAAGATTGACATAAACGACCTGTCTCCTGTATCCTAATAACTTTTCCCAAGATAATTTTAAAGAGATGGTCTGAGGCCCAAGGTAGTGTTTCAGTTTCTGCAGATGCTATGACAGAGTGTATCAGTGTCTTATGTTGATAAATACAAGGAAAATGTGCATAATGGAAAGCCAAGAAGAGGAGCTCAAGTCACTGCCCTTGGCACTTGTTAAACACACCCACACGCACAATTATGCTTCTCCCTGGCAAAGTGTCTGAGCTGGGTTGGATTTTTTTCACTGTTGTGAGAATGACTCATTTCTTTGAAACAAAAAGTTCTGAGACTAAGACCGTGCTCCTGGGGTTCTTACAGGGCTGGTTCATAGAGCCCTCGGGAGCTGCCAACATACCTACTGCCCAGCTCTGTTTACGAGGAGATACCGTGCTTGCAGGCCTGGCGCTAAATGTTTAGCATTTCTCCGATTCATCTCACTACTCTGGTTTCCAGTGATGTCATAAGTTCCCTCCGCAGGTCCAGGAGAGTGTTAAGCCAAAACCTCTCTTGAATGTGAGGAGAGGGAAGGGAGGCAAGGAGGTAGCCTGGTTAAATGAAGCCAATGCTTGACTGGAAGTCAGGGCACCAGGAGAATACTCTTGATTGCTCTGCTAACAGCTGTGTAACTGGACAATTCACTCCTCTTGGTTCCATTATTTGTGAAATGGAGGAGTTGGACTTCTGGGCATAATCTCCTACTGTTTCTTCTTCTTTCCCTTTGGCCTCATGGAGGATAGGGGTGGGAAGGAAGATGGTCAAGAATAATTAAAATTAGTTTTAATTAAACAGCTAATGCTTTAAGATGTTCAAGCATTTTGTGTTAAATATCTCATTTGATCCTTACAACTGCCACACCTGCTATGCAAGGTAGGTGCTATAATTATCCTCTAAGGATGACAGAGGTTAAGTAAGAGTAAGTAGCTGTAACAACAAGGATGATGATGATGAAAGCTAACATTTATATAGCGCTTACTATGTACGTGCCAAGCACTGTGCTAAGGGCTTTATAAATATCATTCGTTGATCCTCACAACAAGCCAAAGGGCTATTTTTTATCCCCATTTTATAGTCAAAGATACTGAAGCAAGCAGAGGTTAATGACTTACTCAGGGTCATAGAGCTAGTATTGTCTGAGGCTGGTTTTAAGTTCAGATTTCCTGGATTCCACATCCCACTGTGTCACTTAGCAGCCTTAGGAGGGATTCTAGGAATTAAGGAAGAACTACATAGGGGACATAGAGAGCTTAATTTAGAATCAGGAAAATTTGGGATTGAGTCTAGCCTCAGTCACTACCTGAAGAGTCACGGAAAATTCACGTAAACTCTCTGAACCTCAGTTTCTGTACATGTAAAATATGAATAATTATTCCTGAAAGAGCTATCTTACAAGCTCTCTGTATCAGCACAGGTAAAATATTTAAATTATTCCATAAACATAAAAGGGCACATTGGCAGCTAGGTGAAACAGTGGATAGTGCTAGGCCTAGAATCTGGAAGACCTAAGCTCAAAACCAGTCTAGTAGTTGTGTGACCCTGGGCAAGTCACTTAACTCTGCCTCAATTTCCTCATCTGTAAAATGAGCTAGAGAAGGCAATGAAAAACTACTCCAATATCTTTGCTAAGAAATGGGATTATGAAGAGGTGGGCATGTCTAAAACGACTCAACAAGTGCTGAGCTAAAATACTAGAAAAATAAAGGCAAAAGACAGTCCCCACTCTCAAGGAGCTCAGAGTCTAATGAGGGGAAAAAACAGGAAAACAACTTTATAAATATAAAATATAGACAGGATAAATGGGAAATAATCCCTAGAGGAAAGGTATTAGCATTAGGAGGATCAGGAAAGGCTTCTCATAGATTTTTGCTGAAATTTGAAGGAATTGAAGAGACTGAAGAAGAAAATGCCTAGAGTCTGGAGATGGTTTGGCTTGTGCCAGGAACAATGCAGAGGCCAGTGTCACAGTATTGAAGAGCATGTATATGGGGGATCGGAGGGTTTAGGAAGTTGAATAGCAGGGGGTGGTACAAGGTTTAAGAAGATTGGAGAGGTAGCAGGGGTCAAGGTTATGAAGGGCATTGAATACCAAACAGAGGATTTTGTATTTGATATTGGAGGTGATTGGGAGTCACTGGAGTTTATTGAATAGAAGGGTAGCATGGTCAGATCTGCGCTTTCAGAAATTTAATCAACAAATGCTTGTCCTAGCACTGTGACCCTGGACAAGTCATTTGGCCCTGATTGCCTCAAAAAAAAAATGATCTTCTAGAACCTACTGTGTGAAACACCCTCTACTAGCTAGGAAGTTGCTGTAAGATCAGAGAGATTGCATGACCGGACCTTAGTCAAACAGCTATGAAGCTTGGTAAATCTGTAGATTGCTTTTAAGTGAAAACTAAAGATACATACATACATACATACATACATATATATACACATATACATACATACACATATATATGCATATATATATATTTAAATGAATAATCAATCTCGCCCCCTTTATCTTTCCTCACTCGGCTCATGTTTTGCAAATGTTGAAGTATGTGGTTGTTGGATAGAATTTCTTGATTACTCCAACTGCTAGTGGCCTCCCTCCCAAATATCTTGCATTTCACTACTTTGAATATGTTTTATTTCTTTAAGCTGCAGAGATTTATATAGCTTCTTGTGGGTTTTCTCTCTATTAGAATGGAAATTCATTGCAAGTAGTCATTGTCAGGGGTTTGCTATATTCTCAATACCTAGCACAACTTCTGGCACCAAATAGGTGCTTAAAATAAAGACTTGGTGTGTGACGAATTGATTCCCAGACAGTGCTGAGCCTTAGCGATATAAATACCAAGAGAAAGATAGTCTGTTTCCTCAAGGAGCTTATTCTGACGGAAGGGGAGGGGGATGCATTCTGCTTATCAATAGCCTTTCCAGTTTACTTTGATATCATTTGAACTTGGGAACATTTGGCCAGAGTTTCTAAGCTCTGGTGGGCATGTGAAGATGGAAATTTCTTAAATGTATTTCTAGGAATAACCCAAGAATGTATGGCAAGATATTTGCCAAGCTCTGGTTCACTCTGTTTATTTTATTCTATTGCAGATGCATTGTGAGAGGTTTATCTGTATCCTGCGAATAATTGGAACTACCCTTTTTGGAGTCTCCCTCCTCCTGGGGATCACAGCTGCTTATATTGTTGGCTACCAGTTTTTCCAAACAGAAAATTATTATTTCTCTTTTGGACTCTATGGTGCTTTTTTAGCCTCACATCTTATCATCCAAAGCCTATTTGCCTTTCTAGAGCACAGGAAAATGAGAAGATCACTAGAAACTCCTATTAAGTTGAACAAATCTGTGGCTCTTTGCATTGCTGCATACCAAGAAGACCCTGATTACTTAAGAAAATGTTTACTTTCTGTGAAAAGGCTAACCTATCCTGGGATTAAGGTGGTCATGGTCATAGATGGCAATTCAGATGATGACCTATATATGCTGGAGATCTTCAGAGACGTCATGGGCAGGGACACTGCGGCCACTTACATCTGGAAGAATAACTTCCACACGAAGGGCCCTGGTGAGACGGACGAGTCACATAAGGAGAGCTCCCAGTACATAACCCAACTGGTCTTGTCCAACAAAAGTGTTTGCATCATGCAAAAATGGGGTGGAAAAAGAGAAGTAATGTACACAGCATTCAAAGCACTGGGGAGGAGTGTGGATTATGTGCAGGTACGTCTTCTAGACTCACTCCAATGCAAACATCCATTTAAATAAAGCCACTTTTGTATCTCTCCAGCAATATGCTATAGACCATCCCAGGGCCTTCTGAACAGTGTTTCTTTCAGTCTGTTTGAAAACAGCATTACTGTTGAAAGCATGTGAAAAAAAAAATACTGCAAAGCTGTTAGAAAGTGTCTATGAAAATGTTTCACTTGTGCCATAGGATTGGTTAGAAATCAAGACTATTTTGAACATGAGACCATTTTCTGCCTCTCCCACCCTTTCCCCGCCCTCTCTTTTTAGCCAAGTCAAATCCAAGGTCATTTTCCACAACTTTTCAAAACCTTCAACCCGGTAAGCAAATAATCTCTTCTGCTAGCTGCCCTCTGTACAAGGCTATTAAGACGTTGTTCCACAAGCCAAAAAGGAAGGCACCGTGGGATCTTTAGAAACATTTTGCACAAAGATGGGTGAGATAGAGGAGAGAGCAATTTAGAGATTGTTTAAGAAAAGAAAAGTAGATGAGAAGGAAGAAAAAAAAAACACCCATTTGCAAAAAGCCAAAATGGTGTTTACTTCATCCTAATAACAGCATTACCTCATTCCTAGCAGCTTGACCTTTGAAAAATTTCATGATGAGATTCACGTCCACACAAATAATAATTACCCCATGTCCTTTATTAATTCCCTGAACATACACTGTAGGGTGGGATCATTCCTTCTCTACATCACTCCTTATCTCTTATTAGGACTTTTACTGCATCTTGGAATTGTCATAAAAGAGCCTTTATGAAGATGAAAATGTCCCGTGAATTTCCAAGTGGCAGCTTTCCCCTACACTGAGATCCTTCAGATAGATTTTAGTAATAAGAACACAGAAAAGTCCTTGCAAAGTCAAAATTAACAGAATAATCTCTCCACTGTCATTTCCTTTATTTTTATTTCTTTAGTTTTACAGTTTTATTGGTGCCTTTTTGTTTTTATATGACATTCATTTTCAGTCTTACTCACTCACCCACCCTCCCTGTGAGCCTTTCCTGGTAACAAGAAACCAGTGGACGTAGAAATTTGCCTCTGACAATTATTTGATCATTCATATTCATAGTTTGGCCTCCCACTCCCATCAAGGAGAAGGTGCATTTCCTTATCTTTCCAATATAGGCCATTATAATTATATTGCATTTAACTTTTTTAAGGGTTGTCTTTCAAATTATTGTACTTGTGTGCTGTTCTCCTGGTTCTGCTTCCTTTACTTTGCAACACTTTATTTTGGTCTTCCCATGGTTCTTTGAATTTTTCATATTTTTTCTTTCCTTATTTATGTTCCATTGTTTCATTCATGTCTGACTCTTCATGAGCTCATCTGAGTCTTTTTTGGCAAATACTCAGGTTTACTATTCCCTTCTTCGTTCATTTTACAGATGAAGAAACTGAGGCAAGCAGGGTTAAGTCACTAGTCCAGGACCACACAGCTAGTAGGTGTCTGAAGCCAAATTTGAACTCAGGAAGAGGAGTCTTCCTAACTCCAGACCTATCTACTGCATGACCTAGCTGCACCCTTTCCCTGTAATTTTATTATTAAAATTAATTAGTAATTAATTTTATTAAAACTACTAGTTATAATGGTACTAGTTGGTTAGTGATTGGTTATAACTTCCCAATTGATGGGCACCCACATTATATCCAGTTCTTTGCTGCTGTTTTTGTTCTTTGTTTTCAAAGAGGACCATGACATCAGGGAAATGATGACATGACTTGCAGTTGACTTTGATTTGAGTGAGAGAGGGCTGTGCAAGGTCACCAGCTTCACTTTCTCCTTCAGATCCATCTGGGTCAAGTGGCCAGATATTCATCAGGATGACTGGAGATGACCCAGGATGCAAAGTAAGACCCTGGCCATTTTAGGCTAAGGTCTTATTAGATTGCCACTTTGAGTGAGGTAATGCCCATTCAGGGGAATAGGTTTCTTTAAGAAATTAGTCAAGGGATGGTCCCTTTAATTAGAAAGAAAAAAAAAATCAAACTGGAAGGGGAAAACCCTCAGGATTCCTGTTTCAAAGAGAAATAGTTACCACCAACATTCCCTAAGCCAGGAAGGTCCAAAATATAACTATTGAGTAGAGCTTGAACAGGGACATATTGTGGTCCAGTCTACGAGCTTTGGGATGAACTGAGTTTAAGGTATTAGAAAGAAAGAATGAAAGAAAGAAAAAGATAGAAAGAAGGAAGGAAGGAGGAAGGAAGGAAGGAAGGAAGGAAGGAAGGAAGGAAGGAAGGAAGGAAGGAAGGAAGGAAGGAAGGAAGGAAGGAAAGAAGGAAAACAAATTTAGCCAATATACTCCAAGTTATATGAGCGGCTTCTGGCCATCAAAATTTACCTTCCTTTGGAGAGGAGGAGAGGGAGAGGGAGAGGATGCGCTGGGTTACACAACTGGCTAGGTCCCCATTCAGGCAACTCGTTCTACTCATAGGTTGTGTTTGTCCTTTGTTTTTGAAGATCATGATATCAGGGAAATGATGACATGTATTTACATAGTTGTTTGCACAAAGTCCCCCTTCCTTGTGGGCAGGGACCTTGTTTTATCCTTTGCTGCCATAACTTGGAACATACAAAGTTTTTTTCTGTCTGACTTGACCTCTATTTTCCTGTAAAGAGTGACACTAGATTCTACGAAATTTTTTGATAATTCTATAAAAAGCCTTTTGTTCATTGCCCTCAAAGGTATCTTGGTTAATGGCATGGTGTAATAGCTTAGGACTCAGGTGACCTGATTCAGTAGAATACACCTGAGATTCAGGTCACTTAATCTAACTTGAGGTCTCAGTTTCCTTCTCTTTAAGATGGGAAGTTTAGGCAGGGCAGTCAGGTGGAGAGAATGTTGGGCTTGAAGCCAAGAAGTCCTGAGTCCATATCCTGCCTCAGGAACTTCTGCCTGCCTCAGTTTCCTCATCTGCAAAAAAAGTGCTAACAGTGCTCTGACAGGTTGTGATAAAGATTAAGTGAGAAATAAATGTGAAGTGCTTTGAGTACTTTAAAGCACTCCATAAGTGCTAGCTATTAGCTGTTCTTTAGGCCAGTTGACCTAAGGTTCCCTCCAGCTCTTATATTCTGTAGGTTAATAATAATAATGATGATAGCGAAAACTAGCATTCATATACTACTTGCTATCAGCCAGGCACTGTGCAAAGTGCTTTTTAGTGAATGTGGCTGTTCAATTGTTTTTCAGTGGTGTGTGACTCTTCATGACTCCACTGGAGATTTTCTTTGCAAAGATACTGGAGTTGTTCCCCAGTTCATTTTACAGATGAGAAAACTGAGGCAAACAGGGTGAAGTGATTTGCCCAGAATTACACAGCTAGTCTCTGAGGTCATATTTGTTCAGGAAGACAAATTTTCCTGATTCCTTGCCAGCAACTCTGTTCACTGTGGCACCTAGACAATGATTATCTCATGTCTATGGTTACACACACATGACAAAGTGGTCAGAAGACTGGCCTTGGCATCAGAAGACCTGGGTTTAAGCCTGCCTCTCATACATACTAGCTATGTGATTTTTGGCTTTTTATTGTCCCAGATAATTCCCTAAAATATGGAACATTAGTTTCTGACCTTCCCAGATCTAATGATTGAACCATGCTTGAATATGAGATCAACAAGGTTCAGTATCAGATGGCTCATTTTAGATGGCTTTGAGAAGTTTAGGAAATTTAGCCAAGTAATTCAAACCTCTTAATTTTGTTGTCATTAAGTTGTTTCAATTGTGTCCAACTCTTCGTGATCACACTTGTGATTTTCTTGGCCAAGATACTGGAGTTGTTTGCCTTTTCCTTCACCAGTTCATTTTACAAATGAGGAAACCAAGGCAAACAGGGTTAAATGACTTGCCCAAGATCACACAAGCTAGCAAGTATCTGAGGCCAGATTTGAACTCAGGCCTTCCTGACTCCAGTGCAAATACTTCCTATTTTTACCTCTTTTGAAGGATCATAAGAAAGTTCTCTCTTACTTCTCTCCTTGTCCATATTATATGTGTGACTTCAATAGTAAAATATCCTAAGGGTTGCCACCACTGCATCTTTAAGTATATATTAATAATGATTGTAATAGCAAGTGCTAAATAGTAGTGCTAACAATACTAACTCTTATTTTTGACATGATTTAAGGTTTAAGTACTTTCTTTGCCAATAACCTGGTCAGGTGGCATAACACAAGTATCATTACCCCCATTTTTAATATTAAAAAACTGAGACTCCTAGAATATAGTTTTACTCCGAGAGGACAATGTCTTGCCCATGCCTGTGCAGCTTATTAAATATCGAAGTTGGAATAATTTGGGTACTTCCTGAAGTCCCCCTACAGGGAACAGGACAAAATGACCTCTGGCTCTGTTTTTAATTCTAGCTCAGTCTTATAGGAGTAGTCTCTAACTGCTCTAAGCAGTTCTTATTTTCATTGGAACTACTCCTTCTCTTATAATTCTGGCTTTGGATTGTGCCTGTATCCTTGACAACCTTCACTGTTCCTCTCCAGGGGGAAAAAATACAAACTTTTGAAAACGTGAAAGGGCTGATTTTCTGCTAAAGCAGCGGTCAGACTGGGGAATAACAGAACGGAGGCCCTGCCCCGTTGTGACATAATCAACCTGGCTAAGTTAGTGCTTTCTTTTGAAACAGCAGCACGATTTTGTTTTGTTTTGTTTATTTAATGAATTCAAGTAATGATCCTGATGATAATTTATGTGTGTGTGTATATATATATATATATATATGTGTATGTGTGTGTGTATATTTATGTATGTGCATGTAATTATGTATATATGTATGCATGTGTATATTGTATGTGTGTATATATGTGTATGTATATATATATATATATTTGTGTGCATGTGTATGTATACACACACATATAATGTATTAGGTTCAGACCTGTAATTTCTTCCTGTCTGAAATTCCCCATGAGTAAGCCTTCCCTATCAAATGCTAGTCTGTATCTCTTCAGCTTCTAGTTGCTTAGGGTACTAAGAATTAAG
Source organism: Bettongia penicillata ogilbyi (assembly GCA_023548195.1). Lineage (NCBI taxonomy): Eukaryota > Metazoa > Chordata > Mammalia > Diprotodontia > Potoroidae > Bettongia > Bettongia penicillata. The sequence goes on from JAJHZJ010000362.1 coordinate 639,403, forward strand.
TGACTTGACTCAGGTCCCATAAGGGATATGTATCGGAGTCAGAACTTAAACTTTCATCTTCCTAGAGAGGCAGCTAAGTGGTACTGTGGGTAGAGAATGGATTGAGTCAGGAATTCCTGAATTCAAATTTGGCCCAGATACCCTACTGCATCCTTAAGGGTAAGTTGAATTGTGATTCAGTTTGGGTTGGATTCCAATTTCAGTTTCATTACATTGATCCTACATTGCCACTCTAAGGAAAAATAAAAAAGATACACTTGGTGGGGAATGGTAGTCAAGTTTCTTCCTACAAGCTTTGCTTTAGATTCTTTTCTAGAGGTGTTTTTCAACAGGGCTGATTCTCACCTGCCTAAGATAGCTTAAGGCAAGGTGATAGACTAGATGACTCTTAAATACTCCTTATGATCCTTAAAGTGGTACATTAAAGTTTTATATTATATTATTAACTGTTAGATCTATCAGAGTGAGGTATAGGGACTGGACTTGGGGTTTTTATGGGTTATAGAGAATTTCCAAATGAGGGAACTCCCTCTCCCAATGCAGGTTGGACCATCTTTGTAACTTACAGTCTTAGAGGAAGTGGTCTTGGTCTTGGGTGAGAGGTTAGGTGACAGGACTTTACAGTTAGTATGAGCCAGAGATGGGACTTCATTGCAGGGTTGTACACCTAGAAGGTACTACATGAATGTTTGTTGAATGGGTAGTTGAAACAATCAGTAAGTGTTTGGTCTAGTCTGGTCTTCCTGGCTCTGGGAACAGCTCTTTCTGTCCAATTCTCTGTTCCTTCTCAGAGAGAAATAGTCTAAATCACCACCAGGGAGGTGTGAGATCTCCCCACCCCACTGCCTCTAATGTATGTTTTAAGAATTTGCAGGCAGGGGAGGTCTAATGAGAATAGGTTAAGTACGAAGGAGTCATTTGGAGGTTTTTGCAATTCTATCCATTCTAGAATTCTTGGAAGAAAATCAGACCGCAAACCTCAAAATATTCATGGTGCTTTAATTAGTGCACAGTTTCACGGACATTCCTTATAATGTTCTCCATCTTAAAACCTGTTTGTTTGTGTGTTTTTCCCCTTCCTGCCCTTTGTAGCAATTCACACCTTTAGAAAGTTTGCGGATAAGCAAAATCATGGGGAAACAGTTAAGGTACAGAGAGTTGTAGACGAGATTCATATTTTGGGACAGTATTAGATCAGGTAAAATTGAAAAGTTCCATGATGCTCTCTATTCCTCAGTATCGTTCTTTTTTGGAATAGTGCTAAGAGCCCTGAGTAAGGATTCAGGTGACTTAGGCACTGGTCCTGACTCCAACTCTAGACAGGTAGTCATTCACTTCAGGCTTTGGGGACTTGTTTTTCTAATTTATAAAATAAGAGAGTTGTACAAGATGGCGTCCAAAGCTCTTTGCAGCCAGGGCTCAATGGTATAAAAATAAACAAAAATGGTTCTTCATGATACTACCTCATTACAGATAGCGTCATATTGATTCACCTCTAATGGCTTTTTGTACCTCTTCTTCCACATCCCTGGAACATTCATGCTTTCAATTGTTGATTCTTAGAATGCCCAGTGGCTTCCTTCCAGACACAGCTCAAGGGCCCTTATCTCCAGGAGACATTTCCTGGTCTTCTCAGCTTCTAGTGTGACCCCCTTTTATAATAAGAGCTAGCATTTATGTAGCACTTTAAGGTTTGCAAAGTGTTTTACAAGTATTTGATCCCCACAACAACCCTGCAAACTACATGCTATTATTTTCCCCATTTTACAGTGGAGGAAACTGAGACAGAGGTTAAATGGTTTGCCCAGGGGCACATAGCTAGTAAGTATTTAAGGCTGGATTTGAACTCAGGTCTTCCTGACTAGAAGCTCAGCTAAACCACCAGCTGCTTTACATCACTTTTGTATTCAGCTTGCATGTTCTGATTTTAAATAAATTGTCTTTCCCATTAAAATATAAGTTCCTTCCTTGAAAACAGGCTATTTTTTTCTTTGTATTGGGGGAGCTTAGAACAGTGCTTAGCAAATAGTAAATACCTAATAAATATTTGCTGATTCATTGATTGTATCACCAATCATTCAGCAAGCCTTCATTTCATGTGTACTCTGCTGGGATTTAAATGAAGGAAAAGCAGGAAGTCAATTCTTCTTTTTGCTTACGCTTTTATAACCACCATGCAGTACCTTTCGTTAGAATTATCTCTTTAACTCTCAACTTAACTTCAATGCTCTTATATGTCTTTCACCATTTATTTGCTGTGGCCAATTTGAAGGCATTGTAAAGATAGCGCCTTCTGGAAAAATTCCCTCAAGTTGCTTGAACCAATTTTTTTGGTCTCCGTAGATAGAGCTCCAGGCCTGGAGTTGGTTCAAACTTGGCCTGAGACATCTACCAGCTGTGTTACCCTGGGAAAGTCATTTGTTTGTCTGGGTTTCCTCATCTGTAAAATGGAGATAATAATAGCACTGACCTCCTGGAAATGTTGTGAGGTTCAAATGAGATTATAAAGTGCTTAGCATAGTGCCTGACACAATGTAAGTGATGTGTAAATGTGGTTGGTTGTTGAGGGGCCTTCATAGACTTGCAATGACTGTTATCAAGGATTAATTTCCCTGTCTAGAATAGAGCTAAGTGATCCCACTTGGCCAAGGTTAAGATGTAAGGTCAAAAATATGCAGTGCTAGGACATCACCAGTATGAGTCCTGGCTGTGGGGCAGCAGTAGAAGGTTGTATTGATTTATTTCCATCCTGTTTCCTCAGTGAAGTTAATCAGGGTAATTGAGATTTCCTTTTACTCTGTTAGCTCTTATAACTAACCCATTGAAGTGAGAGTAGAAGGAGGCTACTAGCCTGTAGGAAATAAGAAAGGAAATCAGAATACTGAGAAATACTTGGCTCTTAGGGCCTGATGTTTGGTAGCACACATTATCTTTTAGTAGAGTTTGCCATTTTAAATCAGGGGTTCTTAGCCTGGGGTCTGTGAATAATTTTTGTTAAAACTGTCTTTTAATATAATTAATTTTCTCAAAAAAAGATGGACAGATAACCATCTCAGTTAAAAACGGAATCTCAAATGTACTTTTTATTTTTAAGAAAATAACTCAAAATCTATTCCCTCTTGGAAAGACAAGAAAGAGAGAGGTATCAACTGGATTAACAAGGATAAGGAAAAGTTGTTCTTTAGATGCGTCAACTCTTGCGACCCACTTAGGGTTTTCTTGGCAGAGATCCTAGAGTGGTTTGTTATTTCCTTCTTCAACTTATTTTACAGATGAAGAAACTGAGGGAAACATAGTTAGGTGACTTGCCTAGAGTCAACCAACTATTAAGTCAAGTCTGAGGCCAGATTTGAAGTCAGGAAAATGAGTCTTCCTGACTCCAGGCTTGGCACTCTATCCACTGTACTATGTAGCTATCCTATAAGAGAACATATCAATTAGATTAGCAGGGATAGTAATGGCTTGTGTTTGCCTTATCTTTATAACAAACTGTGTGCCTGACATGGTGCTAAATAAGCATTTTACAAGTACTATCTCATTGATCCTTACAACAACCCTGTGAGGCAGGTGCTATTACTAAACCCACTTTATAGCTAAGGAAACTGAGGAAGACATAAGTTAAGGGTTACACAGCTAGTAAATGTCTAAAGCTGGTTCTGAATACCCGTCTTCCTGACTCAGTGCCCAGCACTTTATCTACCGCACCGTCTGATTCTGAAACAGGAATTTAACTGCACCTGTTCTGACTAGACTGTAGTCTTCTCTTTCCTTTTGTATTTCTTCTTTCTTGTTTTTAAACTTATCTCAATTATAAGAAAACAAAATATTTCATAATAAGGGAATATCATAAGACCACAATGTAGAGAGTTAGCAATATCCTAGGTCAAGTGTCAACTGTGACCTTCAAGACTCCTGATTCCCAAAACGTATTACAATTTAATTAGAAAATATTTTACAAAATGAAAATACAATAAAACATAAGTAACTTCATGCTTTTAAATTATTTGTAAAAATATTTATTTATTCTGAGTTTTTAACATTCACTTTTATAAGATTTTGAGCTTTAAATTTTCTCCCCTTCCTTCCCTTTCCCCCTCCCCAAGACAGTGTGCTATCCGATATAGGCCATACATGTACGATCATAATAAGCATATTTCCACATTCGTCATGTTGTAAAGAATTAGAACCATAGGGAAAAACCATGAGAAAGAAGAAACAAAAAAAAGGAAAAATAGTATGCTTTAATCTGCATTCAGATGCCATAGTTCTTTCTCTGGATGTGAACAGCATTTTCCATTAGGAGTCTTTTGGGATTGTCTTAGATCGTTGCATTGTTGAGAAGAATTAATTCTATCAAAGCTGGTCATCATATAAAGTACTCTTGCTGTGTACAATGTTCTCCTCATTCTGTTCACTTAGCATTAGTTCATGCAAGTCAACAATATCACATTTTAAAACTAAGGCAATAATACACTGCCTTTAGGATTCCTCGTGTGCTTTAGCCATCCCCATTTGTATTTGAATTCGACAGCACTCTCCAGCATCAGCTAGGTAGAGCAGTAGCTGGCTCTGGAGTCATGAGGACCTCAGTTCAAATCCAGTCCTCAGAAATGTATTTGCTGTGTGACTGTAGGCAAGTTGCTTAACCCTGTTTGCCCCAGAAAAGGAAATGCAAACCACTAGAAAACTCTGCCAAGAAAATCCCAGATGGGGCCATAAAGAGTCAGACATGACTGAAATGACTGAACAGTAACCAAACCACTGTCCTAGGTTGTTACTTGCATGACTTGCCCGAAACATACAACTGGAAAGTATCAGAAGCAGAGTTGGAACCCAGTTCTTCTTGATCCAAAGGCCACTATTCTCTCTATCATACCCCACTGCATTTATTGTCCTGGTTATTTACCTTCATGGAAAACTCAATGTAACTAATAATTATTAACAAGGAAATGCTAAGGGCCAAATGGTTTTGGTTAGTGGTACAGTAGAAAGGGCAACAGAGTCTAGAGTCAGAAGCCCTGAGTTCAAACTCAGACTTCACCAATTATTTACTACCTATGTGAACTTGGGCAAATTGCTTTAGCTATGAACTTCAGTTTCCTCATTTGTAAAATGAGGCAATTGGACTAGATTGGAGATGTCATACTTAAGACCAGTCAGCATCTCAGTGCACTGGAATCAGATTAAAATGTAGTAGAAAATGTTTAACAAAATATAAAAATATACAATCCAACATAGATAATATTAATTCCTGGTTTTCTAAGTTTACAAAGATCCATTTGTATCAACAAGGATCCATTTTTATTTAAGTTTGACACCAGAGGACGAGATAATCTCTCAGGTCACTGACCACTTTGAATTTTATGAAACTTGAAATGTATTTTGGTCACTTCTCTGCTTCACGTGTATAAGTTTTGCCTTGCCCTATAAGATTGAGAGTTCTTAAAAAAAATCCTCCCTTCCTCTTTTATTTCTTTTTTGCCCTATGACACCAGGTGCTGAGTAGATAATAGGTACTCAGTGAATTATAGTTCTTGACCAATAGAAAATTGTCTAAAAACATGCAAAATTCCCTTCAATAGAGAAGATGTTTTGTTTTTTTTTTCAAAATGAAAATGACTAGTATTACCATTTTTTCTCTCTCTCATGAATATGTATTATACCTGCTCCGTGCCATACATAAAGGATTGGGAATGTGCCATACATCTTCAAAATCTGTTAAAAGTAGTGCTAAATATAGGTTTGGAGTTTTCTGGGGCAAGAGTCTCAGATTTGTTGCAACCCGCATCTTATGATGCCACCCTTTCAGAGAGGTTATCATAAGAATTGACATCAGGATACCTGGATTTCAAATCTCAGCTGAAACTCACCTTCTGTGTAACCTTTGGTCAGTCAATTCATTTTTCTAAGCCTCAGTTTTTTCATCCATAAAATGAGAATAATAGCAAGAAAAACTACCGCTGTCACAATGGCCATGTAAATCTGAGTCATTATTTGTTTGGTTGGCTCTATAATAAGCTTAAAGGCTTTAGATGGGAGTGGAACCAGTAAAAAGATTAGTTTTGAGAGTTGAATACAAACATGTGAGTATAGTTGGAGGCAACTGGTATAAAATGAGAGGGGGGAGTTGCTTCTTCCAACGTCCCAAATCTCCTAATGGCAAGCTCTTTCCCAGGGGATTTTTGACAGTTTGACTTTTCAGTCATGGCTGAAAAAGTCATGAGAACAGTCTTTCTCACAGAACTTTTGGCACTCTGCTTCTGGAAACTGGGAGGAGTCTGGGACTATTCAAACATTTTAGAACCTCAGAAATTTCCTTCAAGTTAAACGTTTTATAAGAGGTAGTTCTAACTTGCTCGAATTCCCAACTTTGCATGGTGATTGGAACGTTAATCTGGGATTGCTCTTTCCTATTTTCATTAGTCTTATTTTAGTCCAATTTTACCTTTCCTGGCTTAAGTCAATACCAGTGGGTGTGTCCCTAATGCATCCAGATGCTGGAATCTTGAGGTGGTTTTGGAGCTGTGCCTTCACCTTTCACTGCCCTCCTCTTCGGCCTTCTGCCCAGCTCGTAGCTCTGTGTGTCCTCAGTGATTGACAATCCTTAGAAATGGTGGGCATCCACCTTGGGGAAAACTTCCTGGGCCCCCTTCCCCTAGAAGGCTTAGGATGCCCACTGAGGTATAAGACATCCTTACAATTTGTTACCAGTAATCATGTTCGATTTTCTCTGAAATAGTATCTATTACTTTCACTTCTCTTTCCTAAAATCAGAGAGTACAGGAGTATTTCAAAATGGAAAACCAAAAAGTCATCCATTCAAACATATAGGCATACCACGCTCTAAGTAGCTCTCATATTTGAACATTTGCATTTATTCCCACGATAGATTGAATGAAAACTCATTTTTATAGAAGGATTCACCACGAGTGATTTATTCATTTAAAATCATGTTGTTTACAGTTATTTTGAAATTTGTATAAAGTGAGGAGCAGGCATATACATTCACACATACATACATACACATATATATGTATATGTAGATGCTCCTACATATGTTCATGTACATGTGTATGTGTGTATATATACACACAGGTATACACATCTAAATAAATATATATATTTATAAACATATGCGCATGTATATACTTTATGTATACACATATATACATTATGTATATACATTTTGTATAGTATATATAATGTATATGTCATACACACATAGGTATATATGTGTGTATGTGTAGACATGTTTATGTATAACATATACATATGGGTATGTCCTCACCAGCCACAAATTTTATGTACGCACATGTGTGTATTCATATGCACCATTATATGTATCTATGATCCAAATCATACACAGACATATGATATGCTTCTTCCCCAAAATTATGTATCTTTAAACATAAGCCACAAAACTAAGGAGGGGAAAGAAACAGATCCTGCAAATCTGTTCAGCCCCCCATTCATCCCTATCATAAATTTATACACACACACACATATACACACATATATATGAACACATGTATGTATATACATACCTATGTACATACACAAATTATTTATGTAATATAAAATTATAATGTTACGTAATGTAAAACATGCACAAATCTTATAAATATATAATAAAATTGGGTGGGGTGAGGATTAATAAAGGGGAATTATATAATATATACATATATAGTATATATGCATTTATATGTATATGTATACACACATAGGTATTTATAGTGGTAGTGATGAATGAGATCAGGGCAGGTTTGCAGGGTTTGTGTCTTTTCCCTCCTCAGGTTGAGGGCTTGTGTTTGAAGAGATTGTTTATAAGGTAAAAATCTGAAACATTCAGGTTTCCAATCAGTGGCCATTTTGTATAATGACTTGGCCATCTGAACAGCCACAAGGACGACTGTTTATGGCATTTGTGTGGATCTCTGATGACACATGCCTGCTTTCATATCAGGAGATATACTAGGAGGTTCGAACAACAACCTTAACATCATCTCTTCAGGACAGAATTATCTGCTGCCCTGTCAACCATCTGGTTTTCTTTTGAGTGACACTGGAACCAGTCACTGTCTTTAGGAGAAGCATTCTCCCAATCTCCTTGTACCATAGAAAATGGATCAAAAGCTACTATTATATTTCACACACTTTTTTCTATGCTTTCCTCATGTTGTGACTTCATAAGAACTTGCAGAATGTCCCCAGAAATTATTTCATCAGAGATAACAGCATAATAATTCAGTGCAAGATTTGAGCCATTCCATCCAGCAGGTCATTAAATTCAGAGGCTCCCTTATGGAAAATAGGAGGGTCTTTGAGATGCCAGCAATGGGTCATCCAAAACCTTAGCAGGAAGCCTTGAAGTAGTAGGGCAAAGCATGCAATCGCAAAGTGCAAATGTACCTGAACTTTTCTATTGGAGCTTCCTCCAGGTTCCTTCCCCTCCTTCACCCTTCTTTTCCACTGTCATTCTGCAGGTGTGTGATTCAGATACCATGTTGGACCCAGCCTCATCTGTGGAGATGGTCAAGGTCTTGGAAGAAGATCCTATGGTTGGAGGTGTTGGTGGGGATGTGCAGGTGAATATAATCTGAGATTTGACTTAACGTAAGATTGCAATGTAGAATGTGCTTTCCAGACACCTTAAAATTGAGGTCTCCTAGAATTTTGTGGATCAATTCTTAAAACATTCCATATTGAAAGAGAAATTTTCCTAATGCCTTATAATTCGACTTAAATGTGTACTCATATTCCTAAAACGAGAGACAGTATGGCATAGTGTATAAAAGACCAGCCTTGAATTCAAGAAGAGTTGAGTTCAAGGACTATCTTTGGCAAGTACTAGTTGTGTGAACCCAGAGAAGTATTAATCTCTTAGTACCCTAGGCAACTGGCCAAGATTCTTAAGTTACAGAAGAGTTGCCAAACTAATTGTGGAATAAGTTTCCAAATCAGAAATTACCACACCAATGAAATCAAAAGTTCAGACCAATGCTTAAAATAATTTCATGCAATGACATCTAAACAGTATGTAGGAAGCGAAGAAGTTGATTGTATATGTGTGTGTGAATACACATATATAAATACCATATATGCGCATACATAGGCTTAAATATTTTGTTTTTTATTATAAACTTAATGATCAAAAGACTTTTTAACATTTAAAAACAAAAGAGAATATTATATGTAATTCAGTTTTTAAAAAATCTATATTGAATTCAACTAGGCAGTCATAACCCGTAACTAATCTGTTACCAGTGCTTCAAAATTGCCAAATTGCTTTACGTATTTTATATTGTTTGTGTCCCCCTCTGAACTTCTTTTTGTTTCCTTTTTTGCATACCTATCACAATGTGTTACTAATGGACCCCACCAAAGAATCTCCCATCACTCTAATAAGTATGTAAATCAAAGCAGATCAATACATTAGTCATTTCTGAAAATGTATTTTGCATGTGTGTGTCATGAAGATAGATAGGTGGATATGTGTTTTTGCTAAATGATAATTTTAAGAGGGAAAAAAGAGCCTAATCTTTGCTAAAACTCCAAAACAAAAAGAAAGGAGTACACAAAGAGAGAATTGCGGCATCCCAGTGTCACACTAGACATAAAGGAGAAAATAATAGTGGGGGCTCAATATTTATCAAGTCCTTGCAGAATAAATATATATGTATACATCTATAAAATGTATACTCACCATACATACACATACATATGTGTATATACACATATACATATATGTACATATACACAAATGTATACACACATACAAATAAAATGAATTTTAAAGGGAGAAGATACGTTCATAGGATGAAAAAGAGGAAATCACAATTAGAAGAGTGGGAAATAATTTAAGGTAGTGAAAGAAGATAGCTGTTCTTTATAGGAAAAGAAGAAAGGTCAAGAGGAAAGGAGTACTTGGGAGGTGACAGGAAGTGAGCCGTGGGAGACCTAAGAAGGATCTTGGGAAACTCAGATTCACAATGGAAGCATGCAAGAAAGGAAATTCATAGGTCTATGGTACAGGAGAGAAAATAGAGGCAGTCAGGTATCAAAAAAGGAGAGAATCTATGATCCAGGTAAAAGATGAAAGCAATGGATTGGAGAGTCCTCTGAAGCAGTCTGATATACTTGATCTAGCTTTAATGTAGAGAGAGTTATTTCAGGATCTTGCTCTCCTCAGGAAACAAAGTTGTGGGAAACAGAAGTCTGGGGAAAATGTGGGAGACAGGAGGCAGCAATGCATTTTAAAATCAGTTGAAAATTGCTCAGAGCTGGGGTGAATCAGGCTTCCATATTAAGATGGCATGTAAAGTTGAGGGAGAAAGGGAGACTAAAGATTGAACTCAGAAAAATCGCAATAAAAGAAAAGATTAATAAAGGAATCACTTGCCAGAAAAAGCGCTACTTTGATGTTCGATAAAGCAAGAAAATCAGACAACATTAGCCTAGAAACTTAGGAAGAGGGAAAGTGAGAAACTGTCGATCTGACCAATGTTGAAGGCAGCAAGAATGTATTCATTAGATTTGGGTCTGGGTGCTGGTCCTTATACCTTTCACCAATACTTAATCTTTCTGTTTTTTTCTGATTGCAGATTTTAAACAAATACGATTCTTGGATCTCATTCCTTAGCAGTGTGAGATACTGGATGGCTTTTAACATAGAGAGAGCTTGTCAATCCTATTTTGGCTGTGTGCAGTGTATCAGTGGACCCCTGGGAATGTACAGAAACTCTTTGCTTCATGAATTTGTAGAAGACTGGTACAATCAAGAATTTATGGGCAACCACTGTAGCTTTGGAGATGACAGACATCTGACTAATCGAGTGCTGAGCCTGGGGTATGCCACAAAATACACTGCCAGATCTAAGTGCCTTACAGAAACACCCATAGAGTACCTGAGATGGCTAAACCAGCAGACCCGTTGGAGCAAATCGTACTTCCGGGAGTGGCTGTACAATGCCATGTGGTTTCATAAACATCATTTGTGGATGACCTATGAAGCAGTTATCACTGGATTCTTTCCTTTCTTTCTCATTGCCACAGTTATCCAACTATTCTACCGGGGGAAAATTTGGAATATTCTCCTTTTCTTATTGACTGTCCAGTTTGTGGGCCTCATCAAGGCTTCCTTTGCCAGCTGCCTAAGAGGGAATATCGTCATGGTTTTCATGTCTTTGTATTCAGTGTTGTACATGTCAAGTTTACTCCCAGCAAAGATTTTTGCCATTGCCACAATTAACAAAGCAGGGTGGGGCACATCAGGAAGGAAAACCATCGTTGTTAACTTCATAGGACTCATCCCAGTGTCCGTTTGGTTTACAATCCTTCTGGGTGGTGTGATTTTCACTATTTACAGGGAGTCCAAAAAGGAATTTAGTGATTCTAAACAGACAGTTCTTATCATTGGTTCATTAGTCTACGCATGTTATTGGGTTATGCTTCTGACTCTATATGTGGTTCTCATCAGCAAGTGTGGCAGGCGGAAGAAGGAACAACAGTATGACATGGTGCTTGATGTATGAGCCAACTTTTCTTAAAGTTTGCAAACACACACACATACACACAACACTTTGGTCATCTTCTGTAGGGACTGTAATGAACTGGGGGCATTGGATAATGTCACCAAGGAAAATTCTTCACTGCTGCTGGGACTTGAACATTCAATTTCTATGGGTTTATTTTGATTCTGCCAAAGTAAAATGATAGATCATACAAGGATAAACTCAGATTTAACCTGTTATTTCTATGAAAATAAGATGAATTCTTTGTTTATGCACTTTTTTCTTTACTGTGCATATGCCTGACAGTGTTTTGCCTCATATACCTCACTAGTCATGCTTATGTGGGTTCTCAAGCAAGAAAAGCATTGGAAATCTCAAGGAAAAGTTCTTTCAACTTTTACAAACTAATTTATGGACTGTTTTGATAGATTTTTTTAAAAAAAGAATTTTTAGAAAAGGTCTTCTGTTTTAGTCTGCCAAACACAATGCCAAAGGAGAATTGGCTGTATTTTTATATTATTGTATTGTGTGTTTTTGTTTTGTATGATGACTTTTCCAACACAATTTTCACATATTCTTTATTCTACTTTTCTGCCAAAACCCACCTGTACTTCCTTTTTAGACAGATTTCAAAAGAATTCATACTTAAAAAACAAAAACAAAAAAAAACAAAAAAACAAACCTGCCCAAAATGTGAAGCTTTGTTGGCTGATGCTGTTCATGACAGAAAGAATAAAACATTTTTCACTGCCTTTAAAATTGAATAGTTATTTCTATGATAAGGCAATTTCAATTTCAGACTTTTAACTTTGGACTTCATTCTATTTGAGAAAGGCTAATAAAATTGTCTGACTTTTATGGAGAAAAAAAATCATATTTTTGTATGCATCCAAAAATATGTCATTTAAAATCAAGGCCAAAGGGGTAAATAAGTGCAATTTTGTCGTGACTGAATTAAAGGGAACACTGGTTCTCAAAAGAAAATACTAGGCACACATCACTGCTTAGAATGTGTGTATTTTTGTGGGTTTAAAAATGCACAGTAGATAAAGTTTAATATCCTTTGGACCTACAGCCAATATCTACACAGACCAAGTAAAGTGAAGAACTAAAGTAGCAATTTGGCTCATTTCTGACATATCATGCAGATTTTCTGAAAAGATATTTGTTCAACTTCCACTTGACTTTGCCTGTGTAGACAGAGGGTAAAACCAGCTCCCTGTGGTCAAAATCAAAAAGAGCTGGGCACAATGTAGTGATCTTGGAGCCTATCAATCAATATCCTGTTTAATTCAAATCAGAAGATTTCCCTCCAAAAGTATTTGATTATGAATTACACAGATTACCTCAACTCTCCCTCTCTTGACTTTTATTGACATAGCTACAGAGTACAAGGGAAAGAGAAGGCTGGTACCTATTTCTTGAATCTAGGCATATAAAAAACTAAACTGGATATTCTGGGTACCCATCCCCAACACACACACACACACACACACATACACACACACACACACACACACACACACACACACCTCTCCTTTGGGGCCTCAGTTATCCAGACTAGTGGCTGGCACTGCAGATCTTTTCCTATACTTTGTGCTGTGTAGGTTTGGGCTAAAAATGTGTTTGGAACCCATAGAACAAGTAGGCACCCTTTGGATTGTGACATTAAAAAGCCCTGTGGTAAAGCAGAAACCATTTGGTGTTCTAATGAATTAGCCGTCTTTCCGCTTCCTTTTAATGCGAGCACCCACGTGAAATTCTGCTGTAGAGAGAGCTGAACAGCTCACTACCTTCTGGTTTGTCTTAATTCAAGGTTCACAATTGTCTGAAAAACACAATGTTCAGTAGTTGGTGAACCTGTGAGAAAACAACACAGCCATTCAAAAAGAAAAAAACAAGATTAAAACTTGATTTTACCTTTTTAACTATTTATGTTCTAAGTTAAGCTTTGATACCATTCAAATGTCAAATTCTCTCATTCTATAAAAAGGTTGAATTAATTGCCTGTATTTATTTTAGCAATTATTCAATGTATTTCCAGTATAAGATGTATAGTAAAATTGATTGTTTTTGTAAATAAAATATTTTTGATAAAATCCTTGATATTTTCTTTTTTTTTCCCCTTGGGTTTGATTTAAAAGCATGAGTTTATGGAAATGTTCACAGTTACCCAGGGCAGCAAAAGTTATCAATGATTTATGTCATGTTTAAGTAGAAATTCACACACCTCTGTAAAATTTAGCTTTCAAGGAAATGTCAAAATTACCCATTTCAATGAACTCTAAGTACTAGTAATCTAAGGCAGAGAAGTGGTTCAGTAGATAGAGTTCCAGGCCTGGAGTCAGGAAGACTCATCTTTATGAATTCAAATCTGGTCTCAGATCCCTGCTATCTGTGTGACCCTGGGCAAATCACTTAATGTGTGCTTCAGTTTCCTCATCTGTAAAATGATCTGGAGAAGGAAATGGAAAACTACTTTAGTATCTTTGCCACGAAAACCCCAAATGGGGTCATGAAGAGTTGGACGTGACTAAGTAAAAATAATAAAAAATTATTAACCTCGTTAATGTATTCCCACCTCCTTCTTCCCTTGCCTTCCTTTCTCCCTCTATTCTCCTACTTTAAAGCTACTTGGAAAATATTTTATAGAGTAGGTATCATTTTGGGGGTGTGTGACTACGGGTTTGAGTGTTTTTCAAGGGTAAATATGCTCCCATTTCACCACCACTTTATGTTCTTGTCTCTTCTTCTCACACTACTCTGATTTTCCTTTCCATTATTAGACACTTCTATGCCTTTTGGGAATTTAACCACTCAACCCACATTTATTAAGTGCTTACTCTGTGCCAGGCATTACGCTAAGTCCTGGAGTTACAAAGACAAAAATATGGTGCCTATCCTCAAGAAGTTCACATTCTAAGGAGGGGAGGGGGAAGAACATAGAAATGAATATGTACATAGAAAATATATAAAGTGCAAATGAAAGGCAATTACTTAAAGAGAAAGCAATGGAGTCTTCATGAATGTGGAGAGAGGGATGAAATAAAGGACTGGGAAAAGTCTCCTTTAGGAGGTGGCATATAAGCTGAGTTATGAAGATAGCCATGGAGGCCAGAAAGTGGAGTGGGGCAAAATGTCATGTCTGGGATGCTGAGGATATTTTAATACTTGAAAAGATATTGGATTTCATTGGCATGAGTATTTCTCCCATTTACTTAGACTAAGGGTTGGGTATCTTTAAAGATTTGTTCTGTGAAATTGGATTGAGTCAAAAAGCTGCACTTAAGGATTTAGAAGTCCACCTGTCCTTAAGGTCACAGGTTCTCTACCGGGGAAGCAAAATCTCTCTCCAACTATGTTGCACTCTATCCAGTCCTTTCCTGATGATCCTTTTTAATCTCACCTAATCTGGACCAGGGATAACAAAAAACAGTTCATACCCAGGCAACATTTAGAGTCTTTGCAACCTTGTAGGTCTGGATAGAGGTTGGATCACAGTGGCATAGCTATCAGAAGCCCAAGATCACCTCCTTGGCAGCTAACATTTAGTGTCATATATAATATCATATTTTAATTTCATCACTGGCAATCTTGTGAGGTACACAAAAGAAGTATTTTAGCCTATTTTATATGTTAAGGAATTTGAGATTTGGAGAGGCTAAATGAATTTGCCCACCACCATAGAAGGTATTATAAAAGAGGATTTGAACCGAGGGCTTCCTGACTCCAGGTCCATCACTATCCATTGCACTACTCTGCCTCTCTAATGAGGTATATGAGAATCAGTCATCACTTATGAAATACTAATGATAATGGTGCTAACACTTATTTCTATAGTGCTGTACAATTTATATATTTTATTACAATTGTAATGTGGATAATGGAATTATTCTTTATGGAATGGAAAAATTCATATTTTACACGTAGGGTGTGTGGTGTTGTGTGTTGTCCATGTAAGTTATGTATGTCCAAATGATTCTGTCTAGATGTGGTTTTCAGAGAAACATGAATAGTTATTTCCAGAGTCATCTCTCCGCACCTTCCACCTCCTCCATATTTCTCCGAGGGGAACCTTTGATTCTTGGTAGACTGGTCATTATGTTCTCAATGAGAGAGGTATCTGACTAGAATTATATATTTCCACCTCCCCTTCATTTTGTTAGCCTAGGTGACAGAAATTTTAGGTTTAAACTGAGTTCCTTATCATTCTTCCTCAATAGAGAAGGAGTTCCCCAAGCTATATATCCAAGATTTGACTCCCTTCCCAAATGGCAGTTCCACAATGATCATGCATAGCAAATAAACTCATTTCTCCAAGTCAATAGCAAACAAGACATCTGAGAAAGTAGACGTATGAGAATAAATACTAGAAGATACACAGAATAAATGAGCTGTTCCATTGGAAGTGAGAAATCTCAGCTCAACGAAGAGACAATCCTACATCTTGCCCAAGGATAAAATGCTCTGAAGTCTCTTGTGTCGTAAACTGATCATGAAGACATGATCAAGGTCCTGGTTCCTTGTAATAGTTTCTTGCAAGTCTTTCCCATGATGGATCTGAAGAGAGTCTGGTTCCACCTGTCTTTCTTCTGGAAGTAAGAAAGAAAGTGCTCTTTTTCTCTCAAGCTCTCACCAACTCCTCTTACGAATGGATAGATCATTGAACAATCAAGCTCCACCAATGAGAAGAGTACCATGACAACGGTCTTAAAGGCTCAGTTTACAAATAATTGAGGGAATAATGTAAAAGAGATTAAGTACCTTAACTAAAATAAATAACTAGTATAGGTAATAGAATCTCAAACACAGATCTTCGGGCTTTTGGGTTATGTGTTTTCCATCTTACTCCATTGCTAAATATCAGATACGGTACCATTTCTATTCCTGAACCCTAATGTCTTTCCATTTGGGATTACCTTCCATTTACAATGCATAGGTCTTATATATGCTAGGTTTTTTGTTTGTTTGCTTCTTTTGTTTTTTGTTTTCTTGCAAGGAGTGGAGGGAATGATACTATTTTCCCAGTTAGAATGTGAGCTCCTTGAGGGCTGAAACCATGCTTTTGTCATTCTTTGTATCCCTATAGTGTAGCATGGTGCCTAGCATATAAGCGTTTAGTAAATACTTACTGAGTGTTTTTGCTTTGTCAGATTCAATGACAGTAATTTCTGATTTTTTGGGATTAATTTGCTGCATGGTGAAAACGTTTTTTCTATACCTTCAGTCTTAATTTGCACATCTTTGTTTTTAAATGTACTTTTGTAAGAAACAGTCTGTACATTTGATTGTGTTATTTAATGTATTCCCATTTAAAGTTATGTGAATTGGGTTTATTTTTTCTATAGATATGTCCTATGTATTGTTTCAATTTTTTTTTTCCTTTTTCTGATGTAAACACAGTTTACAATTACTTTATTTCATGCTTTTTTAATGTGGTCCTATTCTCACTGGCTCTCATCTCACTCCAATTTTTAAAAAATCCTCTTTTTAAACCTCTTTACTTTTGGAATTTGGCTTATTATTTCCATTTTCTTTCCTGCTTTTATCTGAATATTTAATTCTTTGTCTTCTTTTTCCATCTCAGTCAAGGAAATTCCCCCTTTAGCCCTCTATTTCAATTAATCCTAATCATTGGCTTTTTTAATTTAATTTTTGTGTCATTTTCCAAATTATTTATCTCACTCTCTTCATTATCTGTTTTCTTTTTGTCTGCTTTAGATTCCCATTCTCTGGTTCATGACCACTACACTTATGTAATCTCTGCCTATTCTCTGTAATCCTCATGGATTATATGTGGTGCTCAAGGAAGGTGAAGGCTTACTGAGCCTTTTTCAGAGCTGTTTGTCTGCCTTTGCTGTCTACACCTGTGGCTCTAAGAGGTTGTAGCACAGGCAGCAGTCACATGCTGGTAAACTCTCTCGGTAGAGAGGCCAGACCATGTTGAGGGTAACTGATGGGCCTCAATCTCATTGGTGAGTGAGAGGATGTCTCCCCTAAGCATGTGGAGACTTTCCCTAGTGGAACTGGCCATAAAGGTGGCTGAAATAAGTGATGTGGAGATCTTAGAGCTTAGCCAGACATTGAAGAGGACAAGATCATCCACTGCATCCCAAGCCACTGATAGGCATTTTGACTTTTGTCTTGCCACTGGACCTTGATGAATCTGAAAGAGAGAATGAAGCTAATGACTTAGTTCCCCTCTTGAATCATGATGTCACTGGTCCTCTTTCAAAACAGATGGCAAACAAATCCTGATGGAAGCAAAATTTTCAAGGTACCCATTCTGGACTGTCCTTTTTAGGTTATTTCTGCCACTGCCTTGCAAAGCTTGCCCTGCAGATTCATTTTTCTATTATGCCTCACTCCAAGAACAACACCAATTCTTGTGGATAACAGAGATAACATTGCCACATGACAGGGCACACCTTCCAAAAACATGTCCCTGAATTTGAGGCCTCCCTCTGGTTTCCTTCTTTCCTTCACTTGCCTCAAAATTCTCCTCCCTAGGTCCAAGTCCTCCCTTTTGTTCTAGAAGTGTGTGGGAATTCTTTCAAGAGGCATTTCATTTTCTATGTTCAGAAGTATTGGGAAGTTCTATTATTTCCTTCATTATGATGTTAAGGTTTTCTGTCTCATGCTTTTTGTTTTGGTTTTTTTTTTGACTGGGAGATCTGTGATTCTTAGGATGTCTTTAAACATTTTATTCTTTGTGATTCATATGTTTTGCTTGCATAGCGAATATATTTTCATTTAACATTATTATATTTTGCTTCTCTTCTTCTACATAGTTCTTTATATCTGTTTATTTATTTGCATTACTAATCTATTGCTCTCTTTTTTGTTTCTTTGTTATAACATGCCATCCCAGATTAAAGTTTTTCTATTCTACCTGTTACTTTTCGCCATAAATTTGCTCTAGTAATTCTCATTTCTTTTTTCAAATCACATGGTTCCATGTTCTCCTCAATTACCACATGGCCTTCTGTCTCATCAGATATAGGATCATTTTCTTTGATTTTACAGTATTTATTCATGGATACTTTAATGTGTTTACTAGATCTGGAGGCCATATTTCCTTCTGCTGTTAGTGTTCTCAATGTTGACTTAGCTCTTTATGTTTCTTTGAATTTTCTTCCTTTTGAGATCTTCCGTAATTTAATCCTCCACCTCCCTCCCCTCCCCACCTTTATTTTCCTTTATTGCTTAGTTTCTGACTCTTTTCTGATAAATCTTAAAGTATCTCAGCCTCCTCCAGTGCTGGAGGTCTCTGTCCCAAGTGACTCAGCTGGAGGCTGAACCTTTTCCCCAGGTTTAGTAAATGTCACACAGCAACCTCCATACAATAAAATCTGTTGTAGGATGCTATTCTGCTCCCTTTTCCCCTTCCATTTTCTGGCCCAACAATGACAATTCAGAGAGCTACCATGTTGGTGCTATGAGGTTGGTTTCTTCTGGGAAGAAGAAAGTGTGAATTGTTTTTCAAGTCTAGGAGCCCTTCTTGCCCCTTTCCGTCTGTTTCTCTTCTGTCCTGCTGACACCACTGTGCTTTCTGTCAGAGCCCTAGAAAGCTTCTGGCATCTGGAGTGCTGTCTGTTGTAGCTCAAGCAAATATCCACATCCTCAAGTAGGAATGTACTAGAACAAGAGAAGCTTCTAGAAGGTACTTAGGGTATGGGGTTATATTTTGTTGTAAACTCATGGGTCAGGCTGCTGGGTTGGCTCTGTCTCTCTATCTCTCTCTCTCATCTGTCTGTTTTCAATTCCTAACAGACAATCGTCCGTCTGACATCTCAGCTTGCATATCCCACATTTATTTGTTATACTGTTATTTAGTCATTTTTTAATTCTGTTTGACTGATCCTTTTTGAGATTTTCTTGGCAAACATACTGGAATGGTTTGCCATTCCCTTCTCCACCCCATTTTACAGATGAAGAAACTGTATGACATGGGAGAAGTCGCTCTACCTCTCTGGACCTTGGATCCTCATCTATAAAATGAAGGGATTGGATTAGATAGCTTCTAAGGTATCCTATGGGCACTTAGGTGGTGCCATAGTGCACAGAGTACTGGGCCTGGAATCAGGAAGACCTGAGTTCAAATCTGGTCTCCGTTACTAACTGTGTGACCCTGAGCAAGTCACTTAACTTCTGTTTATCTCATTTTCCTTATATATAAAACTGGAATAATAATAATACCACCTGCCTCCCACCATTGTATATGGATCATATGAGACAATTATTGTAAAGTACTTAGCTATCTAGCGCATAGTTAGTGCCATATAAATGCTATTATTATTATTATTATTATCATTGTATATAGTAAAATTTCTAGCAACAAGGTACTCTTGGAATGAAATCTATAGACTTTAATGTCTAGACATAATATGAATAACAATAATATATAATATGTCGATAATATTAAAATATGAAAATAGCCTATTAGTTTAACTAAGAGTGTAGGTCTAAGACATGGGTTCCATATTCTCTTTGGAACTGTGTCTCTGGAAGACTCAGTGAATTCATACCACAAAGAGCCTCCAACTGCAGGAAGTTTTCAAACGCGTTTTGGCCTTCGAGTGGTGACTGGACAATGACTTGCCTGGAATGCTGTGGTTCCTTTTCTTACAAGTATGAATTGGATTAAGTGACTGTTAAAGTCACTTCCAGCTCGCAGCTTCCCTTATTCTGTGAAATCTCAAGAAGGACAAGATATTGACTTAGAGAATCAATTGGGAAAGAAGGGAAGAAGATGGCAACTATGTAATGATCTCTAACATCCCAACTAGAATTTGATCATGATGATAAAAATTATAGCAAGCAATGGCATGCAATATTCCAGTGATCAGACAGGTTAATATCTTCAAGCCTACCCTTGAAAACAGGGGTGGGACCTGTTGCTATGACCGTCTAATGTCTGTGTGTAAAAACCCAGTGTTCCTTAGGATGGATCAAATATATGATGCATTCCTTCCTGTCAGGTTGGTAAGACAGTGCTTAACCAGAAGGTGAATCAGGTGCTTCCCTGCAAGAGACAGTAGTTGCTTAGGAATCAATGGCAAGAACAATTAATATGTTACTTCCTATTACTGACTTGTAATTCAGTCCATGAAATGTCTTTGCTTTGAATTCATGGCTATATCTCTTGATATGATTTTTAAAAAATAATGGTGAAATGTTCACAAACCCGGGTTTGAATAAATGATTTTCCCAATAGTACCATGCACCTTGATCAAGTTGAGTGGGAGTCAGAGAGAGGGATCTCCAGAAGCTACCCTTATATTAATGTGGCATTTTATATTTTTTCCTGTCCTTTCATAGACAATATCTCCTTTGATTCTTACAGCAACCATATGTGGAAAGTAATAGAAGGATTATATCTTCTTTGTAAGTAGGAGGAAACTAAGATTCACTCAGAGAGGAGACATGATTTATACAAGGTCACAGAGCTAGCAAATGTCATTGCTGGGATATGAATATGGATTTCCTGACCCCAAGTCTATTGCTTTTTATGCCACAATATAGGAAGTATTTATAAATCATGTTGTCAGACCACATTAATTCTTTTTTTTAAAGGACAGACAGCCTTTGTTTCACAACTAAGCTAATTTGTCACATGAATAATCACCTACAGGTGATGGAAGTCTTCTAGTTAGGAATTTTCACCCCTTTGGTCATGAATTTTGGCTACAGAAATATGCAACTTTGATGGCTTCTAAGTGGACTCATTTTTCCTATTTGCCACCAAGAATAGCTTCAAAGTCTAGCCTTTTAAAACCTAACTCCTCTGGCAAATCCAAAAGAAATTATATCCTGAAATGTCTAGCTAATTTACATTTTGTGGGTTTAGTCTGTCTTTGGAAACAGTTTTGGTGACTTTCTTTTAGTGTTGGGGGGAAAGAGAATGATTGCTTCAGAAAGGGTTAGGGGAGAGGCCCCGTTTCACTAAGTTGACCTAGACTGACCTCATTGTGGATTTGATCGAAGTAGTTGTCACTCAACTTTAGCCAACATATAATATAAATGCCACAGCTTTCTCAGAAAGCTGAAAGGGAGGTGACCTGTCAGATCAAGATGAGCTGTCTGTCCGGACAGAAAATTGCCTCCTCTTTTGGGACATAAGATAGACATAACAGTCCCTAAGCTGTGTTGAGGAAGCAACATAGTAACATGATAACTTAGTTCCTAGTCAGAGGCTGTTAGGTTGTGAGAAGATCTTAGAGATCTTGCCAAGAGTGGGGTTGATAGATTTAAAAAAAAATTATTATAACTGTCTTTCAATATAATTGGTTTCCTCAGCAATACACTGTATTTATCTTATGCATTCAAAAACAATATTTTAAAAAAAGGTTCAAAGGCTTCACTACACTGTCAAAGGAGTCCATGACACAAAAAAGGCTAAGAACACCTAATATGATCTAAACCATTTATTTCATTGATGGGAAAACTGAGGTATGTAGGGGTGTCATGGAATTAAAAAAATTTTGTGTTTTTCTTGTTTGATGGATAAGGTTCGTAGCTTTATAAGGCAAAGTACTTGGTTTGGGACTTGGCTTCTGAAGTTTTGTGCTCAGGTTTTGTGAATACTATAATATATCAGTTAAAAAAGGAAACAGAAACATCCCATGTGGTGTCAATAAGCTTCAGGATGCCTGCTGGGGTCCAGACTTTCCTGAGTACCAAGGTTGGCTTATCTTGTGGTTGCTGAAGTAAGAGGAAAAGAGGAGGTCATTGCAAAGACCATTTCAGGTTCACCTAAGCAACTAAGTTTAAAGCACTTCTATAGTTGGGTAGCACCTTTCTGGAAACCAGAAAGCAGAACCCTTGGTGCTTACTAAAGCAAATGGGGAAATTTGTGGTGAGAAACTGCAGTTTCTTCAAGGCTAATAAAGGAAAGCTTTGAGAATGGAAACACTTAAACAAGGTTGGTTTCTGTAGGGGTGAAAGGCCACAGAATTAATAATATGTCTTTCTAGGATCATAGAGGTAGAGTTAGAAGAGAATTTAGAAGTCATCTAGTTCAATGAATTCATTTTATAGACGGAAAGACTGAGTCCCAGACAGAAGGAAGGGCTTGCCAAAGTCAGAGAGGTAACAAATAGCAGAGATTGCTCTAAATCACTATTGATTAGAGAGATGCAAATCAAAACAACTCTGAGGTACCACATCACACCTATGAGATTGGCAAACATGACAGAACAGGAAAATGATAAATGTTGGAGAGGATGTGGGAGAGCTGGAACACTAATTCATTTGTTGGTGGAGCTGTGAGCTGATCCAACCATTCTGGAGAATGGTTTGGAACTATGCCCAAAGGGCTGCAAAAATGTGCATACCCTTTGACCCAGCAATATCACTACTAAGACTGTATCCCCAAGAGATTATAAAAATGGGAAAGGGTCCCACATGTACAAAAATATTTATAGCAGCACTCTTTGTGGTAGCCAAGAACTAGAAATCAAGGGGATGCCCATCAATTGGGGAATGGTTTAATAAATTATAGTATATGAATGTAATGGAGTACTATTGCGCCATAAGAAATGATGAACAAGAAGACTTCAGGGAGGCCTGGAAGGACTTATATGATCTGATGCTGAGCGAAAGGAGCAGAACCAGGAGAACTTTGTGCACAGCAACGACCACAGTGTGCGAGGGTTTTTTCTGGCAGACTTGGAACTTTGTTATAACACAAGAACCTACTGAAAAAAAAAATCCCAATGACAGTTTTCTAAGGCAAAATGCCTTCCACACTCAGAGAAAGAAATATGGAAGTCATTCACAGAATGTAGCAGATCATGTTTGTGTGTGTGTGTGTTTTAGTATATTATGTTTTGATTTGTTATATGATTTCTTCCATTTATTTTAGTGCGACTACATAGCATGACTATAGTGAAAATGTGCTCAATAGGAAAGTATATGTAGAACCTATACAGAATTGTATGCTGTTGCAGGGCGGGAGGGGAGTAGTGGGGGGAAGGTGTGGGGGAGATAAAATTTTAATTTTTAAGGAAGTGATTGTAGAACATTAAAAGAAAAATAATAAAAATTTAAAAAAAAATAGCAGAGATGTCATTTAAACTCAAGTTGTTTTAGTCTTTATCCAAAAACTATAATAGCCCAGTGTTTTGGGGTTCTTTTGAAAAGTAAAATCAACTTAGACTGATAAATTTCAAATACCTCTACTCTGAAATGCATCTGCCCTATATACCAAATACTAAAATCAGGCACTTCATGAATTATGTAAGTCAGTTCCAAGTTTTGATTGTCATATGGTCTATCTTTAAAACTTCTAGGTCATTTATATTACTTAGTTCATGCTTTCTGAGAAAGGAGGATTGAAAAACAGCAAATATAGGGCGATTCAAAACTGACTTAATGGCTAGACTATGGGACTATTCAACGTTTGTATTAAAGTATCAGATGATGCATTAGAAAGAATGACATGTTTATCCAATTTGAAAATGATAGGAAGTTGGTAGGGTCAGTTCACAATTCATACAGCAGAATTGGGTTGCAAAGAGATTTCAACCGGCTAGAGGAATTTTAAAAAGTCCTACACTTGGGTTCAAAAAAACCAAAGTCAATGGAACTATGTCAAAGTCTCAGAAGAAAACATTGAATACCATGTCATACTTATCAGACTTGAAGATAACTGGTAGAATTAGCTAACAATTTTTGTGGCAGAATTGGGATCCAAAGAGATCTCAACAGGCTAGAAGAATGAATGTTAAAATCTTTTATTTGGGTTCAAAAAGTCAACTGAATAAGCTAGGGATCTCTTCCCCCTCTTCCAGCCCTCATCATTTTGGCATACCGAGTTTGAGATACTAATTATTCAGGAAAAAAACTTTAAAGAGTGACCTGAACTTTCATGTTAAAGAGGGATTAGACAAGAGTTTTGCTTAGGCCCAACAGCAGAGCCAAGAATAGTGTCTATAGTCAATAAACATTTATTAAGCATCTACTGTATGCTAAGAGATAAGTATATAAATAAGAAAAAGACAGTCCCTGTCCTTAAGGAGCTTATGATGTAATAGGGGAAAACAATACACACAAAAACAAAAGAAACCGAAAAATGAAAGAGTGGGGTTGGCTGCCAAGAGGGTACCTGTTTGTGGGAACATGAATTTTATGGACTTAAAAAAACAGAGCTACTGATTGAAAATGAAAGGTTTAGTTGGAAAGTTTGGAGTCCTGTATGAAGGGATGCTTTCAGAGGAGTTTATAGCTCACCCAACCCTGGTCTTACAATCAGAGGGGAGAGGCAGTTGAGGATGCTGTGTTGAGTATCACAAGTGTTCCAACAGGGACTAGAACTAATTTACTGGTTTAAATTTTCAATGTGAAAAAATAAATTAATAAAAGACTATGAAGAAGCCTCTTGTACATTGTGTAGGACCACACAATCAATCTATGTTGATAAGATCTATATTGACATCTATAACATCAATCATTGATCATTGATACCCTGAAGTATTAAGCGCGTTAATGACAAAGCACAGAATCCAAGGTAATTTTTTTCCAGTAGCACCCTAATCTTTGAGTTTTTATCACTGATTGTTTCTGTATTTATTTTATCAATAAAACATGTGTTAAACAATAAAATAAAACTAAATAGTAAGACAAATTTTAAAAAATCCAATGTGAGAAATTAAACCTTGGAAATAAACAAATGCTACTAATCAAGGTTCAATTCATTGTTTTGTGGATTGCCTAGACTTAAGAAAGTGATGAAGAAAACATAACAAAATAGATTAAATTTAAAAGTGTGTTGCATATACATTTTATCCCAAGAGAGCATGTTGTTAAATATTTAACAACGCACTGATGGAGAAGACACAATTTTCCTGCCATGTAATGTCAAAGAAGAAATCACAGGCTTTGGTTCAAACCTTTGTTGCAGAGCCATTTATTACTTTTGTGACCTTTTAAAAGAGACTTCTGATATGAGCCCCATGTTTTTAGTCTGTAAAAAGAGAGAGGTTGGTCTATGTGACCCAGGGGATTCTTTCCAGCTCAGCATCTCTTATCCTATTTTCCCATTTTGCTGTGGCCTGGCTCAGTTTATCAACATGAATATCCTGGGCTCAGATGTAAAATAGTTTGAGTGGAGAACACAGTAGTGCAGCAAGAAAACATCCAGAACTCTAGGAAAATTCATAAAACCTTGGCTGGTGAATTATCTTCCAGTACAAAAAGGAATAGGTAGTTTTGACTCATCTAGATCTACAACTTCGTCATTTAGCAGAAGATATTTAGGCAGCAGAAACACACACACACACACACACACACGTTCTGGGATCAAGTGGAGAGTGAATAGAACATTGAGCCTGGAGTCTGGAAGACCTGAGTTCAAATTTGACTTCAGACTCAAAACTACTTGTACACTCTGGGAAAGTCACTTAAGCACTGTTTGCCTAAGTTTCCTCAACTGTGAAATGAGGATGCCAATAGCACTTACCTCCCAGGGTTGCTCTCAAGGATCAAATGAAGTAATAATTGTAAAACATTTAGCATAGTCCCTGGAACATAGTGGGTACTTAAATTCTTTTTTTCCATCTTTTGTTCCCCTGCTTTTCATTTCTTCCTCCTTCATTCCTTCCCTTCAACTTTACTTCCCTCCCTTCCTCTCTCCCTTTCTTCTTTCATCCCTCCCTCCTTTCATCCCTCCCTCCCTCCCTTCCTTCCTCCCTTCCTTCCTTCCTTCCTTCCTTCCTTCCTTCCTTCCTTCCTTCCTTCCTTCCTTCCTTCCTTCCTTCCTTCCTTCCTTCCTTCTTCCCTTTCTCCCTTCCTTGTTTCCTTACTCCCCAAAATATAGATTTAAAGTTGAGGAACCTGAGTACAGATCTTGACTTGTTCCCCACCCCCACCGCAGTCTCCATCCTGCCTCAAAGAATTGGGCGAGGCGAGGTGATTTCTAAGGTCCTAAATTTATGACTGTGATTGGAAGTCCTTCAGGACCAGTACCATGGTTGAGATGGTTTAAGTACTGTCTGAGTCAATAGTGTATGTTAGGCAGAGACTTGATATTTGGCACCTTTGACAAAAGTATAATTATTACCATCATCACTCTATTAATGATACCAATATGTACAATAATCCCATGAATTTGGAGAATCACATTCCAGTCATAATACGGACAGTTTTTGGATTTGTACCATGACAGAACTGGGACTGCAACCTTTGGCTCCTGCCTGTTCTCTCCAATCATCAGGGGTCCAATTCACATTCCATTTATCTGTCTATGAATGAGCTGCAGGGCCAAAATGAAGGTCCAAGATAGTAAAACAAAGAAGATTATAGGATTTAGAGTTGGAAAGGACTTCAACAATGATTTTGTTCAACCTCTGATTAAAAGAAAAAAATGTTAGTGATAGAAGCAGAGGTAAAATGAAGCCAGCTTGAACTGCCTCTGGAGAACCAATTGTTCAATTATCCGTACAGCCTTTAAACCCAGGAAAACGTTACAAATCAGAGCTTTCAAAGAATTGTTTGGACTTTGGAAAGCAATGGAGAAAATATTAATAAGGCAGAAAAAATTTAAAAGTGTGTCATGTTCATTCTCCACCCCCCCAGCAGAAAGCCGATTGTTAAACATTTATCAGCATATTATTGAACTTAGGGGTAATTTAGTCTGATTCTCCAGTTTTCTAGAGGAGTAAACTGACTTCTGTGGAGAAGGAGCTACTTGCCCAAAGTCACTCAGGTACCAAGCAGAAGAGCTAAGATCTGTCCCCAGATCTTTCCACTATATCATTCTTTCCACGATATCATGTTACAATGCTACTCACCTCATCTCTGTAAATTAAGGCTGCATAGGATAGGGTAAGGAATCAGGGTTGTTGATGCTAATGGTATAGGAAACTCCCAGGTGAGGGAATTCCCTCTATCAATGCAATTTTTCACCTTCTTTACAACCTATAGTCTCAGAGAATTGCCTAGAGCAATGAGAAGTTAAGTGACTTGTGTAGGGGCAATCAACCATTATGTGTCATGGGTAGGATTTGATCCCAGGCCTTCCTAGTTCCCAGGATAAATCTCTATCCATTATGCATATTGCCTCTTTAATTTTGTTGCTGTTACTTAGTCTATTAATCATGTCTAATTATTTGTGACTTTGTTTGAAGGTTTTAGGAAAAGATACTGGAGTGGTTTGCCATTTCCTACTCCAGCTCATTTTACAGATGAAGAAACTGACACAAACAGGGTGAAGTCACTTGCCTCGGGCCACACAGCTAGTAAGTAGTTGAGATCAGATGTGAACACAGGAAAATGAATTTTCTGACTTTCAGACTCAGCACTCTATCCACTGAGCTATGTTGCTACCCAGAATGCTTTTCTAGGGCAGATGCAAGCCAAGTGAGCTTTTTTTTTTTTTTAACACTGGAATTTCCTAACAGGGTACTGAAGCCCCACAAAATATCAATTCCCCATTTATTTTTTTTCCACCACAGTAGATGAGAATGTCACACTGTCCTTTTTTTCCTGGAATTCCCTAGAGAACAAATACAATACTACTAAATAGTGTAAAATGATTAACAGTGTTAAATAATATGATTCCTATGACAGGGAAAAAACAATGAAGGAGGGAGAAGAAAACATGGCTTCTATTTTGGATCCATCATTTTTTAGCTGTGTGATCCTGAGCAAGTCATGGCCTCGTAGATACTGAGCAGGAAGGAAGGGAACTTACTGGCATTTAACTAATTCAATCCTCTTATTTTGCGAAGTAAAAAAAAATAAGCCCAGACAAGCTAATTAACTTACCATAGTAAGAACATTCACATAATAAGCAGCAGAGCTTGTATTTCAATCCACATTGGAATCTAAATCTAGAATTTTTATCTGCACCAATGCTTCTCCCTTTCCTTAAAATATCTATCAGTTTCTCAAGACTCTTCCTTCTGGGCAGCCCTGTAGCCTTACTGAAGGTTCCAGAAGGTTGGAACATGTCATAGGCACTGTATGAAAGGGTGTTGAAGCCCCTCTTCCTATCATCACTCTGGCAGTGGCCAGAGAGCAGAGTTGGTAAGAAGAATGAACAGAACTCAATGGAGCAAGAAAGAAAGAATTCAGGAGCCCAGGTAAAGAGCCCTTGATTTGTTGTGGAAGAAAGGGTGCAAGGAGTTTTCATCTGTGCAAATGGATGGAGGGAGGATGTGAAAGGGTTATAGGGTCACAGTTACAGATCTAAAGGGGCTCCTAGCCTTTGGGTCAAATAATTGTAGAAATAAGGAAACTGTATCATGGGAAACATAAATGACTTGTCCATGTTCATATAGCTAATATCTGTATGGTTCTACGTCCAGTATTCTAACCACTGCCTCCAAAGGGATTGTGGTGATCACTGGGGACATTTTATACACACATAAATATATACATACATGTATATTAATGTGTATATATGTGTATGTATATGTGTGTACACATACACATATATGTTCATATATGTACACATATACATGTAAACATATATGCACATACACATGTATATCTTGCTGTGTGTGTACACATACACATATATGTGTATAAAATTAGCAGCATATAATATGGCATCCCTTTAAGCCCTCTTGAATATTAAGCAGTAATAAGCAAAGGTCTGAAAAAGTCAGGGTATGTAGCTAGTTGGATGTTAACATTTACAAGAGCACATCTTATATGTTTATATCTAATCACCATGTAGAATGTGACTGGAGAGCATTAGGTGATGGTCACACAGCTAGGAAGTGTCAGAAAAAGAAATAGTATTTGAACCCAGGTCTTCCTCTCAATCCAGAACTCTATCCACTGATGTTGTCTCTCAGAAACAGTAGCTGTTATTATTGAAAAGAGCCTCTGACTACATTTTAAACTTCCCTGGGATTGGATGATTTTTATCCTCAATACTTATATTTGAGGAGGGGACTTATGTAAGCACAGTTTACAAAAGGCCTTGGTTTATAAAACTTGTCAATTTATTTGGTTATATATCTGAGAAGGAAATATTATTGGGGAAGAGCAGGAAGGAGGGAAGAATATTGCAAATCTGCCTTGGATTACATAGATGCAGCTCATTAACTTTGAAAGTTCAGGACTTCATTGTTAAGCAACAAAAACACCTGGTCTTCATCAAATTTCTTTAATTTTTTTCATGTTACTAAACAAAGTGTGAAATAAAGGTGAGCTATCATTGCTATTATTACTGTTGCACCATGGCATAATTTATTCTCTTCTCAAAATATGGCTAAGGTAGATGTGCCTAACAGAGAGTACAACTTGGTAATTTACCGCATCTGGCTGGAACTCATTAGCCTCCCTGGAAGTATTAGGGGTATATTATAATTCGAGCTGGCAAAGTCAGAGTGGAAACTCAGGGATCACGAAGACTCCTTTTCCCCATTCTGTGCTCATTTGCCAGATGACTCAGGACCAAACCACGGGACCTTTTGCCATATGTTGATTGCTTCATAAGACAAATGAAATATACCACAACAGCTATGCTTCTTACAATCCCGGGGTCCTAGGAAAACAAATGTAGATGCATGCTTATGCAACAGGGGCTATGGATGTTATATGGAGATGGGCCTTTCCTCTGGCCCCTTTTAGTGCATAGCTGATGGACACATGTAACCGGAGGCTTCTGGTCAGTTCTTTGGTCCTCATGTTAGGGATCATGGTGAATGTCAAAGATGATTGGTGAACTGATAAATAGAAGAATGCATAGACTAACTTTACAACTTTGCATCTATGTATCTATCTACTCCTATCTCTCTCCATCTATCTGTACCTATCCCTCCCTCTCCATCTATCTGTGTCTATCTACCTATTGGTGTCTAATGGTAGCCATCTCTAGGACAGGGGAGGGGAGAAAAAAATTTACATGACAACTTTATTATTTTTAAAAATAATAGCAAGATGTACATAATAGATGTGCAGTTTCATGGGCAACCACTTTTTTATTATATGATATTGTAGAAATGCTTGTTTTGTTCCATAAATTAAAAATGAAATAACTTTTTCAAAAATGACTGGTGAGGGAGCCACTTATTCAAGTCATACGTTCTTTGAGGACATAGACAATCCCTATTCTCTCTTGAACTTTGAACATAGAACAAGGGGATTTCTCTCATCTCCCACTCCCCGGTAGTAAATATGGGGGCAATGGATACGTGGCAGTGATAGCTCTTTCTTGTCTAGGTATGCCTGAGGCAGTATCTTGTGTCCCTGGGTGTCCCTCCTACTATATATTTTTACCCCCATGGGCACAGTCACCAAATAAAGATCCAACCAGCAGTATTCGTTGTAACTATAACTTGCTCAGAGAATATAATCACCGACAAGAGTATGAGTTGTGTATGTCCAACTGGCCAGAAGATGTAGACTTTGAGTTACTGTTCAGACACTATGGATCTTTGTAAGTGTGAACTATGTCTTTAGTTAACCTACAAGGCTCCATGGATAATTTACCACCTAAGATATTCTAATAGAGGTGATGCTTTAAGTATGCGCTAATCTTGCATTTTACGATTCTTCCTCATTTTTAATGGCAAGGGAAATCCTGTCTTATACTTGACATCTTTTACTTTATACATTGGGCAACTTTTCTAGAATTGGACCCTGCTAATTCCTTTTGTAAACACCCTAGACATGAGCCGAACAGAAATTTCATTTAAGAGATTTCACTTGGAGTGGGGAAAAATCTCTAAATGAAGACTTCTTTAGGGATGGGGACATGATTGAACCAGAGTGTGATTAAAAAAAAAGTATGATTCTCCTGTTTGAAGTCAGATTTGTGCCCTCCCTCCACAGACCTCTTCCCACCCCCACCTTTCCAAAATGAATTTGGATTCCATGTTGAACCCAGAATCAATGCCCCTTGTGGGAGAAGAGTGAGCCATAGGCTATTACATAGATATATAGAGAGGGAGGGATAATCCAAGACCAGCTAAGTCAAAGTTTTCCAACTACGTATCCATGACAATTTTTAACTGATTTATACAACTTTAATTATCATAAGTCTATCCTCCTTTAAAATTCATAAGCAGCAATAAAAAAGAACTATTATATATCATATCCGCAAGGAAATCTCAGAGACCGTTATCCAACCCATATCTGAACGTGATTGTAAGCAAATACACATATTTACTAGGCCATGTTGGGTGAATCCATAGCTGATTTAAAGACCAAAATTATTCCTAATTATTCCTAAGTTTTAAGAAATGACTAAAAAGTTCAAATTTTGTTCTTAAGCAAAATATCTCCTATTTCTATAAATCATTCTTTTGTTTGTTTTGTTTTCATTTCATTTTGCTTATCTAAGATTTTGTAAATTTCACCAATCATTTTTTAGATTTCTATTCAGTGGTTTCATTTATTCTTGAATCAGCAAGAAATAAATTATGGTGCAAGGGATACTGGATTTCAAATCAGAGGTCAGTTGTTCAAATTCCACTTAGGTAGCAAAGTGGTACAGTGAACAGAGTATGGAACAGAGTATAGTCTCAGAAAGACCTCAGTTCAAACCCTGACTTAGATATTGTCATCTGTGTGATTCAGGAGCAAGTCATTTAATCTGTCTCAACCTCAGTTTCCTCATATGTAAAGTGGGGATAGCAATGGCACTTACCTTAGAGATACTGTGAAGAGTAAGATAACATACATAAAGTATTTTGCAAACCTTAAAATTCTGCATAAATGCTATTATAAATATTTCTATTACTTCTAGTCCTGATAATAATAACTCCACCTTTGTCACAAACAACCTATGTGTCTGTGATCATGTCACTTGACTGCTTTGTACCTGTTTCCTTTTCTGTAGCTTAAAGGGATTGGACTAGATGGCTTTCAGGATCCCTTCCCTCCAAATTTGTGACTCTGTGATCTGGAATAACAAGGTTTAAGTGGGTCAGTAATCATGTATCCTAGATATACTAGGAAGAGTGGGAATCTCACTATTGTTTATATCAGTTTGACAAAACATATTAAGAGACCTCAGTACAGAATAATCAACTATTTATACTATCTCCTCTTTCTATTCATTACTGGATAGCTTCTTAGCTGATAACATCCGCAGCTCCATTGTCATCATTCCTTGGAGAACAAGAAGTTGTTTCTTCTAGATTTCTCCTCTACAGAAGAAGCCCGATAGCTTAGCTCTGATTATTCAATGATCCTTCTTCCTTTCCTCCTCCATGACCTAATCTTTCATCCAACCAAACTCTGAGATAGATTAGCATATGCAACAGATATTCAATGTCAAATATTGGTCAGTCAGTAAGAATTTATTACACACACTCTCTATGTTCTAGACATTATCCTAAACACTGTGAATACACATAGAAGCAGAAAGACAGTTCCTGTCATCAAGAGCTTACAACACTAATTAATTAATCAATTAATTAAAAGCAAACTCAGGAGTATAAGGGCATGAGAAGACAATCAGGAGTGCTGACTGGAGAGTAATAAAACCCACTGACCTGATCGTCCTACTTAAATAAAGGTTCTGCAGGGAACCTTCTGACCAGTGGGAGAGGATGCAGGGGTATATGGTACTTCCCACATGTGAGTTTTCGGCTGGAATGAGCCTCCAAAGATGAAGAGGTTTCTAGGGCATGGGAAAGAAAAGGATAAGGATTGAGAACTGATCTAGTAATTGAAGGGTCCTTAGTAAATGTGGAGAGAGCATTGTCAGTAGGGAGGTGTTTTTGTAAACCATATTGCAAGGCATAGAGGAATTGAAGGTTGACAAGAGGAATGAGAGGGGAAGATAAAGTATGAAGTCTTAGAGTGGACAAAGGGAAGAAATAGGAAAGAGAGATCTGTCTGATAGGGAGTAAGGAGAACACCATCAGACACCAATCAAATATTCCATTTATTGTAACATGTCTAGATATTAGATATAATATTTTATGATTGTAAGTGTAGATAACTGATCATAACAGCAATGAATGCCACTTATATAGTGCTTTAAGATTTCCAAACCTCTTCATTACATTAATTCATTCAATCCTCACAACAGTCTTCTAAGGTACATGTTATGGATATTACCTGTCCAAGTAGTACCTAGCAGAGAACTGAAGCAGAATATATATATATATGTATATATATATATACATATATATATGTGTGTGTATGTATGTATGTATATATAATATATATACACATATATACAATACATATGCACACATGCATGCCTATATGTATACATGCATGTTTGTGTATGCACATGTGCATATATGTATTGTGCATGTATGTGCATGTGTATATGTATTACATTGGGTGTATGTGTAGGTATGTGTTTATATATATATATATGTATATGCAAAATTTGTGGAATAACACAAGCATTTCCATAACATAGCTTTATAAAAAATGATTGCACAAGAAACTACAAACCTATTATGAACAACTTGCTCTTCCTTTTAAATATACAACAAAGTTATAGTGTAAATTTCTTTTTTTTCCTTTTTTCCCCTCCACTCACTCTGTGCCCTAGAGATTATTTCCATTAGACACAAATATATTTGTATATGTGAAATCATTCCATACATACTTCTGTCTATCAGTTCGTTCTTTGAATGCAGATAGCATTTTAACCATACATCATTTCTGGTTAGAGAGTAACTATATAAACTATTTTCCTCACTTAAGAGATGAGAAAACTGAGATTGAGAAAAGTTAAGTGACCAGGTCAGACTGAAAATAAGTGGAAAGAATGCAGGGATGTCCTGGTAATTGTTTACCAACTAGTTCTCCAAAAATATGACACATCTTTAAGTTTATTTAGGATTACTGATACGTGCTCCATCACTTTCTTAAAATCTAGAAATCCATGAAATAATAAAGCAAGTCCTGATTTGTAGCCTTGGCTAATTTCTGTAGTGTGAATGGTCACAGTGAAAATTTTACAAGTGGCTTTGGCTCTGATTAAGAGCTGACCCCAACGCATCCCTTCAGAAACAGACTTGAATCCAAGTTCCATTTCAATGTATTTCGCAGTGCTTACAGGGCCTTGGTTTGAGATAGATGATCAATCCTGTGCCCTATGAGTCACTCTGTGGCTAAAAGATGAATAACCTTCTCTTTCTTAAATGTGAGAAGTTCTCAAAATCCAACACAAATTGTATTACAGTAGCATATTCCAGAATAACTGGAGACACAAACATACAAAGTCTTTCTCTTTGGCAACCAAGGAAAATTTCCAGTCTGTAATGTGTTCAAAATATAGTATATAGAGGCTAAAACATGAATGGAATCTGAGACTGCGTTGATAAGCCTTAGCATGCAAGATCTGGGAGCTCACAGTCCCACTATCCTTTGCTCCTAGTCAAAATGCATCTGGAGGGGGGTATTCAGCTTTGGGTGCCACGTTTTTAAAAGGTCATTGATGTTCTGGAAACTGTCGAGGGGAAAATAACCAAGATGATAAAGACATCTGAGATTATGTCATAAGAAGACTTGTTAAAAGAATCAAGGAATTTTAGCTTAGAGAAGAGAAGAATTTATTGGGCATGACTTCTATTTTCATATATTTAAAATGGAAGAATTAATTTTTTTCTACTGCTTAGTCCTAGAAAGTAGAACTAGTTTAGAAGTTTTTAATTTTTTTATATGCCCTGGACAGTCTTGTAGAGCTAATGAATGCCTTCTCACAATAGTGTTTGTAAATGCATAAAATTAATAAGATTGAAAAGAAAACAATAAGGTATGCAGTAAATGTTCATGTATAAAATATAAAATATATATAGTAATATGAAAATATGAACATGCATTTATTTATAGATACATATTAATATCCATGGCACATGTGAACATACATATCATATACACAGTGCATATGTTATAAAATCATGTGTACCCATGGATATGCAAATATGTACATATATAATAGGAATATGCATGCACCAATGCATATGAACCCATGCATATGCATATACATTTTTTCAACATAGGTTGAATGCAAGAGTTAGAGTAACATATACCACTGAGGATATGTTGCAGTAACATATGCCATTAAGAAAAAGGCAATAGGCTGTTCATATCGTGTAAATAAAGGATACCAGATAATAGTTATGGTCAACTTTAAATGTCCCAATAATGGTCAGAAATATTAGCACCCTAGAGATACATAATGCATGGCCTCAAGACTCCCCACTATTCCATCCACCATATGATGGACAAATGAATTTCCCCAAAGCAGAAGCCTGATCATTTTGTTCTCCCTTTCCCTGCCCCAAACAAAGCCAAGTGCCTGCCTTTTGCTGTAAGATCAAATATAAACCCTTCTTTTCAATCCTTTCACAACCTGACACCTTCTTCCCTCTCTAGCATACATAACATTCCTCCTCAACTTGTACTCTGTTTCTAGCCACAATGGTCAGCTTGCTGCATCTATACGATGCTGCATCTACCATCTCTAACCTTTGATATGGCTATCCCCCATGCCTTCAGTGGCACTCATTCATCCTTACCTCCGTAATGTTAATGTAATATGAAGATCTTCCCCATCCATTAATAGGCCTCGTTTCCAGATCTAAAGGTCAATCATGTCTGTGATACATCCTGAATCACATGGAGCCCATTGGTGGATGGACTTGTCTAAGGAAGAACTTGCTTAGGGGTAGACCTGCTTGTATGAAGGCTTTCACACCTTTTGATAGTAAGCTAATTAGGCACTGAGTCAGGATGCCTTCAGGCTCTAAGCCTATTAGCTGAAAGTGTACACACACACACATATACATATTCAGAGGTGGTATTTTGCTTTGGGGGCTCACTCATGAAAAGGACCTTTCGATTCCTTGGACTGGACTCTGGGTAGCCATTTGTTAAGAGTCCCCTGACTACTCAGATGTTGGTGCTCTACTGGTCTGGTTGTATTATTCCATTTAAACAGTTGGAGTCCTGTCTATTGGATTCTTTCTTGGATACTCACTTCTTTCTACTTATCTATAATTAAAGTAAGATTGTTATCTTTCCTCCTGTGTTGTTGGCATTATTGGTCTTATACCTCCATAGCAGCTGCAAGTAGCATTAATTCTAGACCTTCCAGGATACCTCTTTTCCTTCAAGACTCAGTTGAAGCACAGTCTTGAATATTTAGACTTTCCTGATCCTTTGCTCTTTCCACCCTCAGGGTTTTTTCTCCTGAAACTATCTTGTAGAATCTTCATTTTGCATGTTGTATATATTTTCTTACATGTGCATGTGTTTTCTCCCTCCCTTAGAATGTAAGCTTCTTCAAAGAAGTTATCACTTTGCTTTTCTCTTTCCTTGGCCCCAATATTTAGCATAGAGTCTACCACCTGATAAATGCTGATTAATTGGCGGAATGCTTCCACTTCAAAGAGTAGATTCGCAATGGAATATTTCTGAGAAACCATGTTAGAAGTCATGGCAGTGTTGAGATCTTTACCTATGGAATCCTCACACCAGAAATATATTGAATCCCTCAAAAAACCATATTGTCACTATGATCCTTTTTGTCTAGCCTCAGAAAAAAATGTCAGCAACTTACAAGCATCATATAAAATGCATCAGAAAACCTCTATTAAAGTTCTTATATTGTGTCTTACTCTAGCAGAGAAGTACCTCTGATTTCTGGATTAATATGTGGCTCAACCACAAGCTAAGGCAAATCTTAGCTCATTGGAAAGGCCTTAAGTCTAGGCTAGGTGATGGGCTGCACAGCTTGTCCATTAAACAGCCTACTTAAGTTATGACAAACTCATTATCAGTTTGGCCACAAATAAATTCAGGTTTTGGTCATATCAACTGGAAGATACATGTATCTAATATAATATAAGGAAGTTGTGATCTGAATCAGTCTCAATCAGACCAGTCTGATCAAATTATTGATTATTTAAAGGATCTAAGTATGAGAGGTCATAAAATCTTCTTTCTGAGAGGCGTTTAAAAATCAATCAACCAATGATTTTTATGAAGTATTACTGAGTTTGTGACATAGCTTGAGAGCGAGCAGAATGGTTTAGGTTAGAGCCCCAAGCCTTTTCAATGATTCTTTTATATTTAAAAAAATATTTTACTGATGTGTTTCATCTATATAACACATTGGAAGATCACTCCCAATTCATGAGAAATCTCTTGAAACAAAATAAAAGAGGCAAAACTTATACTACCCACAGTGACCTCATCTGAAAGTACATTTGGCATTTTATATCTGTATGACACCTTTCATTTTTCTCAATTTTTTGAATGAACAGAAATCTATTTTCTCTCCTTCCTACCCCAACTCCATTAAAAAGAATGAAAGAAAAATTTATTTCAGCAAATATACCTAAACAAATTCCCTCAGTGATTGGAGAGAGAGAGAGAGGGGGAGAGAGAGAGAGAGAGAGAGAGAGAGAGAGAGAGAGAGAGAGAGAGAGAGAGAGAGAGAGAGAGAGAGAGAGAGAAATTCTTATCTGTTTTATTACATACCCTAAATCTGTCACCTCTCTCTAATCTTTCCAATGATTCTGCAGTCAACTCTAACTGCTGGCATTTTTTGGTAAGAACAAAACAAAACAAAGCAAAACAGAATCAAAACAAATAACCAACAAAAAAGAAAAATAAACCCACTGAAACAAAAACAAAACCTGGCACACATAACAAGTAAGTCAAGATGTGTGGTGGCTCAGCATAAAGCATTGCCTGCTAGGAAATCCAATCTAGGAGCCCCTACCATTCACCCTACAAAAGGCAGGGCAGCGGGCAACATACTCTGCATTTTACAAATTAGACCTGACCTTTGATTCTCCGATAACTTGCTATCATGATATTAGTTTGGGCCTCCCAAGATGACTGCTTGGAGGATACCACCAAAGTGGCTGCCATGCAACCTTTCGGATGTTGGGTTTGATTACAAATTAAATTAAAAAACACACACATACACACACTTGTAACCCAGGAAATTTGGTTAAAACTTGTACACCCAAGCATAGAGCAAATTTTAAAACAAACATAAAATCCAACTGTTTTTTAATTCTGACTCAATATTTTTATTCTTTTTTATTTGTACTATAGCATAAAAGACAAATCTCTTATTTCAAATTTCAGTTATAGCTGGTCCTCTTGACTCCTGCACTGGTGCTCTATCCACTGCACCACCTAGCTGCCCAAGGATAAGAGTGATTCAAAAGGAAAGCTGTTGTTACTTTCTTAAAAGGGCAATCTTTGCCTTACAACAACCAGATCAGTTCCTTATCAAACACTGGTTATACAAAAGGCCATCACAAGTAGTGAACAGTGAGGAGAGAAGGGGAAACATCCAAGCAAAACAAGAAGAAGAAATTGGAGTTTTACAGATCAGTATATACCAGAAAAAAATGGGTAAGTTCTTTAGTCATAAGCAAGATAATGCCTCGAATTAAACCAAAAGGGCGTTCAATTGCACTAAAGAAAATCTATTCAAGCAGTCCATTGGGAGGCAAGTTGGAAATCAGGGACATATTGAAGAGCCATCTTCACAAATTCTTGTTCCAGGTGCATCTCATACAGAGTCTATGGAACAACACACATCTCTCTCCCAGATGCTCTGGCACCAATTCAGTTCCATATCCAGGTACACAGTGTCACACTCAGCATCCTCTTGGCCAATTCTGATTGGAGTCACATTTATCTCAAGATGTGTGACAGCACATAAAATACCCCAGGCTTAGTTCAAAACTCAGTTACACGAGGCCAGATCAACTTAGAGTAAGAGCTGGGAAAAGAAAGGTGCTGGGGGAAGGCAATAGTTTACTTCTCCTAGTCCGCTCAAAGGAAATCAGATGATGGCTACAAACTCATTTGTGGCCAGGGTCACTCTGAGAACTCAGCTTGGATTAGAGGTAGAAATAGGGTGGAAGAAAACAGACTTTCTTTGAGAGGCCAAATGTGAAGGAACTAATTTTAGCACAAACTGTACACTAGCTACCAAGAAGAGGTATTTGTAGCTGAGAGGTCTCTAAGAAACATGTGTCTGAGCTCTGGCCTTACTCCATGTACTTGTAACCACCATGTACTTATACTTGAATCAGAAGGGAGATAAATAACTAAGGTGAATTTGGGCGTAATTTCAAAACACTTTATTTCAGAAACATGAACAGATGTCTATGTTGGAGAAAATGTGAGTACCACTTAATACCCACACCACTTTTGTTTGTTTCATTGATGCCTTTCCTCTTTCTATTATAATTATTTCCCACCCTTGTGACCACACACATACACACAAACCCACACATGCAAAAACATCTATACAATGACCATATTTGAAAAAGCAAAAAATATCTGACAGGACTACTTATTCACTTTGGAAGCTAATTTTGGCAGTGCACATTAGTGAAAAGAGCCCTAGGAGTCAACACACTGGCTCCAAATCCTCTACCTCTGTGGCCTTGGATCGAGTTATCATTTCCCAAGGCCATTCATCTGAAAAAAGAAGAGGTATTTGCAACACAGGAAATCAGCATGACGTAGAGGAAAGGGTACTCCAGATTTGAAATTAAAGTGCTTGAGTTTAAATGTAAGTATTGTCACATATTACCTGTGTCACCTTGGGAAAGTCAC
Source organism: Bettongia penicillata ogilbyi (assembly GCA_023548195.1). Taxonomy (NCBI): domain Eukaryota; kingdom Metazoa; phylum Chordata; class Mammalia; order Diprotodontia; family Potoroidae; genus Bettongia; species Bettongia penicillata. Next base: position 679,437 of record JAJHZJ010000362.1, read on the forward strand.
TTAATTATCCTAGGTTTTATCTTCATCTAAAAGATCAGGGAATTAGAGTAAATTATTTCTAAGGTCCCTCCCAACTCAGAATCTATGATTCTGTATTCAATTTCTGACATACCTTATAACAATAGCGTGTACACACTATGTATAAATAGTATGAAACTATGGTTTCCAATGCACTTTACCTATATCATTCTCAATTGACCCTCATGACATCTCTGTGAGTCAGATGCTATTTACTATCCTCATTTCACAAAGAAACTAAGGCACAGAGATGTTAAGTGACTGTCACAGAGTTACATAGCTGGTAGCTGCTTTTTGAACCAGATCTTTCTAACTTCAAGGCCAGTGCTCAATTCACTGTACTAGTGATATCAGATTCAAATAGAAATGAATCCTTGAAGGAATCATATTGACTTAGAAAAACACAGATTAGCATTATCTATGCTGTGTCTTATTTTGAGTTATTTTGTTAAATATTTCCCAATTATGTATGTATGCATGTACAATTACATGTACAAATACACATACATATACACATACACATAAATATACACACAATACATATACAGTATTCATACCCATCTCCATATCCATATATGGCAGAGGCAATTGGGGTTACATGACTTGCCCAGGGTGGTAAGTTTCTGAGACTAGTTTTGAACTCAAGTCCTCTTGACTCTCTCTACTCTACCATCCAGCTGCCCCCCCAATTATATTTTAATATAGTTTCCAAACAGGACATTGGGTCCCTTGCTGCTGGAGAGTTTTGGACAGCTCTGCACTATGCTATGTCTGTGTATTCTGTATCTGTAAAATTAAAAGTAATGAAAATACATAGTGATACACATGTTGTTAGTAAGTAATGTGTACAAAAAAGAAAAAAAATACTCAATTTGTCTGACTTATTAGCTCCCCATGATAACCTATGACCATAGCAATAATCCCTAAAGGTATAATTGTTTTTGTTTTCATTTAAGATAATGTTGTGGTCCTTGGGATAATGCTGCACTTGAGTGTGATACTGTTGGTGAAATATTTAGGTCATACAGATAGAAGGATGTCTCTACAGCTTAAATCCTACAATTCTCTAAAGTTAAAAAATTTTGCAGACTTCACCCATGAAGATATTCTTGTTTTCAGGTTGGCCCTGGATTCTCCCCAGACCCAGGTGGATAATTATTGTGCACCAACCTGGATTGACCTTTGAGAGTCATATGCATCAATTCATACAAATCTTCCCTGGTTTCTCTACAACTGTAGAGAACTACATCATTTCTTATAGAACAATAGTATTCCATATTATTCATAAGCCATAATTTGTTCAACCATTCCTCAATTGATTGGACGCTCAACCCCCTCAGTTATCAAATTCTCTCCCACTACAAAAAGAGCTAAAGGTATTTTATACATCCTTATTTAGAGTTTGTTTTGCTTTGGAGTAATACTTCCCTTAATTTATGCTCTCTAATTTCCCCTTTCTTCTTCCATTTTTCCTCCTAAATCCCTTTTGGAAAAAAAAAATGTATTTCTGTACTCATATCTCTATATAGTTATTTTTCCTTCTGATGATTTCAGGTGAAAGTGAGGTTCAAGTGTTATCTTCTCCACCCACCTCAATTATGTGAGATAATTTCCCCTAAACTTCCTCTTCCTTTCCTCTCCTAGTGTATTGCCTTTCCCTCACTTTCCATTCTAACTTTAAAGTCATCAGGATAAGCATATTTCTTCTCTCTGTCTGTCTGTCTCTCTCTTTCTTTCTCTCTCTCCCCTCCCCTCTCTCTCTGTTACTTCACTTGGTGATCTCATCAGCTCCCCTGGATTTAATTACAATCTCTTGATACTCAATCCATCTTTCCTGCCCTAATCTCTCTGCTGACCTCCAGTCTCACATCTCCAGCTACCTTTCAGACATCTAGAACTGGGTGTCCAGTAGACCCCTTAAACTCAATAGATCCAAAACAGAATTCATTATTTTTCCCTGTAAGCCTTCCCTCTTCCTCACTTCCTTGTTTCTGTAGAGGACAACACCACTCTCTCAGTCCCTCGGACTCACAACCTAGGAGTCATCCCGGATTCCTCACTATGCCTTACCCCCATATCCAATTTTTTTTCAAGGGCCTGTTGATTTGATCTAGAAGCATTGGGTTTGGGGTGCAATATTCTGAAGAATTTTCATTTTGGCATTTCAAGCAGAGAATGGTGGATTTTTTTTCTATATCTACTTCCTGACTATATGAGATTGGGGGAGTTTTCTATTAAGAATTCTTGAAATACAATGTTCTTGGTTTTGTTTGTCTATTTGTTATGGCTTTAAGTAAGAGGTTTGCTAGTAAATGGTAAAAAAAATTGCTTTTCAAAAATGCACAACACACTTTCAAATTTAATCTGAATTTTTCACATTTAATCCATCATTTAAGTCCAAACAATTAAAATGCCAATAAATCAAGCCAGCTCATAATATTTGCCAGTTTCTGAAATGTAAATGCTCACATTGAAAATTTAATATGTGGCTTTCATGAGCCTGAACAAGCTAGTTCTAGTACATCCCTGCTTTCAGGTGGCCCAGTGTTCTCTACCTGTTTTAGAGGTAAGTTGGTTTTGTTATGCACTACCTTACACATTCTATTTTACTTTAGTCTTTTGACTTTGTTTTAATTTTTTTTATTTTCTTATGAAGTCATTGACTTCTATTTGATCCATTGTAATTTTCAGGGTGTAATTGTTTGGGCAATATTTTGTACCTCTTGTGCCAAGCTGATTCTTTCTTCCATGGCTCTCATTTCTTTTCCAATTTTTTTCTTTCTCTATTGCTTTTATTGAATTGACAAAAACAACAACACATTTTTAGCTCTTTTGCTTTAAGAAACAAAACAACCGCTTTGTCTCTCCCATGAATAGCAGTTGAATTTGTGCCCAAGCTGTTTTTCTTTGAGGTTTTGCTTATAGATGTTTTGGAATCATTCTCTTCTGGTTTTGTACCTTGAGCACTCATTTAACCATAATCACTTTATATTAAAGAATTCTTTTTTTGTTTACTCATTTTTTTCAGTAAACTTCCTGTCTTTGGACTTTATTTTAGGGTCATGCTTTAAAGGGGAGTGTCTGGGCTTATCAGGTTTTTTATTTCTTGAGGTCTTTAGTGCTATAGTATTCCAGAACCATAGTGACAGCTCAGGTTGAGGGCATGTAAGTTTTCAGTCCTCAAAAAATTATCTATTCTAGGGAAAAATCTGATCACTCCCTCCCCGTTGTGACTTCTGTTGGTCTAAGCAATAGGACTATGGACTTGCCTATTTGGAGTTTTCATAGGTTGTTGCCAGACTCTGCCATTATCAGCCAGCTGACAAACCCTACTGATTCACAGTGATAGAATGATCAGCTTTTCTTTGATCTGAAAATTCTGCCCTATTTATTCCTCTCCAAGATTCAGTCCAGGTTAGAATCTAGAACTGAGAATTTGCTTTGCTCCTGGAGTCCAAGTTTCAAAACATCTTCTTGCTTCTCCATCTACTCCTTGCTATATACACAGTAAGACCACACCTTACTCTAGAATGCCACCCCTGGGCATAGACCCCTTCCTCTGTACACTCTGGATCTGTGACCCAGAATCAAATAGTGAACTAGAGAGATGTCAGTTGGCACTTGGTACTACAGGCTGCACAAGGTAAAGTTCCTCCATTCTGGATTTGGGACCTCAATCATGTCCTAAGGCACAGTCTCTCTCTGAGCTAGAGTGTTTCCTACAATCCACCTCCTGCAGAGCCAGTCTCCAGCATCTTTAGAACTCTTTGTCTATCTCTTTGTGTTATACAAAAGAGAAATGACTCATTATGATTTCCTGAACAGAATTTGGTCTGATACATTTTCTAGATCTGTTTAGAAAATCTTTCAAGGGAGGATTTTAATGCACTCCTTCCTGGCAGTCTTTCAACACTCTTCAAATGCAGCACCCAAAGATGGCTGTCTAATCTGCTTACCCAAAGACCCAGCCCTAGGTGCAAAGGCATAATTAAGATGCATAGGAGGCAGCCTCTCTCTTTATTCTTGGTTATGTTTTGTTTTGTTTTCTTCTTGCATGTGTTGATTCCAAGAGACTTCAGTATGTCTCTGAGAAGTGCTGTGGATTTCATTCACAAATTCTGATAAAAATGTAAACTATTTAAGAGCAGGAACCTTTGTATCCCTGGACCTCTGTGGTAAGTGCTTAAATAATGTTTTTTGAACTGAACTGAAGTCATGGTCATAGGAAATAATACAAGATCACAGATTTAGAGATGAAAGGGACCTTGGAGATCATCTTTTGACTAGATTCTCACCCACAGGTTCCCAAAGTGCCCCCAGAGGGCACTGGAATGCAATCAGGTGGAACTGGAGGGTGTTGAATAAAAATGATTGGTTGATTGTTGTCCTTCGTTCTCAAAGAGGACCAAAATGCCATCACCATGATAAAGTGAAATTTCAGTGTGTCTCACCAATATGAGCTCGGAATTGTCTACTACAGGTTGGGCACAGATAGTCTATGTGAATATTTGGGGGGTTCGTCATGGTGGGTACTGATGATGGTGGCATGGCATTTTCCTGCAAGTGGCAATCTCATTGTCAGGAGTGTCATTCACTCCTTTCGGCAGGCATATTACTTTGCTGACTAGATTAGTTTTGATTGCAAAACCCATGCCTACTTCATGGCAATCCCCTTCACTGTGCCCACTCCAGAAAAATGTGCATCCGGCTCCAACTTCAGTAAGCTGGCCTTCATTTGCTTGTTTCACCCAGGGTTACCATTTGGATACGATATCTAGTGAGTTCTCTTTCAAGAAGAGCAGTCGTATTTCAGGTCTCCTGGATTTTGTGTTGTCTATTAATGTGCACCATGTGTCAATGGTGAGTGGAATCATCTTCGCAGATGGTTTTGTAAATTTTGTACATTTTTTTGCGTTTTGACCACAGAGTGGGATTCCCTGCCTGCTGCGGTAATCTGGCCAGGGTTGGGTAAGCAGGCAATATTTAAGGCACCTTTTCTAGCCCCCTTCCTCACACCAGGAGTTGAGTAGTGTGATCCTTTAAAGGCTGCTCAGAAGCCCAGGTGGCTGCCAAGTCCCACTGCTGCTTCCAGTGAGAAATGACCCTATGGCCTGGGCCACCTGTGTGCAGGGTTGTGACTACACCTCCCAGTGTATCTGCACCTGCTGCTTTATCACTTGCCTGTTGCCACAGGACTTTGAGGCATAATAGCAAAATGGTATGGGTGATGTCTTTTGATTTGTGAGTAAATTGGATTTAAGTAAGGCAGAGTTGTATGAAGTTGTCATCCTTACTCTGTCTTCCAGAGTCATCATTGTCCAGTGGCAGGCAGGAGAGAGTCAAGATGATTGGTGATGGCTCAGGGTGCAGTGGATGACGTTGGCATCTTTGATGTCTAACCAAACTCTAAGCGCTCTGTAGCGTGTGCTTCATCTGCCTTCATGACTACTGGAACAAATTGTTCTCATAGACCTATTCCAGCAGGGCAAGTCTTCACATGCTTGGGGTAGACTCCCCTCTAACTCATCAATGGGTTTGAGACCCCCTCAGTTGCCCTCAACTTGGTTGGCCCATCTGATGAAATAGTTTACTGGGGTGTGGCCCCTGCACATGCTACAGCTTCTTGAAGCCACAGGTGACAGATGGGTGGAACAGGTGAACACCAGAGGTGGAAAGAGGCATCCAATAGGGCTCAGCAGCCAACACACCAATGGTACTGGTCCTGGGGGTGTAGGGTGTATTCAGGGAGGACCAGTACCTTTGAATAAAAAGAAAGGAGCATTGGAAGAATAAGGAATGAAGAGAACATTTTGAAAAACCATTTGCATATGGTTCATCTGTTATGCAACAGAGTCAAAGTCACAGTGATTATATTATTTTCCAAATAAACACACAAAGTGCAAGTTATAATGGATCAGTGGTCAACTCTGCTGACAGCACTTACACAGGCGTTGGCAGGCAAGCATGTTGCTCATTGTCAGCAAGTCCAGCATGCATCTGCAGGAATATGTGCGTGTAATGACTTGTTTACAATAGGATGTTATACAATGACACAATATTGCATTATCAAAATTTCAATGCAGAAAACCCCCCACAAATTTACAATAAATATTAAATTTAAGATGACTCCTTTAAAATATTTTATATATTTTTGAAATGATGTAAATTTTAAAAATGTTAAAGGATTAAAGAAAGTAGATTTCCATGGGGTGCTGAGTGTTTTGTTTTTTTTGAAAAGGGGATGGTAAGGCAAATAAATTTCAGGACCTTTGACCAAGAGATAAGAAACTGAGACCTAGAGTGGTTAAATAACCGACTTACAGTCACTATCAGTCAATAAGTAAACACTTATTTAGTACTCACTAGCTCCTAATAGACGTCACACTATGTGCTGGGGATATAAAGGCAAGAATCAAGTAGTCTCTGCTTTCAGTGAGTTTACATTCTAACACAGTGACATGTACAATATAGATCTGTGCCAATTATACGCAAAATAAATGTAACAATGTTTTATGGAAAGTCAGGAAAAAATCCTCATGTGGTAATATAGAGTATGAACTGAACTTTGGGAAAACCTAGGAATTCTAAGTTATGGAGGGAGTTCACTCTTGGCACCGGCCAAAGCCTGGGCAAAGGCATGGAGACAAGGGATGACATGTTGTAGGTGAGGGAAAACAATGCCCCAATCTGCCTGGACCCAATAGTACTGGAAGGTGCTTAATGCATAATAAGTCTGGAAAGAGAGTACGCAGCAGAGTCCATGTTCTCTGACCACAAATCTAATGTTCTTCACACTGTGTGAAAAGGTCCAAAACCTGCCTAATGCCAGCAGAGGGTAATCATTTTATTAGAAGTATTCATTCACTTTCTTCTCTTTTTCCTCACTTTCTTGAGCAGCCTGGAATCTTTCAGAAAAAAAGATATTTATTGCAAAATCTCCATATGGAAGACTTTGTGATATCTTTTTTGGGGGAAATATAAAGAAACACTAGACATGACCCCTGCCCTCAAGTAAATTACAGTCCATTAGTGCAGATAAGACATACAAGAAGATAACTAAAAGCCCAAGGCAATGTATGTTACATGTTAATTGCAATTAAGTTTAACATTTAAGAACCTGCATTTAAGGCACTACTCTACACTGATGGACATGGAAGAAAGAGAGAGAGACAGAAAGAGGAAGAGAGACAGAGAAAGACAGAGAGACAGAGAGACAGAGACAGAGAGAGAGACAGAGAGATGAACAGAGAGACAGAGACAGAGAAAGACAGAGAGCGAGAGACAAAGAAAGAAAGAAAGAAAGAAAGAAAGAAAGAAAGAAAGAAAGAAAGAAAGAAAGAAAGGAAGGAAGGAAGGAAGGAAGGAAGGAAGGAAGGAAGAAAAAGAAAGAAAAAAGGAAAGAGAAAAAAGGAAAGAAAGAGAGAAAAAAGGAAAGAGAGAGGGAAGGAAGGAAGAAAGAAAGAAGGAAAGATGGATGAAAGGAAGAAGAAAAAGAGAAATGAAAAAGAGAAAGAAAACAAGAAAGCTGAAAGAAGAGAAAGTATTTCTTACCTCAAGAAGTTTATATTCTACTGTGCAAGGGGCTAGGAAAAGCAACACATAAACTGATAAATAAATAGAAAGTTCATGGATCAGTCAATGCTCTGTGTTCCCTTAGTCCAAATCCTTCTTTTTACTCATAGGGAGAGAGGGAATAATAACAATTATGGGATCAAGGTTTCTCAAAGTAGGTGACACATGAACTGACCTTTGAAGGCAGACAAAGAATTCAAGATGTGGAAGCGAGAAAGGCCTGTACTCTAGGCTGACATGGTTGTTGCAAATGCACAGAGATAGAAGATAGAATGCAAAGTTTGAGAAACATAAAAACATAAACATAAAAGAGGTGAGTGTGACTAATGCAAGATAAGGTGGGAAAAGAAGATTGGAATCCAACTCTTGAGCCTTAAAAGCTGGGCTTGCACTTTATCATGGAGGCAAAGGGGAGTTTTCAAGTAGACAACGACAGTCAGATCATTAAGAGGGTTATTTGAGAGCCTGTGAAGAAGAGAGATGAGAGGTTGGAGGTAATTAAATCAATAAGTAGGTCATGATAACCATCCTGGGTGAGGAAAGTCTGAACAAGTTGGCAGCCCTGTGAATGAAGGGAAAGGGTGGTTTGCAAGAGATATTATAGACTTGGGAAAGGATTATGGAAAAGACTCTGCAAATGATTGAAATTAGGGACTGAGGAAGAGGGAAGAGTTCATGTTCTGAACACAGGTGACTTAGAAGATTGCAGTATCCTTGAGCAAAATGGAGAAATAGGGAAGTTTTAGTGAAGGGGCAGTTTGGGAAGGAAATATACATTTATTAAGAACCCACTACATGCCAGACACTGTGCTAAATCCTTTGCAAATATTATCTCACTGATCCCCATAACAGCCCTGGGAAGTAGGTACTATTATTATCCCCATTTTATTGTTGAGAGAACTGAGGCAGAGAGACGTAAAATGATTTGTCAAGAGTCTCACAGCTGTGAAGTATCTGGGCTCAGTTCTGAACATGGGTCTTCCTGACTTCAGATCTGTCATTTTTTTCCTGAGATCTCAGTAGAGGCATTCAGATGTTCAGTAGGCAGCTGGTATCAAAGGCTTAAAGCTAAGAAATGGACTAGGGCTGGACATAAAGATTTAGAAATCATCTGTATACAGATGCTCATCATAGCCAGGAGAGCTAATGAGATTACCCAGTGAGAGTAAACAGTGCAAAGTATACTACCTTCAGGGATTAGGAGACAGATATGAACCAAGAAGAGACCTGAAAGGAGCAGAGAGGTCAAGTATGAGTAGACCTAGGAAAAGGTAACAAATAAATGAAATCTCTTTTTCTCCCTCTCTCTCCATACATATATATATATATATATATATATATATATATATATATATATATATATATACATATACATATATATACATAAAACATGCATACTATACATAAATGTATAATAAATACGTAAATAAGAAACAAAACAATAATTTTGTAAGTAATAAAAAGCCAAAGGAGGAGACACTATCAAGAAGGAGTGATCCTATGTATTGAAAATCTGAAAGAAGTAAAGGAGAAGAGGATTGAAAAAAGGCCACTGAGAAAGTACTTTTAGTTTAGAGGCATGGTTGTCAATCTTGCCTGTGGAATATATTAGCTGTATGACCTTGTGCAAGTCACTTAACCTCAGTTGCCTTGTCTGTAAAATGATGAACCTCAGAGGACATCTAATTCCAATGTTAACTCAATGTTATTACCATAAAGCTGGTAAAAGAACAGATCTTTAATGCTAGAAAGGACCTTCTAGTCCAATCCCCTCATTTTACATCTAGAATAAACCCATGAGGGGTGGTGGAGTCAAGTGAAGGCTTTTTTCTTTTTCTTTTGGACAGATGAAAAATGGAAGTTTGTAGGCATCAGGGAAGAAATCAGATGTAAGTGAAAAGGTGAGGATAAGGTGAGTAAGGACTAAAAGGTGAATTTCAGAGAAGGGTGTGCATCATTAAACATGGGATCTAAAGGAGATAGAACTTGACTTTGTCAGGTAAAATATTTCAGTGGAAAGGACACTGGAATTTAAATTAGAGGCTCTGGGTTTGAATCTTACCTCTGCCACTGCCTAGCTCTTTGATCTTGGACAAACTTTAGGTTCTGAATTTATAAAATGAAGGGATTGAATTAGGCCCTTTTAATTAAAATAATCAATGAGCTGGTTTTTAAAGGAAAAGAGAAGAAAAGGAATCAGTGGCACGCTAACAATAAATGTATGTAGGTGAATACATGCAATATGTGCTGAATGAAAGTGGTAAGGCTAGAACGGACTGTGTTGGGCAGGGGAAAAGCTCTTTCCACAGATCATCCAAAACTCTTAGTTTATCAACATTCTAATGGTGGAATAGTCCCCTGACAAATCTTCTCCTTGTTCAGAAGTTTGTCTCAGATTGCATCATCATTCATGCAATTAGACACTAAGTGCCTCTGGGTCTGGGCTCTCTTATTTGTCTTGGCATAATTTACATTAATCTGCAGGGATGTGAACATTTTTTAACACTATAGAAATATTTATATGATGGGATTATTGTTATTAATATTATCAGTATTTTCCACCAGGCAGACTAATGAGTTTCCTGGGATGAGCTCAGCTTTGTAGAAGAGAAAAATCACCAGCAAGGGAATGAGAAAATATAGCTTCTAGTTTAGGTAGCCCATTTTATCTCTGACTCTCAGTGATTTCCTGAACTGAAAAGTAACAATTGCAAACATTTTATATGTTATTTTAATGTTTGCAAAGAGCTTTATATATATTATCTGACATCTGACTCATAACAACACTAGGAGGCATGAGATAACACCCATTTTACAGATTGGAAAACTGAGACTATGGCTTGGTTAGGTTCATATAACTAGCTAGTGTCTGGGAAAGTATTCAAACTCACATTTTCCTGCTTCTGTGTCCAATTCTCTGTCAACAATCATACCTAATATGTATAAACTATATCAAACTGCCTACCATCTTCAAAAGAGGGGAGAGAGAAAGGGAGAAAACACTGGAATGCAAAATCTTGTAAAAATGAATGCTAAAAATATTACTTGAGAAGTAACTGGGGAAAAATAAAATGCTATTAAAATAAAATGATAAGCCTTAAAAAATACTACTTAGATACCTAATTAGACTAGATGAAATTTCCATCATTCTTTGGCTCTCCCATATCAATCAATTAGACTCATAGATTCAGAGTTGAAAAGAATCTGAGAAGTTATTGAATCCACCCCTCCCCCTCTCCTTTCATAGATGCAGAAACTGAGATCCAAGGTAATTAAATGACTTGTCCAATGTCATACAAATATCAGAGGAGGAAGTTGAACGCAAGTTCTCTGATAAGCCAGAGTGTACAAATTTAGGGGCTTCAATTTAGTGAAGAGTACTTTGTCTTTCTCTGAGATTAGAGAGATGGAGGAGAGAACAATGAGAACTCTGAAAAACTTGGAGGAAACTCCTTGTAATTGCTTTAATTTTATCTTTGTTGGTGTTATAGTCACCCTTTTCATTTCTAATACAAGTATTCCTCTTTTTAAATCAAATTAACCAATTTATCTATTTTATTTCTTTTTTCATAAAACCAACTCCTAGTTTTATTTATTAATTAAATTTTTTACTTTCAATTAATCTAACCTCTAGTTTTTAGAATTTTCAGATTAGAGCTTAACTGAGGATTTTTAATTTGTTCTTTTTCTAGTTTTTAATTGTATTCCCAATTCATTAATATGCTCTTTATTTTACTAATGCAATCATTTAGAGAGATGTTTTCCTCTACTGCTTTTGCTGTATCTCATAGGTTTTGATATGTTCCTCATTATTGTCATTCTCTTTAATGAAATTATTGATTGTTTCTATGATTTGTTCTTTAACCCACTAACTTGTTAAGATTAGGTTGTTTAATCTCCCGTTAGTTTTTCATCCCTGTTTCCTTGATCCCTTATTAAATATAATCTTCATTTCATTATGATCTGAAAAATAAACTTTTCATTTTTCTGCTTTTAATTATAATATTTATGTACTAATATATTCATAATCTTTGTAAAGTTGCCATGAACCACTGAGAAAAAAATGTATTCTTTTCTATTTCCGTTAATTTCTCTCCAGATATCTATGATATCTGGTTTATCTAAAATTATATTCACCTCCTTAGCTTCTCATTTTTTTTTGTTATATTTATCTAGTTCTGAGAGGGGAAGATTAAAGTACCCTACTATTACTACTGTCTACCTCCACCTATAATTTATTTCACTTTTCTTTTAAAAATAGATTCTATAGTATTTGGTACACATACTTTCAATATTGATAGTTTCATTGTCTACAGTACCATTTATCAAAATATAGCTACCCTGCCTTTTTTGCATCAGCTAAAACATAAGAAATTCTGCTCCAACCCTCCATTTTAACTCGATGTGTATTTCTTATTCTTAAATGTGTTTCTTGTAAACAACATTTTGTAGCATCTGATTTTTAATCCATTTTGCTATCCATTTCTATTTTCTAGACTAGTTCATCTGATTCACATCCAAAGTTATAATTATTTTCTGTGAATTTTCTCCATCTCATTTTCATTCATTATTTTCCTTCTCAGCTTCTTTTTTTTTACCTTTTCCTCCTTGCCCTTTTATTTCTTATTTTACCCACCCCCTAAAAGTCTTTCCCTTCTCTACTCCCACCATCCTAATCTTAATCTATAAACCCTTCTAAAAGTCCCTCCACTGACTTATACCCCAGTTTTCTCACCTCTCTAGAAGTTCAGAAGGTTTCTAAACCTCTTCAGATGTCTATGTTGTTTCCTTTTCAACCCAGATGAAAGGTTTCAATATTACCAGCCCTCCACTCCCACCTGCTTCCTCTCTATTAGTTCTTCCTTTCATGCCCCATTTTTATGAGATAACTGCTCATTTTAACCTTTTCCTATCCAATTTTGTTTAGAATTCCCTCATCATACATACTTCAACCTCAGTCTCAAAGCTGTTTTAATTTAATTTAATTAGGAGTTATTTTGCCTGATTATATGCCCATAAATTTAAAAAAAAACAAGTGAAATGGAAAAATGTTTACAAAAATATAAATTGCCTAAATTAGCAGAAGAGGAATAGACCTACTTAAAAAAATAACTGAACACAGCACAAATGAGTTTCCTAAGAAAGAAATCATCTGTATTCAGAAAAAGATCTGATAAATACAAGTTTGTATAGAATAATTTTACATTTATTTATTTCTATTTGTGTCTAATCATAGTCATTTGAAGGTCAGGATAGGGGGAGAGAAGAAAAAAAGGGAAAAATAAATATACAGGATAATTTTGTTGTATATTTGAAAGGAATAGCAAATTGTGCACAGTAGATTTGCAGTTTCACGTGAAATCATCTTTTTTTATTGCACAGTTATGGAAATGCTTGTTTTATTCTATAAATTAAAACTGAAAGAAAAAATCATAGATTTTCAGTAAAAAAAAAAAGGAAAGTAAAGGAAATTAGAGATCCGGAGAAATGGAAGAGAAAAAGTTCACCAGGGCTTGAAAGAGGGTGATTGGATGCCCTCAATCTTCTCTGTGAACTAAGAGGCAAAGTCATCATCTCCTCCTCAGTGCCAAGGGAGAGGGAGTGGAGATAGGGAACAGTTGAAGAGAAAAAGTTTTGATAGGGTCGTTGTATGGTATCTGATAGGGATCTACAACCAAATACTCATATATTTTCATCAATTTCAGGTCCCTCCAATGATCCAAAATGTGACATATCTATTCCTGATTATCCTTTGAAACTCTTATTTGTTTACTCCCCAAAGGTCAATAGAAGGTCTACTTATCACACTAGAGACCTTCTTCAGTCTCTTCTTACAGCCATCTAAACACCACCAGAAACTAGGGGTACACTTTTCATCTTTTGGCCTGTTGACTCTTAATGATGAGCCTTTAGCTTTAGTTTTGATGGAATCAAGCCTCTACGTGACTTTAGCAACTTTTCTGGCTATGCCTTCAGAAGCATCTGCAACTTCCCCTTTCTTTCCAGTTCTACTTTTGTGTGATCTTCCTCTATCAGAATGTTAAGTTCTGTCTCTCTCTGTCTCTCTCTGTCTCTCCCTGTTTCTCTGTCTTTCTCTGTCTCTGTCTCTGTGTGTGTATGTGTGTCATTTCTCTCTCTCTCTCTCTCTCTCTCTCTCTCTCTCTCTCTCTCTCTCTCTCTCTCTCTCTCTCTCTCTCTCTCTCTCTCTCTCTCTTCAACTCAAAGTATTAGAATGTTTATGTATTGCATGCACATATTCATTCCTTTGGGTGTCATCTTCCCCATTGGAATATGAGTTCCTTTTAGGCAGGATCTATTTTTGCACTATTATTTTCCAGTAGTCCTCCTGGAACATAAATGTTTAATAAATGCATGTTAACCTGAATTTGATTTTAGGCTCTATTAGTCAACAACACTGAAAGGTTAATTGACTTGACTATGGTCTTATAGCTCATGTGTTTCAGAGACAAGACCTGAACAAGGCTTAATGATTCTAAAACTGGATCACTGTTTAACAAATACTATACACTCATCTTCATGTTACTGATGGAAAAACTAAGATTAAAAGAATTTAAGTGACTTACCCAATAGCATAGGAAAAATAAGTGGTAAAGCCAGGAGAAGAAGTCAGGCCTACTGACATCAGGTACAATGTTTTTTGTTTTTTTTTTCCATTATGCCACATTACCTTTCTTAGGTAAGTGGGAAACAACTGAAAGCTCTGAAGCAGGAAAGGGATTTGAGAAGAATATTCTTTTTGTAATTAGTGACTTTTATGAATTTGAGTGAAAACAGAGATCAGCATTGAAAAGGGGATGTTAAGGTATAGCATCATATGGGAGAGATGTTTGCCTGTGGCATGAGCGCAGAATTGCTCAAGAACTAAAGGTGAGAATCATTCAAAGGGAAATAAGTAGGCATATGGTACATATGCGCAGTCTGTAACCCATTAAAAACTAGAAATTAGGTGAGAGCATCAGTGTAAAGTATGTCATCAATGAAATGCATGGCCAAAGAAGACCAGGTTACATAAACAAGAATTCAGAACAACAGATAGAAAACCTGGATGCTCCATTACCAACCTTGGGATACCCAGAGAACTTCGAGAGTACAGACAACAATTGGGTGAACTCCCATGGTGAACTGAAGGGAGAGTGTTGTCAGGATGAGCAGGCAAGGATGAGTTGTGGTCTGTGGAAGTAATATTAGATGATAGAGAACACCTTAGAAGTGGACTACATGCAATGGCTGTTGGTCTGTTTCTAAAGAACAATAACATCATAACGTCTTGACTTGCATGTGTGAGTTGGATTTGAGATGCAGTTGTATAATGACTGGTGACTGGTGATGGCCTGGGATGCAGTGGATGACCTTGTTATCTTCATTGTCTGACCAAACTCTAAGCTGTCTACACTGCCTGCTTCAGTCCTCTTAATGGCCATCGGAACAAATTGTTCTTATCCACCCATTCCACTGGAAGAAGTTTTCACATGCTTGGAGTAGGTATCCCCTAAATCCATTGAAGGGTTTGAGGCTGGTTGACTACCCTTGACCTGGTTTCTGAGATGGTTTTACTGGGGTGTAGCTGCTGCCCATGCTCTATATAGGAGGCACAGGTGAGAGATAGCTCATGTGGGCTGTGACAGGAATGAGCAAGTTAATTAACTCCAAAATCACTTCTTTATGAAACGTTTATGGGATAATGAGGTAAAATGACCATTTTGCCATTAAACTGCATGCTAAGAAATAAGTGATTATTTCAGCAAAAGTTCCTTGGATTCTCGGGTCACATTCAGAGACAGTAACATAAAAGACTACTTTTCTGTTCAAGTCCTTTCTCTTTATGCTATTTATGACAACTCGTTTCATTTTTTACAAAAGCTCTGGCTTCAGTTTTCTCACAAATTGTTGATTGTTGGACTCTACGTGCTTCCAAAGTCACACATGACAAATGTTAAATTTTTGTATATATGTACACAATCACGTACGCATACATGAATGTGTCTATTACAAAGATATCACAATATACTTGGGGCCATAATATTCTTTCATCTAAAAACTAATCTGCTCTGGTATTCCGTCTCTTCTCTCTTCTTAATAGATATAGCAATCACCAGCTGTTTCTTTCCACTCCCATCAACCCTAGATGAGTAAATAGGAGACACGAACAGCTGCTTAGTCATCTTGCTGGCATCCGTAGTTTTGACATTGGTCTCCCTCAGTTAGAAAAATATTTGGTGTATCCCTGGTTCAACCTGCTGCACTCATATTTACGGTCAGAAAACACAGTCCTCTTTCTTAAAATATTCTTGTAATAAGAAATGCACAAGTCTGAAATATCTGGGGCTGCAGCTTGGAGGACAAGGAGGAGACAGGTAACAAATCTCTAGGGCTATGTTGCTTGAGTGACCTCTTTTATTTAACAGCTCTCAGGAAGGATTTTTAAGTCTTCTTTCTAAAATACCATGTGTTTTTATGAATTCACAGGAAAATGATGTGAAATTCAAATTTATTTTTCCCATGCATTGTTTTTTATTTGATTTTTTAAAATGTATTAATGGAGATAAAGTGATTCTGATATTTACGCAACTGTTCCTTCCCAATAATCCACTCCAACCTAACAGAATACTCCCTTATGACAAAGAAAAGCATGCTAGGCAAAGAAAACCATCTTAAAATGTGAAAAAATAATTATACTTGTAGTATACCCCTTCTTCACAGGGGAGAGAAATATTTGTTACAATACTGACTGACAAGAATCACAACTGGTGATGATCTCATCTCATTGGGATTCTTAGGTCTTTAAATATTGTCTCCATTTGCATGTTTGTGTATTTTGATTTCTTGGTTCTACTTTCTTCCTTGACGTTGGTACATTCAAATTTTCCCATGTTTCTCTGAATTTATTTATGTTCATTGTCACAACAATAAGCCACTATGTACCATGATTTGTTCAGCCATTCTTTTGTCAATAGCCACCCACCTCATTTCCAGGTTTTACTACCAATAAAAGTGTTGCTCTTAATATTTTGGCATCTGTAGAACATCTTATTCTGTTTTTTTTTTTTTATTTTTACCTCTCTGGATTATGTCTAGTAGAGAGATCAGTAGGTCAAAGACTATAATCAGTTTAGTTACATTTCTAGTATAATTCCAAATTATTTTCCAGAATTCTTAGGCCAGATTCACAACTTCACCACCAGTGTATTACTTTGCTTGATAACCCATAGACTCTAGCAGCCTTTAGCCCCTCCTACAGTGACTATTTGAATCTTTTCTAATTTTTGACAATTTACTGGATGTGCAATGAAATCAGAATGATTTTAATAAGTATTTTCCTTGTTACTTGTCACTTTATTATTTTTCCATTTCACTTCTTGAAAGTTTAAAGGTTTTATTCCTTCTTTTGAATTATTTTTCCCTATATGTTTCACAGTGGAAACTATCCTGAGAGTAGCCATACTTCAAAAAAAAAAGTTTGCATATGCTGAATACCAGAGAAGGTGCTTCCATGTTCTAAAAGGATTTCCATTTTCTCTCTCACACCTTCACTCAGAAGCTGATAGCCCAGGGACACTGTAATATGTTCGGTGTTTTCCCTATATTTCTTGCTCTAAGTGAACTATTAAAACAATGATCTGGGCATTTTAAGCTTCCTCGTTCACTGCCAGTCGAGCCTACTCAGTGTTTTCAGTTTTGTTTGTGTGAAGCTCGCTGGAACTTGCAATTACTCTACTGGGAAAGAACTTGTAGATGGCTGTTTATATTATGCAAAAAAACATGACATGTAGCATTTTTTAAGTAAACCCTGAAATTACCAAGAAATTTATCAATTGAGGCTAAAATATCTAAGGATAAAATCATCTTTGCTGTGGCCTTTTAGTCTACAGACACTGCTCTGACATCATAGGAAGTTCTGGTTTTTTCCATGAGCCCCTCCTTCAGGCCCTTTAAATCTGGGCACCACTCACTGTTTAATTCATAATTTCTTGGGGCCCTGACCATGTCAGAGCTAAGAACTGATCTTCTACAGGAAATGTGTTTGTATTTCACTTATATACTTACTGTGATGCCCAGGGTGGTGGCAGAGTCAAAGGAGAGAAGGGAAAATATAGGAGAGATGTTTTAAGGGTAAAATCTATAGTTCTTCACAATGGATTAGATATGGAGATGGGGTCAGGGGAGTAGAATGAAAGATAGTAAAGAACTGAGGCTGATACCAAGTTTGTGAGCCTGGGGGACTGGGAGAATGGTAATACACTTTATAGTAATAAAGAAATTTGAAGAAAGTATGGTGTACTGCAGTGTTGTAATGGAAAGAACATGGAGTCAGAGCAGTTGGATTTGAATCCCAGCCATGTTAACCACTTATCTGTATGACTGGGCAAGTCATTTTGTTTTTCCCAAGTCTATTTTCCTCAACTGTAAAACAAAAAAGTTGGATTAGATGATCTTAAAAATCCCTTCCAGCTTTAGAGCCTATGATTTCATGATCCCTTTATCCTATGACATATTAAAAGATAGCTTTCATGTCCTTTTATTAAAAGCCTTGGAAATTAAAGTGCTCTGTCTGCTTCCCCCCGTCTTTTTTTTTTATTCATCTGTCTAAACATACAGATTTGAGAACTTATCCTTCAGTTATTTGGTTCCCATCCATTCATCATTCTGGTTATTCACTTTTAAACATACTCAGTATGTCAATTTAATCCCTTCAAATTAGATTGACCTACTTCTGGCTTCTATGGGCAAAAAAATGTGGGAAAAGAGCAGAGAAGATGAGCCAAATAAGGAGAATGAAATCATATCGATGATTTGGAGGAGTTTGGAGCAATAAAATTGTCTGAGTTTAAATTTTGGAAGGACACCATTTCCAGGCTAAGACACTGCTCTAGATTCTGCTTCTGCATTGAAAGAATAGGATCATGACAATAAAGGAGGATGTAAAAGGAATGTAGAAGATAACAGGTTTCATCATCTGATCTTTGGAGACATGAATGATCATTAAGTTGATTAACAGGCCTTTCAGTTTTCAGAGTTGCTTGCTTTTACAATATTATTACTTTGAATAAATTGTTGTGCTGGTTCTGATGATTTTACTTTTTCAGTTAATAGAAGTCTTCAAAATAGTTTACATTGATGGTATAGTACAAAGTGTTCCTCTGGTTCTATTCACTTCACTGTATCAGTTCATAGGGGACTCTTTCCATCTCTTTTTGAAATAATTGATTTTCTCATTTCTCCTAGGAAAATAGCACTTCATTGTAAGCATTTACCATAACATATTGAGCCCCTCCTTAATTAATAGATATCTGCTTAATTCGCAGGGTGTTTTTAATCACAAAAAGATCTTCTATATTATTTTTTAACATAATGGACCTTTTTCTCTTTGTTTGATCTCTTTTTCATATGTCTAGGGGCCATCTCCAGTCATCTTGATCTGTATCTCACCACTGGACCCAGATGGCTCCAGAAGAAGGCAAGGCTAGTGATTTTGAATAACCCTACTTCACTTAAATCCAATTAACTTCCTGAGGACATTGGTTCTCTTAGAGAAGGAAAGACAAACAGCAAACATATAGGTCTCATAGTGCTATATATTTATTAAAAGGCATGTACTCATTAGTAATTTTTATGCACAATTCCAAATTGCTTCCAAAATATTTGTTGTACCCATTCACAGTTCTACCAGGAATGTATCAACATGCCTTTTATCCAGAGCTGTTCCAATCATTTCCAGTTTTTAAAATCATCTTTGTCATTTTGATAGGAATCTCAGATTATTTTAGTTTGCCTTTCTCTAAATAGCGATTTGAAGCAGTTTTTTTTTTCACATGATTATAGATAGCTGGGTTTCTTCTTTGAAAGGCATGTCTTCATTGGGGAATAGCTCTTTTTCTTATAAATTTGAATGAGTTTCTTATATGTTTTGGAAATGAGACCTTTGTCAGAAAAATTGACTATAAAAATTTATTCCCAGTTATTGTTTATCTTTTAATCTTAGATTTATTAAATTTAATTTTATGTAATCAAAATTATATATCTTATTTTCTGTGATATCTATTACATATATGTCTGAGCCATTAACTTTCCTATTATACATAGATTTGATAGCTAATTTCTTTAATTTGGTTCTTTGATTAATTTAATATGCTTGTATCTTTAATGTCTAGGTCAGAAATCCATTTGGAGCTTTTCTTTCTACAAGACTGGCCAGGTGTGGGTTTAAATTTAATTTTTTTCATACCACTGTGCACTTTTTCCAAATTTTTGAGTCCTTATCCCACTACTTAGGATCTTTGTGTTTACCAAATATTAGTATATTAGATATAATTGCTTTTATGTGTCATGTAACTAATTTTTCCACTCATCAGTCTCTCTATTTTGAACCAATACCAAATTGTTTTCAATAATTACTACTTTATAGTAAAGTTTTAGATTCAGCACTATATTATCTTTTTGACTTAATTACTTAACATTTTTTACAATAGACTTTTTGTGAACTGGGAGTAATTTGTAAACATACAGAAAAATGTATCAATCATTTTATTTTTAAAATGTTTATTTTTAACATTAAAAAGTTGAGTTCCAAATTCTCTCTCTCTCTCTCTCTCACTTCTTCCCCATCTACTGAGAAGGCAAGCAATATGTTATCAATTATAGAGGTGAAATCATGCAAAACATATTTCCATATTAGATATATCATGCCAAAAAAGCAAGGAAAATAGAGTGAGAAAACTATATTTCAATTTTCACTCAGAATTCATCAGTTTTTTCTCTTGAAGTGCATAGCACTTTTTCATGAATTTTGTTGGATCTTTGTAATGATCAAAGTAGCTAGATCTTTCACAATCGATCATTATTACACTATTGCTGTTACTATGTACCATTGATCTTCTGGTTCTGCACACTTCACTTAGATTCAGTTACTATAGGTCTTCCTATGTTTTCCTAAAACCATTCCCCTCGTCATTTCTTATAGCACAATAGTACCCCATTACAATTATATGTTACAGGCTGTTCAGCCATTCTCCACTTAATGGGAATCCTCTCAATTTCTGGGTTTTTTTTTTTTTTTGATGTCACAAATAAAAGAGCTGCTATAAATGTTTTTATACATTTGATCTCTTTGGTATTGTTGGGTAAAAGAGCATGCTTTATAGCTTTCAATCAGTTGGAGAGTAGAATCTTAAGGAAAAGTTTCAAGAGGAAAGGGAAAGAGGTTAAGACAAAGGAAGGTAACTATGAAGGAAACAAGCGTTTAATAAGTATATACTGTGTCAGGAATTGTACTAAGCTTTTTGTAAATATTACCTCATTTCATTCTCACAAAAATCCTGGGGGATAGGGGGATAGGATACTATCATCCCCATTTTTTGACTGAGGAAACTGAAGCAGACAGTAATTAAGAGACTTTCCCAGAGTCACAAAGCTAGTAAGTGTCTGAAGCTAGATTTGAACTCAGTTTTTCCTGATTCAAAACTCAGAGCTCTATCTACTTCAGCTCCTAGATTACTTCGAAGAGATAAGAAAAAACAAATAAATGGGAAAAAAAGAATTGAATTGAATTGGTGTAGTAGATTGGAGAAACATATTGGAGGTTTGGCACAAGGCTGAATAAGGAGTGGGTGTATTGAATCCCACTCTGGAGCTATTGAAATCAAGGAAAGGAAATTGAATAGAGCTGTCAATTTATTAAGAGGTGATAATTGATTGTAAACATTTTAACCAGGTGTTTAGTTGTGAATATGCACAAGGAGATTTTTTTAATGTTTTTATGGATATCTTTTATTTTTCTTCCATTACCGTAGTTTCCTCCTCCATCCCAGGGAGCTGTCCCAAAAACAAATAGTATTTTTTAAAGGTAAAAAAGAAAAAAAGAAGACAAATCAGTGTAGCAGATAACTTTATCAAATGTGTCTGAAAAAAATGTGCTATGAGTTCCACTCCCTAAGTTGTATTTTTTAAGACTGAAAATCTCAAACATTATGAAGAATAAGGGAAACTAGATGCAATTGTCCCCATCAAAGTTAAAATATTTGTATCTCTGCCACAACACAGTACTGCTTGCTGTGTTCTAAGTATAGTCTAGGTTCTCCTTCCTGGAGGACATGAAGGGACTCAGAAAATCTCTCCACCCTCAGGATGTAAGGCTGAATTGGGTTTCCTAAAGGAAACAGAAGTGAGAATTTAATTGGAAATAAAGGATCTAAGAGGAGGAAACTTAATTATTCGTTAAGATGTTGGGCAGGGGAAGAGGGTTAAGCAGAGGGCAAATAAAGAAAAAGGACAGATGCACATTTGACACTTAAAACAGATTTGAGACCCTCTTTGCTGAGAACGGAGTTGAGTGGTCCAAGGAAGAAGCTATTTGTCCACCAAAGAATGAGGAGAAGAATCACAGAATATTGTGAAAGATCATTTAGTAAGGCTCAGAGAAGAAAAGGAAAAAAGTAGTCATTGGGAACACTTCCAAATAACTACAAGGAAGAGGAAAATGGACTATGTCTGAATAGACCCACTGTGCATTCATGGGGAAGTTGTCAAACAATTCAGATGACAAAAAGAAACGTGCCTAAGATAGAAAGAAGGCTAGGTAACAAAATGTGATGAAAGGAGCACGGCAAGGTCCTACAAAAAGACCTGGATGAATGCTACAGATCAGAATGAACTGAGCTGATAAGGAATTCCAAAGGCCACAAAAAATTGGTGGCTCTATATAGGGAAGAAAGATAAGGTTCAGAGACGGAATAGGATACTTTCTTGGGCTTGAAAGGATGATTTTAAATGAAAACAAAGAGAAGGCAGCATCCATCGATTTTCATTTGCCTTTTTGTCTACCTAGGAGAATAACCTTTGTAACGGAAATCATAGAACAAAAGTGACTAACTGGGAGTTAACTACCAGAAGAAGATAAGTATAGAGATAGTAACACATTATATCTTCAGGCACTGAAGGAATTGGCAGAAATGACTGCTGAGACACATCATATTCGTTGAAAATTCATGAGAAATGGAAGTATCATAAGGTAGAGAAGGATCAATGCTGCAATTTAAAGAAAAATTCTGGAATATATGGAATATTTGAAACCCCTGGTCCCTTCTGCAAAGAAAAATAAGGGAAATATCTTCTCATATTTCTTTTTTGGGACCAAGCTTAGTTATTGTGATTTCTCAGCATTTGACTTTTATTGTTTTATTATGGTTATCTGTTCCTTTTATCTATATTATCATGGTTATTGTTCTGTGGTATCTTGTTCTGTTTATTTTATATCACTTCATGTCCATATTTTCATGATTCTCAGTTTCTTATATTTATGATTTCTTAGTGAAGCGTTACATATTGCATTATATTCATATATCAAAATGTGATGAGCCATGTCTCACTTAATGGACATCTTAGTTTCCAGTTCTTTATTACCAATAAAATTTCTTCTATAAACATTTTGATGCATATTGAGGCTTTCTTTTTTATCATTGAACTCCTTTGACCTATATGCCTAGCAAGGAGTACTTTGGGTAAATGGATATGAATACTTTCAATCATGTTCTTTGCATTAACTGTAATTTTCTTCCCAGTAAGTTTAGACCAACCCACAGCTGCCCCGATAATGCATTATTGTATACATATTTCTACAATTTCTCTAATATTGAGTATTTCCATCTTTAGGGACTTTTTTGCCATTTGGCTGGTTATGATTGAAACCTCACTATTGTTTTGATGTGCATTCCTTGTTATCAGTGGTTTGGAACATCTTTTATTTGGTTCTTAATATATGTCACTTAAACATTTGAGAAATGTTTAACGTGTTTCAATCATCTTGTACTGAACCATATATGTATATGTGTGTAGATATGGGCACACACACACACATATATATATATCTATATATCTGTATATATATAGATATATATATACATATTTCCTTCCCCCCTTATTATGAGGAGCGACTCTCTGAGAGGGGATTGGTGAGTGATATAGTGGGAAATATGGTGATGTAAAAACACAAAATATCAATTATATATATGTGTGTGTGTGTGTGTACGTGTGCGTGTATGTGTGTATGTATGCATATATGTATGTATAAGTGTGTATTTTTTAAGATAAGTGGTAACCAAGGGAAACATCTGGCCCACTATCTTGTTGGGTTTGTGACTGGGAACAAATGGTTCATTTTCAGTGTAGCAGGAGGTCTTTATTGGAGCACTCCAGGGATTTGTGCTTATCTTGTACTATTTAGCACTTTTATCAGTGACTTGGATAAAATCCCCACAGGCATACTCATAAAATTTGTAGGTGACAGTAAGCTGAGAGGGACAGCTATCATAATGGATTACAGATAAATTCAAATATTGGACTAAAGAGAATAGGATACATTTAAACCAATCAATGAACATTTATTAAGCACCTACTATGTGCAGGCACTGTGCTGAGTACTCCTTAACAGAGATAAATCCAAAGTCTTACACGTGAGTACAAAACTATGAACTTCTTGATTATAAGAAGAGGAAGTATGGTCAGATAGCAGTTCTAAAAACTATCAGGAAGATTTGGTGCATTGGAAGCTGAATATGAGTCGGTAATAGGATGAGTTGGTCACACAAAGCTCATATAGTCTTGAACTCCAATAAGAGTCATAATTCCCAAGAATATGAAGACTGCAGTCTATTCTTATTCTACCCTTATCAGACCTCATCTGGAACACTGTATTGAGTTCTGGGTGTCATAGCTTATGAAGGACAGTGATTACTTGGAGTATCCCCAGAAGGGCAACCAAGATACTGAAGAGCCCAGAGTTCATGTTATAGGAAGATCAGTTGAATAAATTTAACCTTGAAAAGAGATGACTCAAGTGGAGGTCCTAACTGTCTTAAAATACATTAAGGGTTATATTTGCCATGGGGAGGAGATATTATACTTTTCTTGTTTGGTCCCATAGGACAGAATTTGTGGTGGGGGAAAAGAAGAGTTTCAAGGAAACATATTTAAACTTGGTATTGGGAAAACAAAATAAAACAAAACAGCTTCATAATAATCAGGATATACAAAGGTGGAATGGTCTGCCTTAAGAGTTACTGAGTCCCCTCTCCTGAGACATCTTTAAGCAGAGGTTGGATGACCTCTTGTTATGTTATATGTTACATATGTTATATTAGAGGTTCCTTTCATTTTTTGATTGGACTAGACAGTGGTTGAATTCCTTTCCAATTTCCAAATTCTGTGAATTTTTGTGACTCCCAGAGCTGAACACCATGCTCTGGATCTGGTCTGACCAAGGCAGAAAACAAATCTTGGCAATGCCACTTATTACCTGCGTGACTTTGGATGGGTCACTCACCCTCAGTTTCCTCATTTCTCATATTAATTGATTTGACTGAAAGATCTCCAAGTTCCCTTCTGGTTTTCAGCTCCATTTATTCATAATTCATAAAGTTATTAAACAAATAAATGATACACATATGTTCTCTTCTATTTCCCCTTCCTTCCTTCCTTTTTTCCCCTCTCTTTTTCTCTCCCCCTTTCTTTTCCTCTCTTCCTCTCTGTCTTTTTTCTTTCCCTTTCTCCCTCCCCTTTTCCTTCCTTTTTTCTTTCCTCCTTCCTTCTCATCTTGTCTCTCCCTCTTTATTTTTCTCTCTTTTCCTCTCTGTCTTTCCTTTCTCCTTTTTTCTTTCCTTCTTCCCTCCCTTCCTCCCTTCTTTCCTCTTTCCTTCCCTCCCTCCCTTCTCCGTTCCCTCTTATGCTCTCTCCTTCCCTTTTTCCCTTGCTTTCTGCCTCCTTCCTTCCCTCTCTCACTCTCTTCCTTCCTCCTTTGTTTTAAATTTAAGACTTATGATTGTTGAAACCTGAAAACAAATACATTAATTATATTTCAAAAAGGAAGAAGGAGGAGGAGGTGGAGGAGGAGGAACAATAGTCTCTGACCTGAAGATGTTTATCATCTAAAGGTCATAGGCAAAACACAAAAGGAAGTTGGAAGTAATGGAAGAAGTACCCAACATATTAGCATGATGCAAAAGTCAGTCAAAGAAATCTCAATGTAATGCATCCAAATGAGGAAAGAGGAGATGTCTGAGCTGAGCTGTCTCCATATATGGGAGTTTGGAATTCATGGCTCCTCCAGTCAGAGTGGCAGAGGTTAGTGGTTAGGAGAATTAACAAATCTGATGAAAACAAACATGCTGATGCTTCCCCAGATATCCTCAACTGCTTATTCCTTATTATCCTCAAATTCTTTGACTTACTCCTTCTCTTCACCTCAGCTATGTACAGTGATGGCCACAACATAGATCTAGCCATTAGCCAAAACTTACCCTTCCTGGACAGAAAACTCTAACTTTCCCTTATTCAGTCTTGACTTCCTATCATTCCATCTCTGCATGCTCCTTATCCTTTCTTTTTATATATATATATATATATATATATATATATATATATATATATATATATATAAATTTATTTATTTAACTTTTTACATTCATTTTCACAAAATTTTGGGTTCCAAATTTTCTCCGCTTTTATCCCCTCCCCCCACCCCAATACACCAAGCAATCTAATTTTCCCTATCTCCAATCTGCCCTCTCTTCTGTAATCCCTCCCTTCTCTTGTCCCCATCTTCTCTTTTGTCCTGTAGGGCCAGATGACTTTCTATTCCCCATTAACTGTATTTCTTATCTCCTAGTAGCAAGAACAATACTAAACAGTTGTTCCTAAAATTTTGAGTTCCAAATTCTCCCCATCCCTCCCTCCCCACCCATTCCCTTTGGGAAGGCAGGCAATTCAATATAGGCCATATCTGTGTACTTTTGCAAATGACTTCGATAATAGCCATATTGTGTAAGACTAACTGTATTTCCCTCCATCCTATCCTGCCCCCACATTGTTTCTATTCTGTCTTTTGATCCTGTCCCTCCCTGAGTGTTGACTTCAAATTGCTCCCTCCTCTTTTGGTTTTGTTTTGTGATTTCTTGGTTTCTCAGAAAGTCATTAGACTCCATCTGTTTCATTCTAATTTTGAGAGAACTATTATCTTCAGTGAGCTTTTGAACCTCTTTTTCCATTTGTCTAATTTTGCTTTTGAAAGCATTCTTCTCCTCATTGGCTTTTTGAACCTCTTTTGCCAATTGAGTTAGCCCATTTTTAAGGTGTTATTTTCTTCAGCATTTTTTTGGGTCTCCTTTAGCAAGGTGTTGACTTGCTTTTCATGCTTTTCTTGCATCTCTCTCATTTCTCTTCCCAGTTTTTCCTCCACCTGTGTAACTTGATTTTCAAAATCCTTTTTGAGCTCTTCCATGGCCTGAGCCCACCAGACATCCACCTGGGATGTCTGGGATACAGAGGCCCCAACCTCCACATCTTTCCATGATGGTAAGAATAGTTCCTCGTCATCAGAACTGAAAGGCGGGAACATCTGTACCCCATCAAAGTAGCTTTCTATAGTCTTATTTTTCTTCCCTTTTCTGGGCATTTTCCCAGCCAGTTACTTGACTTCTGAGATTCCTCTCCACCCCTGCCTAGATTCGCCCAGCTAGAACTTGGGGTCTGAGATTCAAATGGGCTTTCTGCAGCAGGCGCGGCTGCTATTCAATGTGAGCTTAAGTTCTGTTGCTGGGGTGGGGGCAGGACCACCTCCCAGGCTCAGTTCCCTCATGGGCTTTATGCAGAGACCTTCAGTAATGGAGTGGGTCGGGGCAGGGCCGCCTCCCAGGCTCACTTCCCTCAGGGGCTTTATGCAGAGCCCTTCTGTAATGGCCCTAAACTTCTGCCTGCTGCTCGGGGAGTCCCAGGCCACCACTGCTGCCTCTGCTGCTGCCTCCCGAGGGGTCTTGAGTCACGGAGACACCCCACTCCCCTCTCAGCCAGCCTAGAAGTCTCTCTCACTGACCTGGAGTGCCTGTGGGTGGAGGGACCTTCGTGGTTGCCAGAGGTTCCATTCCTGAAGCCTGCTCGGATCTGCTCCTCTGGGACTGCAAGGCCAGGGCAGCTGAGGTGTGGGCTCCACTTCCCGGAGCACGATGGACCCCTGGGGATGGCTCTCCAGGGCTCTCTGGAATGGAAATCTTTTCCACTGTGTTTCTGCGTGCCTTGCAGTGCTCCAGAATTTGTGGGGAGTTCTTTTTGCAGGAAATTTATGGGCTGTGGGTTCGGAGCTAGCATGTGTGAGTCTTTCTGCTCTGCCATCTTGGTTCCTCCCCTTCTCCTTATCCTTTCTAAATCAGTTCTTTGTCCTCTCCTGGCTACTACCTTGGCTCTGACTTTATCTTCTTCCTTTCCCAATCCCAACTTCGTTGCTGACAAGTTCAACTCTATAGTCATCCTCTGTTTTTCAATCTCTTTCCCCCTTGTCCTCTTATTGACCATTTCTTACAAAACTCTAGCTCTGGATTATGCCCAATATCTACCTCCTTTGTTTTTTATGTGTATACTGCAAAATAAACTTGGTGGAAGTTATGGAATCTCAATTTACTCAACCACATTCTCAGAGCAGCTAGGTGGTACAGTGGATAGAGTAACAGTGCAGGAGGACCTGAGTTCCTATCTCACCTTTGACACTCACTAGCTGTGTGACCTTGGACAAGTCATTTAACCCCAATTGCCTCATCCTGGGTCATCTCCAGTCATCCTGATGACTATCTGGTAACTAGATTCAGATGGCTCTGGAGGAGAAGTGAGGCTGGTGACCTTGCACAGCCCTCCCTCACTCAAAAAAACAAAGTCAAGTGCAAGTCATGTCATTATTTCTCTGATGGCATGGTCTTCTTCGACAACAAAGGATAAATACAATCACATTCTCAATGCAGCAAGCGAATCTTTTTTTTCCCCTTTACTTCTCCCTAATTCTTTATCCTACTAAAATGCAGAACCTTTTCTCTTCAAACATCCTCCAACTTCTCAACTGAGGACCTCATCTCATACTTTAAGGAGAAAATACAGGTCATTGGCTATGAGCTCCTTCCCTATTCTATGCATAAATGCCACCTGATATCATCTCTCCTACTCTCTGCTCCATTAGTCTCTAATAATGAAGTGGTCTTTCTCTTTGTCAAGGTCAGCTACTCTATATATGCTTCTGAGCCTCTTTTTCCCTTCCATTATCATTCAGCATATTACCTCCTTAATTATGCTTCTACCCTTAGTCTTCAATATCCCTTAATCCACTGGTTCCAATATATCTGGCTGCAAGGATACCCAACTATATCCTGATGTAGTAGGAGTTTGAGAACTGACTGACACCATCTGATTTGTATTTCAGAGAGAAAAAATAATCCTTAGCTTTGAAATTCATTAGGAACTACTGGGATCTTTGACTTGGAGGTAGGACTCAAGTCCTACCCAGAAAACAGACACAGTCTTTAAGACACAGACTAAGAAGGAGGAGTTGGAATTTTGAGAGCAGGAATGGGTAGGCAATATACCCAACCCAACCCAGAATTTAGGAGCTGAGTCAGAAATCATTGCCAGCACAATGGCAAGAGGAGAAAGGAGAGATTGTGAAAGGAAGGGTGAATTAGAACAGGGAAAGAAGATTTCTGGGAAGGTATTTATACAGACATCTCTGAGAGTAGAACTCAGGTTGAAACTACTGAATGCATAATTTTTTCTCATCAAGGCTTAAGGAAAGTTTGAAAAAAAAGAGAAGTCAAAATGTTTTAAGGCTTTATTCTGTGCCAGGAACTATGCTAAGTGCTGACCAAATAAAGCAAAAAAGAAAAATAAAACTAATTAAAAACACCCTGAATGGGGGTAAATGGGAAGATATGGATACCCTACCATGAGATCATAATAAAGAAAGAAGTCCTGAGAGTCAGAAGCAGGGCTAAAGAGGATTGAAAGGTGGAGCATACTTGATGCTCTTTTTCATTTTCTGGTCTTCTTATTCTCCACTCTGACATTTCAGACATCTATCTTTTCCTAGATACTTTCTCTTTGGATTCTTGTAACACCGCTCTATCGTGATTCACTTCCTAGTCTGAAGACTACATCTCCCATTTCAATGCCTTTCTTCTGGTTATCTCTAGTGCTTGGATTATATGCCTTTCTTCCTCTGCTTCAGGTCATCCCTTATTTTTGTCATGTCTCAGTTCTCTCTATCGTCTATATATAACATTTAACCCTCTCCCACCACCACCACCAGCCCAGATACGAGTGCCATCCCTCCTAAGATTAATTTCTATTTTTATTTGTTATTTATTCTGGATATTTACACATCAATGTGTTTGTGTGCATGTATATTTATATGTATATGTGTATACATATGCACACATACATATATACACATATATATATACACACATGACAGTTTCCCCATTCCCACTACTCCCATAGACAATAATAGATTGTAAGTTCCTTGAGGACAGGGATCATTTTGTTTTTCTATCCTCGGTGCCCAGAACAACTCTTGGTACATTATAGGCTCTTCTTAAATACTTTCTATTAATTGATTGATTGGACTGGGTGGCCTCTGAGATCTATTTCAATTCTGAGGTTTTGAGATTCTTCAGGGAAGAGGGTTACCCCCTGAGATACTTGCCTTAAAGAACTGCTTCAAAAAGAAAATAATGAGATATGAAATAACTATTAAAAAGTTACATGCTGCCATCCTGTTTAAAAATACCATATTATTATTTTTCAGAAAGGCAGCACTTCCATCTCCATCTACTGCTTTTAACTTTGAGGAGAAATATTAACCAGAGAGAGGAAACGAGACCACTGCCTACAACACCCACACTGGACCGCATGTTTTCCCGGTTTTATTCCCAGAGCTTAGTTTTCATTATACCAACTATGAATGTGACCATAGAAGGGAGATTTGGTGAGAAAGAAAGGAACATGACTTTCTGACTCAGCTGAAGAGCATTATAGTATGTGAGGAAACGGATGATAATATTTTATTCGTATTTGTTTGTTTTCCAATAAAACTGTCTCCTAATTAAGAGAACTAGTTGTAAGTTCCAGACAATACCCACCCATCTAAACTGGAGATCTGAGGAAATTATAGCCAGATGTCCCCCAGCTGCTTCTAAATGGCAAGCAGTTGAAATAAATTGCCCTGATGCATAAGCTTCATGGAGGCAAAGACCATGATCTCTTATATAAGTTTATTGAAGAAAACAGGAGAAGGATAAACAGAAAACTCACTGGATCTGAAAACCAAAGAATAGGGGTTTGAATCTTGATTTCATACATATTTGCACTGTGATTCTGGGTAAAACATTTCATTTTCTGAATATCAGTTTATTCATCTGTGAAATGGAAATAATAGTTGTGCTACCCAATGTAGAGGATTAGGATAAGGAAAATATCTCACTAGCAAAATGCTAGATAAATGTTAGTCATGTTCATACAAAGGCAGCATGGATAGAACACTGAACTTGGAAAGAGGAAGGAAATGTAGCTTCTGATTTTTGTTAGCTGTGTGACCGTAGGCAATTCACAAAGGCTCTACACATCCCTCTAGAACTGATCTCTCATAGCTGCCAACCCCATCTTGAAGAAATCATGGAATTGTAAATGTAGAGCTAGAAGAAATCTTGGAGGTTATTTTGAAGAACTCTTACATTTGGGGGGGAGGTTATATTAAGGGATAGAGAATGTGGCAAATTTCAACATAACACATAGACTCTAAATTCCAATTTCATGTAATTGAAATGATCTAGTTGAACTTTTTCAATCTCTTTTATCTTTTATTTGGTTGAGAATCATCTTCTTCATCATAGTTGCAAAGATACTCATTTTCCTTTAGTTTTTAAAACAATATAACCTTTGATATTTACGTTGACTTTCCATTTGGAAGTCATTAGGGTATATTGTGTAAGATGATCATCTAAAACATTTTACCCCAAACTGTAGTTTGTCTCTAGTAGTTTTGTCCTTTGGTTTATCAAATACTGGGTTATTGAGTTGATTTTTTTTCTTATTCTTGCTTATCTAGACTGTTTAATAGGGTAACAGGATTGAAACTGAGAAGGGACCTTAGAGATCATCTAGTTCAGGGATGGGGAACCTGTGGCCTGGAGGTCACATGTGTCCCTCTAGGTCCTCAAGTATGGCCCTTTGACTGAATCGAAACTTCACAGAACAAATCCCCTTAATAAAAAGATCTGTTCTGTAAAACTGGGACTCAGTATAAAGGCCATACCCAAGGACTTAGAAGGTCAATGTTGCCTTGAGCCCACAGGTTCCCTACCCCTGAAGTAGTTCAACCCCCTCATTTTACAGATGAGAAAACTGATATCCAGGGAAGTCAAATGATTTATCCAAGCTTACACTGACTTACTTTCATACTTTAATAAGTTCTAAATTATTTTATTTATTTTAATAAACAAAAACTATTTTTCTCTGCTTTCTTCCTCCTCCCCATACTGGGAAAAAATAAAATAAAACAAAAACCTAGTAAAATATACCGGAGCAGATTCCCTCATTGACTGTTTCATATACATATATACATACATAGACACACATATACATAACACACAGCAGTATATGGGTATATACTATACATATACACATGTACAAATGTGTAGATGTGTATTATGTATACATGTACTCATTCATGCCTATCTTTGTCTCATTCTGCAAACTGTTCCCATCACCTGTCAGGAGGCATGAAGCATACTTAACCACCGATGCTCTGAAATTGTAAATACCAAATAATTTTGATTTTTACTTCTCAAACACTGCTATAATAATTAGTTCATTTTAAGCCTTGAGTATAAGGTAATGACTACTAAGACCTACATTGTTCCTTCCTTTGGGGGGCTTTCAGGAACTGATTTTAGAGGAAAGGTTTTAAATTTAGTCTTTCACTTCCAAACCTCATTAGGAAAATTTGCAACTTTTAGGTCAGGGTTGACTTTCTGCCTAAATTTAAATATATAGCTATCTCTAACAAACCCCTGGCCTCTTTGTTGTTGAAACATATTTCAAGTGACTGGAACTGTTTGAATACCAGAACAGCATTTTTTATTTTAGGGTCTGTGGATAGAGAGGCACTAGGAAGGAAAACTGGAAAATTTTCTTGGGACTTCTCTTCATTTTTGAGGAGGTAGTTAGTCTGGTGGCATTAGCCCGAGTTTCTGCTCCAAACTATCTTCAGAACTGCTGGTGAGTGTCCTCAATAAGATTCTTCTATGCCACATCTCAGTCTTATCTTCTTTTTCTGGTTGCCATGTGGTTGCCATTCTTTTATCCTTGAACCTCATTCATTTCTCTTCATTTTCAGACCATCAATATCAATATTTTGTTTTATGGAAGAGCCTATTGACTATTAGGCAAATCAATTTTATTTTCAAGTATAGTGCTTTATTATTTACAAAACATTCTGCATTTGGAGTCAAAGGACCTGTATTCAAACCGTGTATGTGTCACTACAGTAAGTCACAACCACTCTGGACCTCAGATTTCTCATTTGTAAAACAAGGGGTAAGCTCTGATGACTTCTAGAGTAACTTCTAGCTCTGCATCATATGTAGTGAGTACCTTGTACTCTTCTCTAACAGTTCATTGTGCATGATTCCCATCTTTCCTAAACTACATTGTGGGTTTCTAAAGGGCAGATGACAGATTCTATGTCGGTATTCCTCAGAATAGTACCACAGTGTTGGATATATTAGTAAGAGTTCAATAAATATTTGTCACACTGAACTCTGGAGAAGATAAAAGTGTCAAAATATAGGAGAATTAGGTAGTATGGATGAAAAACTTTCTTTTTTTGTGGGTCTGGATTTTTTCTTTTAATTGTGAAGTGTAAACCACGTCTTTTAAATCAGAGTAAAGCTTCATACAATCAGAATCTGAATAATGTTAACTGGAGAATTACAGTTTGAATTGCTGAGAATTCTGAATTGTAGATTATTTCACTTTAGTGGAACTCCCACCAGAATAGTTAGCTCTGTCAGGGGAGGAACCATTTCCGTTTTGTCTTTGAATCCGAAGTGCTAGTACAAAGTCTTTCACCTAGTAGATGCTTAATAAATGGTTGCTGAATTGAATAGGCTTTCTTTAAATCAAGAAGAACTGCTTTATTACTTTTGAATGGATATAATAGTAAAGCCTGACCTAGTAGAAGTTCTTAGAAACTTATTTTAATAAATAAAATTAATTGATGAATTTAACAATTTTCTTTGGTGGGTTGAACATCATTTCTTTCCCATCTTTTATTCTTAATAGCCAAACTGAAGTGTATTGACAAAGCTTATTGGCAGCTACATTATGGAGTACACAGAGCTCTGGAACTGGAGTCAGGAAGACCTGAGTTCACATCTAGTCTCAAGTACTTAGTAGCTATTTGACCCTAGGCAAATCACTTAACTTCTGCCTGCCTCAGTTCCCTATGTATACAATAAGATGAAAACATTATTGATTTCCCAGAGTAGTTGTGAAGATCAGGTGTTTCACAAAACTTAAATAGCTATATAAATGTTATTTCTTATTGCTATCATCATCATCATGCTAGACAGATATTTTATCTTTTTCATAAACCAAGAAAAGGTAAACTTTAATCCAAGTCCTCTCTCTCTTCTAATTTCATCATTAACACAAATTTCAGTTTCAGCTGCCTGAACTAATGAGGAATCAATTGGGTTTTGCTCCAATTAAATCAGTATTAGCACTTGTACTTTTTCATTTGGATTTTGAAGAGTTAGAAGATGGCGTATACAGAGTAGTATACTATTCTCTTACTGACAGTGTAGGTGGGACCTGGCACATCTGGGAGCATTCCTTTAATATCAGGGATTCTTATTTTTAATTGTACTCATTCAAAAAGTAGGGAGAAGGAATTCTTGTAACATTTTTTCCACAATTCATATCTGGTTATACTAATTATTTCAGCACCGGTGGCAAAAAATATCCATTATTTCTCCCACCACAGAGCCATTCTTAAACTATCTTTCTTGGGCTTGTCCTCCTGAAAAGGAAGAGAGAGAAAGCTATTACACATGGACAAGGGCGGCTCACTGGAGCTGGAGATCGTCCAGAAAACATTTCAGAAGACGGAATTTATAATGTCATAGATCTGTCCAGAATGCTCTTCCTCTCAGATTCCCCTAAGGGTGGAACACTTAGCTACGGGAAGCCGATTTGAAGATACCCTAAGTTGATCCTGATTTTGCCTTCTTTTCTTTTTTGTCTAAAAGGCTTTCTTTTTTTTTTTTCCTATTAAAGTGACTTTGATTAGTAGCAAAGGGCAATGGGAGGCCAAAGGGCATGCATGACTTCAATTCCTGGGTAACATTATTAGGTGGGGCAGCTAGGTAGGGCAGTAGATAGAGTAAGAGTGCAGGAATCAGGAGGACCTGAATTCAAATCTCACCTCAGATACTTGGCACTCACAAGCTGCGTGACCTTGAGCAAGTCACTTAACCCCAATTGCCTCATCCTGAGTCATCTCCAGTCATCCTGATGCATATCTGGTCACTGAATTCAGATGGTTCTGGAAGAGAAGTGAGGCTGGTGACCTGCACAGCCCTCCCTCACTCAAAACAAAGTCAAATACAAGTCATGTCATTATTTCTCTGATGGCATACTCTTCTTCGGCAATGAAGGACAAACACACACACACACACACACACAAATATTATTAGGTAAACCTGATGTCATATTAGAGTAACAAGATTTTGTCAGTTAATCTCAAATAAGAGTGGTCCTAGACATAATCATAAAGGACCCAGAGTCTGTCTCTAGAGTCTATCAATTGCACAGAACTAGGGCTGACAGTGTTGGGAACTAAGGCAAGCACTCCATAATGTCTCCTGGTTCACATGCTGCACACTCAGTTGAGGGAGTATGGAAAGACTCTAGGGAGAGATTTCAGAACTAGAGACAACAAAATTCCAGAAGAACAATGTCCCTGTTCCTAGCAGGAGAAGGACGGACCAAGTCCCAGAAGGGTTCATGCGGCATATTGTTCTTAAGAATTAGAAGCAGGCTATCTGGTAGCTTCTTTTAATAAATAACGGTTGCTGACAAGGTGCTCAGTTTAGTCATTTCTGTCTACTGAAGGAGTATAAGAACTATGAAGACCCTCTAAATTTTAGGGCCATTAGTAAAACCCTTATTGCCCACCCTCGTTAGAGATCCACTTCTATTGTCTTCCCCCATCTTCAATTTCACTATCCCACTTTGTTCAACCTTTCTCAAATTGCAACCTGTGTCCACTAGGTTCCAAAGTTTTCACTCTCCCAAGTCTCCTCCTCCATCAGTCTTCTCTGTAATTTTAAACAATGGAGCCTGACTCTCCACACCACTGTTCTAACTCTATGGACTGCTTTTCCATCCCTGACCCAGTGGTTTCCTCACACACAATGAAAATGTCTAGACTCCTGTGGCCTTTTCCTCTAGCTTATGAGTTCCTCTTTGAAATCTTCTTCTGGAGCACCTATATGGCCGTGCTCACTCCTGCTCAGTTCCTGACTCCTCATCCTACTTTCCCACCTTGCTATCCGCTTCTGCACTTTTTGCCTTACCCCATTTGAATGTAAGCTACTTAAGAACAGGGATTATCTTTCATTTCTATCCCCACTGCTTAGCATATAATGCCTGGGACATTATAAGTGTTTGATAAATGCTTTGTCTAATCTATTGATAGCGTACAAAGCAAAAGTTTGGCCAAGGATACTGAAAATACATGCACCTTTACTACCTTTCAGCTCTCTGGGTTCTAGTTGTTTACTCCTTTCCTGGGTGGGGGGACAGCACTCATCTAGGAGAGACCAGTATTGAATAGACTCCAAGGCATATATGAATATCTCACTGAGGAGGACTCAGTTTGTACCAGGGAGAATAAAAGATCATGGGTCCTTTGTACAAATGTTCCATGTCTCTCACCAGTCATTGTTTCTGCTTACCTATTTCCTATCTCCATTTGGAGGTACACAGCACAAGCCTCCACCAAAACAAGTCCATTTTCTATCCCATTCCATCAGGGCCCTACTATATGACTTATTAAACTAATAAAGAAATTCACAGGGGAGATGAAGACATGGACAGTGAGCAAAGAATTAGATTGATTGTTAGAATATCTATGTTTGAATACTTTGACCATAAAGTCTATGTGATCATCAACAAATTACTTGATATTTCAGCCCTTTGGCTATTAAAGGAAAGGAGTCGCACTAGAGTCTAGTCACTAGACAATCTCTAAGATTCTCTATAGCTCTAAATTCCATAATCCTAGGTTAGGGGATGATAACAGGAATTCACTACCTGGTCCTACATAACAGATTGCAATTTTAGAAGTAACATTGAATAGTGTAACAAAAAGGAGGAAAAAAATAGGGAAATTTAACACTTGGGGGGTTGTATGAAGCTAAACCTTTCACCTCCTTCCAGATCATTCAGTCTATGTGATTATTTAACAGATCAAAAGTCCAGAGAGCTACTTAGTGTTCCTTCTCTCTGTCATGCTGGATGGCCCAAGGTAAGCAGACTATCTTAACAGACTTGTGTTTCAGTTTCTCTTTTTGTTATTGGAGACATCTGATAACATGGGGAAAGTGATTCAAAACTGTCTGACCAAAGGGTCTTTACATCATTGATCTAAAGTTAGAAAGCATCTCAGAAACCATTGAGCCTAAGAGATTTTTTACATGCCCCCAAACCTTGTCTTTTCTCCAGCTTACTTGATTAAGTGGGGAATCATTAAGTGGCTGAACTCTGTTTAGTCTGCCAACATGCATAGTACAAAACAGACTCACTCTCTCTCCTAAGGCGCTTCTCTTTCTATTACCTGTTAAAGTTTAAGTTGTAGAGGTGACCATTTTCTTCCACCTATCTTTACAGTTTCATACAACGTTACTTCTCTTTCCGAACTCTACAATGCTATTACATGGGCCTGCTTACTAGCTATTCATATAGGTTGTCTACTATGCCTGGAATGCTCCTTGCTCATTTATAACTATTAGAATCCACTCCTTTCATTAAGGCTCAGCTCAGGTCTCCCCACCTCAGTGAAGTCTTCCTTCATCATGGTCTTTGTTTGCAGGAAGATCGCAACGTCTTCTCTTTGCTGTAGTTGGCATGTCCTCCAGTAGAACATAAGCTTCCGGAGAGGACAGATGATTCTGCTTTTGCCTTTAAATCCTTAAACACTCAGCATAAAGCTTGGAATACAGTGGACATTTGCTAAGGAGTTCATAGTTAAATGGAGCCGTAGGGCACTGAGTCAGGGATACTTGTTTAGAGTAAGAGACTGGGATTTTTAAGGTTTTTTTTAAATTATTGTTTTTGTTTTTTTCTCAGTACTTTAGCTGGTTCTGCTTTTAGAGAGATGGTGTTCAGTAAAGGCATAGTGTCTGATGCAGGTCACAGATTCACCGAGAGAGCATACAGACAGAGATAACTAGAGGACTTAGTGAATATCCAACGCAACCAACATGGGATTACATTGCAGTTATACCTAGAGTAAGTGCCTAATAAATGCTTGTTGACTGCCTAACATATGGCTTTGTTTCCTCAAGACAAGTCAAAGTGTGGCTCAAGATGACATTGAAGTAGAACATGCATGTCTTCTTCACTAAATGTGTTTATGTTCTATGAGCAAATCTTATGGTAAGATTAACTTTCTGTGATGTTTTTACTCTGTGTCTTGAAATCCTGAATCTGATAATCACAATACTTTGGTGCTCTTTGAGAAAGACCTCTTTAAATCCTACTTCCGAAACTAGCTATTTGACTGATTACGAAGCCAAGTGTCGTTCACATAGTAAGTGCTTAATCAATGCTTACAGACTTGTCGATGGCCTCTATTTGAGTCAACGTATGTCTTTCTGAGACTCGTAGGATCATACATCTGGAGATTTAGAGCTGGTAGTGTCCTAAGCAATAATCTATTCCAACTCCCTCACGTTACAGATGTGAAAACTGAGACTCAGAAAAGTTATATGACTCACCCAAGGTCACACAGCTATCAGTTTCCTTATTTGTGAAATAAATACAAACTTACTTAATACATCACTGATATAAGTGATTTAAAAATTATAAAGAAATATGAGAAAGAAATGTGCTCCATGCACAAACATTGCTTTGAATTTTGATCTGTGACTTAACAAATGGGTCCCAGGGCATTGCCTGGGGGCATACTGAGGTGACATGTAGGTGTCAGAGCTGGAAAATGATAACGATGACAGTAATAATGGCTGTCATACAGTACCTACTATGAGCCAGGCACTGTGCTAAGCACTCTATAATTATTCCCTCATTCTATTCTCATAACAACCCTGGGAGACAGATATTATCATTATTATTCCTATTTTACACTTTTGGACACTGAAGCAAACAGAGGTTAAGTGACTTGATCAAGGTCACTCAGCTGGTAAATATCTGAGGCCACATTTGAATTCAGGTCTTCCTGACTCCAGGCCTAGCCCTCTATCCACTGTACCACCTAGCTGTCCCCAGATTTGAACCAAGGTTCCTGGTTGTAAGCCCCACATTCTGTCTTATAAACTATAAGGTGCTATCTAAATATGTACTATTATTACAAACCAATCACTTCATAGCTAAAGTCTTGAGGGTAAAATGTCAGTCAACTAGTCTAGCTATTTAAAATACTACGTCATTAGAATCCAATTCTAAGAAGAAGGAAATAGGAAGAGATCAGCTCTGTGCTAAGTAAGGACCTGCTTTCTCTTGGACCAATAGCTCCTTTATTAAAAACTTTCCCTTTATGCAAATGATTATTTTGGGCAATCCATGGAAAGTCCCTTTTCTTGTGTGCTAAGACCTTTCCGTGCCTTCTTTATCAGACAGTCTCCCAGGCTGCTCCTAATGGAACGCAGAATCATAGGCCGGCTTTGTTCAAGTTTCTTTCTGGATCAGCTTGCCAGACAGCTGGCAGCATTCTCAGGGGCCTTCCCAAGCCCTTATTAGGTCCAGCTGAGCCAAGCAGCCTATCAGCAAAGCGTGTGTGACCCAGAACAGCTTCCTCATCATGTAGAGCCCACCCAGCTTCATGGTGCTTTTAAAAAGAGCCAAACTCCAGACCTCTTTCCTCCTTTCCTTAAGATTCAGTAATTGCTAGCGTCCCTGGCATTTTAAAACCTAAATTGGACGATGTACCCCTCTGCACGGGCAGACATATTAGTAGTGGGAAATGCTGGCAGAGAACAGATTTGCCAGGTGGGAATCAGACCATTTTTTCCCAAGGCAACTCCTTTTTCCTGATGTTATATAGCATGACTATTCTGACTCATTTCCAAACAAATAAGAAGAAAACTCCCATCTACTTTCAGACAAAAGTTTTGTTTTGTTTTTGGGAAGACATCAATCACCTGTGGGGGTCTTCATCACTACTGCTCCTGTCTAGAGGAGGAGGAGTCAGTGCCATGACAATCTAACTGAATGAACTCTCCTTTGCCCTGTCAAACCAAAAGACCATTGATAAGTCCCACTTCAGTGCTGGGCCTAGACCCACTACTTCTGACATCTGGGCCTAGACCACAGCATCTTTATGAGTCCAGCTCCAACATTCTAATCAGTAAACAGAACCGTCTTTCAGTTCATTAACAAACATGTATTGAATGTTCTAGGCTCTGTGTTGGAATTTTAAATATATGTATATGTATATATAATATGTTTTCCCTGTTTGTAATTTCATAGTTTCCAGTGGAGTGCCTTAGGAATTTGGGGTTGACTTTGTCCTGCTTATCATTTTTATCAATTATTTGTTTTAGAAGCATAAAATGGAATGCTGACTAAATTTACAGCTGACACAAAGTTGCACGAGATAGTTCACAAATTGGATGCCAGATTTCTAAAAGATTTTATGAGACTAGAACAATAGACTGAATCTAATAAAATGAAATTAAATAGAGATAAATGCAAAATCTTATCTTTGCATTAAAAAAATTTACATTGAAAATACAAGATGCAAGAGGCATAGTTAGACAATGATTCTTCTGTGTTCTGTCAGCTCAAGATGGATTGACAATTTAACATGGTGGTCATGAAAATTAATGCCATCTTAGCACAGCATATAGAACAAAGGTGGTCAGTCTGGCTTGGTCAGTTACAGATGGAATATTGTACTAAGTTCTAGGTAACCCATTTTAGCAAAGTCATCCATAAATCAGAGAATGTTTAAAGGAGGAGGAAGAGCTAAATAAAGAACACTTTAAAGAATGAGAGATTTTTAGCCTGCAGAAGAGAAGCTTGAGAGGGAGATCATAGTAGGATTCTAGGATTTGAAGGATTTTCACAAGGAAGAAAAGAATGGACTTGTGTTTTTCCCTGGAGAACAAAAGTAGGAGCAAAAGATCAAAGTTGAAAAACAAAGGTGGGAGGGCAAGTTTAGGCTTGATATTGGGGGATAAAAGTAAAAATTCCTAATAATGGGAATTATCCCAATGAAGAATGGACTGCCCTAAGAGATGGTGACATCTGTTTCACTTGAACTCTTTAAGCCAGGCCTGGATAACCAAGGGGATTTGTGGTCAGATACAGCTTGGATCGGCTGACCTCTGAAGTCCCTCCCAACTCCAATATTCAGTGATTATGTGATCATATCCCAGATTAATTTGTGCCTCTGCAACTAGCATGGGAAATTGTTATATCTATGCAATTATATCTAGAGAAGGGATTCTTAACCTGGAGTTTGCAAACTTAAAGAAAAATATTTTCTTGGTAATCTTATGTATTTCATTTTAAAATATTACTCTCACATCAATTAAAAAGAAAAAGGACCTATTTGGACAAAAATATTTATAGCAGTTCTTTGTGGCAAAGAATTGGAAATTGAAGGGATTCCCATCATTTGGGGAATGACTGAACAAGTTGTATATATGATTGTAATGAAATACTACTGTGCTATAACAAATGATGAGGAGGATACTTTCAGAAAAACCTGGAAAGATTTACATGAACTGATGTAAAGTGAAGTGAGCGGAATCAGGACAGTTGTACAAATAATAGCAGCACTGAGTGATGATCAACTGTGAGTTAGCTGCTCTCAGCAATACAATGATCCAAAACAATTCCAAAGGACTCGTGATGCAAAATGTTATCCACCTCCAGAGAAAGAACTGAATGCAGATTGAATCATATTTTTTTCCGTATTTTGTGTGCGTTTTTTTGTGGGGTCTGTATTTTCTTTCGCAACATGAGCAATATGGACAAGTATTTTGCATGAATGCACATATATAACCTATGTTACATTGTTTGCCATCTCAGGGAAAGAGCATGGGAGAGAGGAAGGGAAAGAAGGAATTTGGAATTCAAAAAAAGTATTTTTTAAAAATGAATGTTAAAATTTGTTTTTAACTGCCCTTGTAAAAAATAAAATAAAAAAAATAAGGAATTCTTCCAAAATAAAAATATCCCTCTGGGAAGGGGCCAATAGACTTTACTAGACTACTAAAGGAGTATATGACAAAAAATAAAATAAAATAGAAGGTTACAGACCCATGACCAATTGGCTAAGTAGGGAAGATTGCCTATTTGTGTATCCCTTTCTTGGCTTACCAACTAGTAATGCCAAGCCTCCTCTTTGCCTTGAATGTGAGATCTACACTGACAATGAGGAAGGCATAACTGGATGGAAAACAACAATAATATTGGGTGGATTTGTTTGACTCTACTCAGAAGTTCTTTCTTTCCAATATCCCAGTCTAGGCTTTGCTCCAGGTCCCTTCTATCTACTTGCTCAGCCAGTCCCAGTTTCCTAAAGAAACTGTTGGGAGCTAGAAAGATTGCCCCAAGCCCTTCAGGATCAACAATTAATACATTTATAAGGACATGGCCAAAATGATTGTGATTAAGAAATCATCTCAGCACTGTTGAACTTGCTTTCAAATGAATGAAAGCAGGCTTTGTCCAGAAAATGTCTGTAACACCTTAGGAAATATTCTCTATAGATCTGAAACTTTAGCTTTATATTGCCAGAACATTGTACTTAGAATTGATGAAGCTGGGTCAAATATCATTTCCACTACTGAATAGATAGCTTTGTAAGGATAGATGATGTCTTAACTTCTCTGTTTCCTCATCTGTAAAATGGGAGTGATAATACTTGATATATCTAGATCTTCATAGGAATATTATGAGGGGAATACTTTATGATGATTGGGGTTCATAAGTTGCTTCTACCATTTATTATAAAGGATGACCTTGAATAATTAATTTCTTAGCCTCAATTCTCATCTGTGAAATCAAGATAGTATTTATATTATCTACTTCACTGTGGAGACTGTTTAATTATCACCTAAGCAACTATCTGCAATTTGCATAAACAAGGATATTGGTTCCTGTGCTATGGCTTTAAGTGTTAAATGGCATGACTTCTGCTAGCCTTGATTAACTATTTCTCTTTTTTTTTTTTTTAATTTATTTATTTATTTATTTATTTATTTATTTAGCTTTTTACATTCATTTTCACAAATTTTTGGGTTCCAAATTTTCTCCCCTTTTCTCCCCTCCCCCCACCCCAATACCCCAAGCAATCTAATTTTCCCTATCTTCAATCTGTCCTCTCTTCTGTCATCCCTCCCTTCCCTTGTCTCTATCTTCTCTTTTCTCCTGTAGGGCCAGATGACTTTCTATTCCTCATTAACTGTATGTCTTCTTTCCTAGTTGCAACAACAATACTAAAAATTGTTCCTAAAACTTTGAGTTCCAAATTCTCCCCATCCCTCCCTCCCCATCCATTCCCTTTGGTACGGCAGGCAATTCATTATAGGCCATATCTGTGTAGCTTTGCAAGTGACCTTCCTGATAGTCGTGTTGTGTAAGACTAACTGAATTGCCATCCCTCCTAACCTGCCCCTCATTGTTTCTCTTCTGTTCTTTGATTCTGTCCCTCCCCAAGTGTTGACTTTCAATTACTCCCTCCTCCCTTTGCCCTCCCTTCCATCATCCCCCCCCAATATCTCCTTCTCCCCCGCTTTCTTATACTGTAAGATAGGTTTTCATACCAAAATGAGTGTGCATTTCACTCCTTCGTTTAGTCAAATGTGATGAGGGTAAACTTTTGTTTGTTTGTTTGTTTGTTTGTTTTTCCTCAGCTCTCCTCTTTTTCCCTCCACTAAAAACATCTCCTACTTGCCTCTTAAATGACATATAGTTACCCCCTTCCATTTCCCCCTCTTTCCTCTCACTACATTTCTCTCTCACCATTTACCTTAATTTCTTTTAAGGTATGGTCCCATCCTATTCAGTTCAATCTGTGCTCTCTGTCTCTGCATGTGAATGCATGTGTGTATGTGTGTGCATGCATGTACATGTGTATGTGTGGTCCCACCAACCACCCAGAAACTGAAAAGTTTTAAGAGTTAGAAATATTGTCCTTCCCTGTATGAATGCAAACAGTTCATTTCTGGTAGGTCCCTTAATACTTCTCCTTGCTGTTTACTTTTGCATGTTTCCTCTCATTCTTGTGTTTGAAAGTCAAATTTTCTTTTCAGCTCTGGTCTTTTCATTAAGAATGATTGAAAGTCCTCTGTTTCATTGAAAGACCATATTTTCCCTTGAAGTATTATACTCAGTTTAGCTGGGTAGGTGATTCTTGGTTTCAGTCCTAGTTCCTTTGCCTTCTGGAATATCCTATTCCACGCCCTTCGATCCCTTAATGTAGAAGCTGCTAGATCTTGGGTTATCCTGATTGTATTTCCACAGTACTGGAATTGTTTCTTTCTAGCTGCTTGTAAGATTTTCTCCTTGACCTGGGAGTTCTGGAATTTGGCCACAATGTTCCTAGGAGTTTCTCTTTTTGGATCTCTTTCAGGTGGTGATCGATGGATTCTTTCAATACTTATTTTGCCCTCTGGTCCTAGAATGTCAGGGCAGTTTTCCTTGATAATTTCATGCAAGACGATGTCTAGGCTCTTTTTTTGATCATGGCTTTCAGGTAGTCCCATAATTTTTAAGTTGTCTCTCCTGGATCTATTTTCCATGTCAGTTGTTTTTCCCATGAGATATTTCACATTCTCTTCCATTTTATCGTTCTTTTGGTTTTGTTTTGGTGATTT
The DNA here is from genome assembly GCA_023548195.1 of Bettongia penicillata ogilbyi. Lineage (NCBI taxonomy): Eukaryota > Metazoa > Chordata > Mammalia > Diprotodontia > Potoroidae > Bettongia > Bettongia penicillata. The sequence goes on from JAJHZJ010000362.1 coordinate 723,980, forward strand.
CTTGGTTTCTCATAAAGTCATTAGACTCCATCTGTTCCATTCTAATTTTGAGAGAACTATTAAATTCAGTGAGCTTTTGAGCCTCTTTTTCCATTTGGCTCATTCTGCTTTTGAATGCATTCTTCTCCTCATTGGCTTTTTGAACCTCTTTTGCCAATTGAGTGAGCCTATTTTTCAAGGTGTTAATTTCCTCAGCATTTTTTTGGGACTCCTTTACCAAGATATTGACCTTTTTTTCATACTCTTCTTGCATCTTTGTCATTTCTCTTCCCAGTCTTTCCTCCACCTGTCTAACTTGCTTTTCAAAATCCTTTTTAAGCTCTTCCAAGGCCTGAGCCCACCCAACACCCCCCTGGGGTGTCTGGGGTACTGAGGCCCCGCCCTCCACATCTTTCCCTGATGGGAAAAATACGTCCTCGTCCTCCCCATCAGATCCGAAGGTCGGAATCATTTGCATTTGTTGGAAAAAAACTCTCTAAAGTCTTATTTTTCTTTCCCTTTCTAGGCATTTTCCCAGCCAGTTACTTGACTTCTGAGATTCCTTTCCACTTCCGCCTGGATCCGCCCAGCTAGTACTTGGCCTCTGAGATTCAAATGCACTTTCCCGCGGCAAGCTTTAGTTCTGGCGCAGGGTGGGGGCAGGGCCGCTTCCTAGCTTGGGCCCTCAGGGGCTTTCTGAAGAGACTTTCAGGAACAGAGCGGGTGGGGGCGGGGTGGGGGGCCCCGCCTGCTGTGCTCAGCTCCCTTGGGGGTTTTATTCAGAGGCGTTCAGCAGTAGAGCAGGGTGGGGGCAGGGCCGTCTCCTCTGCTCGGCTCCCTCAGGTTGGAAAGACCTTCAGTATTGAAGATCCTACCTGCTGCTGGGGGATTCCTGAGTCCCAGGCCGTTGCCGCCTCAGCCGCCCGCCCACGCCTCTGCCTCCGCCGCTTCCTGCCCCCGTCTCTGCCTCCGCCGCTTCCTGCCCTGTCTCTGCCGCCGCCGCTTCCTCCCGAGGGGGCCCGCTCCCCTCCCCTAGCGCAGGCTTCTTTTTAACTGACCTTTAGCTTCTGTGGGCAGAGGGACTTTCCCGGCTGCCGGAGATTCTCCCGGAGCTTTCCTCTCTGAAGTCTGCTCAGGTCAGCTTCTCTGGGTCGCGGCCAGGGGTGTGGGTGGGGTCCGCTTTCCGGAGTGCGATGGACCCCGGGGACAGCTCTCCAGGGTTCAGTGGAACGGAAATCTCTTCCCCTACGTTTGTGCACCCCCTGCAGAGATTCAGAATTTATGGGGCTCTCCTTTTACCTCAATTCCATGGGTTGTGGGCTCGGAGCTCGTGAATGTGTGTCCTTCTGCTCCGCCATCTTGGCTCCGCCCCCCGATTAACTATTTCTCTTGAGGCTATCATTATCCTTCCCATTATCCAACTTTGCAACCTTAGGGTCTCCCCTGACTCTTCTCTTTCCTAAGTTCCCATATGCAGTCACTTACTAAATCTTACAGACTCTATTTCAATATCTCTCATGTGCATCCCATGCTCTTCACTTACTCAACTAAAACAGGAGTTCAGGCTCTTAACATTTCTCATCTAGGTTGTTGTAATGGCATCTCAGTGGAAAACCCTACTTCCGGTATCTCTCCTCTGCAATATGTCCTACACTTCATTGCCATGTCGATATTCCCAAAACATGATCCTATCACATCACTCTCATACTCTGAGATCTACAGTGATTCCTTGTGGCCTTGAAAGTAGGATATAAGATTCTCATCCTGGCATTTAAAGCCCTCCACCATCTGGTTCCTACGAACCATTTCTTTGTATATTCCCCTTCAGTCACTCTTTGTCCCCAACAAACTGGTCTTTTGAAATTCTCTCAACAAAACATGTTATCTCCCACTTCAGTACTTTTGAGATGGTGGTTCATTATGGCTGCATTGTATTCTGTCCTCAAGTCTGCATCTAAATGATGGCCCAAGTCTGAGGCAGAAGGGGATGTGGTGACCGACACAGCTGAGATGATGTACTCATGGCAGATCCAACTATGTCCTTCCTCCTACTCAGTAAACTCCAAAGACTCCCTGTCCTCTTCAGGATCAAATCCTCTGTTTGATATTCAAAACCCTTCATAACTTACCCCACCTTTCTCATCTTCTCTTACATTACTTCTTGTCATATACTCCTTGGCCTCCTTGCTATTCTTAGAACAAGACACTCCATCTCTCACCTCAAGGCATTTTTTCTAACTGACCCCCATGACTGGAATGCTCTCCCTCCACATTTCTGCCTTTTGGTTTGTCTGGCTTCCTTTGAGTCTCACTAAAATCCCACCTTCTGAAGTAATTTTTTTGCCCAGCTCTTCTTAATTCTATTGCCTTCCTTCTGTTCATTATTACCTATTTGTCCTGGATATACAGTCAATCCTCAACATTTGTGGAGACTTCAAACATTCCCATGATTGTATTATTAACCTCATTTTCACTTTCAAGTTGGCAAGCACCCACACTGTGGCTATACACAGTAGAGAAAAAAAGAGAGGTATGAGGTGGGCAGGTTTGTAGAAGGGTTGGTATCCTACTAGCTGCTTCACTGGTTTTGTTCACCTTACCATTATCAAGAGTTCCCCATGCATTCATTGTATATTTTCATTGCTTGCCATTAAAACTCATGTTTTATTTTTCAAGTATGCTCCCAAAGCATAATGCAAGTCCTTTGGTCTCTCAGTCCAAGCATTCAGTCAGTGAGGCAGCTAAATAAACTTCATACTAGTAAGTCTGTAGCCTCTGTCCCTGAGGAATTTGGTATTAATAAATGGATAATTGTTTCTACTAGAAAGTATCCAAGAAGGATGCCCCACCTGAGAATAGGACTATTCTCAGATGCCAATCAGGTTGCTGAAAATTTTTGATGTTAATTGCTAGGATCCATCAACCTGTTAGTGTGTGGTTTTTTAATAAGTAATATACTATGGTCTCACTCTCCTTTAGTGAACCAAGTTATTTCTCCCTACCATCAGGATTCCAGAAGGTACTTGTGAGGGTTTGAAGTGACTTTCTGTAATGCAATTGACTTAATCCTTCACTCTGAGTGACAATTTTCTCATTTTTCCCTATTAGTAGTCACCAGTGACTGGCATCCTAGTTCCAGTCAACCAATTAACACCGACGAACTTTTACAAAGATAAAGCAAGAGTAAAATATACTTTGAAGTAAAATATACTTCACAGACATAGCAAGAGTAAAAATATAAACCTACTTTTCAGTACTTGAGGGGGCATGTTATCCATTATGCCAAGTCAGTCGTTGTGGGAAGTGGGCTCTTCTACACAACCTTGGTCATACCAGATCCATATCCAACTATGGCAGTGCTGACCATATGACTCCCTCTGGGTTGGGTCACTAACATTTCTCCTCACTCCTTGGGACATTGACTCTAGACTGGCAACAAAAACCAGCCTAGACTCAAGTAGCAGACTACCAGATCTTTGTTGACCTTTATAAACTCAAGGCTATAACCTTCAACTTCCTTCACCTAAATCATAAGAGCAAACATTAATGCAGGCAAAGAACTGAAACCTCAATTCTGAAGTTTCTACTCACATGTTGACTTCAGGTGGGGAGAAGGTGCAAGACTTATAGCATGGTGACTCACTGTATGTCATCTGGTAGGCAGAAATCAGATGAAGAGAAGTCAAACCAAGAGAGAGAAAGTCTGAAACTTTTGTTGTCTTTTGATGGCATGCTTCACGATCCAGTTCCACAACTCTAGTCGTTGAAATAATATTTTTTTTAAATGATGATAATAATGGTAAATAACATTCATAGCATTTGTAATGGTAACAGGCACTGTGCTAAGCTCTTTACAAATATTATCTCATTTGATCCTAGGGACAACCCTAGGAGTTAGGTATTATTATCCCCATTTTACAGATAAGAAAACTGATGCAAATAGAGGTTAAGTGACTCACTCAGGGTCACACAACTAGTAAATATATATTTGAGACTGGTTTTGAACTCATCTTCTTGATTTCAGGTGAGGCACTTTGTCTACTGCATAAGGTTAGCAAATTGAAACAAATTACCAGATTTTTACATTTGTTCCAAAGTCCCTCCGAGACATTTCCTTTACATGCCATTACAACTCTCTCAGAAACAACTTCCCTGGGTTTTTTCATATTAAAAAAATGTATTAACTGAGCAAGGTGATTCACTTTGTGCAGGCTTGTAAGGACTGAGCTTATTGGCTTATCCTCTGTGTGATATGCTGTGTAGAACTGGACAAGTGATAAGCTATCTTTGCGTTTACTCTTTATTTATTTTTAGTGTCAAAAGAGATTCCGTGAACTGCATCTATCAGTTAAGTAAATGGAGAACTAGGTTGAATATTGATCATATCCACTAATTATTTGATCACTGAACAGCTAGTCAAGACACAGATAGTGGACCAGTAGGGTCCCATACTTCATTTTGTCCTTCCTTATCTCCAAAATGTTTATTTTCTGCTGAGAGTTTTTTAGGTCAAGGGATAGGTGCAATGAGGTGTTTGGGAGTGAGGGAAGACACTGCCAGTGAGCTGTAGAATAGAGCCGCTGCTTGATTGCTCCTTCTTCAAGGTTTCACTCTGATTCATCTTTGACATTCTCTAGGTCCCTGTGGATCAGTGCAAGGAAACAAAATGGAACTTGCTGGGCCAGACAACACAGTGCTTTTTGCAAATAATTGCCACATGTAGACCCCCGTTGAAGCCTGAGAAATAGATGGGAACATGACAAGGAGACTGGCATGCTTGTTATTTTGTGGTTTTGAGAGAATATAGTAGGTCATTTAGCACAAGAAAGGAAGTGGTGGGTCCACTTAAGACATGTTCTTTCTACCATGAAGAGCAAGTTAAATTTTCAGGCTGAAAAACAAGCTGCTCCAAATGAAAATCTGGACACAGCCCCAATTCAGATCAAATTCACAAAACTCCTTAAAGACGGAATCTTGACTCATCCTAGAAATCTCGATTTAGTGAAATAATAAGGCAGCTAGTGGCTGAGATGACAAAAATGGGAATATCAAAGGTTGGAAGAAGTTGTGGAAAGATAGGCACAATGATGAAATAATATAAGTGGAGCTGCAAATTGGTGCAATTGCTCTAGAAAGCTATTATCTTGATATTAACTAAAATGTCACTGTACATGTAAAAAATATCTTACTGTCAAAAGTACTTTTTATCCAAAGATTCTACTGCAAGGCATGCATTGAAATAAGGCAAAAGCTAGAAATAAAGGTCAAATTAGGGAGATTTCTGTTCCAGAGAGCCCTGAAAAACCGGGCAGCCCCCAGAGGAGCAGATCCAAGCAGGCTTCAGGGATGGAATCTCCGGCGGCCACAAAGGTCCCTCAAACCACAGGCACACAGGTAAGTGAGAGAGCCTTCTGGACTTGCTGAGAGGGGAGCAGGGTGTCTCCATAACTCAGGCTCCCTCAGAAGGCAGCGGGGGGGGCGGCAGGGAAGCAGCAGACCTGGGCTCCCAAAGCAGTCAGGAGCTCAGATCCATTATCTAAAGTCCCTGCAAAAACCCCCTGAGGGAACTGAGCCTGGGAGGTGGCCCTGCCCCCACCCAAGAACCTAAATTTAATCTTACTCTGAATAGCAGCTGGACTGCCACTGAAAGTCCTGAGGCTGGGGAGCAGCATTTGAATCTCAGACCCTAAGCACTGGTGAGGCGGGGTGGAGAGGAATCTCAGAAGTCAAGTTGGGCTGGGAAAATGCCCAGAAAAGGGAAAAAAAATAAGACCATAGAAGGTTACTCTCTTGGGGAACAGATGTTTCCTCCTTTCCTTTCTGATGAGGAAGAACAATGCTTACCATCAGGGAAAGACATAGAAGTCAAGATCTCTGTATCCCAAACATCTGAAATAGATATCCAATGGGCTCAGGCCATGTAAGAGCTCAAAAAGGATTTTGAAAATCAAGTTAGACAGGTGGAGGAAAACCTGGGAAGAGAAATGAGAGAGATGCAAGAAAAGCATGAAAAATGGGTCACTACCTTGCTAAAGGAGACCCAAAAAAACGCTGAAGAAAATAACACCTTGAAAAGTAGGCTAACTCAATTGGCAAAAGAGGTTCAAAAAGCTGATGAGGAGAAGAATGCTTTCAGAAGGAGAATTAGCCAAATGGAAAAAGAGGTTCAAAAGCTCACTGAAGAAAATAGTTCTCTCAAAATTAGAATGGAACAGATGGAGGCTAATGACTTTATGAGAAACCAAGAAATCACAAAACAAAATCAAAGGAATGAAAAAATGGAAGATAATGTGGAATATCTCATTGGAAAAACAACTGACCTGGAAAATAGATCCAGGAGAGACAATTAAAAATTATGGGACTACCTGAAAGCCATTATCAAAAAAAGAGCCTAGACATCATCTTTCAGGAAATTGTCAAGGAAAATTGCCCTGATATTCTAGAACTAGAGGGCAAAATAAGTATTCAAGGAATCCACCAATCACTGCCTGAAAGAGATCCAAAAAGAGAAACTCCTAGGAATATTGTGGCCAAATTCCAGAATTCCCAGGTCAAGGAGAAAATACTGCAAGCAGCTAGAAGGAAACAATTCCAGCATTGTGGAAATACAATCGGGATAACACAAGATCTAGCAGCTTCTACATTAAGGTACTGAAGTGTGCGAAATAGGATATTCCAGAAGTCAAAGGAACTAGGACTGAAACCAAGAAACACTTATCCAGCAAAGCTGAGTATAATACTTCAGGGGAAAAAATTGTCTTTCAATGAAATAGAGGACTTTCAAGCATTCTTGATGAAAAGACCAAAGCTGAAAAGAAAATTTGACTTTCAGACACAAGAATGAGAAGAAGCATGAAAAAGTAAACAGCAAAGAGAAGTCATAAGGGACTTACCAAAGGTGAACTGTTTATATTCCTACATGGAAAGACAATATTTGTAAGTCTTGAAACTTTTCAGTATCTGGGTAGTTTGTGGGATCACACACACACACACACACACACAAACATACACACACGCACATGCGCGCACACACAGAGACAGAGAGCACAGAGTGAATTGAAGAGGATGGGGTCATATCTTTAAAAAATTAAGGTAAACAGTGAGAGAGAAATGTATTGGGAGGAGAGAGGGTGAATAGGAATGGGGTAAATTATCCCTCATAGAAGAGGCAAGCAGGAGACTTTTTAGTGGAGGGAAAAAGAGGAGAGCTGAGAAAAAACCATGAAGTTTACTCTCATCACATTTGACTAAAGGAAGGAATAAAATGCACACTCTTTTTGGGATGAAAACCTACCTTACAATACAGGAAAGTGGGGGAGAAGGGGATAAGCAGAGTTGGGGGGGGATGATGGAAGGGAGGTCAATGGGAGGAGGGAGCAATTTGAAATCACTCTTGGGGAGGGACAGGATCAAAAGAGAGAATAGAAGCAATGGGGGGTCAGGATAGGATGGAGGGAAATATAGTTAGTCTTACACATGGGTAAGACTATTATGGAAGTCATTCGCAAAACTACATAGATATGGCCTATATTGAATTGCCTGCCTTCCCAAAGGGAATGGGTGGGGAGGGAGGGATGGGGAGAAGTTGGAACTCAAAGTTTTAGGAACAACTGTTGAGTATTGTTCTTGCTACTAGGAAATAAGAAATATAGGTAATGGGGAATAGAAAGTCATCTGGCCCTACAGGACAAAAGAGAAGATGGGGACAAGGGAGGGGAGGGATGATAGAAGAGAGGGCAGATTGGTGATAGGGGAAATTAGAATGCTCAATGTATTCGGGTGGGGGGAGGGGACAAATGGGGAGAAAATTTGGAACCCAAAATTTTGTGAAAATGAATGTAAAAAGTTAAATAAATAAATTTATATTAAAAAAAAGGCCAAATTATATACTCAAATATTTATAGCAAAGGTTTTGTAGTAGGTATGACATGAGATCTTAATGTTATTTTTGTTTGATTTCTTTCTCATTATTAATGAACAAATCAAATCATTGTCACCTCATTTTTAATAGTCTAACATTTTTGTTTTGAGACTATTCTTATCCTTGTACTCTTTATCCATTGAGGAATAATTTTTGGCGTTAGCTCCTTATAGTCCTTGGATATTAGAATATGGCTACACTTCAAGAATGGATGACAAAATAACTGCTTTAAATTTTTATTATGAAAATTATTATTAATATTTACATTTAAAATAACAGAAAATTATCAAATCTGAAATAATCTCTATTAAATACAACTGATTTTTGATAGTATATTAAAATGAATATATCTCTAACACTTCTCTGCTTTTCTATTTCCCCTTTTGAACCTTATTTTTCTTTCTTCTATGTATTTTTTTAAAAATTATTTTATTGTCAAAGTTTTCTTCCTTTTCTTTTTCTTTTTGGCAACTCTATCAATACCCACATACTTTCTTCCTACAACTTCCCTCCTCACCCAAATAAGAAACATTTGTAAGAAATTGATATAGTTAAGCAAAAGACTGTTGATTATATCTACACTTCTAGTCCATTGCCTGCCTGCCAAGAGGTGGGAAGCCAACCTCATCAGTCTTAAATGTCATAATTATTCATTATACATTGGTTAGAGTTCTAAAATTTTTCAGACTTGTTTCTTTACATTATTGAAAGTATTGAATAAATTATCAGTTTAAAATGTCTCAGTTCCAATAGTAACTGACTTTTGAAAGAAACCCTTCCTATGAGAAGAGTATTTTTTAAATAGATGTTTAGAAATTTTTCAGTTAATTCCATGCTTTTTTAAATAAAATTTTGTAGACATGTCACTTAAAAAAATTCTATCCTCACACTTTAAAACATTAGGAAAAAAATTTCTAAACTGTTTAAAAATCTTCCAAATGAAGTTTCCAAAAGAAGATTTTGAACACATTTGTTAAATATATATTTGTATATACACATTAATGTCATATATATAAAAATATAAACATATATGTGCAATATGATAAACTCATGTCATATAATATACAGTCAGCTGTATAATATAATAATAAAAATATAACATAATAAATACATATTGTATACAGTAACATGAGTGATCACAAATATCTAATATGAAATACAACCTTATTCATACATATATACACATACATACATTACATGTATGTATGTAAACACACACACACACATACACACACACCTTGTTTCCTAGAGTTGAAAGAAGGCAGGGCAGCAGAAACAAAGGGCAGTGAAATGAGTCAAGTTTCAGTCTTTTATAAAAGAAGGCCTTGGGAGTAGTTCTAGGCCCTTCCTCCAGCTCTCCAATTAGAAGAGAGAGGAGGCTGAGGGATGTGGTGTCAATGAAAGTTTGCATTAGATGTATGGCATTGACTTTAAAAGTGAAAAGGTTATCCTGGGAGGGACTTGTTCCAAGATGCTGAAACCAGGCAGATATAAAGTGGAACAATTACATTACATTAATTATATTAATGACAGAGCAGTTATATCAAAGAAGTTATATAAAACTGTAGTTTCTATACAAAACTAGAAAATTGAGGTGCTGGTAACAATCCATAATTATTGCCTAAATCACTTCATTGTGGCTTATGACTTGCTAGCAAGACATTTCATCAGCTTCATTTGAGCTGCATGCCCCATCTTATCTTGGGTAAAAGAAAGTACTGCATATATTGGCAAAAATCCCAGGGACCCCTCCAAATACAGACCAATGATATATTGATGTTTATTATAAAAAGCATTTGCATCTTGATTTACTAATAACAAATGTGAACATTTCAAAGGAAAATAACATATCATTCAAAGAGCAAAAATGTTTTACCAAAAAGGACTACAGCTATAAATAACAAATGACTTGAGAGTACTATAACTTTTTTTAAAGCTTTTGACTCAGTTCCGCACTTATTGATCATTTATGCACTGCAGATACATAAAATAGACTCCAATAGAGTCAAACCACTAGAAAATGTGAAGTTCACATGAAAAACTATTCTCCATTTTATATATAATACAAGAATATGAAAAATAATTGATATAAAATGTGGGTTCTTTCTGTGAGATAGTTTGAGTTCCTTGTGGTTTTGCCTAATCTTGCATTTATTATCATTTCTTTTAAATAGAAATAAGTATAGGTTCCAAATTAAAAGTCATACCAAAACATCTTATTAATAATGTCTTTCGCAGATGATATCAAGTTATATGACTCTGATGAAAAAACATATTAAACAACCTTTTCATTTCATGGAGTCTTTCTCAAAAGAAATCAAAATATCATTTAGAGTCAATAAGTATGGAAATCTTAATGAATGTCAAGGAAAGATAAAGCCTCGTAGCATCAAGCTTAGATCTGGAGAACAAAGTTGAGCCAGTAGTCAAAGACCACATTACAAATATCATAAACTTCATCAGGCAAGACGCTAATCAAAAAGCTATCAAGATGAAAGCTGGAGTTGTTTGTTTCCAGGGTTCTGTTGGTATCCTAAAATCAGAGAAAAAATTTTTGAAATGTATTTAAATCAGTTAAAAGCTACACAATACTAATCTTCATGTATATTTTCAGAATTGTAAAGTGGACTATAATAAATTTAAAAAGTATCTTGAAAATAATTTGTACAACATAAACCTAACAGAGGGACTGAAACCCCTAGGCAGCTAGAGAAAGATGAATACTTCCTCATCAAAGAACATGATTCTCAAAGCAAATGATAAACATGCTAAACTCATAGAAAGACTTTTTGAATAAGCATATATTACTTTATTAAAAAATAATGAAGGTTGATAACAAGTATATGCCATTTACTTGCCAAGTATAAGCAAAAGTATTTTACTTGCTGATGGATAACTAAGGAGAGAGAGAGAGAGAGAGAGAGAGAGAGAGAGAGAGAGAGAGAGAGAGAACTTATTAAGTGTTCCATGCACTATTCTAAGCATATAAATATAAGGAAAAATAAGTGTAAATATATTTATAAATATAAGGTAGCAAGACGTCTCTACCCCCAAGTATCTTACTATCAATTGGGAAAGACCAGCTGCATAGTGAGGTGGTAATCAGAAAACCTGGGTTTCAGTGCCAGGGGACCCAGAAACAGAATACAAAATTTTGATGAGAGAAAAGGGTGATTGCCCAAAAAGCAGAAAGCACAATGTAATTATAGCTGGCTAATCTCCAAAAATGAAATCGAGTCCCTCCACAAGAGATATCTACATGAACTCATTCAACAATATGTTGGCAAATTAACATCAAACAAATCCAACATGCAGATTTCTCTTTTGAAATGGAGGGATTTATGATGGTAATTCAGGACCCTATCATCGCAATCAGAAATGTCTTTACAGATTTTTTTTCATTTAATAAGCATTTATTTACTTTTACTCAATCATGTGATTCCTCACTGGGGATGGAAGTAAGGGAGAAATCAAAGGCCTTGTAATAAGTATGCAAAGTATTAAGCAAAAACAAATTCCTATAATGGGTATATCCTAAAATGTGTCTCAGTCTTTATGTTTAGCACACCACTACTCTGTCAGGATAGATGGTGACCCTCATCATTTCTCTGAAAGGACAGTTGATTACTACATTGATCAAATTTCTTAAGTCATTCAAAGTTTTTCATTTTTACAATATTGCTACTAGAATACAAACCATTCTTCTGATTCTGCTCACCTCATTATATCTCAGTTCATATGAAGTCTTCCTATGTCTCTGTGAACTTGTCCCCAGTGCAATTCATATGACACAATCTTATTCAACCCATTCATGTAACATAATTTGTTCAGCCATTCCCCAGTTGATGTGCAAGAATTATTCTTAAGGAGTCTCTGATTGTGCAAGTAAGAAATAGAAACACTTCAACCTATTATTGAAGCGTACAAAATTAGCCCCAAAACGTATTTTTAACAAGATATGACCCAGTAAGTAGAATTGTATATCAACTACTGGTTAACAGATGACAAATCCCCATATTATAAATACCCATGCCTCAAAATACCCTTAATTCTACAAATAAACTAATCTAAAATCAGAGTATTATCATAGATGGAATAGTTAAAATCTTCTGTACATAACCTAATTCATAAAAAATATTAAAGAAAGATTTGTAATTCAATTTTATCAGGTCAAACAATTTCCAAATTGCATATAAAACAAAAGCTGTAAAACATAAAAAACTATCATGTGGAAATAAAATGAGATATATGTCATATCCATCAGACTGTCTCCTACTGGAATTGTACAAAGGATACTTCTAGTGAGCATATAGAAAAAAAAAACTTTATTAACATTATTTATTAACATTTATATTCAACTCCAAAAAACAGTATTTTATTCACCTGTACATAAAAGGTCCACAGAATATTAGATATCCAAGAATGAGTTGGAGAGTGGTAGAATAATGTTCTTATACCACAAACAGCTTCAGCAATAATCCATGTGGCATAGTGGCTTAAGGGTTAGCTCCAAATTCAGAAGACTACGTATGGTTCAGGATCCATCTCTGTTACATATCGCCTATACAACAACTAGGCAAATTACAGATCCTGTCAGCAACCCAGGCTACTATGAAAGATTACAAACTGTAGAGAACATTCCATTTTGTAATGGTAAAATTAAGTTCTTCACTAGGACTTCACCACATCAATGAAATTACAGCTGTGCTGTCATATAATAGTAAACAAGGATCAAAGACATTCACATAACAATGAAGATTTGTCAAGCCTTTCTTCCTATATTGCCTCATTGAAGTTAGAAAAAATACTTCATTTCACTGACCCTATTTCTTCATATTCAGTAAAGAGAATAATTCTTATAGTACCTCTTCTCAGGCTTATGAAGAGGATTACATAAGAAAATTATTAAAAAATCCCTTTGTAAGTAGGTGCCCACTAGGTGGAGAATGGTCAAAATGCATTGTGGTACATGAATATAACAAAATATCACTGATGTAACAAAAGGTGAATATAAGTCCCCCAGGACAGCATCAGAAGCCTTATACACACACTGATGCAGAGCCAGGAAAACAATAGACAAACTGCAATAAGGGAAATAGAGTGAAAAACAGCAGAAAAGTAACCACGGATGCTTTGATAACAGGGGTGTATAAAAGGGACATGGGCAAAGTGCCCCTTCCAGATGCCAGTCATGTATGATTCAGTAGTATAGCAGCTTTGGGGATGGCATGCCTCTACTAGCTTCCAGTCCTGTGATCTGGCATTTTAAATGATGAAGCAATCCCTTTATTGGCCACTGAAAAAGTGGAGCTAATGACTCAGTAGACCTCTATAAAAAAAAGGAGTGACTCCACCCCATTACCCTCTTTCTTCACTTTTCCATGTGGCAAGTTGTTGTCGCTTTCAGCAGACTGCCCATGAGATTTGGGTGGATTTCTTTCCCCTATCTTGGACCCTCTCATGTGGCAGCTATGTAGAAGAACTCAACTAGTGAAATTTACACCTGGTCTCTCATAACCTTTTCATTCTTTGTATTTCATTTCCTTATATAAATGACTTAGAATTACTTTTGAGATCGAAAAGTCCAGTCTTGGAGGTCATCTTATGTGTTAAAGAGGTTCTATTTTATCAGATGGAACTAATTGGTTGGTAAAGGGAGTTTCTTTGTGGAGGAAAATGATCTCTGTCAGGAGAATGGGTCCAAGTCCTTCTTGGCTGAAGATATAGAGTGGGAGTAGTTTGGACTTTTTAGAGTCTAGATTAAATACAGAAAGCTTATCTGGCAGTCCCATAAACTTATTCACATTCTGGTGTTATGACTCAACTTCCTAGAAAATTGTAGTAGTATGTAAAAGAATTAAATTCCTGATTGCTTAAGTCTTGTCAAGATATGCTGTGAGTCCTTTCAAATTTTTTAGCTTTTCTTTTGTTAGTAGGAAACAAATACCTGTCCCATACTGATTTATGTTGTATATTGAGCACCTTTCTACCTCCCATCCCTTTTGAAGAGACCCTAGACATTGGTCAAAACTAGACCTGTGAGTAATTCTTCCCCTGGAGAAATAGGGAAGAGTATAATGAGCTAAAAAAAAAAATCAAGAAAAGAGCGCTTTAATTCTCTCATTAAAGGCCAAGCTCCCCCAGGACTGAACCCAGTCTGGACTAGATGCAATGGTTCAGCCTTTTGGACCAAACTCTAATTCGTAATGTTAGAAGTATAATCGTAATAACCAAGCTTAACGCCAGAAAAAGGATAAGAAAAAATATATTATATATATATATATATATATATATATATATATATATATATATATGTGTGTGTGTGTGTGTGTGAGTGTGTATCTGTGTGTTTCTTCTTTGCACAGAAGAGGACAATGAGTGTGAGAAATCACTTAAACTGTGGAACTAAGTTGAACTAGTTTTATGAAACCGATTGCTTCTTTTTCTATTCTTTGTTGTAGTGGATGATTCCCTCAGTGAAGGAGGGGAGGAGGAATATATTGGGAAATGAAGTGAGATAACAAGAGATATTAAAATTAACACTAATCTGAAGATAATGCCTTATTACCATAAGTACTTCATAAATATAGATTACTATTATGGTTATTATCACTTGAAAGATAGCTCCATTTTTTAGATGATGGGTCTTTTCTGACTTTTCTATTAAAGGAACTAATAGTCCAGGATCTAGGGATTTTTTTTTCTGCCATAGAGAGGTGCATGTGATAATACACAGACTTCACTGCCAATCTGTGTCCTTTGACTTCCAACTTCCTTTAACCTTCTGTGGTTAGTTTCCATAAATCTGGAAGGGAAGGAGGAGGTAAGAAGAGGCAGTGGAGGAATATTGGGATTAATTTTTAAAGGCAAACAAATAAATAGATAAATCAACAATGATTTCTTTCCCCAAAGATTTTTTTAAACTTCCTGTTCTTTTCGAACTTTACTGAACTCCTCTATCTAGAACCTCTGGTAGAGATCAAATTGTCAATTCCCAGTGACAAGAATCAGAAAGACAATAACTGTCCTTGAAGGGCTGGAACATCTGGTTGTGCTAATTAGCCAACAATATGTTTACACTTAACCAAAAGGCCTCCACAGGAAAAAAAAATGGCTGAGCTCAAGACCATTTATTTAGCTTTTGAATACTCACTTTTCAGGAATTTGGCCAATCGGCCTCAAGTTAAGCAACAGAATGTGACTGTTTTCTTGCAGTGTCTACTTAAGAAAATGGCACCTGGTGAGCTGATTCATTAGTTGAGAAGTCTTGATCATTCAAACCAAACCTACTCCCACTTAGTTTTCCCTTAGCCATAGATGAGATTGTGGGATTTTTCCCCCCGATAGCTGTTTCAGATCTTTGTTACCTGTAGATGATAGAAAATAGCATTGAAATTAGCTATATTGAGAGATGGTAAGCTACCTTGCACTACAGGAGTTCAAGCAGAAGATAGTCCTGTTGGAGTTAATATCTCCTGTTTCAAGAATGGATGACCTTTGAAGTCCCTCTCATTAATGATGCAGTTCACTGTCTCAATATTGTTCAGTATTTCTCTAGTATATATAACATAGATTTTTCTGTACCCAAAAAGAATGGTAACTCCTTAAAGGCAGATAACAACTGTTTCCATTTCTATCATACTCCCCTTTTCTCCCCTTCCCCATATCCAACCATGCCAGGGATTGTCCTCTATATGTGTGTGTATATGTGAGTGTGTGTACAGTGTGTGTATGTATGTATATATAAATTCAGCAACTCAGCCTAATATTTTTTACATCAAGGAGAGCTTGTGTTGTTGGCAGCAAGGGCAATGGTTGTTTTTGAAGTGTGTAGAAACCAGAACAGTCATGGAACACATAAAGAACATTTCCCTGGGAGTCAGGAGACTTGTTCTGTTTCTGCCACTGGTTTCCTCATCTTTAAAATGGCAAATCATATTTGGTTATATTATCATTATCAAATCAATTCCATGACTTGGAACACATTTTTTACTGGCTTCAACTTCTTCATCCATATGACGGCAAGAATCAAGATTTCTCAGATTTCTTCCAACCCCAAATATCTGCTTTCATTTGAATTTTTCCCATTTTGTTTGATCATTTTTTACATTTTAAGATTTTTTTTCTTTAACTTGCTACCAATGATTTCATTCTAACTTAACTGAGATTCCAAATTCCAAGTTTCCCCAAGTCAATCACCTCCAAATTTCACCATCTGCCAATAGTACCATGAAACTTCTAGTCACCCAGATTTAAATTATCAGCTCAAATTCTATGGCTGATCCCTCCCTTACAGTCAATCAACAAGTCCTGTCAACTTTTTTTTTAATGAAATGTCTCTGTGATTTTATGACTCTTCATGGCCACTGTCATCACCCTATCCAGGGTCCTCATCATCTCAAATCAAAATTGCCAAAGTAGTCTTTTAGCTTCTGTCTCTAATTCTAATCTCTTTCCATTTCCTATCCATCTTACATATTGCCCCCATATATTCTGCTCGTAATAACTAATTTACCATCTCTCCTTTGATAAATTTTTTCAGATATTTTTCACATCCCACTACTTCAGGTCTAAAGTAATATGTCACACTTAAAGGTACTCCAGAGTTCTTCCTTCCCCACAATTGTATTTCCCGTCTAGCCTCATTTTCCATTGTTGCTCAACACAAATCCTTTTTTCTAGTCAAACAAATGTGTTTGGTTTGGTTTGGTCTCTCTTTGATCTTCATTCCTTTGCATAGTGCTTGGGACATAGTTGGTATTTATTTAGTATATTCTCCTTGGCTGACTGAGAAAAAGGAAAAAGTCTATATTATCACTATTAATCTGGCATTTTCATAAAGGAGAGATCAATAAGTGTGAAAATAGAGACTGGAAGACCTGTTACAAAGCCAATGAATTTACTGAAGGATTGAAATTAAGCTTGAAGAGGTGATGTAGTCTACCTGTTAAAGATCTGGCCTTGAGCAAGGACGACCTGGTTTTAAGTCCTGCCCCAGATACAAACCTGCGGTGTAAACCTGGGTAAGTTACTTTCAAGTCTCAGGGACCCCAGGCAACTTTCTAGGACTATAAATTTCAGAGTAGTTACTGATCTGCTTTGGTGAAAAGGACTTTATTCATTGAGATTTCTTTGTCTAAGGAAATTCCAGTCCTACAAGAAAGGAAGGGAGGAAGGAAGGGAGGAAAAAGAAAAAAGGAAGGAAGGCAGGGAGGAAAGACATGGAATAGGAAAGAAGGAGAAGAAAAAGGAAATGAAGAGAAGACTGAAAAAAATCAATATGACTCAGGAACTGATGAAGAGATTTAACCCAATATAAAGTAGAATCACTAAATTGCCACTGCTAGTCTGCATTATGACTGATTAGCCAGACCACAAAAACAATAATAATTCAATTATGTTTTCCTGAGCATAAAAGAGCGATCTCGTGTTCAGAAATAATTAACTAGGAACCTCAAGGGGACATTAAAGCTTATAATTTGTGCCATATAATTTAGAACTTAATTACTCATGGATTTTTATTTTTTTTAATGTTTCGTGTGCATTCAACTTTCTCTTCAAGTAGTTAGAAGGTCCTTAGGATATGAACTGGACTGGATCATGTATCATTCATCCATTTATTTATTTACTTATTTTTCCATTTGTTTATCCATTTATATTCACAATAACACCTAGCAACATTCTGACCACTGAACAAGTTTCCGTTGACTATTTTTGAAAATAAAAATGTAGTAATAAATATTCATTGTAAGTATACAATAAGACGCAATGTGGTACAATGGAAAGAGCACCGACTTGGAAGACAGGATACTAATTAAAATCTTGATTCTGCTGTTAACTGCTATGTGGCATTTGATAAGTTATTTACTCTCTCTGGACTTTGGTTTCGTTATCTGTAAATAAAACTTTTGGACTCTGACTCCTGGGATCTCTTTCAGAAATTCCCACTTCTCCTATGAGTTTTTACTGCAAACTGCCTATGGGATTACTCCACCTTGATGTGTTTCTTGCATGTCAAACTCAGCATGTCCAAAGATGATCAGCCTCATCCACTCATACCAGCCTCCTTTTCAAATGTTTTTATTTTTGTTAACAGGACCAACAATCCACATAGTTTTAAATTATTAAATTCATCCTAGTCTGTTCCATTTCCCTTCACCTTTCACTTCCCATCAGCTAGGTCTTATGAAGTCTGGTGTTACCATTTTTTCTCACACATTTCACTTCCTCTTCTCTGCTTAAATTTTCCCAGTTCAAACTTTTATCACTATTCATTTGGATAATATAATAGTATTTGAACTGTCTCCTGATCTTCACCTTTTTCTTTTGTTATTTCCCCTTCTCTAATCTATACCCAGGTGTTAAAATCATCTTCCTACCTGATCTGTCATCTCAGCTAAAATGCACACGCGCGCACGCACACACACACACACACTCACACACACACTCACACATACACACAGTCACACACACACATACTCACATACACAGTCACACACACAGTCACACACACAGTCATACATATACTCACATACACAGTCACACATACACTGACACACACTGACACACACACACACACACAAACATCCTTTTTCAATGATTCTCCGTGCCTATGGGATTATATGTGAATATTTTAGCCTGAAATTTAATGTACTTTCCATCCCTCTCCTGGCTCCATACTTTTGTCGATATCATTATTCAAGTCTTTTGGAATTCTTCTACCATTCAAACGTTCAGCGCAGGTGCTATCTCTTCAACAAAGTTTTCCTCACTGGAAAATGTTATCTTCCTCCTCAACTGTCTGGCAGAATTTTGTGTAGATTTTCCCCTTACTTTCATTACATTTTACCATGTACCGCAGTCATTTGTGTATACTTTTTATTTTGTCCTTTATGTTAGATTGCAAGTTCCTTCAAGGCAGTTTTATTTGAACCCCTTTTATTAGTACCACAGAGTAGTGGGCAGATGCTCAAAAGAGGCATCATTTCTGGAAGGCATTACTAGCCATTATTATTTCAATGATGTAATGTTGACTGGGACAGCTAAGTGGTAGAGTGGATAGAGTACCAGTCTTGGAGTCAGGAAGATCTAAGTCTTGAAATGCAGTCTCAGTCATTTACAAGCTACATGGCCCCAGGCAAGTCACTTAACCCCTATTTGCCTAAGTTCCTTATCTGTAAAATAGGGACATAGTAGAGAAGGAAGTGGCAAACCATTCCAGTATCTTTGCCAAGAAAATCCCATGGACAAGTCCATGGGGCCGTGAAGAATCAGAAACGATGAATGACTGAACAACGACGATGACTAACTAGGTGAGATCACGGTAGCAGAATGTTAGATTGTATGATAGCTTTAGGTATGAGACAAAGAATGGGAAAGCAACCTAAAGAAAATTTAGAGACCATGCTATTTAGTTAAATTTTTATGTAAAACACTGAAGATTTTAGATGTTGTCCACAATAAGATGTTGACACTTGTTTCCCCATAGGCTTTCTTTTCCTCATTTGAATCACCAGTGCTGAACACAATGCCTGGTACATAATAGGCACTTATTAAGTATTTATTGACAATTAACTAAAAAGAGAACTTAGCAGCTTATTTCTGAGTTGTGGAGAACTCATATTTTATCTCTGGATATTTTAGTAAGTCCTATTTATCAAATTACTTGCAAATCTACTTTTTCTCTTTTCTTTTTAGAATGTTTTGATTTTTCCCAATTACATGTAAAACAATTTTAACATTTATTTTTTATAATTTTTGAGTTCCAAATTTCCTCCTTTACTCCCCCACCTTGAGAAGACAAGTAATTTGACATAGACTTTTCCATATTAGCCATGTTGCAAAAAAAAAAAAAAAAATACAGTCCAAATTTAGAAAGAAAAAAAAAAGAAAAAGAAAAGAAATAAAAAACGAAGTGTGCTCCTTTGTATATTCAGACTTAATCAGTTCTTTCTCTGGATGTGAATAGCAATTTTCAGCATAAAATCATTCAGAATTGTCTTGGATCACTGCATCGCTGAGAATAACTAAGTCTTTTACTGCTGATTATTGCCACAATACTGCTGTTCCTCTGTACAATGATCTGCTCGTTTCACTTTTCATCTGTTCATATAAGTCTTTTCAGGTTTTTCAGTATGCTTGCACATCATTTCTTATGGTCCAATATTACAATTCTATTACAATCATATATCTCAATTTGTTCAGTCATTCCCGAATTGATAGACATCCCCTCAATTTCCAAATCTTTGTCACTACAAAAAAATCTGTTATAAATATTTTTGTACATATAGGGCTTTTTTCTTTTCCTTTGATTTCTTTGGGATGCAGACCTAGTAGTGGTATATTGTTGGGTCAAAGGGTATGCCCAGTTTTATAGCCCTTTGGGAATAGCTCCATATTGCTTTCCAAAATGGTTAGATCAATTCATAGCTCTACCAAAAGTGCACTAGTGTCCCAATTTTTCTTCTAACATTTGTTGTTTTCCTTTTTTTGTTATTCTAGGCAATCTGATAGGTATGAGGTAGTGCCTCAAATTGTTTTTAATTTGCATTTCTCTAATATTTAAAATAATATTCATATGACTACAGATAACTTTGATGTCTTCTGAAAACCCCCTATTTATATCCTTTGACCACTGATCAATTGAGGAAGGACTTATATTCTCAAAAAATTTGACTTACTTTTCTATATAATTGAGAAAGGAGGCCTTTATAAGAGAAATATTTTGTAAAAATGTTTTCCTAGTTTCCTGCTTTCCTTCTAATCTTGGCTACACTGATTTTGCTTGTGAAAAATCTTTTTAATTAAGTTTAATCAAAAATATTCATTTATATATTCATTTAATGTCCCATATTTCTTGTTAGGTCACCCATTTTTCCCTTATTTGTACATATGACAGGTAAAATATTCCATACTCCTTTGTCACATACCCATTTACCTTGGTAGCAGATCCACCTTTTTTTTTAAATGGAGACAAAAACAGGCTGTGTAGCCTTGCAAGATTTAGAGCAAGAATTCCAGCATTATTTCCCCTTCAACACTTTTGATCTTCTTGGATCTGTGTTCCTAGAAGTCTGTCCATAAGGAGCAGACCAAGAGGAGCATTTAGCAGGCACCAAACGGTGGTCAGATTAAATGAAAGTTGGATTTCTGAGAGATCTATAATCTCTCTGAGGTAGTCATCTGTACTATGTTCCAAACATAATTGGTTTTTTTAGGTTATTGGGCTCAATTATTATTGAATAATTGATGAAGGGTTAGATGATTACCTTTTATTCAGGACTGTTTATTGAGTGGAGTAATGCAAGATAAGTCTTCCAAAGATATGGGTATGCTTCTACTGACAAATGAAAATAAATAGACAATATTTTGTTCACCTGGGGCTCTCTGTTTCTAGTGGCATTAAGAACAAATGGTGGTATTTCCAGAAGCAGAGACTCAAAATCCCAGAATTAAATGTTTTACCAATGGAGTACCTCACTTTTGTATAATGGTTTGCTTAGTTTACTAATGGTTCTCCTGTTATGAGAAAGATGAAGATAAGCTTCAGCAGGTATCAATCCAGTGACTGTAAATATCATAAGAGGGAAGAGGAAAGTATTAGGAACAAGTATTTATTAAATTCCTAACATGTGCCAGGCATGGTACTAAGCACTCTACAGATAACATGTCATTTGATCCTCACATCAAATGCTGTGAGGTAGATGCTCTCATGATCCCACATTTTACAGCTGAGACCACTGAATCAAACAGAAGTTAAATGGTTTGCCTGAGGTCACACAGCGAGGAAGTATTTGAGGCTGAAATTGAACATAGGTCTTTCTGACTCTAGACCCAGAGCTCTATCTTTTGCACTATATTCCATTGGACTGAGCTGTGAGCTTGAGCTGAATTCACATCCTGAAAGAAAGCCTTGAAGAAAGAGCAAATTTGATCTACAGATTCTTGGCTGGTGGTTATGGGTTTGCATTGTGTTCTGTCCTACTGAACCTTTGCATAGGAATAAATATAATTTGTGACAGTAGATGAAGTTCAGTCTGTTTCCTCTTTACCATTTTTAACATGTCCCAACACTCTCACCTACCCCTTCAACATTATTTTGTATATATTTTATATTTATTTAGATTCCTCCCCCACCTTGAAGGCAGGAACAGTATTATTTTTGTTCCCAGGGCCTGACAGGAGACACTTAATAATACCTAGTGTAAGAGTAAATGAATTGATAAAAGTAGAATTGGAAATTGGTTATTTTGAAATAAAGTAATACTGACTTCCTTTGGCTGTACAAGAGATCACAAATGTAGGCATCCCTCTAGAAAATCGACAGCCACAACCACCATCACCACTGCACCAGCAACATGCAATGGTCAGGGCTTCACTTAGGCCGGCCATCTATTCAATATGTTTTTTGTTATTGTTGCCTTGTTTAGCTTTAACTTTTACATTGTCTGTACACAGGAACAAAATGTGCTCGAGAGGATGTAGGGAGGAAAGTCCATGGGGAAACCAGGGCCTATTTTTCACAATTAAAGTCCTATAAAGCAGCTTGGATGAGGACTGTGATGAGCAGAAAGTCTTTGCCTCATCCTTTGATACAGATGGGTTGGAAATAATAAACCATGAGTCCCATTTAATTGAAGTGGCATGCCCCACTTACAAAATAATGGCCGTGCTTCACTTGTATAAAGTGCAGATGTGGTTTCCAAATAGAAAGCCTCATTTGGACCTTTATCAAGCCCTTTCCCCTTCATTCTAAGTCCCCATCCTTTTTATTTCCATTGGTAAGAAGGCTGTGGGTGATCCTTAGCCATTTCAGTTCATAACATTCTTTTAGGACCCCTAAATAAATGAAGCACATCTCTGCTGCTAAATATCTCCAGTGATGTCAACCTCCCTGCATTCTAAGTATGGCCTCATATTTTCCACATTGACACAATTAAGGCTTGGGTTACAAAAGGAAGAAAATATCCTAAAAAATATTAGAACTTCAGGGAACCTCAGATGTCTTTGATCCAAGCCCCCATTTTTGCTAAGGAGTAAAGAGAGGCACAAAAAGTGGGAAAAAGAAAAAAATAAACTTCCCATGGTCACATGGCATGTCTCATTAAGATCTAGGTCTACTGATACCTTGCCTAGTGATTTTTCCATAACACTGCACATTATCTCCGGAGTAATGGTAACTTTTGTGATGTGTGCATCACCAATAGTCATGTAAGGTTATTTTAGGCACTCCTATTATTAGGTACCACTTCCAGCATTATATAATAGAAAAAATGTTGAAATCAGAAGAGACTTGGATATGAATCCTGCCTCCAATACTTACTAGCTTCAGAACTACAAGGAAGGCATTTAAGTTTTCTGAGCCTCAGTTTCTTCAATTGTAAAATGGGATATTATTATCTATAGTAATTATTTCACATGGTATTTAGTAGGGATAGAAGAGATAATTCAAATAAAACCATCTGCAAACCTTAAATTCTCAATAAATGTCATCTCTCCTACCATCTTTATCCTCCTCCCTTTTACCTTTTCATTGGGGCAGTAGAGAGAGGGTAACAACTATCATGGGTAATACAGGTAGGCAATGACCTCCATGACAGCATGAGTAGCATGTTAGCAGTAGTAGTTCACCAAAGGCAGTAATAGTTTTAGACTGTTGTTCATAGGGAGAAGATTTCAGGCCCCTTTCTCAGTGACTGGCCAAAGGAGAAATCTATATCTGTCTGTACCTCAGAATCTCTAGACCAGTTTTGTTCAGGTATGAGATGGGGAAGGGGTTACCAGAAGGGGAGTCAGGGCATGAGTGTGTTATAGCAGTGGAGTCAGAGGTCATACGGGTCTGAATTCAGACTCTGCTGCTCATTAACTGTGTGAAATTGGTAAAGTCGGAGGATTGGACTGGATAAGATCATGCTTTAAAAGTTGTGAAGATTTACCTAAATTCAAAGAAAAAAATAGAAATCACTTATAACATATATGTAATTGGTTGCTGTCTATAGTCTGATTTGTCTCCAAATAACCTGTTTTTTGTCTTTGTGGGAAGCATGAGAAGGGCATGAGAAGGGCCATGACTGGTCACTTGGTCTTTCTAGGGTCAGTTCCAACAAGGGTATTAGGCTAGAATCATATCTATTTTCCATACTTTGAATATTGGCAACTAAGAGTATAATACTTTGAAACCCAGGATAGCTTAATATTGCCAACTCAACCCTTACCCACCAAATAATGCCTACACAAAAGACTGTCACAAATAGCTAGCATACCTCTTTTTCAAAGTAACAATAAACAGAAATACAAGGAGTTACATAGATGAGAATTAGGTGAAACAATATGCTGAAGTAAGTGAGTTCTTTGTCTGGGAATGAGATAAGAACTTATTTCAGCCAAGGGAAGAAAATGATATCATTAAGGGGAATCTACTCTTAGCAGTCTCTAGGATTGAAAACACTAGAAATCAAGGAACATATTGGTGGTCAGTTCCAACAGCTCCAGGGAGATTACTGGTTTATCATTCAAAATCTAAACTTGACTCTCCTGACTTTCTCTCAGTGTCTCCAACCATCTAAAAAAATCCCTTCTCCCTTCATGTATGTGTTTGTTCTTTAGGGCCAGGGGTCAGGAACCTATGACCTTGAGGCTAGAGATTCCCCATCGCTGGGACTCTAGGCTCAACATTTTCTCAAAAAATAAGGATTCATGTCTCTATTAATCCAGGGACACAGTTTAACCCACATGAGCTTAGGTATTATACAACTAACAAACATTAAGTGCCTATTCCATGCCAAAAAACAAGGAATCCCATCTAGATAGTATATAGATAGATTATGCTAGGCATTATAGATACAAAAATAAAACCAATAAAAAATTCAAACCATGAAACAATATTTGCTCTCAAGGATCTTACATTCTGTCAGAGGAGATGACATTTACCTCTATAGATTTAATTGTATCTGACCTTTTGAGTTTCTATCCTTTGGTTGGAGAAGAATCCTAACTGTGTCTTCCTGGGTTCAAAGACGGCTGGGTCTAAATTTCTGTATGCCAGAATTTTCCCTAAGTTATGCATGGACTAAAAGGAGAATAGCCAGGGAATCAGAACCAGTTACTTTCTTGATATGATGTATTATAGTAGGAAGAGGGTTTGATTTGGATTCAGAAAGACCAAGGTTTAAATCCCATCTCTCACCTTTACTAGCTGTGTGACTGAGGGCAGCCCATTTAACCTCTCCTGAGTCTGGTTTTCCTCCTTTGTAAGACAGACATGAGAGCAGCTATTTCACAGGTTTATTATGAAGATCCAATGATATTATATATGGAAAACACTTTAAAAGCTATTGGATAGTTGGACTGTACTTTAGTTGGAATCATTCACAAAGGCCTTTAAAACTTAATGGAGGGTTAGTGTCTTCCCCAGCAGACTGGAAGGATAACATATGAAGAAACAAAATAATGCAAGGTAGAATGTAATGAGACTAAGAAGATATCAAGACAGAATGCTCTAGGAAAAGGTAAGGATAGACCCAGTGGTATTAGAAACTCGAAACTCTCAGGATTACCCATAGAACTCTGAGTATAGTAATAGTAGTCATCTACCTCCTAGGGGACCTAATTTGTGAGTTTAAGCACCACTTTGAAGGGAGGGACTCTGAGGGGTATTACAAAGGGAAGAGAAATCATGTAGTCCCAGTCCACACAGCATTTATATTCAACTGGGAACACTACATATAGGGAGTTGTTATTGCTCAGTCATTACAATTGTGTCTGGCTCTTCATGACTCCATTTAGGATTTTCTTGGTAAAAATATGAAATCAATTTATCATTTTCTGCTTTAGGTCATTTTACAGATGAGGAAACAGACAAACAGGATTAAGTGGCTTGTCCAGGGTCACACAGCTAGTTAGCATCTAAACCCAGAGTTGAACTAAGGAAGATGTTTTCCTGACTCCAGTCTCAGCACTCTTTGTAGAAAATACAATGAGACAAAGGAAAGATATAGACAGAATGCTCTAGGAAAATATAAGGAGGGAACAAGCACTTTCACCTAGGTGTGTATTGGGGAAGATTTTCTAGAGGCCCATAACATCAGGAGTGACTTAGGTGTTTGTTACAAAAGTATTCACTATGTTCCTAACATTATGCTTATAAACATCTTGACAAGCATTCCATCCAAGCTACCTGAGAGACAATCAGGTATTTGATAACAAAAATTTCCTTCTCTCTCAACACCAGGGGGCTACTGGTAGCCTTGATGGTATCCTTCAGATTCACTGAGAGTTTAGTAGATTTTGATGGACAATCCCCATAATGTCTATTTACAACAATATTTATATGAAAATTTTTATATGCTAATCAGCTTCTATCATGATTTGGCCATTCTGAAAAGAAGCCCTACTACCAAAAAAGAAGGAAAATTCTTAATAAAAAACATATTTTCACTATGTACATAATATATTTAAAGTTTCATATGCAATCTTTTTTTATTATACTATGCTATGGAAATGCTTATCTTATTACATAAATTAAAAATAAATAAAAAATAAAAACCTATATATTGTTTGTCTTGCATTTTCCTATACTATAAACATTGTATTTTCTCTGTGTCTTGTTTAATGTCACCAAACAGTTCTTATGACATTGAATGACCATCCACGGTCAACATTTAGTAGCCCATATTTTTGGCACCTCTAGAATGTGACTATTTTCATCACATACAGTAAACATTGTGGTTCCTTGCAACTCTTTAATACCAAGGAGGATGTTATAAACACTGAAAAAGTAGTTACCTAAATGATCTGGGAAAATGTTTCTTCTTTCTTCCCCTCCATGTCTTTCACATCATCTTTTAAAGATTAAGACAGGATGTTTTTGGTTTGAAATACCTTAGCTCACTGCATAGCTAGTACAGTAACAGGAAAATTGTTTAGCAAATTAAACCATCACCACTCAGTTATACAGAGAGAAGGAGCAAGATTCAGAGTCAAGGGATCCAGCATAGTTGATTTCTGATGGGAGAGAAAAGTAAATTAAAAAATATATCTCCTTTACAGAAGGTCCTGGGAAATGAACGTTAAAGAAAGCCACTGAATAAAACAAAGCATAGCTCAAAGAAAAATCTGCCCTTCATTACAACTTTGTCCAGTTCTGATTTTTGGAGGGTAGGCATTATACTTTATCTCAGAGCTCAATATATAGGTGGGTTGAAAAGACAGACTTCACCATCTTCAGGTGGGATTGTGCTTCACCCATTGTAATGAAGCCTCCCAGAGGAGAGTTACTATTTTTACTTGGATCTTTTTTATGTCCATCATCTAGCACAGTTTGTGGCACATGGAAGGGATTTAATGTTAGTTGCTTGACTGACTAATAACCGTGGCTCCTCTTCAGGCCACCTTCGTACTTGGTAATTTATAACTCTTCTGCTTCCCTGAAATGTAGAAAATATGTAATGTGGGCCTTCTCTTTGTTCTTTAACACCAATGTTACAATCAGATTTATTTCTGTTTCCTAGATATCCAGATGCCAGGAATTATACTTGACTCAAGAGTAGAGAAACAGGGGCAGGGGAAGGCAGTTTAATTAAGGCAAATTTAGACTTGTTGTAGGTACACACAAGCCTTCCTAACAATTAGAGCTATCAGGACATGTAATGGGAATCTAATTGACCTAAAATTGAACAGGCTGCTTGAGTAAGTAATGAGTTTTTGTCAATGATCTTCAAGGGAAGGTTGGAAGACTGTCAGGGCTCTTCATACAGAGACCCAATAGACTAGATGGCCTCTTGCCCTTCGAGGCCCCTTCCAACTCTGGGATTCTGTGCTCTTTTTTCTTAGCTGACGAAAATTGCATCCATTTCCCATAAGATTAGTGAACAGGGTTATTTTGACTTGTCAACAGGGCCTTAAGCTAATTCGAAAAGCATTTAAAATCACAGCAACCTTCTGTCAGAAACTGAGAGCCTGTGATTTATGTCATGTTAGTAGTAAAGGAAATGCCTTATTTAAGATAGTGTCTTCTTGTGGTGTGTAGTCCAGATGGGCTTTACCAAGGAGAAGAAAAGGCAACCAAAGGCTTGTGCTTCACTGGGGGTTGAGACATGGGGAATCTTTAACCAATGGTAGAATGAGAGCATCACTCTTTGGTGGACCAGAACTAAATACAGCTCTGTGAGTTTGTCACAACCAAAGAGCTGGTAACCAGTGTGATGGATTCTTCTTTGTTTGCTTCTTTGTTTCTCCTTTGAATCATGGAACTACAGAATTTGAGGGTGGGATGGCACCTCAAAGGCCTCCTAACCCAACTTATACTTGAATTATCACCATAACACATTTGATCAGTGATCACTCAATTTCTGTTCAAAGATGTTGAAGGAAGGTGAACCTACCATCATCAAGGCAGTCAATTCCAGTTTGGGGCAGCTCTAATTGTCAGAGTTAGCTTTTATTCTGACATAAAACCTATGGTTTTTTTTGGTTGCCATCCATTGCTCCATTTTTTTTCTTCCCTCTTGGGCCAAAGTACAGAAGTTTACCCTCCTTCCACATTCATCCTTCCAATATTTGAATATAGTTATTTTGTTCTTGAGTCTTCTATTTACTATGTTAAATGAGGTAATAATTGTAAAGCACTTAACATAGTACTTAACACATACTAAAACTACATAAATGTCAGTTATCATCATTACTATTATTTTTTATTGTTTTTATTATTATGCCTCCTGACTTTGTGCCATTTGTAAATCAAATGAACATGGCAGCTATGCCTTTATTTAAGTGACTGATAAAAATAATATTAAATAGCCCATTCTGCAGAAGACCTGTTGCCATATTGATATTGAACATTAACAACCACTCTTTGAGTTCGGTCATTCAATCAGTTTCAATGCTATCTAATTATAGTCTCATCTAGTCCACATCTCTCCATCTTCTGCATAATAATCATACGAAATATTTTATCAAAAGCTTTTCTCAAAATAAGATTTACAACATTCCACTCATCTCCTAGTTCAGTAATGCTATCAAAAAAAGAAATACCATTAGTTTGGAATGATGTGTTCCAGTTGAAGTTCCGAGAGCTTTTAGCAATCATTGCTTCTCTTTCCAGATGTACAATAACCATACCTTTAATGATCCATTCAAGAATTTCCCCTGGAATTAAAGTCAAACTTACTGGTCTAGATTTTTCAGGCTCTTTTCTCTACTATAATAATCAAATGAATCATCAACAAGAGTTTATTAAGCTCCTGCAACATGTCAGGCACTAAGCTAAATGCTAAGGATACAGAGATAAAAGTAAAATGGTTTCTGCACATTATCCATGTGTATATTGTCCAACCCATTAGAATTTAAATTCTAATATTATTATATACATAATTATGCATATAATATGTAGGAAATGAATACAAGGTAGTTTGTATATACTGACTATACCAGTAGCTGAAAGGAATCTGCAAATGCTTTTTTAATGTAGAAAGTTGTATCTGAGCTGAGACTTGAAGGAAACCAGGAATTCTGAAAGCCATAGGTGAGCTAGGAATGCAGTCCAAACATGGAGATAACCTGTGACAAAGAATGGAGGCAAAAGATGGAGCATCCTATGTTCAGAACCCCAAGCAAGCCAGGATGACTGAATTACTGGGTATATGGATGGAAATAATGTATAAGCTTGGGCAATATGGCTTCATGTAGATCTATAAACCAGAAGACCCTCAGAATAAAGGCTATTCAATTAGTTCAGCATGTTACAACCTCTTTAATTTATTAAAACTTAACTTATATACCATAGGAATCTCATGGTCCCTCTAAAGTAATTTACCAAGCAATTCATATCCAAATTAATAGAGAGTATCTGATGCCCTAACTGTATCATTCAGTTGGCTTCCTAGAGGTAGAAGCGTTTGAGTTGGTCTTTACAGAAGGTAAGAGTTCAACAGGTAGCAGAGCAGGACTTCATTCCAATAACAGACAACAACGTATGTCATGCTTTGCCTCTTTCAGATTAAAGTAGAATGAAAATTTGTGGGGGATGGGTTTGAAGGAGAAGAAGTAATAGGTCTAGGAAATTGAGATGATTATTAATTATTAATTATTGAGATGATTATTAATTATTAATTAAGAAATTATGGATGATTTAGCTCCAATGAACAGAGATCTCACTGTACACAATTTATATTTATCCTGGAAAGACAAGGATTTCATATAACTATTGAGTTTGAATGGCTGAGATGAATATATAGGGAAAGAATTGGAGACCCTGGCAGTAAACTAGGAAATTGTTAATAGTAGCCTGTGGATACTGGTCTAGATCATTCACCATGAAAGATTGAAAAAGATGAAAAATATGTTTTTATTTTGTTAAATGTAGCATACATTTAAAGAAAATGAGCAGAAAGTAATAGAGACTCATAGTTTCACAAACAACCTTCTGTTTCCTGCATTTTGAAATATTTGTATTCATTAAGTTCAAAAAGTTTTAAAGAATTTTTTAAAGACCCATATCAGTTTTTCTTTGACTATTATTTGCAGAGCACTATTGTTACACTTAGTTAAAACAAACAAACAAACTTTGGTCTATAATTACTAAGGCACATGATCTGAGACCAAATGGGAGCTTATATGCTGCTGTTTCTAGAGAGAGAGAGAGACCCAAGCATCTATGCATTCTTTCCCAGAAAAGGAAATGGAACAATGAAATTTCTCCATTTTTTTTTACAAAAGCAATTAAAAGGTGCATCAAGGTTTAATGATGTTGACTTCCTCCTGTCCCTTTCTCCTCTTCAGCCCAAATGGCACAGAGATTTATTAAATGCTCCTGTCTTCCCTTCCTGCCTTTAATGAGCAGCAGTTCCATTATAGAACTTGCTTTTGTTTGGGTTTGTTTTGTTGTCTTTTCCCTAGCCACCCAGAGGGCACAGCTCATGTAGGTGATGTTGGGGTGCAGTGGGGTGGCAGTGGAACCAAAGGAAGATCAAATTATGCCTCATCTCAGGGACCAAGGAGCAAAAAGGAAAGAAATTTAATTTCAGTGCCCTCCTATCTCCCTTTCCCCTTCTACATTATTTCCTTACTTCTTCCTCACTCTCTAGGTACCCACTTTTCTCACAGTGCCTTCTGGCTACCCACTCAGTTCAGACTTGCCCACTCCCATGTGCCCTCCAAATAATTAGTCTCCTCATCCTCCTTCATTGAGTGTTAGGAGGAAAACAAACTCAGTACACTGATATACACTTAGGTGTGAATGACTAACAGTTATTTTTAAAGATGAGCATAAATGAAATCCCTTAGGGATGAATTTTGGTCACTGGTAAATACACAAAACAAACAAAAATAACAAAAAATAAGACAAAATCATTTATCAAAAGGTTCCATCCTTTTTTTACATTCTTGCTGTATTGACCCTTGATGATCTTCCAGTGCTGAGATCTATTTATTCCTAATGCACTGCCCACTTTACTGGGGGCCAGGGGGTCCATCAAGTGATCATAAAAAGTCTACAAAAGAAAACTCACAATTGTAAAATAGCCTGACTTTAGCCAAGATATTTAACTACATGCTTTCCCACTCAATATGCAGTCTGGGTTATAGAGAAAAGAGTCAACCTTTCCATAGAAAAAGCAGAGTTCTAGTTCTTGCTCTGTTACTAAGTAGCTGTGTGTCCTTGAGCAATTTAGTCAACCTCTCTGGACCTCACTTTCCTCACCTATTACATAAGGAAGTCAAACTTAACCAAAGTTTAGCAGCCTTTCAAGGATATAGAGCTCTACCTTGTTGACTTTTAACTGTCAGAAATTTTATACTTGACCTCATCTCCTTTACTTACTATTCATTCTTTTATTTGAATAAAAAAGGTGTTAAGGTAGAATCCTTCATCAAGTTAGTACATTTTCTTGGATATTTTTACATCATATACCTTATTAGGAACATTAGCTCTTGGAGAGCAGGTACCATTTTTCTTTTTCGTCTTTATATCTCCTAGTACTTAGCATAGAATTTGACACATAGTAAACACTTTATAAATGCTTATTAAATTTGACATTCTCATAGATATTAAAGAAAGGGTTGGTTAAGCCAAATACATCTGTGGCAAGGCAATCCCGAAAATTACCATTTAGAATCTGACCTCTGACTCCCTAGGGAACAGGTCTGCCCTACATCCGTAGAGGGTGACCAAATAGATTTAGAATAGGGTTAGGAATATGTTATTTTCCAAACAGAACAGGCATTCTCTCCTATTAATGTTTCTTATGAGGAATACAGCCTGGTGGAAAGAATACTGTTATAGTTAGGAGAGGTCTGGATTTGACTTTTGGTTGATACTACATTTCATGTATCTCTGAGCAAAAATCTCCAGAATTCAGCTTCATCAAGTGTCGGAGGAAACCACCCAGACTGCAAGCCCACCTCTGAATCTTACTGCTTATATTTGGTTTGTTCTTTGTTCTCAAAGAAAACCATGATATCAGGAAGATAATGACATGACTCTCAATTGAAATGAATTTGACTGAGGGAGAGCTATGCAAAGTCACCAGCCTCACTTTTTCCTCCAGGGCCATTTGGATCCAGTGGTCAGATAAACATCAAGATGATTGGAGATGACCCAAGAATCAGTGGGATACTTGGTCTTTCCAAGCTAAGGTCTTCTAGGGGTTTCACTTTGAGTGAGGCAACATTCATTCAGTGAATAGAGTGTTTAAGAAGTGAGCCAAGAGATGGCCCTTTTAAATAGTAATAATAAAATCAAACTGAATGAGGAAGATCCTCAGGGTTGCTAGCCAAAAGAGAAAGACTATTTACATTTCACTGTGAGTCAGGAGAGCCCAAAAAGTAGCCCTTAAGTGGTGTTTGGACAGGGCAAGCCCAATCAATGAAAGCTGAGTGAACAGCCTCCTGGGCCCCAGTTTCTTCTTCTATATAATGAAGAGATTGGACAAGATGACCCTTGAGGTTTCTTCCAATTCTCAACCCTTAAGCCTATGGAAATTCTTATTCTATCTATCTAGAAGCATACTATATAGAGAAGGAAGAGGTTTCAGAAACCAGATAGTCCAACCTAGTCATTGCACAGAAGAGAAAACTAAGGCCCAGAGATTTGCCAAAATACAAACAGTAAATAGTGAGTCAGGATTCTAACCCAGGTATTTTGACCATGAAATAAGTGATTTTTCCATTGCACCCTCTTGCCAATGACTCCATCAAAGAAAGATCTTTGTTGATCTAAAAGATAATAGAAAGAACATATTAGTGAATAAAATATTGACCCTGGAATCAGAAAGACTTGGATTCCAACACTTTTCTACATGTAGTATACTGGGAAAGCCAATTAGCCTCTCTCAGCAGTGATTTCTTTATCTGAAAAAGGTGTATATTAATAGTAGCACATACCTCACAGGGTTATTATGAGACTCAGATGAGGCAATATGTATGTAAATTCTAAGTGCAATTTAAAGCACCCTGCCAATTACCTATTACTCTAGAATAATCTCAATTATTTTACTATTATGCCAGAATTTGCAAAGAATTAGTCCAGTCATCATTAGAGTTTTCTTTTCCTTTTTGACTGAATGTCTTGTATTATTTTCACAACTTTGACATTTTTTAAACTTTGACTTGCATTTTGGAAATGGATCGGAGATGAGGAAGTACTACTTCCCAATTGGAGAGTGGATCCTATAACTATGCACTAAGGGGAATGGACTCTTTTCAATATGATCATGCACAGCCAAAATGTACAAAGAGGAGACCATAAATCATACTTAACACCTGGCCATGCCTGTTTATTAAGGGTTGTATGCCTTATAGGCAATTAACCCACCTTCTCAACCTGGAACAAATCTTTCAAATACTCCTTGATAATTTTCCCCTTTTAAAGAAAACTGAGGTTGTGGGGAGCCAGAGAGAAGCATATAAATGCAGACAGCTCAGAAACAAAGCTGGAGGCCTACACCCTGGTAAGTACATTAGCATAAGAATGCTAAGTGAATCAGGAACTCTTAGAAGGGGCCATCATTAGAAACAGTGGGACCACCAGCAGTTCAGGAAGGAGGGCATTATCTCAGCCTGGGGTAAGCATGACATCACCTATTGGGCCTTCTAGCTTTCCTTCTCTTCAGATTCATCCTGTGATAAATAACTATCTACCAGCAGGAAAAGAATTACAGGTTCTTTATTGGAGAACACCAAAGACAGTGATTGGAGGAAGAGAGACAGTCATTCATCCAGGTTTGACATAGGAAGAAGAATGGTCCCAGCATCCAGATAGACCTAAAGCCAGAATTCTATTTTAGGCCCTCTCCCTGAGTTAGTTCACTGGCTTCCAGAGTCATTCCTCTATAGATAACTCCCATGTCAACCTGTCTACCTCCCTTCTCTACAAAGCTACAGTCCCATATCTCCAACTTCTTGCCAGATTTTGTAGGCATTTCAAATTCAACATAACAGAAATAGAACTTACTACCTTCCTTTGTAAATCTAGGGCTTAATACAGAATGGATGAGATCACCAAGTGAAGTAGTATAAAAGAAAAAGGACAGAATCCTGAGGATCACTTATGGTTAAAAAACATAATTTGGATGATGATCCAGAAAAGGAGACTAAGAAGAAGCAGTTAGATAAATAGGAGAAAAACCTAGAGAGAGGAGAGTATCAGAGAGGGGGCAGTGATGTCAAAGAGAATAAGGAGTGAGAAAAAGCCACTGGATTTACCAACTAAAATATCAAAGGAAGAGATGTTGTTGAGTGATGAAGGAAAAGAGAGGGCTTGAATGTGTCATGCGAGACTGAAAAAAAGAATGAGAAGCTTATTAACTAGTCCATGTTACTGATTGAAGGACCAGGGAATATCTAGCCTTGGGAAGAGAAAGCTTGGGGCAAAACATAGCCTTCAAACGTACAATGGGCTGACATGCATCAGAATGATAAGACTTACTGCTTGTTCCCAGAAGGCAAAAGCTGGAGCAAGGGGGTGGATGTTGCAGAGAATGATTTTGTCTTGATTTGAATATAAACATATATATGTATATAATATATATATATACACATACACATATATACATGTACTATATATGTACATGTATATATAAATACACACACATATGTGTATATGTATAAATCATCTGAGCTTTTATGAAATAGAATGGGATTGTACAAAAATAAAAAGTGGTCCTTCTCACTAGAGGCCTTCAGATGAAGGCTGAGGGATCCCTCCCAGGGAATTATTATGCCAAGTATTCCATTGAGGTTTGAATGGAACAAAATGATTTCTGATATTCCTTCCAACTATGTGACTCTGTGAGTGTATGAAACGTGCATATATATCTGTGTTCATATAAATGTGCATGTGTGTGAGAGAGGCAGAGACACAAGACAGAACAAGCATTTATATAGTCCCTACTATGTGTCAGGCATTGTGTTGTTATTTATATTTTCTAATTTAAACTCATCTGACAGATGAGAGAGGGAGAGTTGGAACCAGAACGATGCATTCAAGTTCTGCATTTGACATATACTGGTTGTTTAACCACAGAAAACTCACTCAACTTTTCCCAAGTGCTCTGGGAAATTTTTATCAGATTGTATCTTTGCAATTGCAAAGACATTCATTGGACATTCATTGGTAGAAAGAGTTTCCTTATTCAAGAAGTTCTCTATGCCAAAGAAATTTCTGGTCCAGTCCCCCTACCTTTGTGTGTGTGTGTGTGTGTGTGTGTGTGTGTGTATAGTATGGTCTCAGTAGAGAAATCTAATCTCTTTATTAATATGTCTGATAACATGGTCTATTAGAAATATCGTTAAGAATAAAGAAACCTAAATTATAACTATAGAAAAAATAGCTATGTGGTCATGGAATCTCTCTAAACACTATCTTAATTTATAAAATAGGAATATTCATTGCAGGGATGAAATTAGATAAGCATTTTGAAAAATACTGCATAATTGTGGCATTCTTTTTTAAATGATAGAATCCAACTTGCCACAAGCAATCTTCCCCCAAATGAAACATATTTTTCATTTCCATATTCCTGAGGACATAGTTAATAAATTTGAGCTTCAGTCTGGAAAACTATCAAATAGTTCCTTGTTTACTTAAAATAAACTTTTATCAGTGGATTTTCCAGAATTTGCATTCCTCTACCTACAAGATAGTATTAGTTCAATAAGTCACATTGTTCCTAGCAATTGATAGCAAATGATAATAGAAACATTACTGAGATATTTTCACAAAGCATGAAAGATACTCCAGGAGTCACGTTCTCCATGGTTGTTGTTGAGAGATTTCAGTTGTGTACGGTTCTTTGTGACCTGATTTTGAAGTTTTCTTGGCAAAGACACCAAAGTGGTTTGTTACTCCTTCTCCAGCTCACTTTACAAATGAGGAAACTGAGGCAAACAGGATTAAATGACTTGCCCAGGTTCACACAGCTAGTAAATGTCTGAGGCCAGCTTTGAACTCCTGAAGATGAATCTTCCCAACTCCTATCCTGCCACTCTATCCATTGTACTAGCTAGCTTTTCTAGAACTGCTATAGTGTTGCATAAACTCAGTTTTCTCATATATAAAATGAAGGGGTAAGTCAGACTAAATGGTTTCTGAGTTCCTTTCCAGTTCCAGATCTATGTTGCCATAAGCAGCATGGTGCTCTTTGTGTTTTGGAATCTTAGGGGTGTTTTGGTCCTATTATCTTCTATTGTCTCTGCCTCAATGATTATAAATACATGGAAAATCATTTGCAGTTCATTACAATCACCATGGACCATTCATAGACCAGATGCAATTACAAACATTGAGGATATGAAGAATATGGGATTCACCAAGGAAACATTGGCTATGACGTGTTTTCAGCTGCAGATGGTGTTCCTCATATCTTTAGGAGTTCGAGGCTTCATAGCCTCATAAATAAGGTTGGCAGAGCAAGGTTTTCAAGGCTGAGAGTCAGTGTTTGATTACAGTTCTACTTTCTTAAATGAGAAACTCATGTAATCTTTTAGTGCGCAAGGTAGCTATAAGATTATAATTTACAGAAGAGTAACGTGCCTACCTATATGGTGGGAGGTCCTTAGATTGATGAAATCTGAGGTCATAACAAAAACATGAATATAGATAAGGTAGGAATGAATGTATGTGTGTGTATGTGTGTGTGGGGGGGGTTGCGGTATGTGTGAAAAATACCTTTCTAGAATGCATTTTGTTTCTGGAATCTTTCATGTAGGTAGCAAAAGTTGCATTATTACATGGGGAGACTGACAGACTTTTATTTTTAAGTCAAGAGCCCAACCCAAATAAATGTGGTATATAAAGTGTTAATCATTATGGGCACAAAGTACAGTAGGTAGAGAGGGGGCCAGAATTGAAGCCTAGAAGACCTGAGTTCAGATCTTACTTCAAACACTTATCAGCTCTGTGACCCTGAGCAAGTCTGAATGGCTTTCCTCCTTCATAAAATGACATAGCAACTACTTCTTAGAATTGTTTTGATGCTCTAATAGGATAATATGTGGAAAGGACTTTGAAAACATTAAAAGAGATCTATAAATGCTAACATGTCATTCTGCTATTTTTTTCCCCATATGGACAAGAGATTTCATCTGTGTAAGACCCTCCTATTGAGTAAACTCCCTACATCAATGCTGATTGGTAACTGTTCAGAAATGTATAGTCTTAGTTGCCAGGCAGTATTTAGAAGTTTTATGACTTACCTACAGTCACACAAGAGAGATATGTCAGAGTCAGCTTGACATAGGGTCTAAAGATCCTCCCTCAGTGTCAGGGTGACTCAAATTGTTGCTATTGATGCTATTATAAATTGAAACCTGAACTTTAATGGTTAATGGAGCAAATGATGCTAACACTTCATCCAAGGGCTCTTTTCCCAGCTTCTCTCCCCACGCCCAATCCAAAGCAGCTCTAGCTCCAGTGCTCTGAGAAATCCCATGCCATTTAAATCCTGATTAAAACCATCCATCTGGATTATAGTCAGAAACATCTTGTAAGACAGTTAACTGCCCAAATCAAAGACACAGAGCACTTCTATTTGAAACCAGTATGGGTGCGGTTTCGCATGTCCAGAGTATCTACATCCCTTCTTTGCTTTAAAAGAAGCCATTAGTATGTTTTATCGGCAAGAACTAGTTCTTGGTCTGGTTTTCACCATGAACAGTGCCAAATTTTTTGTCTTCACTATTGTTATCGTTCACATGATTAGTATGTTTGGGATTGGGGTGGGGGGATACCATGAAAAAATTATTCTTCATGGAGACAAGGAGCTGACTTTGTCATTGCCTCTCTGTTTCCCACAGTGTTAACAGTGGGAAAATCCTATTTCCTGTCTTTCTTTTGGAATGAGACCTGGATGGGATGAATCAGCCTATTACCAAGGTTTCATAGAATTCTGGATGGAATGCAGGGAAATTCTGATAGGATATGATTCTGTTATAGACCAGTGAGGTTACTAGGCTCCCCTGGCAAGCTTCACCTAATTTATATGCAGACCTGCCAAATGCTACTACTTTATGGGATGTAAGATGGTTACATCAATGCTTCAGTACTTGTAACACCCTTGCACCTGTTTTGTTCTAGTCTTGATTTTTTCTAACAAAACTTAGATCCCTCTGGGTGAGAACTTGCTCCTCTACTATCCTGCTCTACATGGAGCCTAAGCCAGAAACAGGAGCATCATTTTGGAGATACACCATGAGATCCATAGGTCAGAGGCATTCAAGGTTCATTTCTAGAAAGTTGGTGAAAAAGCCTGCTCAGTCTATGAGGAGATCACTCCTCAACTAATCTGCTTGCTCTCTGGAGCAATTTCTTTTTGGCTCAGCCATTGGGCAAGCTAACTGAAAACTATCACCAGCCTAAACCATAAAAATAAACCCAGAAAAACTATCATTGAAGCAAAGTTTAATATTAGAGCATATGGCTCTCATGCTGATCAACTCAAAGTGTGGGGGGGTGAGGATGGGGATGGGGATGTGGATAGGAGGAGAGTCAGAGAATTTCTCAGACTTCCCAGATGCTACAAGATAGATTTTGAATTCCCAGAATTCATCAAAAGAGACTCTTTGATCTGCAAACAGGAATTCCCCTTTCAAGTGACGCAGGATGACAACATAGACTATATCATGGGAAACCTAGAAACAGTACAAAGAGCACTTGATCAAAATAAGTAGACTTGAATTAGAGTCCATGTAGACTCTAACTATTTTACCTTGGGCAAGTCATTTCACCACAATGTGCTTCAGTTTCCTCATCCTTAAAATAGGCATAGCAATACTTGTCTTATTATTGCATAGTTTTGTTGTAAAGAAAGAGAATGTATGCATATATAGTATAATTATCTCTCTGTATATATATATATATATATATAAATGTATGTGTGTATGTATGTCTGTATTATCCATCTGAGCCTATATATACATATATACACATATGTGTGCACATACTAAAGTATAATATGATGCTATGTTAGTATCATTAAATTATTAATGCAAAATATTTCTAAAGCATCTAAATTGCATAATCATTATGTGATATATATAGAACGTTTAAACTATAATCGTCATGATGATACGTTTACATTTCATCTCTTAGAATCCTTAGATTTCTGCAATGCTCAGTTCCAAGTGCGCTCTCTCTCTGTGTGCCTCTCCCTCTCTTCCCTCTCAAAAAAAATAAATATATATATGTATGTATGTATGTATGTATTCTTTTATGACTTCTCAGCTGTAAGTACTTCCCCCAAAAACCAAAACACACTTGCTTGCAAAAAAGTGAGTGGGCCATTCTTGTACTTCAATCAATCAATAGAAATGGTTGGTTGGTTGGTGGGTTGTCCTTCATTCTTGAAAAAGTCCAAAATGACATCACAACTTTGGAGTCAAGATACAATGTAGCCAACTGTGACTAATCAGACCAGTATGAGCATGGAAGGCTCTACCACAGTCAGGCACAAAACGGCCACAGGATCATTTGAGAGGAAGATTTCTCTAAATTTGTACATTGCATGTTTCTTTTGAACTATTACAATTCTGATTTGCTTATAGAGCATAATTTCTCATTTGATGTGGTCATATCATGCTGGATGATACTGTACCAGTGACTCTCACATGTCATAAGTAATTCCAAAGTTTTTCACAGAGACCTTGAGAATGTCCTTGTATCACATCTGATCTCCATGTGAGTGCTTGCCTTTCATGAGTACTCTAAAATAGTCTTTTAAACAAACATAGTTTTGGCAGTCAAACAATGCGGCCAGCCCATCAGAGTTATACTCTCTGCAGTAGAGTTTTTCTTAAATTCAACTTAAGAAAAGGACCTCAGTATCTGGTACCTTATCTTGACAGTTTATCTTCAAAATCTTGCTAAGACTATTCAAATGGAAGAGATTCAGTTTCCTGGCATCATGCTGGTATACTGTCCAGGTTTCGCAGGCATATAACAGTGAGGTCAGAACAATGGCTCTATAGACTTTTTTTTAGTAGGCAGTCTAATATCTCTTCTTTCCTATACTTTCCTTTGGAGCCTCTCAAATACTGAGCTATCTCTAGCAAATCATCTCTGTGAACATCCCTGGAAAGCGTACTGCCAAGTGGTGTGAACTTATCCACAACATTCAAAATTTCTCCCTTTGGTGTGACCAATAATTTTATGTATGGATGATGTGTTGCTGGCTGG
This sequence comes from Bettongia penicillata ogilbyi, assembly GCA_023548195.1. NCBI lineage: Eukaryota > Metazoa > Chordata > Mammalia > Diprotodontia > Potoroidae > Bettongia > Bettongia penicillata. Next base: position 764,545 of record JAJHZJ010000362.1, read on the forward strand.
TGGAGACTCTCTTTTTTGCTGTTATTAGGCCAAAACTAGCACAAGAAGCAGACCATCAATCCATACTGTGTTGCATCTCAGCTTTATAGTCATCTGTGAACAAAACATCATGCATTAACTCTTCTTCTGCTTTAGTCTTGGCTTGTAGCCTTTTCAATTTAAATAATTTACCAGTGGTGCAGTAGTTGACCTTAATGTTGTTTTCATCCTTGTTGAAGCTGTCTGAAAACATCATGCTAAAAAGCCCTGTAACCCTCCTTCATTCCACTGCTGACTTGGAAAGCACAAGAGCATCATTCATTATCCAGAAATTGTGAAAGCACACTATGTTGAAATTGAAATGCAATACTAATGAACTTCTCTGGGCAACCAAATTCCACCATGATCTTCCAAAAATTCTCACAACCGACAGTGGAAAAGGCCTTGTTCAGATCTACAAACATTGCATGCATCCTTCTGAGCTGCTCCTGACATTTCTTCTGGAGTTGTCTGGCGGCAAAAAAACATATCAACCATTCCTTAGTCTTTTGCGAAGTCTCCCTGGCTCTCAGGTAGATGACCATCTTTCAAGGAAGGGGTCATCTGTTAAGGAGGATGCTGACAAAATCTTGCTGATAATGACTAAGAAAGATATGATTAGGTCTTTGAAATATGAAAACAATAGTCAAATAATAGAAAACAATAGACCCTGTGATCACTTTTGAAGATGTGAACTTCTCTTTAAATAAGTCAAGAAGAGAACAATGTGATTTGCTAGCCTAAGAAGCTGACCATATCCCTGCGAGCTTTAAAGGGCTGGTGGAATGTATTAATGAAATACAATACTATCCTATTGGTGGAACAGCTATACTTCAGTGGATTAGTCACAGAGGAGGAGGAGAATTAAAGAATCTCATAGTAAGGCTAAAGATGGAAAACCATGGATAGAGGATACAGAAAAAACAGCCACCTGATGGAAAAAGATGGAATGATCTCTTGCAACAGAGAAGAATGCCTACTGTGGACTTGATAAAATACTTCCAGTAACCAGATGCTTTGAGTTTACCAATTGGCCACACATATGTCTATACAAATCCATTACTATGATTGTGTTATAAATTTGATTCCATTTTTTCCCATGACTCCTATGAGTATTTGTTGGAAATGTATGCCCCAGACTTTTGGAGGAACGTTTTCTATCAACTGTTCCTACCATCTTATAGAATCATAGTAAATAGTGGACTTTAATAATCAACAGAAAACCTGACCACTGGACAGCCCTAAGACATCAGAATAAGAAATAATCAAATAATCCTCTAAAGGCCCCAAATCATAAATGCAAATGCAGCTTGGAAGAGTGGTTTCAGAGGAGGCGCCACTTCTGTACTTATATGGGTACATGTTGTCTTAGCCAATAGAATATAAGCTCTTTAAAGATAAACACTCTTATTTTTCTCCTTATATTTACATTGTCAATGGGAGTATTCAACACATATTAATTTAAAAAATGCATGTTGATCAATTGAGATATGGTAGAGATAGAAACAAGGTATGGTAGCTAATTGAATATGTAGAGTTGAATGAGAGTGTGGAGTAGAAGATATGAAGCTAGGTAACCACAAGGATGGTGGTACCCTTAATAGATACAGGAAGTTCAGATGAAGGAGGGGGTTCTGAGGGAAGATAGTGAGTTCTATTTCAATCATATTGAGTTCCAGGTATCTCCAGCATATACAGTGTGAAGTGTCCAATAGGTTCTTAATGATGAAAGACTGGAGCTCAAGAAAGAATATAGGGCAAGATCTTGGAGTCATCGCCATTGAAATAATAAATGAAACCATGGGAGCTAAGATCATCCCATGAAAGAATACAGACAGGAAAGGATATATACATCCACAGTTTGGAGGCATCACGTGAATTATGATAAGATAACAAGAGACTGAAGAGCTGTGAGACAAGTAGATGACAAGCACATCAAAGCTCCCCATTTGTGATACTTTGAATAACAGCATCCTGAAGGTTCCTCAGTCTTTAGCAGAAATCCATTAATTCCAAAGACTGAGATACATACTATATACATGAGTACTATATATATATGTGTGTGTGTGTACACACATATATACATAAATATTTAAATATAAATAAATGACATATATAGATATACATACATATACACATACACATGCATATACTTTTGTGCATATGGGAAATTTTTATGTATATGCATACATACACACATACATACATATCCATATGCATAAACATTTCCCAAATATTTCCCAAATAATGGACACAAATCTCAAATATGTATGTCTTAGGATGTATTTCTATACTCTTGTTGATGCTGATGTTAGATATAGAATACAATGTCCTAAAGGAGAGGAATCATGGGGAATCTGATACATTGCCATATGCTAGTGAACACATACTAATCACCCCTTGATGGTGACGAGATGAAGTATGTACCTAACCACTGCTGAGGGGCTAGTGCCTTAGCACGACCAGATGCTATTTTTGGCTCACCCTCTTACTTCAGGAATTGGAAAAATAAGAAAACACTAAAATCTGTTATACCACCCTTCACAAAAATCTACCACCGAAATCATCTGCAGGACCATTTTCTCTATGCACACGGTTGTCATAGCAATTAACACTGCTCTACCCCCAAAATTTTTAAGGCTACTGTTGTCATAAAACATGCTGGAGTTGTTAACTTACTCAGGAGAGTTAATGGGGATCCCAAAGGGAATTTTTTGCAATGGGAGTATTTTGAGTTGGGCTCATATAGAACCTGTTAGAAGAAGGCCTGAAAAATATGGCATACTTAATGTTAGCATGTTCATTCTTCGGTTGTTTTTTCCTCTGCTATTGTTTCCATTATCAAGAGTTACTTAAGAAGGTTAACATTGAAATCATTACTCTTAGATTGAGATGCAACCTAAAATTCTCCTTCCACTCTCAAGAATATTCTTCTCCAGGGACTAAAGTCTTTCTTTTGTAATAAATTTACACCAATACCTGACAGAAATAAAAAATACAGAAAACTAATTTGGTATTGCTGCTGCTCTGTTGGTCATTTATTTAAGGCAAAAAACACAGTGCCTGATCTGAGGGACCTCACATTCTTTTTTAAAAATATATAATTAATGAATTTAGTCTTAGTTTTCAACATTCACTTTTGTAAGATTTTGAGTTTTAAATTTCCTCCCCTTGTTCCCCCTCCCAAAGACAGTGTGCAGTTGGATATAGGCCCCACTTATACGTTCATATTTAACATATTTTCACATTGATCATGATGTAAAGAAGAATTAGAACTAATAGGAAGAAACATGAGAAAGAAGAAACAAAACACCAACAAGAAAAAAAGGAGAGCAAAAGAAGAGTATGCTTCCATCTGCATTCAGCCTCCATAAGTTTTTTCTCTGGATGTGGATAGTATTTTCCATCATGAGTCTTTTGGATTGTCTTAGATCCTTGCACTTCTGAGAAGAGCTAAGTCTATCAAAGTCAGTTATTGCACACTGTGGTTGTTACTGTGTATAATGTTCTCCTGGTTCTACTCATTTCACTCAGCATCAGTTCATATAAGTCTTTTCGGGTTTTTCTGAAGTCTGCCTGCTCATCATGTCTTATAGCACAATAGTATTCCATTATATTCATATACTACCACTTGTTCACTAGTTGGTCAGCAAAACTTATTGACCACCACAAAAAGAACTGCTATAAATATTTTTGTACATGTGAGTCCTTTCCCCACTTTTATGATCTCTTTGGGATACAGACCTAGAAGTGGTATTGCTGGGTCAAAGGGTATGCACAATTTTATAGCCTTTTGGGCATAGTTCCACATTGCTCTCCAGAAAGGTTGAATCAGTTCACAACTTCACCAGCAATGCATTAAAGTTCCAATTTTCCCATATCTTCTCTAATTTTTATCATTTTCCTGTTTTTTAATGTTGGTCAATCTGATAGGTGTGATGTGGTTGCTGTGATTTGTATTTCTCTAATCAAGAGTGATTTAGAGCATTTTTATATGATTATAGATAACTTTAATGTCTTCATCTAAAAACTGCTTGTTTATATCCTTTGACCTTTTATTGATTAGGGAATGACTTGCATTCTTATAAATTTGGCTCAGTTCTCTATTCATTTTAGAAATGAGTTCTTTCTGCAAAAAATTGCTTCCTAGCTTTCTGCTTCCCTTCTACTTTTGGTTACATTGGCTTTGTTTGTGTAAAAACTTTTCAATTTAATGTAACCAAAATCATCTATTTTGCATTTTATAATGTTCTCTATCTCTTGTTTGTTCATAAATTCTTCCCTTCTCATCTGACAGGTAAATTATTCCTTGCTCTCCTAGTTAGCTTAAAGCATCAAACTTTATATCTAAATCATGTACTCATTTTGACCTTGTCTTGGTATAGGTTATAAGATGTTGGAACATGACTACTTTCTGCCATACTATTTTCCAGTTTTCTCAGCAGTTTTTTTCCAAATAATGAGTTCTTATTGAAGAAACTAGATTCTTTGTATTTAATTGAAGCAGTGTAAAGGGGAAATAATCTCTAAGAGAAGGTACGAAGAGTGGAGGTAGCATGAGGAGAGTAAAAGAGGCAGCATGCCCCATCTACCCTGCCTTATGCAAGGTGGGATTTGAACTGAGTCATGAAGGAAGACAGGAGGAAGCTAGAGAGAGAGAGAGAGAGAGAGAGAAAGAGAGAGAGAGAGAGATGAGATGAGAATTTCAATTATGAGACAGTACAAAAAGGTGGAGTGACCTTACGCACAATATTCAAAACCTCTCCTTTTGCTGTAATTGATGTTTCCATATGTGGATGGTGTAGTGCTGAGTGATAGAGAATATTTATTTCCTTGGTGCTGTCAGGCCAAAATTAACATAAACATCAGAGAATGAATCCTTATCCTGTTGTATCTCAGACTCAGAGGCTGCCCTAATCACACAATTAACTTCAAACATAAAACTGAGTACCAACTCTCCCTCTATTTTAGTCTTGTCTTGTAGCCTTTTTAAGTTAAATAGTTAACCATCAGTGTGGTAGCATCAGTAGTTTAGCACCCTCACTGAACGCATCTGACACCATCATGGAAAACATCATGCTAAAAAATAACAAAAAAAAAAAAAAATGGGCATAGTCACACAGCCCTGCTTCGCTCCACTGGCGACTTGGAAAGCACAAGAGTATTGTCCATTGTCCAAAACCTGAGAAAATACGTGCAAATATACTGGAGTACAATACTGATGAACTTCTCCAGGCAAACAAATTTCACCATGATCCTCTCCAAGCCCACAAGACTGATAGTATTAAAAGCCTTGGTCAGATTGATGAACATTGTGTGCACACCTCTGTTCTGCTCCTAGCATTTCTTCTGCAGTTGTCAGACTGTTCCTCAATCTTTTCTGAAGTTACATTTGCTCTTGGGTAGATAATCATCTTCAGGGTGAAGGATCATTTGATTAAGGAGGACTCTGCCATCAATGACTAAGAGAGAGACTCCATTGTGATTGTTACAAGACGGCCTATTTCCTCTTCCATAGTAGTGATGGATTATGGAGACATCCTTGATATTCTGGAGGGTAATCTCCTCTTGCCCTATAACCTGGAAGTTTTCAGTCAGTTTCTGTATAAGCAGTAGAATTCTTTCTTGCCTAATAAATCTCAGCTGGGATGGAATCAGTGCCAGGTGCTTTGCCACACGAGAGGAGCTTAATGGCATTCAATGCCTCTTTTTCAGTTGGAAGTTCAGCTAGAGGTCATTGACATCAATTGAGAACACTATAAAAGAAGTCAGCCCATCTCTCCTCATCACTGATCAGTGTGGCTCCATCACCTCTGAGCAGCTGAGATGCACCATAAGTCTTTGGCCCATAAATAATTTTCATGGCTTCTTAGAAGCACTTTGGATTGTTACTGTATGCATAAAGCTAAATATTATCCTCCTTACTGAGTCCCAAATCCTGCATCTCTCTAAGCTTCCCTTGCACTTTACTTTTCCATGGAGTTAAAAGCTTCCTTCTTACAGACACAAAACTATCCTTCTGGTAAACCCTAGGGTGTTCTCATTTTTGTTGTTTTGTTTAGCAACTTCTGAATTTCCCCATCATTTTCATCTAATCAGTCCTGATGTTTTCAAATTTTCTAGCCCAGATGAGCAGATGCTGTGCTGTACCCCAAGTCTCCACTCCTTTTCTTCTTCACTATTGTTAACTGTACTGACTCAACTTTTCTTCCAGATCAGCAACAAACTGTTCACTCAAGGAGAATGCTCTAATCTCTTGAGGTTGAGTTCTCCAGATATCTGTCTTGCCTTGCCACTGCTTCTGTTGAATAGGAAGATTTACCTTGGAGAGGCTAAGTCTGTGATCGGTCCAGCATTCTGTGCTACACGTGGCTTTTGTCACTCACATCCTGCCTGTCTCTTTTCCTGACAATGATATAGTGTATTAAATGCTAGTGCCTGCTGTGAGAGGGCATTGTCATGCCATTTGGTTGCTTTTAGGTAAACAGAAGACAGTGTTAGTGATTAGAAGGTTGTGAAATGCACAAATCTTCAGTAGTAAATGACCATTACTGTTGCAGTTTCTGAAATTGTTCCTCCATCCCCTGCCACGTCTGATAATCTGTGCCTACTCTAACATAAAAGACCCCCAGAATTATGAGCTTGTCCTCTTTCAGCGGAGTGATGATGAAGGTCTCTAGGTTTTGTCAAAATTTTTCTTTGACCTCATCAGAGTTCATCATGGTGGGAGCATACACACTGATGATAATTGAGTGGCACTTTCAAACATCAAATAGCGGTCACATTGTCACGAGCTTATCATTCATTTCTTTTAGGAAGTATACAAATTTGCAGACTAGATTAGATCTTATTGCAAAACCAAAGCCAGCTTCATGGTGCTCCACATCATAGCAACCTCTCCAGAAAAAAATCAAACAAACATATATCTAGCTCCAACTACAATAAGACAGACTTCATTTGCCAGCCTTGCTTCACCCAGGACTCTTATTTAGATTCAGCACCTGCTAAGTTCTCTCACAAGAAGAAACATTTGTCTTTCAGGTCAACTGGATTTCATGTTGTCCATGAGTATGTGCACATTCCAAGTACCAATGGTGGGTGGAATCTTCTTCACAGAAAATTTGGTATATTTTTGTTTGTATGTTTAGAGTGCAGCGTAAGAATACACTGTATAGCCTGTTGCTATAAAGCAGACCGGGATTGGGTGAAGTGGAAAATTTGGGGGCACTTTTTCTAGCTTACTTTCCCACACAATGTGATCCTTTAAAAAGTCTACTCAGGCACTCAGAGGTTGGTGGAATCCCACTACTACTTCAGTCCAGTGAGAAGATGACCCTACACCCTGAGTACCTGTGTACGGGGTTGTGATTACAATTCCCAGTGTATCTGCACCTGCTGTTTCATCATGAGTCCATCCTCAAAGGACTTCAAGGTAGGTAAAATAGTAAAATAATGAGTAAAATATTAAATAGTAGATGATGCTGGTCTTGACTTGCCTGTGAACTGAATTTAAGTGAGGCAGAGTGGCACAAAGCCATCAGTCTTCCTATTTCTTCTAGGGTAATAGAAGTCCAGTGGAAGGACAAAAGACAAGATGACTGGCAATGGCCCTAGATATCTTACCAAATTCTAAGTGTCTGCTTCAACCACTTTCTTGGTCACTGGAACAAATTGCTCTTATCTGCCCATACAGCTGAGGGAAATTTTCACGTTTGGTATAGTGATACTCCAAATTCACTGGCGTTTGGGGGCCTATTATTTACCTTCAACCTAGTTTTGCCCATAGGCTGAGATGGTTTAACTGGGGTATAGCCACTGTTCATTCTGTAGCTTCTTGGAGCCACAGTTAAGAGTCTGGTAACAGGTAGACACCAAATGTAGATAAGCAGCCCTGAAAAGGCCTCAGCAAGCCCTCACACCACAGGTACTAGTCTTCCCTGAATATCCCATACCCCAAAAGTTTAAAATGCAATGTGTTACACATGAGCCATAAAATATCATTTTAAAAAATGAAAACTTAATTGTAGTAAGATTGTAAATGGATATAATTAAATGCTACTCCATCCACCTAGGAATCACTGCAGCAATCAATAACACTTAATAATGAGAGCATCCCTGTAGTGCAATAGGAATTTCAATAAAACCTTTGGAGCACCAATTTACCAAGGATGGACCTTTATATGTCTTAGAGGGCAAGAAGGCTAAGTTAATATTTCAACCCTTATTATCCTAGGGCAATGAAATCTCAAAGACAGCCTCCTATTATAATTAAGGAAAACCCAGTCCAATAAATCATGCTGTTCTAACCACAAAGGGATTATGAAAGCTGGAGGTGAGTAAAGACTAGGTTCAGGCATGGAAAAGTATATGTGCAAACGTCTGGAGTGTGAGAATGCTGATACTGATTTCAGGAAATAGAAGAGAAGTAATGGGAAATACTCCTAGAAAGAACCCAAAAACAAGAATGTGAAAGTCTTTAAATGTCACGCCAAGAGTGTGCATTTTATCTCAGAGGCTAAAAACAACCATGGATAGCTCTTGAGCAAGCAATTCACGGGTGGTGCTAGGAAGGGGGTCACCTAGCTGGCATTTGAACCCAGTCTCCTTGACTCTAGGCCATTTTTGGTTTTACTTGAATCATATTGTGCCTCTCCAATATTACTATAGCAACTGTCTGCAATATTCACCATTCCTATTTCTTTGAATTAAAGCTCTTTATGTTCTGCATTTTTTTCAACTAAAGCTACCTTCCCAAAGATTAAAATTAATCTCCATTGAAGTTGTGATCTCGTTAATGTACATATTCTCTCTAATGATGTAGATCACAAGGAATTTTTGTCCATCATTTACAGCTTTTTCATATCCTCCAAGAAAGGTGCAATATAGGGCATCCATTTAACTTGTTTATGAACATTACTTGAATTCTCCTGATACTATGAGGATATCACTGGAGCACAAGGCCCAGCATTGATTATCTCTTCATCTCACCACATAATCAACTTACTTTCTTCTTTGGTTATCTTTAATCAGGTTCATTTTAATACATAGTCCCCTATTTTTTGTGGCTCAAACTGCTTTTACCTACCACCTATTTCTCCCTTGTATTCTGAGGGATGATCCAGATAGTATTGTCTGTAGCTTCCTTTTTGCTGGTTGATTCAAGGACCAGAACTTTGGTTTGAAAAGCCTCATGGAGCTGATCTGTTAACTACTCAGAGTTTGGCTTAACCATCCATATTAAAAAGAACAAATTGGTAAAGAATGGCCCAGATTATAAGCAGATCTATAAACCTACAGTATCAAAATCAAATAGAAATGTACCACCAGGGTCACATATTGACTGAGAAAACCATAAATTGGCATTATTACATATGTTGTATTTATTTATTTATTTTGGTTAAACATTTCCCATTGACATTTTAATCTAGTTCAGTAGCACTCAGGAGCTTTGCTGGGTGCTTGTGACAGGTGGGCCCCAAGTTTGACACCCCTGAATATAGATTACCTATTATTTTATTTGTCTTACACAGAAGAAACAGACAATGAGTTGGACCCACAATTAATCAGGAGGAGAAGAGTAGACATATACCTTTGAAAACTGCAAAGCTTTTTTTTTTTCGAAGTTATAAAAATTTTATTTTATTTTATTTTTAATTTTTAATTAATTTATTGATTTGTAGTTTTCAACATTCACTTCCACAAGATTTTGAGTTCCAAATTTTCTCCCCATCTTTCCCCTCTGCCCACGCCAAGACAGCATGCATTCTGATTTCCATTTTCCCCAGTCTGCCCTCCCTTCTATCACACTATTCCTTTGTCTTATCCCCTTCCCCTCTATTTTCTTTTAGGGCAAGATAGATTTCTATACCCCATTGCCTGTATGTCTTATTTTCCAGTTGCACGTAAAAACAATTTTTAACATTTGTTTTTAAAACTTTGAGTTCCAACTATTCTCCTTCCCTCCCTCCCCATCCCCACTGAGAAGGCAAGCAATTCAATACAGGTTATACATGTGTAGTTATGCAAAACATTTCCATAACAGTCATATTGTGAAAGACTAACTATACTTCCCTCCATCCTATCCTAACCCCTCATTTATTCTATTCTCTCTTTTGATCCTGTTCCTCCTCAAAAGTATTTACTTCTAATTACCCCCTCCTCCCAATTGCGCTTCCTTCTATCATCCCCCCACTTATCCCCTCCCTCCTACTTTTCTGTAGTGTAAGATAGATTTTTCACACCAAATTGAATATGCATATTATTCCCCACTTAAACCAAATGCAGTGAAAGTAAGGATCACTGTTTCACCTCCCTTCTCTTCTCCATTGAAAAAGTTTTTTCTTGTTTCTTTTATATGAAATAGTTTGCCTCATTCTATTTCTCCCTTTTTCCTCCCAATATATATTCCTCTCTCACCCCTTAATTTTATTTTTTAGATATCATCCCTACCTATTCAACTCACCCTGTACCCTCTGTCTATATGTATATAATCCCTCCAACTACCCCAATACAGAGAAAAATCTCAAGAGTTACAAATATGATCTTCCATGCAGAAATGTAAACAGTTCAACTTTAGTAAGTCCCTTAGGATTTCTCTTTCCTGTTTACCTTTCATGCTTCTCTTGATTCTTGTGTTTGAAAGTCAAATTTTCTATTCAGCTCTGGTCCTTTCAACAAGAATGCTTGAAAGTCCTCTACTTCATTGAATGACCATTTTTCCCCTGAAGTATTATACTCAATTTTGCCAGGTAGGTGATTCTTAGTTTTAGTCTTAGCTTCTTTGACCTCTGGAATATCATATTTTAAGCCCTTCAATCCCTTAACATAGATCTTGTGTAATCCTGATTGTATTTCTGCAATACTTGAATTGTTTCCTTCTGACTGCTTGCAATATTTTCTCCTTGATCTGGGAGCTCTGGAATTTGGCTACAATATTCCTAGGAGTTTTCCTTTGGGAGTCTCTTTCAAGAGGTAATCTGTGGATTCTTTCAACATCTATTTTACCCTCTGACTCTACAATATCAAGGAAGTTTTCCTTGAAAATTTCTTGAAAGATGATGCCTACACTCTTTTTTTGATTATGGCTTTCAGGTAATCCAATAATTTTAAAATCGTCTCTCCTGGATCTATTTTTCAGGTCAATTATTTTTCCAATATTTCACATGGTCTGCTATTTTTTCATTCCTTTGGCTTTGTTTTATAATTTCTTGATTTTTCCTAGTCATTAACTTCTGTCTGCTCCATGTTAATCTTTAAGGAATTATTGTCTTCAGTAAGCTTTTGGATCTCCTTTTCCATCTGACCAATTCTGCTTTTAGAGCATTCTTCTCCTCATTGACTTTTTGGATCTCTTTTGCCATTTAGGTTCATCTATTTTTTAAAGTGTTATTTTCTTCAGCATTTTTGGGGTATCCTTTGGCAATCAGGTAACTCATTTTTCATGATTTTCTTGAATCATTCTCATTTCTCTTCCCAATTTTTGCTCTACTTTCTTACTTGATTTTCAAAATCCTTTCTGAGCTCTTCCATGGGCTGAGGCTAATTAATATTTTTTCTTGGAGGCTTTGGATGGAGAAGCTTTGACTTTGTTGTCTTCTGTTTGTAAACTTTGGTCTTCCTTGTCACCAAAGTAAGATGCTATAGTCTGATTCATTTTCTGATTTTTGCTCATTTCCCCAGCTATTTACCTGACTTTTGAGCTCTTTGTCAAGGTAGAGTTGGAGGGTGTACTGTCACACACTTGATCCTCTCCACAATCTGTGGGCCCAGAGCTCCAGAAACAGTGATTGCTGCTGCCACTGCCCCTGCTCCTGCTACTGTTGTTGCTCCTACTGCAGACTCCTCCTCAGCCTGCTCCTCCAACCCCTCAGCCACCTTGGGGCTGGGGCAAGACCACTCTCCTCTCTCACGCAGGTCTACTGAACTTCTAATTTGTCCTTGGTGTTTTAGGGTCATGAAGTCTGGAAACCACCATAGGTGCCAGAGATTCAGTCCCTCCCTTTACCTCCCAGGACTGCTCAGGTCTCATCTGTGTGTCTGTGCTGGTATGGCCCATGCTGCACTGCACTCTGCTCCCATCGTGGTGCAATACATACTTTCTGCCAATCTACCAGACTGTCTTGGGCTGAAGATTTGCCTCACTCCATCTTTCTGTGAGTTCAGCAGCTCCGGAATTAGTTTAGAGTCATTTTTTACAGATATTTCACTGTGTTTGTGGAAAGAGTGCTAGCAAGTCCATGTTGTTACTCCAATCTCTTAGCTCTGCCCCCCCCACACAAAGCTTCTTTAATGATCCCATACTTGCACCAGAAACCTATCTTTTTAATACTAATTTTTTTCTGCTACCATTATATAACCATGAGCCATGGAGTACAATAGTCTATGAAAAATTTAAAGTGAGCTAAGAAAGTAATAATAATCCTTGGGTTGAGTCATTTGATAGGTTTAAATTAAGTATATCTCAGTATAACCAATGTGTGTGTTAAAGAAATAAAGAAAGAGAAAGAAAGAAAGAAAGGAAGGAAGGAAGGAAGGAAGGAAGGAAGGAAGGAAGGAAGGAAGGAAGGAAGGAAGGATGGAAGGAAGGAAGAATGGAAAGAAAGGAAGGAAGAAAGAAAGAAAGAAAGAAAGAAAGAAAGAAAGAAAGAAAGAAAGAAAGAAAGAAAGAAAGAAAGAGAAAGAATGAAAGAAAGAAAAAGGAAGGAAGGAAGGAAGGGAGCAAGAAAGAAAAGAAAGAAATAGATAAATAGTAGAGGGAGTTTACTACTGTAGGCATAGTTATGGTCAAGGACACTTTCACTGACTTTGCATTCTAGCTTAAATGTCTCCTAATGGCCCAATAATAATAGCTAAAGTGTAGATAGCACTTTAATGCTTGAAAAGAACTATACATACTTTATTTCATTTCACCCTAACAACACTGCTGTGAGTCAGACTGTATTGTCCTTCATTTTACATATGAGGAAACTTGAGCTGAGAGGAACTTTTCCAGGATTTTATAAGTGTTTGAGGCAGGACTAGAACTCAGGCCTTCCTGACTCTAAATACAATGCTCTCTCCTCTCTACCACCTAGTTGCCTTCAAGCCAAGGTTTTGAAGTGTGAAGATTCTCTCTTTTCATCACAACTCTGCCAATCATTTCCAGAGACATAAAGATGAAAAAAAATTCTTTTTCATTTATCAAAGCTATTGACTGGACCACCCAGTATGTAAAGAGGTGAAGTGATGATGAATAAGTGTGGCTAGGCAAGTTTGACCCCCAACTGCAGTGATGCTGGTGGTGGCTTGGGGGGATTGGATTGGGGATATTTGGGAGTTTAATTCTAGAATAAGGAGACTGAACATTATTTGGTAAGGAACAGAGCCATTCATTAGCCACTGAAATTCCTTTATCAGAGGTGCTATAGTCAAAATCATATTCTAGGAGGAGTAAGCTGATAGTATGCTGAAATGCTTACATTAAGGGTAATGGTAGAAGCAGGGCAAAAGGCAGATCAATTAGGAGATTATTGTAAAAAATACTCTTAGAAAAAAGAACTGAATTAGCATGGTAGCAGTGGAAATCAAAAGATTGAAAGAGATCCTATAGATCTTGTAAAGAATTAATTACACTGTATGTTGGGATTGCAGGAATGCTGAATTTAAAATCAGAGGACCTGGCTTTGAGCCCCAGTCATGCCGTGTATTAGCATGGGACTTTGGCATAGTTCAATTGAGTGGATGCTGGATTTGAAGTCAGAAGAAGTGGCTTTGAGCCTTCCTCTGCTCTATCTGTATGGCCTTAGACAAGCAATTTCTCTTCTCTGGACCTTAGTTCCTTTATCTAGCCTAATGAATTCATTAGGCTAGATAACCTCTGAGTTCTATTCCAGTTCTAAATCTTTGATTCCCATGTATAACATTATATTTCTCTGGTCTTACATTTCTCATAAATAAAAGGAAGGGGTTGACCTATATAATCTGTAAAGGCCTGTATGACTGAAACTATGACCCAAATAACCTGGGTCTTGGGGAGGGGGTGAGAATGAAAAAGACATTCAAGGCAGTTGAAGGTTAGTTTTGTTTTTTTTTTTAACCTAGGTGACTTGGAGGGTGATAACTCTATTATGAGAAATAGAAAGGTCTCTAAAATGGTAGGGTTAGTTTAGGGGTAAAAATGATGTTTGGTTTTCACTGTGGCAAGTTTGGTGTGTTAGTAGCATAGCATAGGAAGGAGACTCAGAGGAGTAGATTTTGAGATTTAGATTGTTGGTGTAAGGAGTTGGAGAAGACTGTAGACATTAAACAAGGAACAGTTTGGCTAACTAATGACTAATAGCAGCAGTAGAGAGAGCACTGAGCTTAGAATCAAGAAGACTCATCTTCATGAGTTCAAGCTCAGCCTCAGACATTTACTAGCTGGGTGACGTTAGGCATGTCACTTAATCCTGTTTGTCTCAGTTCCTCATCTATAAAATAAGCTGGAAAAGAAAATGGCAGGCCACTCCAGTACCTTTCCTAGGTAAATCTCAAATGGGGTCACAATAAGTTGGATACGATTGAAACTACCGAACAACAATGCTTTGACTGTAATGCTATTACGTCAATGTGGGTCTTTCATTCTGTCTCTGTGTCTCTCTGTCTTCAGGTGTGTATGTGTGTATGTGTATGTATATTTGTGTGTTGTCTTACAAGAGTTTCTGGAGGAGGGTAGACAATTGTTGATGCTGCTATCAGTCATTTGAACATTTTGAAAGAGGACTCTTAAGAGCAGATTTTTCATTAAAATATAAATATATATAATATTAAGGAGTAACATTTTAATATTATACCCAACTGTAATCTTTTCAATCACTATCATAATACAGTGCCAGAAACTCATTCTATACTCATGTGGGAACCAGGTTTTTTCAGTGTTATACATGGTAGCAGTCGTGTCCAAAAATAATAAAGCCACCCAAAAGTGAATGCTTAATCACATGAAGAAATCAAGTTAAATCACTCCTTAGAAATGTTTTAGCTCAGGTAATGACTTTTCCAAGCACAGTTTTTTATTGATTCCCCTTCACCCCCTCCCTCTAGATCCCACAAATCAATAGGATCTGGATGGAGGTCAACATAAGTAGCTCTAAAAGCAAAATGTCTCAAACTGTGCAGGCAGGAAAAAATAAAACTAAAATGCTCTTAATAAAGGAGAAGACAACTTCAAACTTTGTCTGAGCATGAACTACAGGGAGCGAAACAGCCTCAAAGAGGGTAGAGTTCCATGTCCTATATTCTGATGGGAATCACCTCCTAAGCTGTGGGGTTGGCTCAGCTGTGAGACAGAGCTGCCCCTCACGGTAAAACTTGTTTGAGATCCAAGCAAGGCTGCTGGCACATGGCCAGCAGCTGCAAAACTCTAGCCAGCTGCTGAACTCCAGCTGTGGCCATTGACTCAGAATCCCATGTGGTGATTAAAAATGATTGCTCTTTCTTCAGTGGGACACCCTCCTGAGATACACCTTGAGCCAATTAATCCCAGTCTCAGTGGATATTATTAATCATCTCTGTCCTCCCCCCTGGGATTAGGGGGATTCTGACTTTATATCCTCCTGGCTACAGAGGAGGAAAGCTTCCCTGAGCCCTACTGCTCACATGAAGAGGAGGAGAGGCCAATGAGAGTGACCGGAAGGTTCACAGTGAGCAAGCTTTCACAGTCTTCCATTTCAAGAGTGGTGTTCTCCTCTCCCTAAAATCAGCTCCAGAAAGAGTTGTCACAGTTTAAGGTAGAGCTTTTTTTCTGTTTGCCTCACCTGACGTGCCTTAGAAAATCTGACCTGCTGTGTACAGGATATGGGGCTGTCTCCTATAGCATTCTTTCTTTGTCCATTCACAAAGACACTTCCACATCATAACTTTCCCCATTGCCATCATCATAATAAATTAAATGGGAATTTGGGGGGACTTTTGTAAAAGCTGAAATCAACATGCAAAGGCCAGTAGATAAACCAGATCCTATGACCAGATACTTAACCCAAATTTTACAATAAGGTACTTTAAACACCCCATAAAAGAAAAAAAAAACAATCAGATTTCTTCTCCGATATGAAGGGAGGCTCAAACATTTTTACAAGGATTTTCCAGATCACTGGAGAACCACTCTCCTGACCCCACTGTGATGTGGAAGAAACAGCTATATAATGGACTACCTGGTCCATTTTTCCAACACACACAGTAATCCAGTCCTAAAACCTTAAAGTTGGAAGGGACCTCAGAGGCTATCTGGTCTGACCTGCATAGATTATTCCCATAGTAATCATACACATTGTTTGAAGGCAGTCAGAGAAGGGAACCCACTTTATCCGCAGGCAGCCCATTCTACCTTGGAATATTTCTCACTCTTAAGAAACTTTGCCAGTATTTTTTTGTTTTGTTTATTTTATTTTTTGCATGTTTATCTTTTTCCCTTGCTCTGAGTTGAAATCTGCCTCTTTGTTACATCTACTTGCCCTCTGGGATGAAGTCGAATGAGTGTAATATTTCTTCCACATGACAGAGCTTCATACACTGGAAGATAGCTATCTAGTCTTCTCTTTTCCAAGCTAAATAGTGCCAGTTCCTTTAACAAGTTCAACAAGCATTTATTAAGGTCTACCATATGCAGCCTTGTGCTAAGTGTTGAGGATACAGAGAAAAAAAGATAACTTCCTCCTTCTGTCAGTCAACTAGTATTTATTAAAGACTTATTATGGTCCCAGGCACTGGGAATACAAAGAAAGGTAAATAAAATAAAATAAAATAAAATAGTCCCTTCTTCAAAGGGCTCACAATTTAACCAAGGATGATATAGAGATTACAAACTGAGATAATTCACAAGGAAAATGTACTAATATTTAGCAAATACATGAAGGGATTCTTACAGAAGGTTAAACTTTAACTGAGAATTGAAAGAAAGCAGGGAACAAAAGCAATAAAGAGCCAGAGAGTTCTAGGCATGGAGGACTGCTACTGAACATGCACAGTCAGGAATAAGGAAGCCAGAGTCACTGGATGCTAGATCTCAGAGTAAGTGGCAGTGGAGAGTGGGGGGAGGTGGAGGTGTGAAATGTAAGAAAACCGGAAAGATTAGTGGGGGGGCTATGTTATGGAAAGCTTTAAAAGCCAAATGGAGGCTTATATATTTGATCCTGTGGGAGGTTACCTTTTCCTAGGGGCACAGAGAAATTAACAAGGCAAGGAAATTAACAACGTGCAAAAACAAATGCAGTTTTTGGATTTGTTTTTTGCTTTACTATTGCTCTTTTTGCCTGAGGAGGAAAGCACTCATTTAGGTTCCAGTGGCAGTCTCAAACTTCTTCGTTATCTGTGTTGTCCTGAATACTGACCAGCTTGTCCATATCATATTCCTAAGACATAACCTAAGGACCTAATGCAAGTTCTCCAAATGTGGGCTCAAAGCTTCTTTGCCTTAACAGAAACGCTAATTACTAACTTCTTTGGCTGCTATATTCTGCTCTCAGCTGAATTGCATGCCATGTTGCATCAGTTTTGATTCAGCTGATTAAACAAAAGCCACCTGAATAACATTACCACCCCATTTTCTTTATCTGCCTTTATTCAGCACCTTGTAGAAAGATAATGCAAAGGAAAAAGGGTAAGTGATAGAAAATATTGGTTAAATATTACTAGCTTAATTTACTAGTTCACTAGTTTAATTTAAAACATTAGATCAAAGAATGATTGATTGGTTTAGAGCGAAAGTGTCAAACGTGGGTGAGGGTCAACCATATTAAAATGTAATATGACTACCTTAAATGACTAACTTGCTAGCTCACTTTTTACTAGCCCCTAGATCAAAGGATGATTGATTGGTTCAGAGCAAAGGTATCAAAGGGAAGGATCAAGCATATTGAAATGTATTTGGGAAACAACAAAATAAATAAAAATACAATAGAACATAGACAATGTTAATATGTGATTTCCTAAGGTAACACACACAGGAATAGTGGCCTTCTGCTTCTATCTGAGTTTGACACCACTGGTTTAGACCATTTTAAAAACTGAATTGGGCTGGTAGGCAATTCAGTGGATAGAATGCTGAACCAGTATATTGATTTTTATGGAATCAGAGGCAAGTCACTTAAATCCTCTGAGGCTTAATTTCCTCATCTTAAAAATGGAAATAGCAATCTCTACCCTCTCTGTTCCATAAAGGTGGTGGGAGTATAAAATAAAATAATGTATGTGAAAAGAGTTAGTGAAACTTCAAAATTTTATGCTATATATTTTGACATTATAAAAATCATTTTCATCAGTTGCTGGAATTAAGAAATGTTTTCATTAAACTTTGATAAGATAAAATAGATTTTGTCAATAACCAACATTTTAAATTACTTTATTCTTTAAAATTTCTGAAGTACTTGAGGATATAAAGATAAACCAAGAGTAAACTTAAGGTACTTTCCTCCTCTAAAGATCACAAAACAGTGAAACAGCTTATCCTAAGATTTACTCTTGCATTGGAATTCTTTTCAATTTAGATTTTTTCAGGAATTCATAGGCAGGGTGACAAAACTTCCAACAACAGAAGCCTTCATGGCTACAAAAAAACCTTAGGGGTCTGAAAAAAAAAGAAACGAGTGATCTTTATAATTTAATAAAAACACTTGTATATTATGATAACTTGGGTTCTGGATGTTGGAAATCTAAAAGTAAACAAAAGTCTAAATGTGTTGTGAAGCCCGAGTACCTTTTGCCTATACTTACAGCAATTAGCCTCAAAGGTACTGAAGAAGTAAAAAATAATATGTAATTGCATTCATTATCTTGTGCATTTTGCCTGTGCATAGATGACTGGACATGTCATGGTTTATAAACTGCTCTATCTCACACACAATTAAACAAGGAAGTTGACTTCTGATATATTTCAAATAGAAATTTGTGGCACCAAAGGGGCTCTCTACTGCTGTATCCTGTTTATTCTATGTGACAATGGATAGATAGCTATCAGGTGTCTCACCTAAGATCTCCAGATAAAGCTTGACAAAGCTATTCTAATGTGAACTTCTATTTTTTATGGTGAAATCTGAAGAGAGAAATCCAGAGGCGATAGAGCACAGGGTAGCTTCTTGGAGAAATAAAAGGAACCTAGGCATTGGTTTGCCATTTAGTTTGGGCCTAGCTCTTGAGATGTCTGAATAATCTCTGGCTATAAATCCAGACCAGTTGCCTTCTTCTTTTAAGAGCTTCCCTGAATTGGCAGATTAGCCTAATTCATAACATGTGCTTAGAAGAAATAGTCATACATTTTTTTAAAAGTTGGGGGAGGGATGTTATTCATTCCCATGGAAGCTTGATGGTATGATGCTACCAGCTATAGGTGCTCATTAATGTAAAATTAGAAATTGTAATATTTGAATATAGCTGAAAACTTTTATAATCTAAATTTACTGAGTAGATTTCAAGAAATGTAAATATAATTTTCAAAGGCCTCTTGTTGTTCAGTCACGTCTAACTCTTACTTGACCCCATTTAAGGTTTTATTAGAAAACATATTGAAGTGGTTTGATATTTCTTTCTCTGGCTCATTTTACAAATGAGGAAACTGAGGCAAACAGGGTCCTTTATCCACTGTGCCACCTAGCTGCCCCTTTTTTAAGGACAAAACACTCTAAAATAAAGGAAGGCACTAGAATGATTATTTTTTTTATACATGGGTCTAGTCCAGTGACTTTCTCCTGCTGGTGAATCTGGACAGTCAGAGGACCTGTGTTTGAGTCCAGACTTTGACATCTATTCTATGACCTTACACAAATTATTAAATCCTTGGAGTCAAAATTTCCTCAAACAGAAGGGAATAAAGCAATGTAAAAATATTTGCACTAATTCATCCACAAGGTTGTTGTGAAGAAAGTGATGTATAAAATATTAAAGTGCTAGAAAAGTTAAAGCTACTATTATCAAATAAAGCTCATGCCTGTACCTAGTATTCAAGGCTCGCCACCCTGTTTTTACAACTTTTTTCTGCATACTGCTCACCTTTACATATTTTTCTTCTGCTCCAAGCCCACTGGAAACCATTTCAATAGAATGCCAACGACTTATAAACTATACTCCCTTAAAAAATAATATAAGCCCCAAAGAGGTAGCAAGATGTTAATTTCTAGCCCGTGTCCTTAGTGCCTCAGGTTACAGAAAATTTCCATTGGTTTTCAGTTCTTCATAACGGTTCTTTTTTTCTTTGTGGCAGGTTGATTTTTCATTACATTTGTGTAATTTTATCCACTCCCTGGTTAATGGGTAACTACTATGTTTTCAAAAAAATACTACCATGAATATTTTACAAATGTAGACCTTATTCTACTGTATCTGCCCTCTTTGGGGAACATGCCTAGCAGTGAGTTCTCTGAGTCAAATCATAAAGACCTCTTAGAACAGTATATCTTTTCAGTTCAATTCAAAATTGTTTTTGAGAATTACTGTACCATTTCATGTTGCCACCAACAACACATTAGTATTGCACCTACCATCTCACAGACCACCCAATATTTCCTCTTTTTAGCTTTCCATCTTTGTCAATTTTCTGGATATAAGACAGAATCTCAAGGTTATTTTAACTTTCATTTTTCTTGTCATTAATCATCTGGGACAATCTTTCATAAGTTTTGATTGTTTACCATTGTGCTTTTAAGAATCAAGCGGGCTTGTTCATTTCTTTTTAACAACTAAAAACCTAGAAAATAATTCTTGGATATATGTTTGTGCATGCTCCATACACATACATGGAATTAAAACACACATGTGTGTGCATGTGTATGTATACACATATGTCTATATGTGTACACATATATACAATTACATATATGCATATATCAGAACTTTGTCACAGATATTTGATGCAATAATTTTCCCAATCAACATCTTTCCTTCTTATTTTAGTGGCAGTGATTTTCTTTATGCAAATGCTTTTCTATTTTCTATAGTCAGAATTGCCTATTGTATATATATATATGTATATATATATAGTGTATATATGTGTGTTTGTGATTCTCTTTTATTGTCTGAGTAAGAATTTCCCCTATAGTTCTATTTGTGAAAGCTACTCCCATTTATTTTATTCCTTTTTTAATAGTATGTAACCTTTTAGACTTAAATTAAAAATAAAATTTAAATTTATTGGGGTAAATTGAGATACTGACCAAAAGTTGTTCTTTTCCAAGCTACTTTCCAATTTCCCCATTTTTCCTTATCAAATTATCTAAACAGTTCTTGACCAAATGAGATTTATATTTTGATCATTTCTCCAACTATTCCTTGAAGTCAAACTCAACCGCTACCTTCCTCAGGAAGCCTACCCTTGGTCCTTTCCTACCTTGCTAGTTGCAAATGATCTTGTTCAGTCTCATTTCTCATATATTGCTTTGCTTATCCATTTCTAATATATGCATAACATATTATTTATATTATTTTGTGATAAAATGAAATGAGGGGAAAGCACTCACTTCCTCAATTATTGACAATGGCTTTTTGTCTCTCATTCTTTCTTCTTTGTCTCCAACATTCCTCAAATCACTATGTTTTTTCTCTTAACAATGTTCTATTGTGCCTTCCTTGGGTAGAAAAACAAATCCCTTCCCATAACACTTATTTTATCTCTTTCCCAAATCCTATTCTTACCTACTCTAAGTTCCCGTCTCCAAAGACCATGCTTTCCATTCTGTGCCATAGCTAACACATGACTCCCTCTTTCCTTCTTTCTCAAATTTCTTTGGTCAGATCATCTTGACTCCTGACTTTCACTGCAAGCACAATTTCGGGGTAAGGTTTTACATTTCTCAATCATTTTAATTTGGCCTAATAAACAAAAAGTGCTAACTCCTAGATTCTATTTGGGCGACAAGAGAGTTTTAAATGCTTTTGTTATTTTCATTTAGCATGTCTGTGGG
Source organism: Bettongia penicillata ogilbyi (assembly GCA_023548195.1). NCBI lineage: Eukaryota > Metazoa > Chordata > Mammalia > Diprotodontia > Potoroidae > Bettongia > Bettongia penicillata. Next base: position 786,468 of record JAJHZJ010000362.1, read on the forward strand.
AATATAAAGAGACATGTGACAATTATATAGCAGATTAAATATTAAGAAAAAATGAATGAAAAACCATTCTCCAAATACTAAGTGGTTAAAGGATACAATTTTCAAAAGAATTATAAATTATAAACAACTATAGGAAAGATTTCTCCAAATCATTGATCACAGGAGAAATAAAATTAAATAAATAACACTGAGATTTCACCTTACTTTCAGCAAATTGCCAATAACAGCAAAAAAAAAAGAAACAGTAAAATCAGAGGGGCTGTGGGAGGCTAAAGTCATTAACAGCTGATGGAACTGAGAATTGGATCAAACATTCTAAAATACCACTTTGGAATGTAAAAGAAAAAAAAAACACTTTAAACTTTTACACCTTTTAATTCAGTCCTCTCGGAGCTAGATATATACCAGAGGGCAGTTAAAGAGTCAAAGAGAGTTATCAAGCATACCAAAATATTCATAATAGAACTTTTACTCACAGTAAAAAAAAAGCAGAAATAAAATCATAAACAAATAGGAATGTCCATTTATTAAGGAACAGTTGAACAAATTGTAACATGTGACCAAAGTAGAATATTCTTATACCTTAACAAACAATAAATACAAAGAATTTCAAGCATGTTGGAAGACATATGAACTGGTTAAGTGGAAAATAAATAGAAGAAAAAATAATATAAACAAAAAAATGTTGTTCTTGAGTTATTTCAGTTGTGTCTGACTCTTTGTGACCCCATTTAGGGGTTTCTTGGTAAAGATACTGGAGTGGTTTGTCATTTCCTTCTCCAGCTCATTTTATAGATGAGGAAACTGAGGCAAACAGGGTTAAGTGACTTAGGCTCACACAGCTAATAAGTGTTTATAGCTGGATTTGATCTCAACTTCTCCTGACTTCAGGCCTGGCGCTCTTTCCACTGTGCCACCAAAAAGTTCTAAATACTAAAAATAGTAAAATGAAGCCAAACATTGAGGAACTGTAATGACCAATCTTGACCCAGAGAAGAGATTGAGAAACATAGCCATCTTTTTGTTTGGGAGGGAAAGGTTTTGTTTGGAGGGGAAGTGTGTGAGTGTGTGTGTGCGTGTGTGTATGTGTATGATAGACAGGTAGATGGATATGCACAGTTAAGGGGCAGAGACTAAAATCTGTGGGTGGGAGGTGATGAGTAAAGGCTTTATTACAGGAAGAAAAGGAATCTCTGTGTTGGAAGTGAGGATTAAGTGCATTCCAGACATAAAGAGTAAGTATTGCAAAGGCCCAAGAACTGGAGATGGAGGGCTGAGTGTGAGAAATAAATAAAGGTAGATTTGGCTAACCTCTACTGATTCAGCTCCTGACACTTCTACCCCTTCCCAGCTTCTGTGATTCTGGTCCATATTTTCCAGTAATTCTTCTAAAGAAGATTACCTCTTTCTCTTTTACTTTTTTGCTAGGTACTACTCAATCAGGGCACCAAGACTGATCTCCCTTCATACCCTTAATAATGACCTGGATACTATTCCTAACTCACCAGTTATTATTGATAACGCATGGCAGCCTGCCCACAAACATCTACATCTTCCTATAGGCTTCCTTTTGGCTTTTCATAATGTTTTTGAATTAGTGGAACTCAATGATTAGAATATACATACCATCCATCAGCCAGAAAGTACCCCAAAGAAAATTGTAAGTTCCTTGAGGACAGGGAAATGCTACATGTGTGTGTGCATACACGCGTGTATGTGCGCACACATAAATGTCATCTTTATTTCCACATTGTCTTAATAAAGCTACCTACCCTTCCAGTTTTCTTACACACCTTATACCATCTCATATACTCTCTAATCCCCTGACGCTGGTCTTGCTGTTCTCCCAACAAAAATGTACTTTGTGTATTTTCACTGACTGTCCCCCATGAATGGAATATTCTCTTTCCTCATCTCCACCTTCTGATTTCCCAGGCTTTCTTTAAATTCCATCTAAAACCCTACCTTCTACAGGAAGCACTTCCCACTTTCTCTTAATTCTAGTATCTTCCCTCTGATGATTAGCTACACACACACACACACATGACATGAAAACTCAGTGAATTCTTTTGTGTGTCCCAGGATTTGTGATGAGGGAAGGGATCCCCTAGAACTCCTTTTGTTAAAGAATGATTACCTGAGAAAGCTCAGCGACCTGCATTGAAGGGGTAGAGCTGATTCAGCAGAGGCTAAGTGGATCTGCTGGCAATTTAAATGACAAATGGCTCACTCCTCACCTACTCTCAGACCCCAGAAGAATGTTTTAATAATATCCACAAGCTCAGCTGTACCAGAGCCAGAAGAAGAAGTAGCATCACCTTCCCTGGCAGCTCACACCCACTGAGATCTAGAGACTCCATAGGGATTTGGGGACAACTTTCTTTCCTGACCTGAATTTATTGGCCTCTTGTGAGCAACAGCTTGAAAACATTATAGAGGCATCTAGCCAGGAAGGGATCCCAGGGATATCCTCCAGCTTTAGGAAGCAATGACAACTAAGCCTTCACATTGGCCTGAATACTGTATGGATGCAACCACCAGCAAAATCCCTGTTCTCAGGAGGATCTCAGGTTTCAGGTCTCATGCCTTGTACTGGTCAGGAGAGTTGGGAAATTACAAGGTTTGCTAATTTCAAGCACAGTGGATGCTCTTTCTTGAAGGCAGTTTGTAGGTCCTTGAGGCCAGACATAAAGCTTTTAATTTTTATTCTGCTATTGCGTATGCAGCTCTATTTATTCAGGAAATCATCAACAAGCAAAAACTGTTAAGTTCTCAAGATACAAAGGAAGAAAAAAGGCGTGGTCTTTGGTCCCAATGGGTTCATCTAATGAAGGAGAAAACGTTAAAAAATTATACGTAAAAATATACGCAGTGTACGTTGAAGGTAGTATCAGAAGGACGGAGAAAGGCCTTCCACGGAAAGCAGAGTTGGAGCTGAATCTTGACGTCATCCAAGTAAGTCAAGAGGCAGAGAGGAGACAGAACATTTCATTTATGTGAATGGCCAGTTCCCACGCAGAGAATACAGAAATGGAATGTTCCAAGAGAGGATAAGCAAGAAATGTGGGTGTCATTATATCTATGTAGAAGAGGGTGAAGCGTAAGGAGCACGGAAAGTTAGGAAGGGGCTAGGTTGTGAAGGACTTGAAAAGACAAAACAGGATTATATGAACTTTAAGATTATAGGGAGTCATTGGAGTTTTCTAAGTAGGAGAATGACCTAGTTATACCTGATACTGTTGACGATTCTTGAGTCAGGGGGAGAGATGGTCCAATATCTACTATAGGTACTATGTTAGGGGTTATGGGGAGATGTTAGGGAATACAGAGAGATAGAGTTAAACATGACCCATTTCCTGCCCTTAAGGAATAGGGGAGGCAAGACATGCTATTAAAAATAGCTATAATTGCAAGGTGTGATAAGAAAATTATAAATGTCTCTGGATTAAATTAAGCAAAAGAGCACTGCCTGTCTTGGAAGATTGGAGAAAGGGAGATGGGTGATTAAATTAGGGAGAGGAATCTGGTCAGTGACCAAATCAGTTCTCATGACAAAAAAAAAAAAGGTGATTGGCATGGCACTTTGGGCATATATGCTTGAGGTCTGCTAAGCTCCTTGAATAAACAGACATAGAGTCTGTGATACTGGATGAGAAGCAACTTAAAACATTAGTTACCAGTCTATTCCACACTGGAGACCAGTGATGTTCAAATTTAAATCAAAATAGGGTCACCAAATTGTACATAAGTATCCCTGTGGGCAGCACACTGAATTAGAAAACCACATATTAACATTACCTATATTCTATTGCATTTTTTTAACTTTTAAAAATATTCCATAAAGATACTTTAATATGGTTGGGTACACTCAGAAATGTTACTGGCCACAAGGAAGGCAGCATGTTTGACACTTCTGATGTAATCTACTGGTCTTATAGTATCCCAGTCCAATTAGAGCAGGTATTCTGAATCTTTTTTTGTCACAAACCCATAAATCTACGAGATCCTTCTCAAAGTAAGGTTTTTAAATGCAAAAATAAAACATAGGATTAAAGGAAAGCAATTGTGCTGAAATACAATTAGAAAAATATTTTCTTTAAATGCCCCTGACCTGTGTTTTCTTTCCAACATGACTAATATGGAAATACATTTTGCATGATTGCAGTTGTATATCCTATATGAAACTGTTTAGTGTCTCAGGCAGGGAAAGGGAGGGAGGGGGAGAACTTGGAACTTAAATTTTTCAGAAGCAGATTTTAAAAATTGTTTTTACATGCTATTGCAAAAAATAAACTCTTATTCAAAAAAATAATTTCCCAGACTTGAAGTTAAGAACCTCTGCTTTGAAGTTGTCTATGCTTGGTATGAGACTGATTTAAAGTTTTTTTAATCTAAAAATCTAAGCAAGATGGTCTTTGATCATAAAATCATAAATTCCAAAAAAATATCATATATACAATATATAAGCTGAATTCTTTGATGTTCATTCAAATACAGGAGAAAACCTTCAAGAATAAAGCCTTAAGGATATATAATATATGGTCACTCACTAAGTGTTTAATAAATATGGTTTTACAAAAATATCTGAGTCAACATTTGGTGAAAATCTATGTAATTTCAAGAAAAGATGCAGAATATTGATTTTCTTCTTTAATCAAGTTCAAATGGACCAGATCATGAATTGTGAAAAAGCACTGTGATTCACAGGGAAATAAACTGACAACATAAAACATCTGTGTGCCCTGAAAGGTCATCTGCTTTTTATTCAATAGAAATCCTTTTTGCTCCATTATAAACCCTTATTATTCAATGAAGAACAAACAAAACTTTTTCTAGTCTCTTTACTATACAATTACAAGTTACTTAAAATCTAATTAAGTGTTACAGCACTCAGTAAGGTGTAAGACTAGAAATTTTCTGGGTTTTCAGGGGTATCCGAAGGCAGGCAGTATCAACTCAGAAGAGCCATCGTTAAATTTTTGATGTGAGCATTTTCACCTCAAAAAATCTGCAAATGTTACAAATTAGCTTTGATTTATTATTGTGTTCATTGCCTAGATAAGAACATGATAGAAAAATATTAACAATACTGTTTAAAATTAAAAATATGTCCTGTGTACATCCAGAGAACTGGTTGCTAAGTATTTCCCAGAATACCTTTCTGTGTATCCAAACCAAAGCATCTGATGAGGCGGGAAATCATTGTAACTCTTGGCTCAGATTTATGAAAGACAGTATGTCACAGTGGATAAAGGACCAGCCTTACAATACAGAAACCCTGGATTCAAATCCTATCTGTGACTCCAGGCAAATCATTTAACCTCTTTGTCCATACATGGTCATTAAGACTAAGCTACTGAAAAGTTTCTGATCTCTGTCAATAGAAGTATTTTCCACAGTGATAGTTCCTTACACCAACAGAAACTCTACAGCAACTTCAATAAGTCTTACCTCAGTATATATGCTCATTGATGACAGATAATGTACATACTCTAAATCTATATCATCATAACACAACACAGTACACGGAGAGCTGGATGGAGAGTCAGAGGACCTGGGTTTGTATTCTGACTCTCCCACTTACAACTTGTGTGACAACGATAGGTCATTTAACATGTTTTGGCCCTACATTCCTTATCTGTAAAATGAGAGAATTGGAGTGCTTGAATTCTGAGGTCAGAATAATATTTGTAATATTTGACATACTATTTCTTATAAAAAATGCTTAGGACAATGGTGAGCATGTAATAGGTGCTTATGTAAATGTTTATTCCCCTCTCTTTCTCTCTCCCTCCCTTTTAGCCCTTAATTCTATGAACCTATTTACATATTTACATATATATGTATGATGCTCCACAAATACAATATGGAGGTGACCCTGGGGATTCTCAAGGCCTGTGCCAGTGAAGCAAAATTTTGGCAGATTCTGCTATTCTGGAAAAGTTCCAAGTATGGTTCCAGGAAAACAATGAATCTGTTATCCAAGGACCAGCTTAGATAATCACAAAGAGACATGTATTATTGAAACTTTTTGGCCATGACAATGTGTGAAACAAATTAAATTTTTTAATGGCTGTCAGTCCTGTGCACCCCTCCTCCTTTCTTCTACAGTGAAAGTGGCAGTATGGAAAAAAAGGGGACATTCCTGGAAGAGCTCAGTCAAATCAATCTTGACACATTTGTTATAAATACAACTAGCCAAAAAAAAAAAGGAAGATGAAACTAAATGGAGGGATGGTTTATAGGTGCTCTTTGGAGAGGCAAAAATTGAGTTGGTAGAGAGTTTTACTATGCACTCAAAAGAACAAGAAATGTTATGAGATATGTGATCATCACATATTTCAGCTGTGATGATAAGCATTTACCAAAATACTGACATAAAAATATTTGCAGCTTTTGCATATCTCATTAGTTATTAATGAAATACTAGAGAAATCTAACAAGACATTTAATAAGACCCTCCAAATTAAATTAATATTTGCTCTGATGCTGGCTTATTTTTTTTTTTGGAAACTAAGGTGATGATGTACACAAATTTGTGGTGTATGTACAACCCCTTCTTTGTTCTATTTGTTCCTTGTTGGTGCTTCTCATATTGAGAAAGAACAAAAATGGTTATTTTAAAAGGGCAAACAGATGCTGGTCTCATGATCAGTCTTCCACCTCATTTCCCAAACACCAGTGGCAATCAAGTTGCAAGGAGCTGGGGAAGCAGGGAATACACACTTAGCTTTCATACATACTTCATCAGGTGTCCAAGGACTTTTTCAGAAGAGTATATATTTCTGTTTTACCTCTTTCAGTTTTTCAACCAAGGTCACCATGCGGTTGCCTTCACCCAAGTAAGCTCTCTTCCATTGTGGCTGCTCTGCTATATTCTCCACCTTCGTGGAGGTATCCATAACTTCATTGATAGCTTTCAGCTCCTGGTTACAGAGGGTCAGATTCTCATGGACACAGTGAAAGAATGGGCCACACGGGTTGATGTTGGGGGCTGGGAGGTTACAGTGCTCATGAAGCTCATCCTTGAAAACATGTATAAAACCAACCATAAGATGATGGAAATCTGAGAGAGTCAAGCCCAAAGGGCCATTACCTTGGCTGGAGATTTTCCCATGGCAGGAAGAACCCTGAATGGGGCGCCTGGTGGCACTACGCAAAAACAGTCTGTTAGCACTGTCCTGGAGACTGAGGACCTCTCCCCTATGTGCCTGCACCATTTCACTAAGCTTGGTCAGTTTCTCAGAAAGCTCTTCCACCTTCATATTCTTTGCCTCCAGCAGCATTCTATGCAAGTTTTCCTTTGTCCCACAAGAGGGCTTTATGTCCACAGGCAAGGGATTCAACTTGGGGTCTAGGATCTTGTGGACATGGGAACTGAAAACTTTCTTCAGCAGCATCCTGTTGTCCTTCGCCAACTTGCAGAAGCTCTCTTTCACACTGAAGAAACCGGTGACATATTCAGGACCCAGACTTGTGACCTGATCCAGTACCTGATGAAAGAAATAAAGCTGTTCCTTCACACCAGTAGAGCCCTTAATGAGATTCTGATCGTCTGGTCCACATAACATCAGTTCATGGCCAAGTCTAGTCATCTCTGTCATTTTTGCTTCAGCCCCAGAACTGGGCACAGTTGCAAATGAATCCCCAAAGGAAGGATACAGTCTTGCAAATAACCATTCTACAATAAGCAAACGGTAAATTGAGGGAGTACACAGGAACTGCTTAATTGTCCTCGGCTCAGTAATATACAGACCTTCAAGGAAGGGGCAATCTATGTCCTTTAGTCGGCCCAGCACCCTCAGAGCCTCCAGGGAAAGGTGGGCGTCCTCCCACTCCTCCTCACACTGTCCCTTCCTAGAATGCACCACTGATGTCTGATGGCTGTCCCCGAGCTCTGGCCAACGTGCGGCCATTGTCCCTCTTGCTCTTCACAGTCAGAACCACCTGGGCCCAATATCCACACGCTTACCGAGAGTCACTTCCTTGGTGACAGCCAATGATGTGCGATGCTGGATTAATCTAATGGAAAGGAAGAAAATTATGTGTATGAGGAATGCGTGGAAAAGCATCATTCAGTAGAAATCAGAAGAGACAAAGATTATACAGAAACCTTACATCTCTATGTCATGAAAAGTTTATTTAAAAAATAACTGGTAAATGTAGGATATGATGGGCAACAAATTGGATCCCATAGAATGAAACTGACTACATTTTGAACAGAGAGGAGAAAAATTAGTGTTGAGTTATTCTTCAGTTCATCAGAATTGGGGTTAAAATTTATAATAAACAAGAAGAATAAAAAAGATGAAATACAATTACTGTTTAACCCTGAATTAGTTAAACAAACTATTGAAAAATTTTAAAATACAAAATGGACAACAGATATGACATCAACAATGACTATAATAATTTCTTTGAGAAGCTAAACTAAGCCAAATACAGATAGCTGCCAAAGTGATAATTGGGTCAGATTACAAACCCAAGAAGTGTTACAGAAGAAGAGAAAGTATGTTTATAAACTGAATCATCCAGCAAAGCAGAGATAGTAGGGGAAGTTAAAACAGTCTAAGGAAACTTGTCAAGATATCCAACTTGACAAAATGACATTTTTTTTAACCTTTCATTCAAAAAAAACTTAGATTCTCTCACCCACTGAGAAGGCAATTACAAGTGTGAAGTCATGCAAAACAAATTTCCATACTACTGACCAAAATGATGTAAGGACATCTAAGAACAAAAACGGAGCAACTATAAACAAACAAAAAAAAATGGAAAAGATTTGAGAAAACTATCAAAATAAATTGTTTTATTTTTATCTTCAAAAATAGTGAAATCGATACCCTTGGACCCTAACATCATAATCCCCAAAGAAGCAGAAATAGAAATTTTATGGTGACTATCAACAACTATTGATCTATATCCCTACTCTCTCACCCATACAGAATCATTATGAGAATCATCTATATAATAATCATGAACATTTTCTATGATGGTATTAATAGGAAAAATAAGAGATTTTTACAAATAGTATTAAACAACGGATCATATCTTTAGTATTCATAAATACTGAAAGATGTACAGAATACAAGATCCCACTATAAATAACACAGATACATAGATGATAGGTAGATACGAGAGAGAGAGAGAGAGAGAGAGAGAGAGAGAGAGAGAGAGAGAGAGAGAGAGAAAGCATTTCTTAAGAGGTTGCTATATATTAGGCATAGTGGCAATGTGCTGGTAATACAAATAGAAGAAAAAAAGGAAGGCGACCTCTACCCATATCAATGGGTTTGAGATCTAATAAGAAAAGACAAGATATTAAAAGACAAAAGAACTAAAAATTCTTTAAAAGAAATAAAAGACCAGAAATTCAGGAGTGATGAAAAATTGGAGAAAAAAATTATCAGGGCAGAGCTGAATACTTTCTCAAACAGAAGTTCTAGGTAGGAACTAATGAATTAGAGGATGCAGCAACAGGGGAAAAAAATATTTCCAGGGAGACCAGGCAACTAGCATTAAGTTGTAAAAGTTTAGAGACTCAAGGGCAGAGTTTTTGGTTGTTCATTTGCTTGTTAGGGTGTGTGTAGGATCCTGAAGAAATAGTATGAGAAAACATTGGTAACTCATCTTTAAAATATATTGCTATTTGAGTTATAGGCAGCTAGATGGTGCAGTGGATAGAGAGGGGGATCTAGAGTCTGGAAAACGCTTCCTCCTAAGTTCAAATCTGAGTAGTGTAAAACAAGTCACTTAACCCTGTTTACCTCAGTTTCCTGTAAAATGAGCAGGAGAAGGAAATGACACACCTTTCTAGCATCTCTGCCAAAAAAGTCCCCAAGTGGGGTCACGAAGAGTTGGACCCAACTGAAAAAAGTATTGAATGACAATGATTTGAGGTATACCCAATAATTCCAACTGGGTACCCTGTTCATGTAAATAAAGAATCAAAGTCTCTTTTTTATCATCACGATATTCTGCTTTAAAGGAACTGGTCAGCTTAACAAAACAGTTATTATATGAATGTTGTTTAGTAGTCACAGTTACATTGGTATAAGAGATGTTACTTCTAGAAGGTATGTTTTAATTAGGTTTATAAGCTCCAAAGAATTTCTATTCTTAATAATACCAGAAAGGTTTGAGATATTTGCATAGGTAAAATGATAGCTAGTATTTTAAGGTCTGCAAAGTGCTTTGCAAATATTATCTTTTTTTTTTTAAATCATCCCAACAACTGTGTGAGGCAGGTTCTGTTCTTATTCCCATTTTATAGATGAGGAAACAGATGTTAAGTACTTGTCTTGGATCACACAGCTCATAAGTATCTTGGACTTGATTGGAACTGAGGTTTGCCTGAGTCTAGGCCAAGTCTATCCAGGACACCAAAGTGTCAAAGTCACAATAAACCTGATTTAAATGTAGCTGGAAATTATTCAATAAAATAAATAAAAATACAATACAACATCGTGCTAAGGGCTGGCTTTCTAGGTCAATATGCAGCTTTCAGGGATCTTCTGTTTGTTTGACACCACTGGACTACACCAAACAGCTGCCTTAATAGAATATATATTATGATTTTTTTTATTATTCCTGATTATGAAAAAGCTTTCAATTTGTTAGAACAAAAAATCACCTCACAAGTACATAAGGTGTCTCTCATCTATGTAGCATAATCATTTAAATTCCTTAGGAAATGAAACAGAAATAAGCCTATTCAGTGACTTTCTTATGATCAATATGTAAGATATATAGAGATATGTGGCTCACCAAGAGTACTTATCACTGTTAGAGGAAACCCAGCACAGAGTTCAGCCCAGAAGGACATTCTTGTGGGTAGAGAGGAGCCCTCAGATACTTCTGTCCTTGACAATGTTATCTATATTCAAAGCCCAAGGATTTGCAGATCCTTCTGGAAAAGTTCTATAAACACTCAAAGGTGCTAGGCCTGTGATTCCCAAAAAGAAAAGTCATTCATCTGAATGGACACCCTTATTGAACTTTGGCAGTGGTACGTATATGAACGAAACGAACGATACAGGTGAGGCCTGCGTTTGAAAAGGAAGGAGAGAGCGTCTGGATTGTTTGGTGGCTGTAAATGACTTATTAATTCCAAGCTTCCTATAGCAGCAAAGGTCCATTTTTTTAATAGAAATATTTTATCTTTACTGCTATATAATGAGATCTGAAACACCAGTACTTCTATAGGCCTAAAGATGAGCTAATTAAGCATCAGGATATTTGAAATATTTAAGAAAATAAAAACTTTAAAAAAAAAAATCAATAAAAATCAGGCTCAATCCATTTCCTAAAATCTTTAAGCCTTTGAGATCCTGTTTAATAAATTCCCACTGACATTATCTAGCCTGTGTTTACTACAGCTTCCTCAATGAAGTAGTCATTCCCCAAATGCCTATGCACTACTCACAGGATTGTGTTCGTCCTTTGATGCCGAAGAAGACCATGCCATTAGAGAAATGATGACGTGACTTGTGCTTGGCTTTGTTTTGAGTGAGGGAGGGCTGTGCGGGTCACCAGTCTCACTTCTGCTCCAGAGACATCTGAATCCAGTGACCAGATATTCCTCAGGATGACTGGAGATGACCCAGGATGCAGTGGGAGACCTTCGGCCCTTTAAGCCAAGGCCTTTTCAGGTTCTCACTTAGGGTGAGGAAATGCCCATTCATTGAATAGGCCTGTTTAAGAGGTAGCAGGGCCTGGCCCCTTTAATGAGGCCAAGGCTGGGAGGGAAATAGCAACAGTTACCACTGATAAACACTGTAAAGCTAGGAGGCCTTGGGCAGGGCCCCCTTGGAGTCTCAGTTTCACAGTGCAGTAAGTTTAAGGTTTTGCAACAGGACAGGACAAAGGAAAGGAAGGGAAAGGAGGAGAGGGGAAGGAAAGGAGCCAGTAAAACCTAAGTCAGCTGGGCATCTCTTGGCCATCCAAATTTACCTGCCTTTGGAGAAGAGAAGGAAGGGGAGGGGGAGGCAGACAGGAGAGGAGGAGCTGAGTTACCCAGCTAGCTGGGTCCTCGTGCAGCCACCTGCGTCTATGGGCCCCTGCCTAAGGGCTCCTCTGGACCCTCCTAGCTTAAGAGTGATTATCAACGGTAACTGTTGCTGTTTCCCTCCCAGCCTGATGTCTTTCTTTTTCTTGACCTCATTAAAGGGGCCATGCCCTGGCTACCTCTTAAACAAGCCTATTCAATGAATGGGCGTTGCCTCACTCTAAGTGAGGACCTGCAAAGACCTTGTCCTAAAGGGCACTGCATCCTGGGTCATCTCCAGTTATCCTGATGAATATCTGGTCACTGGATTCAGACGGCTCTGGAGGAGAAGTGAGGCTGGTGACCTGCACGGCCCTCCCTCCCTCAAAACAAAGCCAAGTGCAAGGCATGTCATCATTTCTCTGATGGCATGGTCTTCTTCGGCAACGAAGGATGAACACACAATGGACTACTCAGAGTTGTCTAACTCCTTGCCCGTAGTGATGGGAACTGCAAAACTCCCATGTGCTGAACAGCAAACCAAACTGAAATGTAACTGGGAAATGTTTAAACAAAAATGTCATATAATATAGATAATGTTAATTTGTGGTTTTCTAAGTCAGTATGTGGCCAGTAGGAATCCATTTCTATTTGAATTTAATACAACTGGACTAGAATCAGCACTTCTTAAACTGTGGGTTCTGACCCCATGTTGGATCTCAAAAAATTTGACAAAAGTAAATGGTTTCTGTATGTACAACAACAAGAAATTATTTCAAAATCAAACACATAATGGATCCGAGGTGTTTCTGGTAGTCCTTACCCAAGTTTCATCATACAACTTCACTGCAGCCTTGCTTCTGAACACAAAACATGTGCATTTTGTATTTTTATATTACACATGCTGTCAGACCATGCAACAATAGTGAATACTGCCAAAATCAAAAAGGGGTCACAAGTTGAAAAAATTTAAGAAACCCTTAACTAGATGATTTCTGAGGCATGTTCTGACTCTAAAAGGAATTCTTTTCTTTTATAATTACATTTCCTATTTTTGAAAGCCAAATCATGTTTTATTTTTTTCTCTCTTTTTTCCAATTACATGTAAAACAGTTTTTTTACATTTGCTTTATTGTTTTTTAACTTTGGTTACCAAATTCTCTCCCTCTCATCTTCCTTTCTTCCATCATTGGGAATGCAAGCAATTTGATATAGGTTATATATGTGTAGTCATACAAAGCATATTTACATATTAGTCCTGTTGTGAAAGAAAACATAGAAAAAAACAATAAAAATAAAGTTTTAAAAACTGAAATGTGCTTTGATCTGTATCCAGACACAATCAGTTCTTTCTCTGGAGGTGATGAGCTTATTTTTTCAATTTCTATTCTATTTTCTTATACTAGGATATAAGGGTAATTTTCCTGGGTGATGCCATGAAAGAAGATTTCTAGGCTTTTCTTTTTTGATCATGGTTTTCAGGTAGTCCAATAATTCTTAAATTACCTTTCCTCAATATATTTCCCAGGTCAATCGCTTTTTCCAGTGAGATTTTTCACATTTTCTATTCTTTTAATTCTTTTGATTTTGGTTTTATTGTTTCTTGATGTCTCCTGGAGTCATTAACTTCCATTTTCCCAATTCTAATTTCTAAGGAACTTTTTTTCCTCAGTGAACTTTTGTACTTCCTTTTCCATTTGGCCAATTCTACTTTTTAAGAAGTTCTTTTCTTCAGGGAATTTTTGTTCATACTTTTTCATTTGGCCAATACTACTTTTGAAGTTCTCTTCAGTGAACTTTTGTATCATTTGGTCTATTTTGCTTTTTAAGGTGTTATTTGCTTAAGTATTTTTCTGCTTCATTTACCAAGCTATTGACTCTTTTTTCATGATTTTCTTGCAGCATTCTCATTTCTTTTCCTGAGTTTTCCTTTACCTCTCTTATTCTATTTTTGAAATTTTTAAAATCTTATAGGAATTCTTTTTACTCCTGAGACTAATTTATATTTTCCTTTGAGATTTTGGATGTAGCTATTTTGCCATTGTTATCTTCTTTTGAGTTTCTGTTTTGACTTACGCTACCATAATAACTTTCTATTGTCAGGCTCTTTTTGTCGTTGTTTGTTCATTTTTCCAGCCTATTTCTTGTTTTCATAGCTACTTCTGGGAGTCTGTAAGTTTTCAGTTCTTCCAAGGTAATATGATCCAAAGAGAAGTATGGTCACTGCTCTCCTGACCTATGTTCTAGACTATGTGAAACCATAAGCACTCTTTTCTGCCCTGAAACTATGTCTAGGGTCCACATTCCTGATGGTGCTTCTCTTCACCCTGGGGCTTCTACACAGCATAGCATATGGGGAATGCAACTGAGCACCACTCCCATAGGCATCAAAAGATCCCCTGTAATCTCCTGACCAGTTGCGTGATCTCCTTATTGTCTATGGAATGAGAGTTCTATAGCTGATTCCTTAATCCCAAGGCCGGCTGCTGGCTTGCTCAAGGGCAGCTTGCACTGGACTGTGTTGCACTCTCACCTCAATGAGGCAAACCTTTCCTGCCAACCTTCTAAGTTGTCTTGGGCTGGAAAATTGTTTTGTCTTGTCTTTTTGTTCATTTTGTCACTTCAAAAATCATTGAGGCATGATTTTAATGTGATTTTGAGTGGAATTTTGGAGAGCTCAGGCAGTACTTATCTTTGTTCCACCACCTTGGCTCTGCCCCTAAATCTCAATACTTTAGATTTGGAATAGGCTTCTTTCACCACTTGGTACAATTTATCCACAAAAAGAAATCCTTCCTACAACATACCTGACAAATGGTCATCTACCCTCCTCTTGAACACCTCCAAGGTGAAGACTCCAATGCCTCCTTTGTTTGTTGTTTTTGTTTTTTCTTGGAACTTGAATTAAATTTGTCTCTTTGCAGCTTCCATCCATTAATTCTTGCTCTGCCTTCTAATTACAAATAGAAATCTAATTCACCTTCCACATGCCAGTTCTTCAAATTCTTCAATACAATGGTCATTTCTCTGCCTAACTCTTCTTCTCCAGAATTAACGTCCCCCATTCCTCCAACTAATATCCATATGACATAGAGTCGAGACCCTTTACTAATCAGGTTGTCCTCTGCAAAATCACTGTTAGCCTTCCTAAATTGAGGTCCCTAGAACTTAACATGATACTTTACATATGGTTTGAGCAGGCCAGAGTACAGAGGGACTATTTCCTCTTTATTCTTTGAAACTGTGCCATTATTCATGCTGATTTCAAGCTCTCACTACCTTTTTTATCTTCCATCTCATAGTATCCTTGTACTCTACCAGAATTCCCAAATTCTTTTGAAATGAATGAATACTAGACCCAGTTGATCGAAAAAGGATATTTCTTCAGTCATCAAAGAATGAGATGATAAAGTCTTGGATAAGGATGAAAAGAGTAGAAATATAGAGAGTAAATAATCGTGTGTGTGTCCGTCCTTCATTTTCAAAGAGGACCTTGACATCAGAGAAATGATGACATGACTTGCACTTGACTTTATTTTGAGTGACAAAGGACTATGCAGGGTCACCAGCCTTACTTTCTCCTCCTGAGCCATCTGGATTCAGTGACCAGATGTTCATCAGGATGACTGGAGATGGCCCAGGATGCAATGGGAAACCTTGGCCTTTTTAAGCTAGGGCATGTACTCACATACATATACTCACTTAGAGGGAGGTAACACCCATTGAGTGAATAGGCCTCTTTAAGAAGTAGGTAGGGAATGGCCCATTTAATGAGCAAAATAAAAGAAAAAATAACTAAATCAAGCTAATCTCTTAAAAAACCCCTCCTGCCTTTTTAACATTCATAATTTCTGTTATGTAGTTGTATCATATATTATGAAGGAAGTTCATAATAAGTCACAGGACTTATGGGCATTTTGAATAGAAGGGATGATAGAGACAGAAAGACACAGAAAGAGAGAAAGAGAGAGAGAGAAATTCAAAGTCAATTACACTGAAGAGTATAGAAAAATGGTAATGCCATTAACACGAAATTGAAGGATATATCTTAGATCAGTAATATGAGGAGTTTACTTTGGTACTTGTCTGAGTTTGTGGTAAGACCCCCAAGTAAATATTCCCTGTGAAAAATTGGAAATTGTTGCATATAAAATGAGGGGTCAAGACAAAAAACAATTTTGAAGAAATTAGTGGCAAGATGATAGTTGAAGATTTATAGTGGAGAAGGTGTCTGAGAGACTGGAATATAGGACTATGCACTAAACTTTAAAGAATGTTCATGACTGGGGTAAAGAAATAAGATAAGAACCAAGAAAAGAAGAAAGATCAGCTAAAGGAGACCCAGGATAATGTAATATTATGAGGGAAAGGGGAAAAGGAGTCTTAAGTCAGTGGACAAGCTGATCAACTAAATCACATGTTATATAAAATGAGGTCAAAGAGAATGATGATGGAGAAAAGATCTTTGGGTTTTGGCAAGAATGAAGTTATGAATCTATGAAAAGCAGTTTTAGGAAAGTGGCAGTGAAGAAAGCCAGAATTGCATGGACTTAAGGAGATGTATAATTGGCAGGCAGACATTACTTGGTGATGAGGAAGTTTTCCTCTCTACTGAATAGAGTACAGAAGAAAAAACAAGTTTCATGATGAGAGATTTTGGAGGAAAAATTTCAAATCAGATCTTGATTAAAATCTTGATATTGTTACTCTCAAATGACCTTAAACAAATTATTTAATTTCTCTGAGCCTTAGTTTCCTCATCTATAAACTACAAGCGTTTAAATAGATGACCTCTGAAATCTATTCCATCTTTGGATCAATGATCTATGAAGAAATATAAGAAAGATCTTGTTATATTATATCACATATCATATCAAATTATATCATTATGTTTGCATTATGTCCTATCATATTGCACTTTATTATATTACATTTATGTCACATTGTATTTATTATATTGTATCATATTACATTCTATTCTATTATAATGTGTTTTGTTTTGTCATGTCATCACATCTCATTTTGTGTTGTGCTGGGTTGTCATATTTTATTATATCTATATATCATACATGTATATATATATGCTTTCAAAAATGTATATACACACATGTGTACAGACATATACGTATATGTGATTTCATCAGTGTAGAGAGCTATTGTTCTGGAAATAACATCCACAAATACTGTTTGTTATCACCTTGTTTGTACTTATAGAATTATCAGAGAGCATCTAGAGATAAAGTGACTTGCCCATACTACTAGTCATACTACTAGTGTCAGAAGCAGGATGCAGATCTTCCTGACCCTCAAGCCAATCTTTTATATATTAAATATTATGTATTAATACATTATGTTTCCTATTTTCATCACCATCATCACAATAATAGCAATCTTAGCTGACATTTTTATATTGCCTTAAAGTTGAAAAGTTCTTTAAGTACATTGTCATTCAATATCATTGATATAATCTCAATATTTGACTTACTTTCCTCAGTCCCTTGCATGTTCATATAAGTAGATCTATAGAAAACATGGAGCCCATGAGTCTCTGAGGCTCGTGATCTCTAGGTCTGCCAGTTCCAATTCCTGCTTTCCGCCCTCCACACTGTGTGGGCCTGGGCAAATGATTTGGAGCACATGGGACCTTCATTTTATTTACAAACTGAGAACATGACTGTGTCCCTGGATAGGACTGCTATATGCACTTGCTAATAAAAAAAATTACAATAAAGCCTTCTAGAAATATGAAGTGCTATTGAAACCTAATCATACCTAGGACATCTTTGTTTCCCATCAGATCCATCCCAAGAGATCTTTCCTTCCTTCCAGAACATGTACAGTCAATGAAGTGTCCATCTGCTAAACGTCCTCCTTGCCAAGAGGAGAAAGGCAAAGCATTCTAAGGTAAACAACTGAGTGCAGGCTATGCAGAGGCGGAAAAGAGACGTGTACCTTGGTTTAGATTTGGTTTTCAGGGTCTCAGACTGGCAGTTCCTGCTTGGCAGTGCCCTGACCCGAGAGGAACAAGTGGAAGACTTGGTACCTAGGGCCCCTTCATTCTAACTCCTTCTCCCTCCACAAACATTACATTTGGCTAATGGAGCTGCAACTTTGTTTGGATTTCCTGCACTGTCTTGAGTTACCTAATATCTGGCTTTCTTCCCTCCATAGCTGCTGCTCAGATCTCTCCGGTAAATCAATACTTAAACCACTTTCATTAGGAACTGAGCACTACATGGTCATAAAGTGCCTCATGAAATGTCTTGATTAGTGGAGATCAAAGGCCCCATTGTTGGTCTTGCTTTACCTCCCTCACTTGACTGCCTTTGTGTTAAACTGCATTAACATGACTTTATACAGTGTTTCAAAGTTTGTACAATCTGGAAGAGATAAGTTCCACTGGGACAGCTGGATTTTCTTCTTAGCACATGGGCTGCAGATTCCCAGTGGCCATGACTTTGGGAAACAAGTAATCCATTTTTTCATTCAGCATGGAAGTTACGGGATAGATTTAGAGTGGATGAGCCTCTAGCGCAGAAAATGTCATCACCATTGCTATAGTTCGGTTTAACATTTATTAATTTATTTTTTAATCCCCTACTGTATCCTAGGTATTGTACCGGGGGCGGGGATACAAATAAAAATAATCAAAGTCCTTTCTCTCAAGAAACATGTTCTTTTGAGGGAGACAACATAAATACCGTGAAGTAAACACACAAAATATACACAAATAAAATTAACCTGACTGGAGGAAAGGAAAAGTCCTACAACTGGGAGGAATCAGAAAAATTCTCATGGAGGTAGTTAAAAAGGAGAAGATTCTAAGTTTGTGAGACTGTGTGTACAAAGGAAGGGAGGTGGAATTTTATATATAGGGAATAGTATAGGTCAAGTTGGCAGGAATATAGGATGTTTTGGGAGAAGTTATGTGAAACTCTATATAAAATATTTATGTTAAAGTATACATATGTATACTGATTCATATGTACATCCTTACATTGTCCATTGGTGCATTAATATGTGTACATTTATGTGCATTTGCAGAAGTGCTTAGCATAGTCTTTGTGATATAGAAGGTTCTTAATGAACAATTATTTATTAATAATTATGCAGATGTGTGTATATATGTGTGTATGTATAAATATATATACATATATATTTGTAATGTAGCTTGGTTGCCCAGTGATTAGAGTGTCTGACATGAAATCAGGTAGACTCGACTCTCTGAGCTCAATCTGGCCTCAGACATTTACTAGTTGTATGAGCCTGAGCAAGTCACTTGACCCTATTTGCTTCGGTTTCTGCACCTGTAAAATGAACTAGAGAAGGAAATGGCAAACCACTCTAGTATGTTTTCCAAGAAAACCCTAAATGTGGTCATAAGAGTTGGACACAACTAAGAATGACTGAATAATAAATATACATATTCATATATATACGTGTATATATATACATGCATATGCATATGTATGTGCACACATATACAGAGAACATAAGTAGAGTCCAACTGTTCTACAACTTAGAGTCTAAGAGAGTTACCTGAGGACACAGAGAGTTTAAGTATCAAAAGCTGGTTTCCTATGCCATGTTTCTTCTCATGTAGAATCCCCCAACTTCACTGTGTCAAGGTAGAGAAAGCATAAGATCAATAGTCTGTAGAAAGGATACTGACCCATATCCATCCCCTCCAAACCAACCCAGATAACAATGTCATACTGCCCTAGGTACAACAAGGTAGCAATCTTTAGCCTAGGAGTCAGCAGCCCTGAGCCCTAGTCTCAGTTGCCAATAACATTTATGTGACCTTTAGTAGTTGCTATCCTTTCAGCCTCAGTTTCCTCATGAATAAAACAATGGCTCTGACCTAAATGATCACTAAGGTATCTTCCAGCTATAGAATTCTGATTCCAAATTTCTCCAAGCCCCAGTTGTATCAGTGATATTCTGTTCCTGGATGGAGCTGTGCCAAGTAGTACTTTGTCAGACAGCACAGCCAAGTACTTCTCCAGGAAGGAATTCCAGCCACCTAGCCACTACAGCGACCATGCATCCTCTAGAGAAGTATTTAAGTGAGGAGAGGGAATATGTGTCCTAGACTTTCCTAATTGGAGCCAAGACAAGTCTCAGACATTCCTATAAGCAAAAATAGGAAGATAAGAAATAGCAAAATTCTAGCTTTCTGCATTGCACACTTGAATGAATCAGATTCAAATATTAAGATAGAGTATAGTTTTGCCATACATGTAAAAATGTCTTTGTTTTCTTCCCAGTGGCAGAGCTATGTTTGAAAAGTATGTTATGATTGCTATCACCACCACTATTACTATTGAGACGACTGTTATTATTTTCATCACCACCATCAATCATCATCATAATTGAAGATTGGCTGACACTTTCTTGCCATGCAACTTCATTAGCTCCTGACAATGGGTGGAGCTCTGGACTTGGATATTGCAAGGCCTGGATTCAAATCCCATCCTAGACATAATCTATGTGATCACAGGCCCTTAGCTTAATATTTTCATTTCAAATTTTTTCATATATAAAATGAAAGGATTGGATCCCATGGCCTCTAGGATCCCTTCCACATCTAATTTTAACATAGAAAGTCACTCTAAATTCTCCCTTGAATTCCTGTTGAATGTGTAACCCCATACTCAGCCACACTTTTGTGTCTACTGGTGAATAGACAGGGCCGGGGGAGGGGAGCAAAGGGAATGAGCATCTATTGTCTACTATATGCCAGGCACTGTGCTAAGCATTTTACTAATATTATTGCATTTTGAGCCTCACAACACACTGTGAAACAAGAGCTATTTTTCCCATTTTACTGTTGAGGAAACTAAGGCAGAGTTTTATCGACTTGCCTAGGGGTACAGAGTTAGAAATTGTCTGAGATGATATTAGAACTCAGATCTTTCTGACTTTAGGCCCTGTATTCTCTCCATGCCCTCTTCACCTTTGCTTGTTGGAATCCCTGGTGTCCATGGGGAAGAAGTTGGGTATAAGAGTGACTAGAACAGTGAGCTTGGAGTCAGGAAATCCTGGGTTCAAATCCCATCTCAGACACTTCCCTAGTTGTATGACCTTGGGCAAGTCACTTAACCCCTGTCTACTTCAGTTTCCTGAAATATAAAATGAAGATAATACTGGTACCTACCTACTGGGGTGGTTGTGTAAATCAGATGAGATAGTATTTGTAAAGTGCTTAGGTGAATGATTGGCTTATAGTAGATGCTATATAAATGCTTGCTATTTTCATCATCATCATTATTTAAGTATTATCTTATACATGAAGTCTTTCCCTGCACTCCCCTTACCCCCAGCAATTTGTGGTATTTCTCTAAATAGGATTTTGGTTATTTCACAAAGATGTTCCCTAAGGCCTCACACAGCTATAAAGTTCTATGGTTCTGGTTTTCCATATTGACTAAGGGTGTTAGGAGTTGATTTCTCTCTGTAATTATATGTCATGATCTCTAGTAGCACATTTGAATCAGCCCAAAAGATGTATTGCACATTTTATTCAACTATAGATTCCTTTTTTTGATCATTCTGATAACCTCACACTTTACACAGATAAATAATGGGTAAGGGCAGCATCAATGTCATGATTCATTGCCAGATACTAAAAGAGACAGCTGTTTTAATAACAAAAGATATGTACTTTCATCACATTGTTGTTCTTTTTTTTTTAAAGTTCATTAATGTCTTCTTTTTTTACACTCCAATAGTCTCCTATTGTCCCTTCACCACCATAAAACCTTCACTTCTAGCAAAGAAAAAAATAAACAAATGAAAGTCAAAAGACAGAGGAACACTGCTGTTAGTGTAGGGCCTATTCTGTACCTATGATCTTACTTGTCTCTATTAAGAAAAGGAAGACATGATTCATCATCTATTCTCAAGGGCTGAGACTGGTCATTATGATCAATCAGAGTTGAGCTACCTTCTGGTATTGACACAATTATTGTCATTAAATGTAATTTCTCTTGGTTCTACTTACTCTTCATTAATTCTGAATTCCTCATACTTTCAATTTCTTACGTCACTTTAGGTTCTATTAATTCAGATACATTACTGACATTTGCTTAGCCATTCCCCAATCAATGGGTACATCTTATATTTTTAGCTCTCTGTTATTTGTAAACACATCTTTATTCATTGCCTGCTATGTGCCATGTACTCAACAGACATTGGTGTTACAAAGACAACAGTAAAACAATCTACGACTTAAAGACACTAGAACTAATCACTCTAAACTCAAATGGATTTGAAGCCCCATCAATTTGGGAGTTCCTTCCAATGATGCAGATCATAAACTATCTTTACCTGCCAATCTTACATTACATCATCTATATCCTTCAATAAATTCATCAGAGAGTATCTAGCCAGTGTGCTAGAGTTCTCCCTTGCTTTCTCCTGATATCATGATGTTACATTTAATGTGCTACGCCCATAAATGATGCTATGAATATTCTGGTACACAGAGAGGTCTTTTCTTTCTCTCTTTAATCTCATTGGAATATATGACTAAGGTGAGATTTCTAAGTGAGAACATATGAAAAGTTTAGTGATTTTTCAAGTTTATCTGTTTGGATAAACCACTTCAAATACTAATGAAGGTTATAATATCTAACATCTCCATGCCTTTGCAGATGATTTCATGTATTAAGATACAAAATAATAATAACAGTAATCATAGCAAAAAACTATAAACCTCATGATTGTCCTTCAAAGTATCAGGGTCCCAGAGTTAGTGAGATATCAAAGTGAGTTTTATTTCCACTTGTCCAATTCTAATTTTTAAGAAATTATTTTCTTCAGTGAACTTTTGAACCATTTTATTCCATTTGACAAACTCTGCTTTTTAATGAGTTGATTTCATCATAAACTTTTGTACCTCTTTTGTTTTTTTTCTATTTGGCCAATTCTATTCCTGTTATTTTCTTCACTATTTTTTGGTTCTTTTTACCAATCTGTTGTCTTCTCATAATTTTCTTGCATCATTCTCTTCTATTTTCCCATTCTTCCTCTACCACTCTTATTTGAGTTTTAAAATCTATTTTTCTTTTTTTTTTGCTGTTCCAGAAATTCTTCTTGAGCTTGGGTGGATCCAATTGCATTTCTCTTTGAGACTTTGCTTGTAGCTGTTTTCATTGCTGTCTTCTTCTGAGTTTGTGTCTTCATTTTCCCTGCCACCCTAGAATTTATTTTTATGGTCAGAGTTTTGTTATTATTGTTGTTGACTCATTCTTTTCAAGTTATTTCTTGACTTGAACCTTCAATTTGGTTTCTGCTGAGGGGAAGGCGTTGTCCTAAGCTCCAGGTTTCTTCTGTTACTTTCAGAGCTAGTTCTAGGAGTTTGTAAATTTTTGGCGCTCTCCATCTGGGGAAAGATGTGGTTACTGCTTTCCTAGTCTGAACTCTGGTCCTTACCCAGGAAGGAACCCTTATCCTTTTCAGGGTCTACTGCTCAACTGGATCCTTACTGCTTTGTAATCACTTCTATTTAGAGCTGGAACCTGAAAGTGAGTATGGGCAATGAAGCTGCCAAACGATGTCCAGGACTGTACCCAGTGCTAGCATAGAAGTCCCAAATAATCTCTTTCCAATCCCTTTGATGTCTCTGGATTGAGAGCTCTCAAAGCTGTTGTTGATTACCTCTAAGGCCCACCTACCACTGATATTGCCATTGTGTGAACTCCTGGTCAGTCCCACTTTGGTGTCAAGATCTCTCTTTCTGATGTCCTAAGTTGTCTTGGGTTGGAAAAATATCTCATCCCTACATTTTTTAACTTGTGCTGCTCCAGAATTCAATATCAAGTGTTATTTCAAAGTTGTTTGGAGGGGAATGTTGGCAGAGCACAGCAGTAAAGCTTCCTCTACTCTGCCTGCCTTTTTGACTCTGCCAGAATACACTCTCTGGCAGTGAGATTCGAACATTGGTCTTCCTGTCTCCAAGTTCAGTACTTTCCCCACTGCATTTCACTGCCTCTCAGCCTTCTTGGCATGAGCTTTTCTATACCAAATTAGGTAGGTACTTGGATGATACACTCAGAGCCCATTTCTAGGACTGTATTCAAAAT
Source organism: Bettongia penicillata ogilbyi (assembly GCA_023548195.1). Lineage (NCBI taxonomy): Eukaryota > Metazoa > Chordata > Mammalia > Diprotodontia > Potoroidae > Bettongia > Bettongia penicillata. Next base: position 810,543 of record JAJHZJ010000362.1, read on the forward strand.
CTTTTCATCTTTGTATAACCTGTCAGAATTTTTACTCCATTACATATTCTTTAAGAACCTAGGGCAACCTCCTCCATACCCTGGAAAAGTATCAGGAGAAGACTTAAAGGTAAACTGTTTTCCAGTTATCTCCTCACTTTGCTGCCTATACTCCAAACTTTATCTTCATCTTCCCATAGCCACAATATTGGACTCCATCCAAGGGTCTGATGGGTGACCTTTCACCTCATATCCCTAGGAACAAGACTTCAACACCACTTCCCAGTCATTTCCACATAGCTCCTCCTACAAAACAACTTTCTAGTTCATTTTTAGGTATTGTCTTCTTTCATTATTATGATAACTTCTTGAAGGCAGGGACCATCCAGACTGCTTATTTCTATATTATCAGAACTTAGCATAGTGCCTGGCACATTATAAGCACATAATTTTTATCTATCTTTGTCTATCCATCAATATAGCAAAAATGGAGAGTGACTGAAGGTTCATTGTAAACCCCTGTACTCATAGCTCTCAAGAGAATTAAACCAGTAAAAGTAAACACACAATTAGGACTAGTAAGGACTCAGGACAGCTAGGTGGCATAATAGATACAGCACCAGGCCTGGAGTTAGGAAGACTCATCTTCCTAAATTCAAATCTAGCTTCAGTCATTTACCAGTTGTATGACCCTGGGCCAGTCACTTAACCTTGTTGCTCAGTTTTTTCATCTGATTAATGAGTAGGAGAAGAAAATGGCAAACCGTTCCAGTATCTTTGTCAAGAAAATCCCAAATGGGGTTATGAAGATTGGAACATACTGAAAAATGATTGAATAACAGATGACCCAGGAAAGAATGACATGAATGACCCTTAGGAATTTTATACTTGCTAGAGAGACTCTCCACAGTGGTAAAGGTTCAATTCTGTGTCCTGTGTACTAAGAAGGAAAGAAACTATAGGTAAGGAATTGCATTTTGTCCCAGGGGAAATCCCTGAATAGTCTGCCTCAGTACTTGAAAAGCAGGATTCAATTCCTGGCTAAAACTTGTACGCAATCCCTGGCAGATATTGATTATCTGCAAAAATAATGAATACATATCCATGTGGCTATATTTTCAATGGCTTCTATGTTCAAGGACATACCATCCAAAATACATTTCATATTTCCAGGGGTAGGGATAGTTGGAATGTTTTGATGAATCAAAATAAATAATTAATTGAATCAGACCATGTAGAACAAGCAAAAGTAAAACAGTTTCCTGGTTTGGGAGTGAAGCAAAAGAATGGAGGAAAGACCTAAACTGTCATTACCTAAAAGATATTTCTGTTTTTTGTTTTTTTTTTTTTTTTTTTTTTTTTTTTTCTGGGCTAGGTCTCAACTGTTCCTTTTGAGACTCTCCCTCTACCCTAATGTAGTAAAATCTAGAAAAAAAAACTATTTCATTTAAGAGTTTTTACTGCATAACTGTCATGTTCTCTCTGCCTTCAATCCATGTATATTAAAAAAAGGTTGAATGTAGGGGATTGAGCTAGAAGTATTTAGACCAGAGAAGATTGTGAGGTATATGATAAATAAGCGGTACCTGAGAGTTGTCCTTAAATACTGGCACTATTGTCCTGTGGAATAAGAAATAGACTTGTTCTTCTGGACCCTGGACAACAGAAATAGGAAGCAGTTGCAAAAAGGAAAATTTAGGCCTAGATACCAGGAAGAAACTTCTTAAACATTAGAGCCATTGAAAAGTAGAGTGAACTACCCGGGGAGGTCATGAATCTTCCCTGCCTTTATGGTAACTCCTTAAGCAAAGGCTGAATGACCATGTGTAGGGTATGTTGAAGAGGGATTCCTAGTCTGATGTGGTTTGGTCAATGAGTTGGCTTCCAGTTCTGAAATTCCATGATTCTGTAATTCAGCAGCTGGATTTCTTACAAGTATACTCCTAAGTTTCTTGCATTCTTTTCTCTTTTTTTCTCCACTCCAGATGATACCCTTTCTATATGAAGTGATAAAAAATGGAGTCACTTTGCCTATATGCTGAGAGATGGCCTTTCTTTTTAATTTCTATGCAGGGAAGATTAGGTCTTCTTACCATTTGCTCCAGAAGGAGAGGTTTGCCAAAGGATCATGATTTTGAAAATTTGAGCAACCTAGGACTTATGTAATATATTTATCACATAGAGACCAGATGTGCAAGAAGTTTGGAGGCTATAACCTTTATAACAGTCCTAATTAATAGTTTCTTCCACACAACCAGGACCTCACATGACCCCATCTCTCCTGATGAGAAACCATCGGCTCTCACTATTACATTTCTAGATCTATATCTATAACTACCTGATACTCTCGTTGAGTCAGGAATTGATCCATCAATTCCATAATTTAGAGATTGTCCTATTATTTATGGATTTAAGATTATCTTAACTCTTCCATGAAGTACTATGTCATCCTTCTGGGTTATGTAATATTGAAAAAGCATGTCAATGATATAATAATAAAGGTAAACAAAATGAAAGATGGTATGTCTTAGAAACTTGTTAGAATGGCATAATATAGCATAGTAGATGGAAAGAGGGAGAGAGACAAGAGAGAAACTGAGACATATAAATCAATATTTAAAGATCTAGACATTATGATGTATCCTACCACTAAAAACTCCAGGATATATTTGTATTTGTAATTATATCTATGTCCATACAATCTTTGTGTATATGTATTTGAAAATATAGTATGCATATTGTATGTATTATATCTATATAATCTTTGTGCATATGCATATACATATGTTTATGCTAAACCACAATTACAGAGGATTAAAGATGAAACATATCATCCTATTTCTGCTGTAGCAATGATGGGCTTAAAATACAGAATGAATAGACATTTTTGAACATGACCAATGTGAGAATCTGCTATTTGTCATGAAGGTTTTTTTTTTAATCTTTTGTTTTCTTTTAAAGAATCATTTGGTAGTTGTTGTGTTTGTCTTTTGTTCTTGAAGAGAACCATGACTTCAGGGAGTAAGCAGGTGGAGGCAATGAGAGGAAGAGATAATAAATGCTATAAAAATCAAAATAAAATTGTGTTTTCAGTTGTTTCATGCTTGCATGCTTTGCCTCTTTAACCTACATAGTAAATTTCTCAAAAGGTAGGTCATGTCTTATTCTCCCTATCCCAGACTCTACACTCCTTTCCTATACTTGGCTCCTTTAGTGCATTTAATTCAAAGCTCTAAAGAAACCAGGTGCTCAGTGGTTATTCTTGACTGAATGGCTGTTCCACTCAGCAAAACTGTATACTACATAAAGTTAAGAAGGAAAGATTGGTTGCCTGATCAGGATAATAACTATTACTCAAAATAATTATTCATTGTTCTAGTTGATAGGGAACCACTTATATATCAGTGAAAGGGAGAGCAAAAAAGCAATTTGATCTCTTTAGGAAACCAGAAATTCTACTGGTCAATTCACCCCACTAATAACAATCTAAAAGGTCACCTTCATCTCTGATTTCAAAACCATGGCCATGGGAGAAGGTGACATGGTACAGACCCATCCAAAGAGATTCAATGTGTTGACATAAGGCTCTTCAAGGAAGACCTCATTTACCATAGGTGGAAGAGACTGGGAGGGCTTGAATATGTCAAAACTCTACTGTTCAGTCCATCTGTCAAGTAGAGAAATTGCAAGTCTTTTGTCACCAAAATGAATTCTTGGGGTTGATTTTGTGCAATAAGGAGAAATCAATATTTTTATTGCTTTTGCAAATGCGAATTTTACTCTTTTCACAGAGTACTCTAGTTCATACATGCCTATGTATTTAAAAAAGGAAAAAAAGTCGTGGGTAGTCAATAACTTTAAGTCACTAAAAGCTGCAAAGGAAAGAATTGTGTATCATGGAAATTCTGTCCTTTGGATGCTGAGTATGTTGCCTACAAAATTATAAGCATTTAGTAGAAGTTGTCTGCTCTAATTCCTTATAGAAAGCTGTAAGGTCAAGATCAAGGGTTTCAACCTGGCGTGAGCCAGTTAACTGCTGCTTGGCCACAAGAGGCTCTCCTAACCTTTAGGCAATTCATTGATCAACAAAGCATTGATTAAATAACAGCTATGTGCCAGAAACACTGGACTTAGTCTTAGGGATACAAAGAAATTTGAATGTATAGTTTAGCTGGGAAATATGTACATGTATAGATATGACACAGATAGAAAGAATGTATGTATAAATGTGTATATATATATATATGTGTGTGTGTGTGTGTATGTTATGTATGTATATGTAGTACTGTAACAGTAAGCACCCCAACATACACAGGGCATTCATAAAAGGAAAGGTAACATTTGAGGGATTGACAATCACTTTAATCAAGCACATGTATCATTCCTTTAACCAAGCACCAGTGCCTCATTAAAAATTAACAAAAGGGGTGTTCATTCCTACAATACAAACCTCCCTTAATCAAATTTCCTTTAATGGGAAGACCCATTAATGGGTGGGGAAGATCTTTAACTCTCATAATTAAAATTACACACATAAAGAGGGTTTGTAACCATCTGCCTCCAAGGAGAATACAATCAGAATGAGTCATTGTATGTTTTAAGTATTCATTGATGAAATAACTACATTAAATAATTAACAACTTTAGTAAAGTAGCAGTACATAAAATAAAGCCACATAAATCATCAGCACTTCTATATATTGCTAACAAAGCCCAACAATAAGAGATAGAAAGAGAAATTTCATTTCAAGTAACTGTGGACAATATAAAATATTTGGGAATCTACCTGCCAAGACAAAACCAGGAACTGTATGAACACAGTTACAAAACACTTTTCACAAAATACAGTCAGATCTAAATAAATGGAAAAATAGTAATTTTTCATGGGCAAGCTGAGCTAATATAATAAAAATGACAATTCTACCTAAATTAATTTACTTATTCAGTGCTATAGAAATCAAACTGTCAAAGTACAATTTTACAGACCTTGAAAAAATTAACAAAATTCATCTGGAAGAACAAAAGTTCCAAAATATGAAGGGGATTAATGAAAATAAATCTAAAGAAAGGTAAAGTAGTTGTACCAGATTTTAAATTGTATTATGAAGTGGAAATCATCAAAACTACTTGATACTGGCTAAGAAACAGAGTGGTAGATCAGTGGAATATGTCAGGTGTGCAAGACACAATAGTCAATGACTATAGTAATCTATTATTTGATCAATCCAAAAGCTCTAGCTTCTTGAAGAAGAACTCACTCTTTAACAAAAAGTGCTGGTAAAATTGGAAAATAATATGGCAGAAATGAGGGATAGGCTAACATCTTACACCCTATACTAAAATAAAGTCAAAATGGTTACATGATTAAGATATCAAGATAAATACTATAAGCAAGCTAAGAGAATAAGGAATAGTTTACTTGTCAGATCCATGGAGAAGTGAAGAATTTATGACCAAACAAGAGATAGAGAATATTATGAAATTCAAAATGGATGTTTTTACTTACATTAAATTAAAAAGTTTTTACACAAACAAAGCCAAGGCAATCAAGATTAGAAGGGAAGCAGAAAGCTGGGAAAGAATTTTTACAGCCAATGACCCTGATAACAGCTTCATTTCTAAAACATATAGAGAACTGAGTCCACTTTATAAGAATGCAAGTCATTTTCTTATTTCTAAATGGCCAAAGGATATGAAAAAGAAGTTTTCAGGAGAAGAAATTAAAGTTATCTATAGTCATATAAAAAAAGTGCTCTAAATCATTACTGATTATGTAACTGCAAAATAAAAGAACTCTGAGGTACCACATCACACCTATCAGATTGGCTAACATGAAAAAACAGGAAAATTATAAATGTTGGAGAAGATACAGGAAAAACTCAAATACTAATGAATTGGTGATGGAGTTGTGAACAGATCCAACCTTTCTGGAGAGCAATTAGGAACTATGACCAAAGGGTTATAAAACTGTGCATATCCTTTGACCCTGCAATACCACTTGTAAGGTATCCCAAAGATACCATAAAAATGTGAAAAGGACCCACATATACAAATACATTTATAGCAGCTCTTTTTGTGTTGGTAAAGAATTGGAAATTGTAGGCATGCCCATCAATTGGGGAATGGCTAAACAAATTGTGATATATGAAAGTAATGGAATGCTGTTGTACTATACGAAATGATGAGCAGATGGACTTCAGAGAAACCTGTAAAGGTTTATATAAATTGACGCTGAGTGAAATGAGTAGAACCAGGAGAACATTGTACACAGTAACAGCCACACTGTATGATGACTTACTTTGATAGACTTAGCTCTTCTTAGCAATGCAAGGATCTAAGATAACTCCAAAAGACTAATGATGGAAAATTCCATCCACATCCAGAGAAAAAATTTTGTAGTCTGAATGCAGATGGAAGCATATTATTTGCTCTCTCTCTTTCTCTTTTTTATTTTGTTTCTTTTCTCATGTTTCCTCCCATTGGTTCTAATTCTTCTTTACAATAAGACTCATGTGAAAATATGTTTTATATTAATGTACAGGTAGAGCCTATATCAGATTGCATGCCATTTTGGGGAGGGGTAAAGAGATGGAGGGGGAAAAATTTTAAACTCAAATTCTTATGGAAAGGAATGCTGAAAATTAAAACTAGATAAATTACCTATTAAAAAATTAAATTAATTTTTCAAAAAGAAAAGTAATCTTGAGAAACCTGAAGGAAACCATTAGAGGATATGATTTAGAGGTTGATCCAGCAAAGGAGGCAGAGAACAGTTCAGATAAGAGGAGAGCCAGGAGAAACTGGTATCCCTAAACCCTGGAGAGATGGCATGTAGGAGAATTCAAATCCCAGTCCTCCCAAAGGAGGAGGGTCACAAAGCCAGGAAGCTTCAGAGGCAGAAATCTCAGTGTCCTGACTCTAAGTCCAGTTCTCTATTCAATATGATGTCAGCTCTTTGTTAAGAAACATGAAAAGGAATAATTGGACAAATGGAAAAGGAGATTCAAAGGTTAACTGAAGAAAACAATTTGATGAAAATTAGAATTGGGCAAGTAGAAGCTAATTACTAGGAGACATCAAGAATCAGTCAAACAAAATCTAAAGAATGAAAAGATAGAAGAAAATGGAAAATATCTAATTGGAAAAACAATTGAACTGGAAAATAGATCCAGGAGAAATAATTTAAAAATTGTTGGCCTACAGGAAAGCCATGATGAAAAAAACATTCTGCACAATATCTTCCAAGAAATCGTCAAGGAAAACTGCCCAGAAGTGCTAGATCCAGAGGGCAAAACAGTCATCAAAAGAATCCACCACTCACCTCCCAAAAGGGATCCCAAACTAAAAACACCAAGAAATATTGCTGCCAAATTCCAGAACCATCACATGAAGGAGAAAATAGTACAGGCAGCTAGAAAGAAATCATTCAAATATCGAGGAGCTATAGTTAGGATCACACAGGATATTGCAGCTTCTATGTTAAAAGATTGAAGGAACTGGAATATGATATTCTGCAAGGCAAAGGAGCTGTGACTACAACCAAGGATCGATTACCCAGCACAATTGAGCATAACATTTCAGGCAAAGAGATGGTAATTCAATGAAATAAGAGATTTCCAGACTTTCCTGATAAAAAAAGGCCAGAACTCAATAGAAAATTCGATCTTCAAACACGGTCTCAAAAAAGGCATAAAAAGGTAAACAGGGGAAAAGAAAACTTGTTATTCAATTTGGGCAAACTATTTATCTCCCTATAATGGAAAATGATACTTGTTAATCTTGAGAGTTGTATATCTATTATGAAATATAATAGGGATATACACAGATAGAGGGAATGGGTATAAATTATGTGATGATAAAAATGTGATTCAAGCACATGAAGGGATTGTAACAGGAGATGTGAAAAGGAGGAAGCAGAAAATGGTAAATTACATAACAGGAAGAAGTACAAAATTATATTACAGTAGAGGGAAAGAGGGGAGGAGATGAGCGTTGTTTGAGAGGTACTCTCATCTGACTTGGTTCAAGGAGAGAACAACAAATTAATTAAGTATATAAATCTAACTAACTCTATAGACAGTAGGAGGGGAAGGGGGAAAGAAAAGGGAGTAAAGGCTAAAAGGGAGGGAAGAAGTAGTAAGGGCAGTAAAAGGGAGGGGGGTTGAAAGAAGGAAGGGAGGACTGTGGGAGGTGATGGTCAAAAATTAAACTCTACTGTAGAGGGGAAGGAAGAACTAAAAGCACAAATGGGGGGAAATAGGATGGAGGGAAAGACATATACAGTATTCATAACTGTGAATGTGAATGGGATGAATTCTCCCATAAAATGGAGATGGATAGCAGAATGGATTAAAAGCCATAATCCCACAATATATTGTTTACAAGAAACACATTTGAAATGGGAGGATACACACAGGGTAAAGGTTAAAGGTTGGAGCAGAATATATTGTATTTCAGCTGATGTAAGAAAAGCAGGGGTAGCAATCCTAATTTCAGATAAAGCAAAAGCAGAAATAGATTTCAGCAAAAGAGATGAGGAAGGAAACTATATCCTGCTAAAAGGCACCATAGAAAATGAAGCTATATCATTACTAAACATCTATGCTCCAAGTGACACAGCATCCAGATTCTTAGAGGAGAAGTTAAGGGAATCACAGGAAGAAATAGACAGCAAAACTGTACTAGTGGGAGACCTCAACCTCTGCCTCTCTGAACTTGATAAATATAACCTTAAAATATACAAGAAAGAAGTTAAGGGGGTGAATAAAACTCTGATTAAGGTAGACATGATAGATCTCTGGAGACAACTGAGTGGGGATAGAAAGGAATATACCTGTTTCTCATTGGTACATGGCACATATCCAAAAATTGACCATGTACTAGGGCATAAAAACTTCACAATCCAGTGCAGAAAGGCAGAGATAGTCAATACATCCTTCTAAGATCATAATGCAATAAAAATTATATGTAATAAAAGTCCATGGAAAGATAGACCAAAAATTAACTGGAAACTAAATAATCTAATCCTAAAGAATGAGTGGATTAAACAACAAATCATAAAAACAATCAACAACTTCATTCAAGAGAATGACAATAATGAGACAACCTACCAAATGTTATGGGATACGGCAAAAGCAGTTCTTAGAGGAAGCTTTATGTCTTTGAATGCCTACATGAATAAAATAAAGAGGAGATCGATAAGTTGGGCATGCAGTTGAAAAAGCTTGAAAAGAACAAATTGAAAGTCCCCAAGCAAATACCAAATTAGAAATACTGAAAACCAAAGGAGAGATTAGTAAAAATTGAAATTAAGAAAATTATTGAAATAATAAATAAAGGTGGGGTGGAGCCAAGATGGCGGAGTAGAAAGACTCACATATGCTAGCTCCGAACCCACAGTCCATATATTTCCTGCAAGAAGAACTCCCCACGAATTCTGGAGCACTGCAAGGTGCGCAGAAACACAGTGGAAAAGATTTCCATTCCAGAGAGCCCTGGAAAGCCATCCCCAGGGGTCCGTTGCACCCCGGAAAGTGCTGCCCTGGCCATGGCCCCAGAGGAACAGATCCGAGCAGGCTTCAGGGACAGAATCTCTGGTGGCTGGGGAAGGTCCCTCCACCTACAGACCCTGCAGGTCAGTGAGAGAGACATCTGGGCTGGCCGAGAGGGGAGCGGGGTGTCTCCGTGACTCAGGCCCCCTCGGGAGGCAGCAGCAGAGGCAGGGGTCCGAGTTCCATTACTGAAGTTCTCTGCATAAAGTCCCTGAGGGAACTGAGCTTGGGAGGCAGCCCTGCCCCCACCCAAGCACCAGAACTTAAGCTCACATTGAATAACAGCCGCGCCTGCTGGCGGAAAGCCCATTTGAATCTCAGACCCCAAGCACTAGCTGGTCGGATCTAGGCGGGGGTGGACAGGAATCTCAGAAATAATAAATAAAACAGTGCTGGTTTTATGAAAAAAATCAATAAAATTGATAAATCTTTGGTCAATTTGATTAAAAAAATAAGAAGAAAACCAAATTACCAATATCAAAAATGAAAGGGGTGAACTCACCTGCAATGAGGAGGAAATTAAAACAATAATTAGAAATTACTTTGCCCAACTTTATGCTTATAAATTCGACAATCAACATGAGATTGATGATTATTTTAAAAAATATAAATTGCCCAGATTAACAGAAGATGAAGTTGAATACTTAAACAACCCTATCTCAGAAAAAGAAATTGAATAAGCCATCAATGAACTCCCTAGGAAAAAATCTCCAGGGCCAAATGGATTTACAAGTGAATTCTATCAAACATTCAAAGAATAGCTAATTCCAATACTATATAGACTATTTGGGAAAATTGAGGAAGGAGTCTTTCCAAATTCTTTTCATGATACAAATATGGTTTTGATACCTAAGCCAAGAAGAGACAAAGCAGAGAAAGAAAATTATAGACCAATTTCTCTAAGGAATATAGATGCAGAAATTTTAAATAAAATTTTAGCAAAAAGAATACAGCAACTTATCACAAGAATAATACATTATGATCAGGTAGGATTCATACCAGGAATTGTTCAATATTAGGACAATTATTAGCATTATTGATCATATCAACATGAAATTTAACAGAAATCACATGATTATCTCAATAGATGCAGAAAAAGATTTTGACAAAATACAACACCCATTCCTATTAAAAAAACATTGGAAAGCATAGGAATAAAGGGAATAATATAAAATAATAAGCAATATCTACCTAAAACCTTCAGCAAGCATTATATGCAATGGAGATAAGCTAGACACATTTCCAATAAAATCAGGGGTGAAACAAGATTGTCCATTATCACCACTATTATTCAATATGGAACTAGAAACGTTAGCTGTAGCAATTAGAGAAGAGAAAGAAATTGTAGAAATTAGAACAGGCAAAGAAGATACTAAGTTTTCACTCTCTGCAGTAGATATGATGATATACTTAGAAAATCCCAGGGATTCAAGTGAAAAACTACTTGAAATAATAAACAACTTTGGGAAAGTAACAGGTTACAAAGTAAACCCATACAAACCTTCTGCATTTCTCTATATTACTAACAAATCCCAAAAACAAGAGATAGAAAGAGAAATCCCATTTAAAGCTAGGGTAGACATTATAAAATATTTAGGAGTCTACCCACTGAAACAAATCAAGAGACTATATGAACACAATTACAAGACACTTTTGCCCACAAAGTCAGATCTAAGTAAGTGGAAAAACATCAGTTGCTCGTGGGTAGGCCGAGCCATTATAATAAAAATGACAATTCTACCTAAATTAATTTACTTATTTAATGCCATACCAATCAAACTATGAGATAATTATTTTCTAGAGTTGGAAAAATAATATCAAAATTCATCTGGAAGAACAAATGTCTGGAATAGCAAGGGAACTAATGAAAAGAAATGGTAGGGAAGGTGGCCTAGCTCTACCAGACCTCAAATTATATTATAAAGTAGCAATTATCAAAACTACTTGGTACTGGCTAAGAAACAGGAGAGAAGAGTGGAATAGGCTCGATACTCAAGACTCAATAGGCAATAAATATAGCAATCTACTGTTTGATATACCCAAGGACCCTAGCTTCTGGGATAAGAACTCACTGTTTGACAGTAATTGCTGGGAAAACTGGATAAAAATGTGGCAGAAACTAGGCAGAGACCAATGCCTGACACCATACACAAGAATAAAGTCCAAATGGGTACATGATCTGGGAATAAAGAGTGATACTATAAATAAATTAGTGGAGCAAGGAATAGTGTATTTATCAGATTTATGGAGAAGGGAAGAATTTTTGACTAAAGAGGAGATAGAAAGCATTATGAAGTACAAATTGGATAATATTGATTACACTTACCTGAAAAGTTTTTGCACAAACAAATCCAATGCAACCAAGATTAGGAGGAAAACAGAAAACTGGGAAAGAAGTTTTGTAAGTAATATCTGTGATAAAGGCCTCATTTCTAAAATATAGAGAACTGAGTCAAATGTATAAGAATACAAGTCATTCTTGAATTGATAAATGGTCAAGGGATATGAGCAGGCAGTTTTCAGAGGAAGAAATTAAAGGTATCTATAATCATATGAAAAAATGCTCTAAATCTCTATTGATTAGAGAGAGGCAAATCAAAACAACTCTGAGATACCACATCACACCTATCATATTGGTTAACATGACAAAATAGGAAGATGATAGATGTTGGAGAAGATGTGGGAGAGTTGGAACACTAATTCATTGTTGGTGGAGCTGTGAGCTGATCCAACCATTCTGGAGAGTAATTTGGAACTATGCCCAAAGGGCTGCAAAAATGTGCATATGCTTTGACCCAGAAATACTGCTTCTAGAACTGTACCCCCAAGAGATCATAAAGATGGGAAAGGATCCCACATGTACAAAAATATTTATATCAGCACTCTTTGTGGTGGCTAAAAACTGGAAATCAAGGGAATGCCCATCAATTGTGGAATGGCTGAATAAATTATTGTATATGAATGTAACGGAATACTATTTCACTATAAGAAAGGATGAACAGGAAGACTTCAGAGAGTCCTGGAAAGACTTATATGACCTGATGCTGAGTGAAAGGAGCAGAACCCGGAGAACTTTGTACACAGCAACAACCACAATGTGCAAGGATTTTTTTCCTGGTAGGCTTAGAATTTCATTGCAATGCAAGGACTTAAAAAATTCCCAATGGTCTTTTAAGGCAAAATACCTTCCACATCCAGAGAAAGAATTATGGAATTCAACTGCAGACTGTAGATCATTTTCTTTTGTATTCCACTTTGGTTTGTTATACGATTTCTCCCATTCATTTTAATTGTTCTATACAACATGACTATGTTGAAAATGTATTTAATATGAATGTATGTGTAGAAACTATATAAAATTGTATGCTGTCTCAGGGAGGGAGGGGGGTAGGGGGAAAAGAGGGAGAGGGAGGGAAAGAAAAATCTAGGTTGTATGGTAGTGATTGTGGAATACTGGAAATAAATTTAAAAAATAATAAAAAAAGAAAGAAAGAAAAAGAAGAGCATCCTATTTCAAGCAAAAGTTCAAACCCTCAGCAGGGTTCAGCATTGTAAGACCTGTCAATCCATGGAAATCAACCAATGGTGAGAACCATCATAGCTGCTATAATTATATGTTTTAACTTATAGATTTAAGGAAATTTAAGGATATTAGGATTTAAGGAAAGATGACCACACCTCATCAAAGAGACACTAAATGGGTGTATCTACACTTTATAAAAAGGAGAGGATCCTTCTGATCAGAAACATTTCCTTGAGTGGAACTGAATGTCTCTTGCTCTCAGTTGTGATAAGAAAGAAGCTCCAAAAGAGAGAAATGGCTGCTGATATGAATACAGTCCAGAAACTGCAGAGGGAACTCACCTGTGGCATCTGCTGGACTTACTTTTCTGAGCTAGTCATCATGATCTGTGGGCACTGCTTTTGCCACGAATGTCTGTCCTGGAGCTGGAGAACTGGAGTCACACTATTCTCTTGCCCTGAATGTAGCCAAGTTTCCTAAATCAGGGAATTTCCAGCACTCAATGTGAGCCTGGGAAATTGCACTGACATTGGTAAGCATTGGTCAACTCCCACCATTTTTGGAGTAGTGAAGGTCAGAGGTGATGTACCACTCACAAGAAAATCCTCAAGTTTTTTGTGAGGAGGACCAGACATTACTCTGTGTGCTCTGCTGCCAAACGCTCACAAGTTCTCTCCTGTAGAAGAAGCTGCTCAAAATTAGAGGGGAAAGCTCCAGGAGATTCCAGGGAAGGACTTTGAGGAAGCTGAGAAAATTCTTTCTCAGAAAGAGGAGGTGGCAAAACCTCTTGTTGACTGGCATTGGATGATTACAGGAGAATATTGCAAACCTCAGCATTTCCTGAGGGAGGAAGAATTTCAGTGTCTGGAAAGGGTAAAGGAAGAATAAAAAACCAGTAAGGCTATCCCAGCATATCCAAACCCTTCAGAAAATCATGCAGGGACTAGAGAAATCAAGCCACAAAACCAATATTGACATTGAAATCCTACAGGATTTCAGGGAGCTAGCTGTTGGGAAGGAGTCAGTCAGCGTTGTCCCAAAGGCTCAAGGCTTCCAGTCCAGAACTGAGAGAATATCACATTGCTGGGATGATAGATATCCTCAACAAATTCAGAGTGGATATCGAAGTGCATCCCGAATCAGATGTACTGCTCTTTATATGATTGTTTCTGAGAATTTAAAGAGTATGAGGGCTGGAGAAGACTGGCAGGTAGGGCCCAACTATCCTGAGGATGCTGCTTGCCATTATGTCTTTGCTGAGCAGTTCTTCACCTCAGGCAGACACTACTGGGAGGTGGATGTGACACAAGGACCTCAGTGGATACTGGGGATCTATACGCCATTCATGAGGACAGAAATGGGGAGGAATTCCCATTCATGTACCTCTGTGTTCCTGCTTCCCTTTGTGAAGAAGGAAGATCATTACAATTTTCCACAGTTGAGGCGTACCTGGAATATAGTTGTGCTACTGTATTTTACACTGCTTTCTAATGCTCCTTCATTTATGCAGTCTATCCTACCCCATTCACAGAGCCCGTCAGGCCTGTCTTTTCACTTGCCCTCCCACTTCCAAGAACAAAGGCTGGTCCCACGACTCTGTCCAGTTGACTCTCATCTTTGTACTTGCTGCTATTCGTCATCTTGAGCTTTTCTCCAGCGAGCAACTCAACCCTACCACCAGGCTGCATGGTTGGGGTCCTTCAATTTCCAGGCTGCCCCTGGGGAAGAATGAGCATCACCTACGTGATGTTGAAGGAGGACGGCAATGTTCATCAATTTGAGACAAGCTGAAAGAGAAGTTTTCTATTTTCTTATCCTCGATGGATTCAATCTGTTCATGTATTTTCACAATAAATCAATTTTATCTCAGCAAAAATAAATGAACAAAAAAGCAAATAAACAAATGAATGAATGAATTCTCCTCTGTAGTGAGAGCATAATGAATGGAAGACCAAGAAAAAAACTGCCCCTTCTATTAAGAAATGAACCTAATTTTCATGAGCCCAGAACTAAGACCTCTTAGAGGTCTTCTCTGGGCCAGTGGGTATATTGTGCTGGCTTGTGTCCCGGTTATAACTACAATATCTACAAATTATATCCAAATCTCATATCTCAACTCCAAGAGCCTAGGATGCTGTCAAAGCTGACTGTAATACAGACTGGCATGGAAGTTATCTGCAGTGCATATTCTCCAAGGAAGAATTCTCAATCTTTTCATCATATATATGTGTTCCAGTAGGTATGTATATATGTGCATGTATGTGTATATTATATGTATGCATAAATAAGTATATATGCGTATGAGTATATAAAATATGTGTTCATGTGTGTACATTGCATGTATATAAATATATTGTGTGTATGCACATATGTATATTACACACACACACATACACACATACACACTATGATCTGCATGACAAAACTCTTCTCAAATGACTTTGCCTTCTTCTTGATGCAGTGATGTCCATATCACTGGTGGTGCTGAATCAGAGACTAATAGAGACTTGTTGGCAATATTGTAGCGGGCTTGACACTTTTTAGTCTTGATAAAAATCTCTTTCCATTCTTTTCTGTCTTTCACTAATTTACCAAAATGATCTTCCTAAAATGCAGATCTGAAAATGTCACCCTCCTCTACACTTGACAAATTCCAGTAGCTGCCTATTATTTCCAGTAGTAAATAGAAAAGGCTCTGGCTTTTAAAGCCCATTAATAAATATTATGCCCTCATGCTTTTCCAGTTGTCTTTCACTTTACTCCTCTCTATGTACTCTGCTATCCAGTAACACTGGCCTCCTTACAATCCCTCTCATGAAACTCTATTGACAGAGCCCATGCATTTGCAACAGGTTTTTCCCATGCTCTTGTCTCCCTTTTGATGTGTATTTCCTGGCTTCTTTAGATTTCTTCAAGTCTTAGCTAAATCCCCTTCTGCAAGAAACCTTTCCAGATTCCCATTAATGCTAATACCTTCCCTTGGAGATTAACTCTAAACATCATAGATACATATGTGGTAGTCATTTACATAGAGGTCTATGCTTTTGAGAAATATGATGATGAAAGAAAAGAGAGAAACTGGGTTCTAAAGTGAAGACAAAGAGAAATAAGGTTCTAAGGTGAAGGCAGAGAAGAGAGTTGAGGGAGACACTGGACACTCTGTATCAAATCACTTTCGTTCCTCAAATGTAGTTCCCATATCTAAATAAAATACTGTGAGCAGAGCACAAATAATCTTGCATACCCTTAATTCTGCACCCTATTTTCTTAAGGCAACCTGATGACACATTACATATTCCTGGCAACATGTCACCTGAAAATTTGATAGGATAGCTGCTCATGCTGAAAGTTGATGAATAAAAATGCTTAGCAGAACAGAAACAAACATATATCCCTAGAACATTACACTGAAGGTTTTCTTCCAAATTGACATTAAGCCATTAATGATGGACTGTTCCCTGGTTCCATTCACTTATTTAGTTCCAAATATTCCCATCTACACTACTGACAAGGTCACATCTCCCTCTTATTGACAGAATAACATGAGAGGTCTTGTCAACAACCTTGCTAAAATCTAGGAAAACTCTGCAGTATTTTTCTGATATTACTTTATTTTAAAAATAAAGAATGATTTCACCTGCCTTATCCTTTTGGCAAAAATGTTCTGGGCTATATCATTCTTGCTTGCAGTTGCTGGAAGAGGACAGCCATATGTTTTATTTTGTTTTCTGGACAAATAAGAAAGGCACACTTTCTTATGCCTCACCTGGTCATTTACTGGTGTTCTTCCCACCACTAAGAAACCACCATGCTCAGTAGCTTCTCTGCTTTGGGTGTGACTCTTGCTGCCTGCATCTTATAGTAAGAGGCAATCCCATAAAAGAAGAGGTATCAGGTATTTATCCCTCTGAAGCCCATATGTAGCCCTGTGAAATTCATTCTCAGACCTTTGCCTCAGGAGCTAGCCTTTTATTTTAGGTGGAGGTTATTATTCTTATGCATTTAAGAAAGTCAAAAGAGTGAGTGGTCCGGGCATCCAGGAAATCTAGGGATTCAAGTCCACATTAGGATTTGTAGCCAGACCACCACTGACGGCCCAGGAGAAACCTTCTGGACCCAGACCAGCAGAGATGGGGACTTATTCAGTAGCAGTAGCACATTTGGATTTGAACTTGGTAGGACTGATGCTATTATAAACCAGAGACCATTTTCCCTAGAAATTTCCAGGGGATTATAGAGAAAAGTCTATGCCTTTCTTATTACTATAACTTTAAAGTAAATAAGTCTTTTAAAGTATATTTTTAAAAGGTGTGATGAAACATTTCTATAGGAGAGGAAACTAATTTGAAGAGACTGCCTTATCTTCTTTGTTTGACTGTGATCATGAAGGTTGGAGGGAAGAGAGGAAGCGAAAGGATGCTATGCCATTTGCAAGATATAGTTTTTCCCCTTTTGAAATATCTAAAACAATGGCTTTATTTATCTATCTATTTATTGATCTTATTCTAAATGACTTTACTTATGTCATTATGATGGTCTTATTTATTAATTTTATTTATTTTAAATGATTTGTGGAAAAAAGTGGTTAAAGTGGTGAATGACTACTAATCAGAGTATTTATTATTGATTATTATTAATATTAATAATTAATATTGGTTATGAATTAAGAGTATTGTTAACATTGCTTCAAGTATTGTTGATAAGTTCCATGGCTACAAAGATAACAGCGAATACAACCGCTTTCCTGGAGGATCTTACATTCAGTCTGAGAGAGATCACATGAATAATTCCCTACTCTTTGTAGCCTCTATGCCATTGGCCATGACAAGGGTCACCTCATAGTAGGACAGCACTGCATGAAGCAGAGTATGTGCTAACATTGCTGTGGTTCAGCCATTTCAGTTATGTCTTATGACCAGCTTCTGGCACTTGCTGTCTAGCTTTTGACAAGACACTAAATCTCTCTCCACCCCCAGGTAATTCTTTTAGATTATAAATTGCAGAATAATTGGTCTCTACCTAAGGTCTCATAGAGTTATTTTCCTTACCTGAAGTTCTTCATCCCAATGAAATTACAAATACAAACCAATCTACATGTATATATACATATGAATGTGGATGTTTGCTGTTCAGTCCTTCTCAGTCAAGCCGAACTCCTCATGACTCATTTGGGGTCTTCTTGGCAAAATACTGAAATAGTTTACCATTTCCTCCTCCAGCACATTTTACAGATGAGGAAACTGAGGCAAATGGGGTTAAGTGACCAACACAGGACCACACAGCTAGCATGTGCTAATACAACTCCTTTGTTCTTCATGGAATTGCAAGGGTGGAGAAACAGGGATTCTCTGATCCTGAATGAGATAAAATAAGAGATCCACAAGATAATCTATGTCCTAGAATAAAGTCAGGAATGGAGACCAGAAATGGTAAGGGGGAGAAGTGGGTATCAGATTCACCTCTGAATAAATATGCAACAGCATGGGATCTGCAAATCTTCTTACTGATCTATTCATGCCCCAAGTAAATCCAGAGACATTTGTGCTCATCTCTCAAGAAATATTTCTATTCCATTCTGGGAAGAATAAAACTCAACACATGTTTTCCCAAGCTCTATCCCCTCTCCCTGCTCCAACAATTCTAAACTCATGTGTTTATCAAGGGAAATTTGGCATATATGTGTCTAATTCGTTTACACTTGACTCATCCAATGTTTTGTAAGAGTGGCTTAATATCCAAGAAGCCTCTTGAGTCTCCTTTGTAAGTCTTTAAGACATTTTTTTCTGAGAACTGGGACTCTGCCTTTGGATAACTCCAGAAAAATGGGACTCCAAATGGCAGACAAATTATTCAGACTTTTGACAAGGGAAGGAGCTTGGCTGTCTATAAACTTTCCCCCGTAAGTTATATGTTACAAGGAAGTAAGAGACCAAGTGTCATTGTTAAGGTAATGTCCAGGAAGTTAAGTTTGCTCAATGTGACCTGAAGAATCCTCCAGATATTACTCAATATTCTTGCTCTTTCTGGGATTTCTTTGTCCTGGGTGTCATGTACATTTCAAAATCAGCAACTACAATCTCCCAGTTACCAGCAAATCTGAGGAGTTGAAGGCCTCTGTGCTGGAGACCCTTGGCCTGATGCCAGACAAGGCACACCATTGTAGCTCTGGCCAAGCCAGCTGGGTCCTAGCTCTCCCAGCTGGTACCCAAGTTACCAGGCAGCAGCCAGTGGAAGGGCAGGCTAGCATTAAGGGAGATAATGTAAACCATGTGTTCCTGTACAAACTTCTCTGTTTTTATTACATAGCCCAAAGTAATTTATTCAAAGATTCCAAATTATATTTTAAAGTTCAACAAATAGTTCATTGTAAAGCCGACTTTTGGCCTTAATTAAAAACTGCAGTACTTTGCTCATTTTATGTAATATTATAATGGCCCTTTTCTTCCTTTATCCAAATGTTGTAGCTAATTTATCTTATAAGATGTCTTATGCAGAATACAGCACAGTTCTGTGGCTATACACAATATGGGTGATTATAGCCTTTTTTAGGGAATGGCTTTTAGGGACAACTTTCTTAATGTTTCCTTTTGTCTATGCTTGCTAATCCTATCCAAACCACAGGAAGCCCTATGTAAATCTTACTCTTTCCTGTATCACTTCCTAGTCCCCTACTAAGACAAGTAACATTCTTCTTGGAAGTGCTCCTTTTGTATAATCTTCAATCAACAAAAAATCTTAGATGTAACTTTAAATGTAAAGAGATATCAGTTGTTTTGGAGAGTAGAGGGGAATCCTCAGGAAAAGAACTGGCATCATGAATTCAAAGTAATGATGATGAGGTATCACCATGAAAGAAGCTACCCAATACTTGATGGTGGAAGAAGAGATGAACTGTCGTGATTGGCAACTCCCCACTGAGGGTGATTGAAGTTGTCTTATGTCAATTAGACATAAAAAAAGTAAGGGGCTGTACTTTCTTCTCAAGGCATATGTAAGTATAGGATATAATGGACAGCATCTACCACCACTATCCATTTTGATTGTGTTACATGAAGGGAAAAAAGATTGCTAGGAACAATCTCCAATACATTGTTAGGTATTATAAATACCAAGATCTTTGAGACTCAGGTGGGGGAAGTTACTCTTTTATTTGTTCATTTTAATTACTGCTATTGAATAAAGTGAGGGACATTTGAGAGAGACATCAGAAGGAAGGGAAAAGTGAATTTTGAAGGCAAATAAAAAATGATGTCTGAGAATAGAATGTGAATTTCTGGACAATGGCCTAAAATGTAAGAATGATGAGTTTTTGGTCAGGGGTGGAATTCATCTAATATGGGCTAGTTATACATGTATACATGAACATACACATATGCATACACACATATAAATATGCATATATATGTATATATATATTTATGGAGTCTTGAAAAATAAGATTAAGATGGAGGAGGGAAAGCAGAAGACTTCTCATATTTATCTGCCAAGTCACATGTCAAAATAAACAGTATAATGTAAGAATATTAATAAAGAACTGTAATTGACAGCAATTAATACCAGAGAGTCAACAATAAAATCCACGATCTATCATTTCTATCTCCAAAGAACAAAGTATTAGTAATGAAGTAGGAAAAGTAAAGTTCCCAACCAAGTTTGGCACCATAGGGATCACTGGGATTTGGTGGGATGAGCCACCCAACTGAAGCATGACTATTGAAAAATGTACCCTATTCAAAATAATGGATTACATAAAAGGTAAATTGAAATAATTTTGCTTGAATACAATATGCAAGAAGATATGCTCGTGATGAAATCCATGAAGTGAAATGGAGAGGCCATGTTGAAGAAAATTTATGCGAGAAAAAAAAATAGAAACTATTTTTTTTTGTTTTACTGCATATGTTGTGGGAGTATATGACAGAATACTAGGCCATAGCAAAAGTATGGATGAGGATATTGGAAAAAAAATCTGATACAAATTTATTTTATTGATTGGGGGCTTCAGGTATCTTCTGCCAAAGCCAGTATAGGTTATAAATTTGTCATTGGTCTCAATGCTTATTATTCTTATAAGGCAAATAAAATAACAAAGCATAGCTATTTTTCTGGAGCTGATTCTTTCTAATGAGGAGAGATAATTTGCTGACAAATAAATGATGACACCCTTGGGGGGAAGTTATTAGGCCACTTTGATTTCCTGATCAATATAGAAAGGAAACCTGAGAAATGATGCACATTCTAAATTTGAGGACAGCAAATTTGAAGGCAAATGATTCCAACGAGAAAGGAAAGAGGAAATAATATGAAAGGACCAGTGTAGAAGCACCTAAAGCTCAATTAATTTGATGCGATTTAAAATATATTCATGTATTTGAGGGGAATAGTAAAGAAGTAATTTTTTTCTATCTCTAAATAAGGGAAAGTAAGAGATCAGTGAGGAGGCAGCTAGTTGACACAGTGGTTGACCTGGAGTCAAGGAAGACTCATTTTCCTGAGTTCAAATCTTGCCTCAGACGCTTCCTAGCTATGTGATCCTGAGCAAATTGCTTCACCCTGTTTGCTTCAGTTCTGCATCTGTAAAATGAGCTGGAGAAGGAAATGGCAAACTGCTCCGGTATCTCCTCCAAGAAAACCCCAAATGGGATCATGGAGAATAGGACTGGATCAAAAAACAACCACGAAAAGGATCTGTGAGATAGAATTCCCCTTGTTTGTTTTGCTGTTCTGATAATTATATTTTAATATAATTGGTTTCCTTTGTAATCCTATGAATTTTATTTTATTCCTTTAAAAATATCATTCTGGGAAAGGCCACATAAGCTTTACACAAAAAAGATAAGAATCTCTCTTCTCATGATATATCCATTGATCCTTGCGCCTCTTCAGTTTAATATTTTTTTTTTAGAAATGACTTAGGTGAAGGTAGAAATAGCATGCTAGTTCAATTTGTGGATGACATAAAACTGGTAGAGCTCATTAACATTCTGAATGGCAGAATCAGGACCCAAAAACAACTCTCTCTTTTGTATAAAGGAGGAGAAAAGGAATATACATTTATTAAATACCTGCTCTTTGCCAAACACTGTGCTAAGCACCTTACAAATGTTACTTCATTTGGTCCTCACAACAACTCTGGAAGGTCAGTTCTATTATGATCCTATTTAACAATTGAGCAAAATGAGACAGACGGAGTCTAAGTGACAAGGTCACATAGCTAGTAGTGCATGTCTGAGACCAAATTTGAACTCAGGTCTTCCTGAGTCCAGGACCAGCACTCTAAATCCACTGCACCACTTACTTTCCTGCTTTCCTAGATACCACCAATTATCAACGGCTTACTGATTACCACTAGCTGGCATGTACAAATAAAAGCCCTATGAGTGGCAGTATCCTCCAGTTCAGCTCAGCTGCCACCATCCCAGGAAGCAATGCCAAAGGAGATGAGGCCTGTTAATTGTTTATCAAAACATGTTTTGATGTTCCAGAAAAGTAAAGTTTTCCAATGATATTCCTTGGTATTTGTCAAACGGTTCAGCATCAGAAGGTGACATGATTTTATCAGCTGAAATGACATTCAGGAGTACACAATAACATCTGCTTTGCTGCTATGGATCATGAAGTCTTTCCATTTGATCTGTAGTTAAAATCTGTACATGCTGTCTCCCACATTAGAATATGACCTTTGTACTATCTTACTTTTCTCAGTCTTTTCCCCTAGCATTTAGCACGGTGCTTTGCATATAGTTGTGTTTAGTAAGCACGTAACAAATTCTTTTTCATTCATTCATTCATTTTGTTCGTTCATTTGTTCATTCATTCATTTATTCATAAAACAACAGATAAAATCATCTAAGTTGAAATTCAAGAGAGTAAAATGTAAATTCCTAGATTTGGGTGAAAAAAATCAAAGGACATGTACCCCTTGGGAGAGAGAGTGACTGAGATAATAAAGAAATTTGGATTACCTAATGAGTAAAGATTATAACATTTTCTAACAATAAGTGCTGTCCAAAAGTGGAATGGAGGGGGAGAGGGATCTCCAGAGATAGTGAATTCTCTGTCTGGAGACAGATGTCACTTCTCCACTATAGGCCATCAAGTAGAAGATGGATGACCATTTGTAAAGATGTTATAAAAAATGATACTCTTCAAAGACTGGTTGGATTAGATGTTCTCTAAGGTTTGTTCCTGACACTCTGTGATTTTGTCATTCGGTTGTTCTGTTCCTGAAACCGGAAGTGTGTTACCCATTTCTGCTCTCTCTTGCCCCCTACCCCACCCAGAGAGGTTAGAATAGAATTTTTTCTCCAGAATGCATGTATCTGGACAAAAACTGAATAACCTAGTTAAGTATTCTGGTGTTTGATTTAGTAGATGCCAAACATCTGGATATTTGGATGTATCCTGATGTTTCACTTATTTTTTTTTCCATTTTTCATCCAGATGTTTGGCATCATGTGGTTATATCACCTAATGTCTCTGAAAAAAGTTCCATAAAGATTATCCCTCTCCAGAATGGAAAGCAAAAGGCTGAGAGGAGAGAGGAAATAAATCCATAAAATCATGAGGAGCATGAATGGGATGAATATTAACTCGGTCACAAAATTTCTGAATCCTTAAACTTGGGCAGATTCCTTGAAAGATAGATTTAGGAGCAAAAGGAAGCACTACTTGATCAAATGGAGAGTAAACATATGGAACTCATTACCCCAAGAGGTAGTAGAGGCTGAAAATATAAGCAGATTCAAAAAAGATGTATACAAATTCATGGATGACAGATGTGAATTACTAAAGGGAATTCAGATGCTTTGGTTACATTTGTAACCTTCTGAGGTTGGTGTCAGAGAGGATAACCTTGACTACCTCTAACACATCTCTTGGTGCCACTATTATTTACTGATAAAAAAAGGACTTGTTTGGAATCTAAAGAGTCAAAAGAGAAAAATCTGAGTGCTGAAGTATCAATGTGACCGTAGGCATATCATTGTACTCCTTTGGACTCAATTTTCTCATCTTTTAAGGTTGGAATTGGATGAGATCATTGTAAGGATTCTTTCTAGCTCTCACATTGCCTTTTTCTGCTGTTATGCATTAACCATATATAATACAGAAATCTTAGGGTTCTAATGCTTATCAATGGACACTGACAAATTTTCAATATCAGAAACAATATTTGAGGCAACTCCAGAGGGAAATAAATAAGAATGGGAAGAATTTTGATGAAACCTTAATAGTAAATAACCTATTCAAACTACTCCTATTACTGCTACTAATGCTACTACTAATAATAATAACTCAGGTTTCTATTTCAATTTAAGGTTATAAAACATTTTAAAATTGTCTCATCTAATCTTCACAACAATCCTGAGACACAGATGTTACTATTATTCTCATTTTACAGTTGAGGAAACTGAGGCATCTCAAGACTAGCAAGAGTCTGATGTAAGAATAGAACGCGGTCTTCCTAACTGCAGATCTCTCGCTCTATCACCTTTGTGTTGATTAAGATCGGGGAGAGGAGATTCAGTTTTGGAAATTTGCTAATAATAATAAAAAGTACATATATATATATATATATATGCATGCGTATAGACACATATCCATATATGTATGCGTGGAGAGAGAGAGAGAAAGCGAGAGAGACAGAGACAGCCAGACAGACAGAGACAGAGAGAGAGAATTCACAACTTGCAGTCAATGAAGAACTCTTTACAGTCAGAAAGAGTTGGCTTCCAGTTCAAGCTCTCACACATATTAGTTGTATGACCTTGGATAAATCACTTAACCTCTCTATGACCCAGGCCATTCTTCAAAACTATAATCCAAGGGTTGGCAAACTTTTTACATGAAGACACAGATAGTAAATATTTTTGGCTTTGCAGATCAAGAGGCAAATCCAACGATATAGGAACTTATATAATAAAAGAAAAAAATTCACAAATTATTGATGAAGTTGAAGCTATGAGAATGATGATGATGATGGAATACAATTTTTTGTAATGCAGATATGCTAATGAGAAAAAATGAATTATTTGGGGGATAGCATTCTGCTTTATTGGAGCTCAAAGTTAGTGTTAGCATAAAATTATTTGCAAATGTCCACCTATTAATGTCGATCTGTAATACGATTTTATGTGTTTGATATTTGAAAATGTCTTTTCACACAGATAGGTACATCCAAATATTGATATCAATCCACAAGCACATGATTTTAATTGAGCGTATTAATTGCTTAGAAGACATTTATAGCATTCTATTATATTCTTCTCTTTATATTTACTTTTTAGCAACTATCATTGTAGATTAATCACTTCCAGTAGAAGATGAGTTAGAAGCCCTTCAATTGCACAGGTGCATGAATTTGAAATAAGGACATTTCTTCTCTATTTGCATTAAGGTCTGAAAAGTTCTATTAAAATTATATTTTGAGATCAGATAAAAAATATAGCCACCTCAAATTTGTGTGGAAATGTAAATCTCAACTCTTATCCTACCTTTTGGTAACAAAGTAAGTGGATAAGGCAACTTGACATGACTTATGATTCAAACAATAGCTGGTGTCATCAAATTGGCTTTTTTCAAAATATAAGGGTTTTTTGTAAATATATTTAATTATTTTATTATATATTTCCCAATGACATTTCAAAAATAACCTTAAAAAATTAGTTCTAATTTTTCTCCCTCCTGCCCCTTCTCTATCCCTTGAGAACACATACAATATGATATTGATTAAACATGTTAAGTCATGCAAAACATATTTCCATATTAGCCATGCAAAGTAGAAGTTTCATAGATAAGTGCTGTTTTAACATATAACTTTATGTAGAATTCATTAAGAAATTTAATCAAGTCAACAGCAAAAGTAATATCTAATCATTCAGCATTCAGTGTTAATGGCTGATGGTGGTTCTTAGTATTCGGAAAAATAAATGTTTTTCTTGTCCCGGAGCTCAAAAATCATAATGAAACTTTCCCCCTCTTCTTTTCTTAATTCTAAATACTGGATATGTAATGCTAATAATAAATTCATAAAACATCACAATATGGTCATATATGTGATACTTGAAACATTAATGAATTATAATGGAGTCCCTGTGACGTGTGCTGCCCTGAATAACAATGTGAAACCATGGGAGTTTCATACATGCCACAGTCTCTGTTATATCTCCTCAGTGCTATCTTTTAGTGAGAAAGCAGCCATTGGCAATGCATTAAAAATGAGAATAGCTCTCTTCCAAAAAGATTTTATTTATGGGCACTGAAATGTGAATTTTATGAGGTTTGCATGTCTCAAAATATTAGTGTCTCTTGATGTTTTTCAACCATTTAAAATTTTAAAAATAAAATCTTATATTATAGGCTGTACATAAACAGGTGGCATGCCAAATTTTGGCCCTCTTACCATACTATTCTGACTCATGCTATAAACTGTCGAACAGTTGTTCATCTGCAAAGATAGAGTTTCTTCACCAGGATTCCCCTGTTACTGAACTCACAGATCCAGACTTCCACCCAGGGCTCTTGTGGGAACATTGGACTTTAGTTCATTTCTAACTCTCATCTATGTATCTTCTGTTTCTTTGGCAGCTTCAGATTAATAAGGCAGAGAGAATATAATGAGTTTATCAAAGATTATGATAAGGATTTTTACCAGAGCACATGGAGCCAAGGAAAAATTTCCCTCTCAAAAGGTCAACTTTCCCTGGAGATGCACAGAGCTGATGCATAAGTATAGTGTCAAACTTAAGATGATTCCCCCACCTCCCAACCAGATGGGGAAAAAGAAAAAAAATTGGTGCTGAAAGACTGAACATTCTTCTCTTTTGTAGGTTCTACTTTCCTTGGGAGCTAAACTGCCTAGATAACTCACAGAATCAGTGAAGGACAAGGTTCCCTTCCCATTGTGATTGGGTGTCTTCTACCTCTACAGCTCAAGCACCCATAGCTCTAAGGCATGTTCTAGGAACTCACTCCATTGCTCTACCATTGAGACTGACTAGATGCTGTCCCTACTGAGGCTTAGAAGCTCCATCTCTCTGTTGTCACTACATTCTAGGTCTATAGTTGCCAGTTGCTTTTCACTATGCCCCAGTCGTGGCTACTGCCCTTGTTACTGGCACTGCTATTGTCTCTGCCATAACCACTACTGCTTTATCAGGGAAGTGGCATCAGTTTTTTAGAATAGACTGCTCAGGTCATCATGTCTTGGTACTAATCAACACACTTTCAAGCTAGTAATTTTCCTTACACTTGTGTTGGCACACAAAAAGAGGTCTCTTAGGCAACTGTTAAAGACCTACAGAGTAGCACTATTCTCATTATTCTCCAGTTCTTATTCCAAAATGAATTAGGAGAACTAAAATGCATTCGTCTTTTCCATACTTCTGGGTACAGATTATGTCTATACCCAAAATCAGTAACTCCTTTCAAAACTTTTTGAGTTTGAGGATAAATGTCAACTCTCATTTCTTTCACAGTAAATAGAGCCCTAGACCTGGAATTAGAAAGATCTGAGTTCAAATCTAGCTTCAGATACTTGCAAGCTGTGTGAGCCTGACCAAGTCTGTGTGTTTCAGTTTTCTTAACTGTAAAATAAGGATTATGACAGCATCTAACCTCCAGGATGGTTTTGAAAATCAAATGAGATAATATTTGCAAAACACATAGTACAATAACTAATAAATTCTCATTTCCTTTTAAATTGTAAGACTATACATTTATCTCTATCACATTTCATCTTGATAAATTCAGCCTAGATATTTTTGGATGTGGACTCTGTCATTCTGTCCCTTATAGCTCTGTATCAACATCAAATATGAGTATTATAATGTTTACCTTTGTCTAAATCTTTGGTTAAAAACGCTAAAAAACACAAAGCTAAACAGAGCTCCCTGCTGTGCTCCACTAAAGGCCTTTCTCCAATCTTACATGGAGTTAAGAATGATTAATTTCATCTAACAGTTACTTTTCAGGTATAAAATCTGACCTATTGCATATTGCTTTACCACATCACTACCATCCAAGGCCTTAGAAACAGAGATGGGACCAAGGGAAGGCAAAGGAAACATTTTCTTGCCCTCTAGAGTTTACTCAAAGGATAAGGTAGGAAGACAGATTGATGTAATTAGCACATACTGAATGAAGGCATCATGACACAGAAAGAAAAGTACGAGTTCTGAATTCAGAAGACCTGGATTCAAATCCAGTCTCTGACACTACCTATGCTACTCTAGGAATAGCCTCACTGGCCTCTAAAATGCATGGATGAGCTAGCATCTGAGGTCCCTTCCTACTCTATATCTATGTTCTTATGACTCACATCAAGAGGATCTGAGGAGCTATAAATGATTTTAGGCTCTCACATCCCAACTATTCAAAAGAGCTCAGAATGGAGTAAATAGAATTGGGAAGCTGGCTAGGCAAAGGGTTCAAGTTGTCAGATGGGATCTGAAAGGTCCCAGGTCCATCTAGTAGTTATGGAACCAGGGAAACATTCAGTGCCTAGCTGGCTAAGAACACCAAGGGCATACGTTTAGTAAAATGCCTGAGAGTCATTGCTGTAGGAACTGAATAAGGACACCAAGGGCATAGGTTTGGTGATTATGCCTGAGAGACCTTGTTGTACAAGTAAAGCTCAGTGCAAGGAAGTGGGCAGACACCCAGGGAGAAGCAAAAAAGAGGAAGGATACAAATGCTGCCTTTCAGATAGATCCTCAACTCCATTTGGGTTATCAGGACTTCACCCATCAGTGTTGTGTTCTGAGGAATGTGACCAGCCATGGTGGGACGAGGAAAAGAGCTATCTGAAGTTATCTGAAAGTGAAATACAACTTCCTGAAATGGAGTAATAAGATTACAGAACTCCAACTGGAGTTCTACAAAATATTTATAGAGTAGTCCAACTTCTTCATTTTTTCAGGTGAGGAAACAATCTCATGGAGGCTAAGGGACTGGTCCAATGTAGTCCAAGGTTACATAAGTATTAAACCATAGAGGTAGGTTCTGAGATTTTTCTTTGTATCACTCCTTCTTGCGTAAAAAATTAGAATAGGTCACAACCCAGACCCTTTTTTTTCTCTTTTGTCATTATTTACTCAATTGGTCATGTCCATCTCTTTGCCACCAGCCCCATTTGGTGTTTTCCTGGCAAAAATACTGGAGTGGTTTTCCATTCCTTCTCTAGCTCATTTTACAGATGAAGAAACTGAGGGAAATGCTAAATGACTTGACCAGGGCCACACAGCCAGTAAATATCTGAGGCCAAATTTGAACACAGGTCCTCCTAACTGCCAGCATGCTATCCACTGCACAACTCAGCTGTCTGCACTTCAGAGGACAAAAGTTGATCCCCAATCCTCAGCCCCCATCCCACCACCTCTGCCTCTGACATGGTGGAGACCTGCAACAATCCCCAGCTGAGCCCTGAGTTCTGCACATTCTCACCTCCAAATTCTAGGATCTATTGTGAGTTCTCCTTGTGAACTACAGGAGAGGGAATACAAATATGCAATTTTAATAATTTTCTTCTGTATTCAATGCCTTGGAAACAAAATATTTATAGAGGTTTGGGAGCTCTCTAAGGCAGTGAAACTTTTGGTAGCGGTATCTTCTTTTACATAGAAGATTGTAACAACACCCCCACACACACTTTTTATAAAATATTCTACATGAATAATTTTCTTAGTTTGTATTTTATTCAAATAAAATAATTTATTACATTTTATAACAACAGATAAATCTCACATAACAAAAATGATGTATTTATGCAGATATTTATTGATAAAATCCTTTATGATTTTCATATCTATATTTCATATAAAATAATAATTCTTAGTAGCATTTCTTTTTTTAATCACTAATATGGCCTTGTTTTGGTGTCTAAAAAATAGCATCATTTAGGACATTGCTCTCCACAATTTTTTTTCTAATCTGATTCAGATTGATATTTTGCTTTTGTTTTTTAAATTAATTTATTTTTAGTTTGTGACATTCACTTCCCTAAAATTTTGAGTTTTAGATTTTCTTCCTTTCTCTCCCTTCCTCTCTCACCATGGAAGCACACGATCTGATATAGGCTGTACATATATTCATTCATATTAAACATATTTTCACATTAATTAATTACATGTTGTAAAGGAGAATTAGAACCAATGGGAGGAGCCACAAGAAAGAAGAAAAAGACAAAACAACAAAAAGGAATAAATAGCATGCTTCCATCTGCCTTCAGACTCCATAGCTCTTTCTCTGGATAAGGACAGAATTTTATTTTGGAGTCCTTTGGAGTTTTCTTAGATCCTCACATTGCTGAGAAGAGTCAAGTCTATTGAAGATAGACATCGCCCAATGTTGCTGTTACTGTGCACAATATTCTCCTGGTTCTGCTGTCTTCAGTCAGCATCAGTTCATATAAGTCTTTCCAGGTTTTTCTGAAGTCTAGCTACTCATCATTTCTTATAGAACAATAGTATTGCATTATATTTATATACCACAACTTGTTCAGTCTTTCCCCAATTGATGGCAACCTCTCAATTTCCAATTTTATTTTACACAAGTAAAACGTTACAACCTAAAGAAAAGGAAAAAATATTTTTACAAACCAGAGAACTCTTTATTTATCCAGTGCCAAAACAAAGGAAGATTATCAGGTTCAAATGCTCTTCTTTGGAGTATTGAATCTTAAATTAAGAAAAGAGACTTCAGAGGCCATCTAGTTCCTCCATTCCCATTTTGTAGATAAGGAAACTGAGATCCAGAGACTTGTTTCAGCCACACATGTATCTAAGCCAGCAAGACAAAATGTCACCCTTCTGATGAAGAATAAAGGACAGATAATGAACAGTATTAGGCAGTTAGATGGTAGAGTGGATATAGCAAGGAACTTGTAGTAAGGAAGATTTGAATTCATTCGTGCCTCAGAAACTTACAAGTGATGGAACTATGGACAAGTTAACTTCTCTGTTTCTCACTTTCCTCATCTGTGAAATGGGAATAATAATGAAATCTAATAGAGTTGCTATGAAAATCAAATGAACTAGCTACTATTATATTTTATACTATGAAAGAAGAGAAAAAGAAAAGAAAGGAATAAGGGTCTTATATGGGAGTCTAGGTACTTTCTTAATAGAAGTTTCTTTAGCAGTTAGAATGTTAGGTTTTATGACTAATGTGAAAATATATTTTGCATGACTTCACATGTATAATGGGCATCATATTCCTTGCTTTCTCAATGAATGGGTGGGGGCAAAAGGGATAGAGAGAATTTGGAATTCAAAATGTTTTAAAAATGAATGTTAAAAATGAAAAAATAGGCCTTCTTGGTTTAAATACTTTGAAAATGGTTATATTTCAGAATGAAAAATTGAATATGAGTAAAAAAAATTAAGTTATCTAAATGTACAATAGTACTGTCCCCTAAAGGAGCAAATCTGAACCCAGGGAACCCACTAATCAGTAATTGCTCTTGGAAAGAAAGAGTGAAACCACCTGGAAACTTATAAAGCAATTTTCTCACGGTAGATATTGACTAGACCTTCTCATATTCTCATGAGAAGTTTCTTACGTTCCTCATGAGAAACAAAACAAAATATAAAGCATCCTATGCTAAAATAAAAGGCCAGAAAGCACCGTAGTCACACCCATAATGCCTCAGTCCAAATATGAATTCAGAATTCAGTTCTAAGTGACCTTTTTAGATGTTTTGTTCTTCTGGCTAAGAAACTTGACATTACTCATGAAAAAGAGCATCATAACGGCAAAGCCATTACTTTGTTTATTCTGGTACTTTTGCTTTGTACGTTCAAAGTAAAACTCAGATTTGTTGTTTTCTGAGGTAACCCTGAAAAGGAAATGCTCTAAGAAGGGATAACAAACAAGGAATCATGAAATATGATCCTTAAAAATTTTCAAGGGAGCATTGAAATCTGAACATTTTACACTGGAAAATATTGATGTGGGAATGATATAGATTTACTTTCTGTGCATAACCACCCCAGCTACAACTCACCCAGACAACAAGAGTCTGCAAAGACAAATGCAATTCATTTCACAGAAGGAAATATTGGCTTTCTTCCTCTCTCTCTAGGCAGGACTTTGCAGCCAAAATAAACAGAACCCTTATTTAGAGACTGGTCAGTGGATCTAGGAAGGAGAAATAGACAGTCCCCAGTAAATTAGGCCAACAATTTAGCTGGAGGTACTGGATGTGTTGTCTATGCTGATCAAATTCTCCCAGCTATGGCTATGGCTTATCCCGGGGCTATCTTTTTTTTTTTTTTTTTTTTTTTTTTTTTTTTTTTTTTACTGTTTGTGCTGGAGAAATGGACTCAGCAAAGGAGACCAAAAAGTGCCAAGGAAGGCTCAAATATCAAATTGAATTTTTTAAATGAGAACGAAATATATATTTGGCTTTTGTTTTATAGGATTAGACAAAATTTATATTCTCTCGGAGCCTATTTGAGCATTCAAGTTGAAGGTAGCTGAAAATGAATGTGAAATGAGCCTTGAATAAAAGGAGGGGTGGAGAGTCTTGGAACAGGGTTTTCTAGAATTAGGAATAAGATTTTGCTTTTTGATGGAAACAGCCCCCTTCTTCCCAAAGTCTAGAGACTTCCCCATACTCTTCATGTTTTGAAGTCATCTATAAATTTTCAAAGAACCATGAGGCAGACGCAATGGGGGTGTGGGTGGGCTTCTAAAGAGAGATTTTCCTGGAAATTAATCTAAGACTGAAGAAGTAGTTTCTGACTCTAAGCAAGATAGCTTTCAAACCATAAGCCTTAGAAAATGCTTGGAAAAATAAGCCTTAGAATTCTTTGAAGAAGAAAAAAGAAAGAAAACTATTGACAGTTTTAAGTAATTTGAGATTTTATGATAGAACAATATCTCCTGAGATGGCTGTTTGGTCACATCTACAGGGAAAGCTGTCTGTAAACTGCCCTGTCATAATGCCATCCCCTATGTCTTTGCAAAAGTGGTTCCCTCATTCCTGGGATACATATTGCCCTTGTTCCCTATTTCATAGAATCATTTAAAGTACAACTAAAGTGTCACCCTTTAGAATGGAGTTTTCACAAATTCCCCAAGTTATTACCTCTTTTCTTTTGGAATTACTTTGAAAGGATATATAGTTAGATAGACATATATATATATGTATATACACACACATACACATATATTCATATGTATGTGCATTGTGTCAAATATGTATCACACATATGACATATATAAAACTACATATGTTGCATCACATTCTCAGTTTATGTATATACATGTATATGCATATGTGTATATGTATATCCTCCTGGTAGAATGTAAGCTCTTTAAAGGCAAGGTCTGTTTTGTTTTTGTCTTTTGTTATAGATTTGCAGTATACTTTGAAATCTGATATTGCTAGGAAGCTTCCATTCCACTTAAAAATTTATTTCCCTTTAGATTCTTGACCTTTTCATCCTCCAAACAAATGGTGTATCATTTTTTATAATCCTATAAAGCACATATTTAGTGGTTTGATATAAAGCTGAATCTGCATTTTAATTTAGGTTGGTATTTTTATTATATTGGCACAACACAATTATAAGCAAATAATATGTTTAGTTGTCTGCAGATAATATTTTTGTCTTGACAGCAAAAGCTATTTAACTGTGTATCCTCAGCAACTAGCACACTCAGTGATTGTTGTTTCCACATTCACAACAGTTTATACATACGCATGCACACACACACACACACACACAGATGTGTGAAGATGTCACTGATTCCATTACAAAGACCGAGTTTTCTTAACTTTGAAATAGCAACAAGAAGACCAATTTTTTAAAAGTAGCTGCTAGCTGATGTTATGAAGAAAAAAATACTTGCTACGGGTAAGATAATACAAAGACTTGAGTACTAAAGGTTGGAAAGAGGTAATTTTTACTCATGAAATCTCTTTTTCCTTTCGAGGCTACAGCAAAACTATTGTCAGAAGTCGAGGTGAGCCTGTATTCTGGGAATTAATGGACTAAAAAAAAAATCATCAATATAAAAGGTTTATTTTTTTTCCTTTTTCTTCCAATGAGTCTGTAAGTGTTATCTTAGAGTATAATGAGCTATTATAAATGTTTTTTTTTATACCAAGAAGTAGAATTGTTCTGGGATTGCAGAAACTCTCAAATGTAGATGCAATACTGCAACATGACTTTGAACCATGTCACATATCATGATAAGTTCAGAAATATATCTGAGAAGTGTAGGAGAAAAAAACACTTCAGTGGACTAGGACAAAGCCCTTTGAAAACCTATAGACTACAGTCAAAGGCTAGATTTGGGAAAATGTACTGTTCATCAAAGGTTTACTTAATAGCCAATGTGTCTGGCTTTGGGCAAAATTTACCTCTCTGTAACTTCTATTGCAAAGCTCCTAGTTCTGCTCTTTGAGGATAAGCAGGGCAAGTTTCACACGCCTTCTACATGGTAATTCTTCAAGTCCTTAAATATTACTAAAAAAAAACCAAAAACCTCTAAGTTTTTTTTAATGTATCTGTGCTATTCTCTTTCTCCATCATGTTTTAATACCCTTCAAATTACAAATGTTGATTTAATGTATATGTGTACATATACAGGGAGAAGCTAGGTGATGCAGTGGATAGAGCACTGGACATGGAGTCAGGAAGACCTGAGGTCAAATTCAGCTCTGTGACCCTGGGAAAGCCACTGAATCCTTTTTTGCCTCAGTTTCCTCATCTGCAAAATGAGCTAGAGAAGGAAACAGCAAGCCACTCCAATATCTTTGCCAAGAAAACCCCAAATGGGGTCACAAAAGAATCAGATATAACTGGAAAGACTGAACAGCAAGAAATAGATACGTGTATGTATCAGCAAGCACCCTGGCAAATGCAGGATGGTCTGCTGGCACAGGTTCTTGGATCTGCTATTCTAAAAGGATAGAAACTTCTGAGCGGTCAACAACCTTCTTTAATTGTATTCACCAACAGAGAAAAGACAAGCAGAGGAAATAAAGGCCAACAGACAGGGCTTCCAACCATCTGACCATAAGCAATGCATACATCACAGATCAACAGACAGATGCAACTGTCTGACCATTACATACATACATAGTTACCAGAGAGAGAAGCACCAACATTTGGGTTTTCAAAGCCAGGGGAGGGCTCCTTAATAGCTACCCAGAGCCTCTTCTGGCACACAAACCTTCTTCCAAAGAGTAAGCCTCCAAAGCACAACCTTACCTCAAAGAATGTATGCACTTTTCAGAGCTGGAGGGCATCAGGACACTTCTGACCCAGTGCCTCATTAGAAATTAGCAAAAGGTGTGGGCCTTCCTACAAAACAAGCCTCATGACACTAGTTGTGCTTAGCTGTGTCCTCTCTCTCCTCTGCCCCAACAGCTTTCACCAACTTCCTCCCAGTTCTATTCCACCCTTCTTGATCCACCCGTTTAGCAAGCTGCTCCCTCCAGAGGCTTCATGTGATTCAAAGTCATGTGGCTTAGGCTTCCATGTGACTTAAGCAAGTTATGTAGGCCTATTAATGAGTGAGAAAGATCTTCCCATTCCCTTAAAATATACATAAAATACATGAACAATATAATGTACTGTATATGTATATGTAGGTATTATTTGTACAAATACACATGTATAAATATGTGCATGCATATATATGTGAAGATACATATATGTGTGTATACATGTATATGTGCATGCATATATATACATGTGTATGTGTGTGTATGTATGTATGTATATATATATATATATATATATACATATTTTTTTTTCCCCTCTGAAGGCTAAGAATTCATATAAAGGGCAAAGGAGACATATATTTCAGGTTCCAGTAAATACATTCTCAGGCTTGTTGCCTGCACTTTTAGATATTCTTCCACAGGTACATTATAATTTCTTTAGCTTTTAAAAGTTTTGTCACAGCTTTTTAAGAAAATGTTCCAGAAAAAAAAACCCAGTATAAAACAGAAAGCTTATTTTAAAGCTCTCTGGCTTACTCAACTACCAGATAGACATATGTTTTGGATAGAGACAGCTGTTTTTCCTGGCTCTTCTTAGTATTTAGGCAGACAAATCCTCAAAGGCAGCAGCAGTTAAAGATGAGTATATAGCCAGCTTCTCTAAACGGAAGTTGGTAATATGAGCGGAATTTTCTTATGCCAAGTGCATAGCACTTTTTTCTGATTTCAAAAATGGTCTTTATCTTGTACAGTGGAATCATTACTAATGCTGGTACTATTTTGAAAGGCATGAAATTCTTATTCAGGGAGAACATGTGAATTTCACAGTGGAACTAGACAAAACTCTCATGAATGATTGCTTTGGGGAAGACTTGGTTTATACAGTGACATTTTTGTCCCATCTTAGGTATCAGAAATTCTACCCCAGTTTTAGCAGATGGAATTATTTGTAACTGTGAAGGGTAGGAAAGGCTAACTTCAATATTTTCTGCTAGTTTGACAATGAATCTGTTGCCTTATGTGGATATTATGTTGTCATGGTGAAAGCCTCATATTTTTAGGAATAAATTCCCCTAAATAAAGAAAAGTACAATGATCTACCAGCTGAATTGTTAATATTAATAAAGAAATAAATTTGAATAGAATGGCTTATCTCTTTCTCTAATAGACTTGATTTGTGAACTCTGAGCACAGTTGGAATAAAAAGTCATTTATCAACAATGTCTTATGTTGAGAATATGCTCACCCCACCAGCGCATTTTTCAGAGAAGGCCCAATTCATTTTTTCCTATCAGTAGTTGCCCTCACAAAGTTGAATTTTTGTCAGAGATAATCATTTCTTGATGACGAGCATGAATGAATCCTCCTGAAAAAGTTAAGAATATTTCTCCAACATTTCAAATTTCTTTGGGCCCTTGTTGCTTTTGCAAAGTCATCCTGGATGTCTGGTTTTGGAGTGATCAGATATTTGACGCCAGATATTGAAAGATCCTCAGACTGCCAAGAAATATTTTTCCAATTAATTATCTCATGGAAAGATCAGCAACAAAAAAAACCCCCAAAAGATCTAGCAGGTATCTCTGTATTCCCGAAGTCTAGAACAATGCCTGTACATAACGATATTTAAAAATCAATTCATAAATACTTGTTGATCAATTTTTTAAAATGATAAAAACCCTATTCAGGAACTAAGGATATTTTCCCTTCCAGGTCACTCCATGCACCCCAGAAAGTAGTGGATAAAGTGCTGCATTTGGATACAGAAAGATGATTGGAATCTCACCTCTGACATTACCTGTATGATCTGGAACAAGTTATTTCAACTGCTTTTCAAGTTCAAGTTTTTTCTTCTGTAAAATAGGAGTAATTATTATGCCTATATGTAAATGTTGTTCATCCTTCATTTTGAAGATGACCAATGATATAACAGCTGATGTCTTGAGTTGTATGTAAATTAGATTTTAATGAGGCAGAATTGTATAAAATTGTCAGCCTAACTCTCTCTTCCAGCGTCACTGAAGTCCAGTAGGAGGACAGGATGCAGTGGGCTACCTTGGCATGTTCGATGTTTGACCAGACTTCATTCCACAGTGCTTGCTCCAGTCACCTTTGTAGCTGTTGAAACAATTTGTTCTCATCCTCTATGCAGGCATTGCTCTAAACTTTGCTTGGGGTAGACATTCTGCTAACTCACTGATGGATTTGAGGCCTATTGGTCAGCTGGTCCAGGTTATAATATATAATATGTAATTGTACCCATTTCACAGAATAGGAGTGAAAGCTAAAACAAGGCAATATCACATAGGCACATAAACATAATATTATCCTGTATATTATTACGTACTATATTATATACTATATATTAATATATAGTCGTATTTATATAACATTAGTATATAATATATGAAGTACACATCAGCTATTATTAATATCTGTTCTCTTGTATATAATATTAGCTGATGTTATAAAAACCAATAAAGATGTTTGGAGATGCTGAAAGTCTCCAAATGAAAGAACTGCAGTAGAAGCTGGAGGGCAGGGCTGACATAGGACCATGCCAACCAAGAAATAATTGAGTATGCCATACTAGAGAAATATTTTATCAAGCTTGATACCATGTTTCTTATCTCAGTACTGGACCACTCCAATCAACCTTTGACATTGCCTTGCTGTAGTCCCCTCAGATTGTATTGTGATTCATTTGTTTTAAATCATAGACTCTGCTTCAAATACTATTTACTGCCTCATGAAACTCTAAGACTATGAGTTAAAGAGGAACCATGATCTGCACCAGTGGAGGGA
The DNA here is from genome assembly GCA_023548195.1 of Bettongia penicillata ogilbyi. Taxonomy (NCBI): domain Eukaryota; kingdom Metazoa; phylum Chordata; class Mammalia; order Diprotodontia; family Potoroidae; genus Bettongia; species Bettongia penicillata. The sequence goes on from JAJHZJ010000362.1 coordinate 848,856, forward strand.
CTGTCTAAAGGAGGAGTTCCCATGAAATCTTTTCCCAGGACCTAAATATCCATTCTGTTCTCCCACTGAATAATATCAGCACACATACATACATGTATGTAAATATATGACAAATATGTACATATAAGCATACCTACTAAGAATAACCACAATTATTCACTTTTTTATTATTGGTATGTTTGTAATTAGTCTTGCAATGAAGGTGCACACAAGTACATCAGTAAATGTTCAATTTTCCAGCTTGTTCTATTATTTTAAAAGAAAAAAAGGAGATAAAGTTAAAACAAAGAGTAAATTACTGAGGAAGACAGGGAGGCATGAATCCAAGCGAAAATACACCAAATAAGAGCACATAAAGTATAGTCAGGATTAGGATGAGGCACTCAGGTGCAGGGAGGGAGAGAGAGCTAAAGCCTTTGTTTCTCAGATGCAAATATGGAGGCATCGAGAGTTTCATGAACCTCTCAAAAGTCACTTAGACCTAGAACTGAGAATAAAACGAGTCCTAAGGCTATCATGTGATAAATTAGCCATCTCCAAACTAGATCCCAGTGCCAACCTCTTTGCTGGAGTTCCTAGAACACTTTGATTCCAAAGACCCAGAACACTTTACAAACGCTTGGTTCTTACAAGATATTCATGAGACTGCTGGGAGAGCAGAGCAGTTTGACTACAACTAGAAAGAGAACCTTCAGAACTTTCCCAAAATTCCACATCACTTCTCAAGGGCTGATCTAGGATGCTGATCTAGGATGCGAGGACACCAAGATGAAATTTGTTTCAGGTGTTTTTAAGAATGATCTGTTCTTTTCCTTTTCTTCTGTGATGAAAAGACAGGAATGGAGATATCTGGGCTCAAAATTTCCAAGTGGTCATAAAGTATAACACTGATGACTTCTCTTACAATATTTCATGCAGTAGATACAGTACAGTAGATAGAGTACAGAATTTGGTGTCACAAAAATTTGAATTCAAATCCAGTCTTATTTGCTCCCTAGATGTATGACTCTGGACAAGTCACTAAACAGCCTCTGCACCTCAGTTTTGTCATCTGTAAATTGGAATGCCACTTAGTTGACCTAGGGAATAGATCAACGGGTCTGGAGTCAGGAAGATAAGAGTTCAAATGCGGCCTCAGACACTTCTCAGCTGTGTGACCCTAAGCAAGTCACTTAGCCCTGTTGGCCTTAGCTCCTCATCTATAAAATGAGTTGGAGAAGGAAATGGCAAACCACTCCAGTATCTTTGCCAAGAAAACTCCAGAAAAGATTACTAAGTGTCAGATACAACTGAAAACCACTAAACAGCAACAGAATTATAACAGCACCTAACTCACAGGGTTATTGCAAGGATGAAACGAGTTAATATTGAGTACTCTGAAAACTTTAAAATGTTGTATAAGTGCTAGCTGTTAATTTCCCTGCAATGGAATAATGTAATGGTATAAATGCATGACCTTTTCTGATTTTTAAAAGGGAAGTTTTGTAGATACTTGAGAAAGCCTGCCTTTCTATAAGAAGCATCTCTGTCTCTGTGATATCTGCTTCACCCAAAGGAGCACAGTTTTAGGAAGGAATTGCAGTTTGTTATTCAAGAAAAATGAAAAGATTTTCTTTCTGAACTTTAATATTTCCAGACAGCTAAAATATGAAGCATACTTCCTCTTGATGTGTGGAGAGCTGAAGTTTCATTCAGCAGTAAGTAAATAAACTCTGCTTTTTCTTGTGTGGTGGTGGGTAAGTGAAACAATTGATTCATTCTGAAATCTTTTTTTTTTTTTTCCTCCAGGCCCATACCTCTCATCCTCTACTTTCAGATCAGGCATGACCCTATAGTTCACCGGTTTAATTTCATATTATTTCATTTCTTTTCAGGGACCTTGAAGCAATGGGTCAATTCTTTGGTTTCATTAATATTTTTTCAATTAGAGGGCTTGGAAACTTGCAGAAAGTTTGCTCAATTTCAGCAATCCCAATCAGAAAAGGAAGAATGAAGTCGATGTACTCTCATAGATGCATATTAAGGTTTCACTGCTGTAAGGCAAATGTGCCTCTCCTCCCCACCCCCCACTTTTCTCCCATTTGTCCTTGGAGCAGTTATCCTGCTAAAGGTCTGCATGAATTCAACTTCTGTGAAGCCCTACAGTGATTTAAAAAATACTGAGTCTTGTTTTCAAGGTTAATAGATCAAGGATTGTACCTGGTCTCCAGTTAGCTGGTTTAATTTATACATTGAATATAATACTTTGTCATTCCCTTTATTGGCAAGAAACATTTTTCTTAACTATTGTATTTCAAATATTGTTACAATTGGTGTTTAGCTTGTAATTAATGGATGGTTCAGCTAAAAGGGTTGAAGATTCAGAATCTGAGAGACTGGGCTCAAATCGTGGTCTTGCCATGCACTATGTGGCCTTATTACCATTTTAGGCCCATTTGTGTCCACTTGGAACTCCCCAGTGAAAGCTCCAAGTTTGCATACTTCTGAAGTATGAATGCCCACGATGAAAATTTAACAAGTGGTGCTCCTAAAGGTTATATCACACCCCTCTATTCATTTCTTAATCTACTTAGACTTTTCTGAGACTGATAGAGGGAAAAGTAGATTTTGTTGGACATGGAGTCAGGAAATCTGACTAGCCATGTGACTGAGAAATTTACATAACCTTTCTCAAACTCTCTTTCTTTAAAATGGGAACAGTAACAGCACCTACCTCACAAGGTTGTTATGAAGGACACAGAAGACCATATTTGGAAAGTGCTTTGTAAATTTTAAAGCATGTTACAAATAGTAGCTATTATTATTATTTTTCTCTCCTACCTTGAACAAAGAGGATATTCCTTGATATTCTATAATCCAACTGAACCTGTTTAGACATCTACTGTATTCTCTATATTACTATCCTAAAAATTATAGATAACACTGTGTATTCCTTGAAATCAGGAAATGTTGCAATCTCATATCAACTGATAACTAGGTATGTGAGCCTGGGTAAATCAATTAACCTAAACAAATCTTAGTCTCCTCTAAATAAGGGCAGAGAAAGGTTCTTCCAGCTTGGGGATGGAGGGATGGGCTGGAAAGTTTGAAGATGAGGTTAAAAAACAGTGATTCTGATAAATTTGGAAGGATTATCTATTTTTTTCTATTATGTCCCTGTATCCCCAAAACCACAAATAGTTGAGGGCTTCCTAGAGTTGTTAGTATAATTATTCTTAGCAATTAGACTTTCTAGTCCCTCTGAAAGTGCACTTCTTCCATTTTCTTCTCATATGAAACTTGGAGCTTTCACTGGGGAGTTCCAAGTGGACACAAATGCCACGGAGCAGCCGTTACAGAAATTACTTCCATATTCAAGAGAATCAGCCCTGCCCTGTGACTTCTATTATCCATCATCCCCTGGTGGTTGCTGAAATTTTCCTCCCACTTATAATAATAACTCACTTTGCTATAACACTCCAAAGTTTAAACAGGGAATTTTTAACTACAATCTTGTGACATGGGCAGTGCAGGTATTATCATTTCCATTCTACATAAGGGAACACTAACGCCCAGTGAATTTAAGTGACTTGTCTGAGATCGCTCAGCTAAGCAACTGTCAGTCAGGATTCAAATCCAGGTCTCTCCAAATCCAGCATGCATTCTTTCTACTTCATAACTCGCCATCTGAGCAGGGTGTGCAGTGCTCAACTTCATTCAGTCCATCTTGTTTTATTTCTATCTTAGTACATAATGGAAGCTCTTAGCTCATTTTCTAATTTCCAGATGGTTTATAAAGACAGTGACAGAAGAATACTGTTGCTTTTGCTCAGAAACTCAATGGAGACCCAGCCCCAGCAGTATTTAGAGTGACCCTCTCTAATCCTCCTAACGGAAACTGTTAACTCTGAGGCTAAAATCCAGTGGTTAAAAGTCCAGTCCCTGGCTGAACATTCCATCTCAGCAGTTAAATCAAAGTTCCCCCACAGAGAGGATTATGAATCGAATGGTTAGAGCCAGTGTTTAAGGGGTTATTTGTATACCAGAGGAAGATCAGCCTCTTCTTGGGGGGAATCCTTGACTGACAACCCACCTGTGACTTCACACAAGGATATTACTATTACTTGTTAATCAGTAAACTATTGGGTTTGATAGTGGAGATTCTGCTCTGGCTTTATAGAGACTTTCAAGCCAGAACACTGCCTTGAGCTCTTTTGTTTTAGGAACTAGACACATTTTTCTCCTGGGGCATTTTTTTTTTTTTGTAAAAAATCCCCTTAGCCCTATTTAGACTGATCATTAAGAAAATAAAACCAACTAACACAAAAATCTCAGATCTTTTTAGGTGGGTGATGGTCATAATACTTGGGTCACCTCATAAAATTGTTGGGAGGAAAATGTTTTTAGGTGACCAAGAGATCAATTAATTAACACATAATGATTAGACTTTTATCTTGTGCTAGGCATTGTGCTTGGGGATGAGGAAAGGGACAAGAAAATAAAAGTCTCTGACCTTTACATTCTTTCAGGTAAGTATATATACAGACTGGTACAAGATAAGGATTAAGAGCATCAGAAAAGGTTTCGAGTAGAAGCACACAGTCACTATATGGTCAGTAAGTTGCAAAGTGTTATAGAGATATGAGTTATCATAAAGAGACCAATTAGTCATGACACTGGAAACATGTATTTTGGTTCTAGAATGATGAAACTGAATTGGTTTCTAGGACCCTAACAGGATCTCAGGTCTGCTATATGCATGCATACATGCATACAATGAGAGGAGAAGTTCTTGAACTGAGGTTATTGGATAGATTTGAGAAAGACCATGAACTTGGATGGTATAGGACCTCAGTTGGCTCCCTGGCCTGCTAAAGGAGGATTCACCAAGGAGACCCAAAGCCTCTGTCACAATCTCACAGTTAAAGTTTTCACTAATAGGAAAAAGTCCTTTTTCTCCCCCTAGTCCCATAGTCAGTCTCACCTCACCCCCTTAACTGCAAGTCTATCCATACTCCATCCCCTCAATGCCTGTCTCTGCTTCAGCCAGATAAGAACTTACACAAGATTTTATCACTTTCCTGGACAATTCCACCCTAGTGCCCAGCAATATGCTCTGCATATTCTATCTTTACTGCATTTCTCCTCAATAAAGCTAGATATCATTAATTTAACTTTGTTGATTCAGTCTTGTACCCTGAGCTTCCTTGTATAATACCTTGGAATCCCAAAACTAACCAAAAGCATGACAACTGTAGTGCTTTCTGTCCCGTGTGACTTTTTGTGACCCCATTTGGAGTTTTCTTGGCAAAGTTACGGGAGTGGTTTCATTTCTTTCTTCAGCTCTTTTTACATCTAAGGAAACTGAGGCAAACAGGGTTAAGTGACTTGCCCAGCTCATAAGTGTCTAATGTCAGCTTTGAACACAGGTCTTCTTGACTCCAGGCCTGGAACTCTATCCACTGTGCCACCAAACTGCCCCTGACAAGATGGTTTTCCCCTCCTAAAAATATCTTGCCCACATTTCACTACACTGCAGACTGGGGATGCAAACATTAGTGATAAATGTCATTAGTTTGTTAGCAAGGGGTATTTGGTATTTTTTTTTCTCAAAATGAATACTAATTAATTCAAAGAATTAATTTATTAATTAATTCTTAAATTTAATTCTAAGAATTGTCAATGTCTCAAAATCAAGGAAGGCACTAATAATGGGAGAAAACCCCTTTTTCCACTTAGTTTCACAGGCTGCCCTTCCACCCCTTCATCAGCAAGAATCAATACAAATCCCTAAGTTGAGGATCCTCAGTTCCTCCTCTCAATGCCTGCTCCTGCTTGACTCAGGTACAATTCTGCCCCTTCCCCCTTTTATTCATTTAATCTCTAAGGCAGAGAGAAAACTGTTTTTGCACAGTCACTATTTCCAGAAATTGCACATCTTGTGTTGCGATGTCAAATTATCTTGGAGGAATGAAAACCCCAAATTTCATAGGAAAAAGATGATTAGATCTCATTTAAAACAATTCAATTAAAAAGTTAAATCATCAAAAAAAAATTATGATTTAACTTATACGACAGGCATTTACTATCTAAAAAAGTTTTATTTTCAAATGTAAACAGTTTTACAAACTATTATAGAATGATGCCAAGTGGATATCCTATGAAAAATTCATATGGATCGATGGTAACTCACACTCATGTTCATAGTAATGTTTATTATTTTAAGTATATTAATCTTAGATTTTATTAATAGTACTAAGTGCTTATCAAAACTTTGTGTGTGTATTTGTGTGTATGTGTGTGTGTGCCAAAGGCAAATATAAAGATAAATTCTGGCTCAAAGGATCCCTTCTTGATTTGTCGGATCTGAATTAATAAAGGGTTATATTCTAATATACTAAGCATTAAGCTTAGTATACTAAGCACGCCATTGTTCAGTCTTTTCATTCATGTCTGACTCTTTGTGAACCCACTTGGGGTTTTCTTGGCAAAGATCCTGGAGAGGTTTGTTATTTCTTCCTCCAGGCCATTCTATGGATAAAGAAATTGAGGCAGACAGGGTTAAGTGTCTTGCTCAAGGTCACAGTTAATAAGCATCTGAGGACAGATTTGAATTTAGGTCTTCCAGACTCCCGGCCTGGAGCTTTCTCCACTGTGCTACCTAGGGGCAGGTAGGTGGCACAGTGGATGGCGCACTGGGCTTAGAACCAGGAACACGCATCTTCCCCAAATGGGGCCATGAAAAGTAGGGAATGGTTGAAACAACTCAATAACAAAACAAGCCGTCTGTGACCAATACATAACAATATCACCTTTAAATATTCCCTATAAGCACATATTTCTAATTTCTCACTACGTCATCTTTTCCCATTGAGTTTTCAAAGCATTGTTGCTATAGATTCACAATGGAAAACACACACATACACATACCACACACAGACACACACACACACATGCATGCACAAACTCATAACAAGTTGCCTGTAACTGAAAACTGACACCAATACCATCTACAACTTATTCATGTGTACTTATTTCCAGGGACAAGAATTTGTTTCATTCATTGAATTAATGCCAATTCCAGAAAAATGATCTTTGAAAGGCAGTATTCGTGGGAAATGATATTGCAAGACTGGAAAAATGAAGAACAAATTCACCTGGTTTGAATCATCCATTTCTAGGCACCTCCCTCTCCAGTTTACACTATGTTAAAATGTAGGAGTATATTTATACCAACACGTATTCAACAACTCCACAGCTAACAGAATCCTTCTCCATATGGGCAGGTGTGACTGGAGAACCTCTCCTTTCCACACTCTGGATCAAGTCTACCTTTGTTTGTATTTGGGTAGATTCTCTCTATTTTGTGAGCTCCCTCAAAATGGTGTGAGGGAGTATTGTTGTGTGTTGCTTCTAAGAAATCGAGAAAGATGGTGTGATGCAGAAGTAGGAAAAGAGGGTAGAAAGGAAAATTTTCTTAACAATTACAAGACTTTACTGGCTTCCTTCAAGACAGCTCAAATTCCACCTTCTTCAAGAGGCTTTTTCCATTCCTTACTCTTCCCCCAGTACCTTCCCTCTAAGATCGCCTCCCATTTACACTCTCTATACATGCATATATATATATATATATATATACACACATATATATATGTTCATAACGATTAATCATACTAATAATTTATATAGATAATACTGTAAGATTTGCAAATTCATGCTATCTCATTTGATCTTCACAGTACATCTTGATGTAGGCGCTATTACCTTTATTTTATAAATGAAGAAACTAAGGTACAGAGAGATTAAATCACTAACATCAAATAGCCAGTAAGGTAGATTTGAACTCAGGTCTTCTTGACTCCAAATCCACTGCTTGTACCCACATACAATCTAGAGAGTTATAGTATAGATGCTGATATATAAATATGTTGTGTATGTACATAATTGTTTACATACTATCTCCTCCATTGAAATATGAGTTCTTTAAAGTAGGGATGCTGTTTTTGCCTTTCTTTTGTCTTTCTTTCCATGTCCAATCCATAGTACTATTCCTGGCACATCATAAGAATTTAAGAAATACTGCTATCCCCCAAATGGAATGAAATGCCTATAGAGGTAGTAGGTTTCACTGAGAAGATCATAGTGTCAGAACTGGAAAGAACCTGATAGGGCATCTCCTTCAAGCAAAATATAGATTGGTTGTTCATTAGGAATGTTATTTAAGACATTCTTGTAAGGCAAGAGTTAGGTTAGATGGCTGCTGAGGAATCTTCTAAGCTTCATACTCTAAAAAAGAACTATAATTCTGACAAGAGTCAGAAACCTTGATTATCAACTATTACTACTTTTTCTGGTTGTGTGATCCTGGGCAAGTCACCTAAGTTTTCAAAACCTCTTTTCTAAAAATGTGTAATGCCCACCTAAAGGACTGACATGGAGAGCACGTAAGATCATACAGCAAAGTGTTTTGTAAGCTTTAATGAACACATTAAACTTACAAAAATGTAACTTATTTTATTGTTCTATCCATGCTGATAGTTATATAGGTGAGTACCTTTAGAGTTGTGAAGGTGGTATTTTTCCCTTGGTAGTAGCCCCAGAGTTACTTACCAATCTTAGCAACCCATTACTGATGATGGACTATTTTAAGTTGATTTTTAAAACCAACATGCAGTCTATGTATATATCTGTGAAGACACGTGGATTACTAGTTGTGTTGCAAGTGGTTTCTTTGATTATGAGTACTCAGTGAATGTGTGGTCCTAGTCATTATTATTTAGTTGTCAGGTAGATTGTGCCTTAGAGAATCACCTGCAAGGTACGACTTACGTCCCAGGTTCTAAGAAGGTCGTCAGAATTTTGAATTGAATTGAATCTCAGATTGGGGGGATCTCAGAGTTCATGTAATTTAATATTGAACAGGAATTTCCATTGGGACATTCTCTATGTGTGGTTATCCAGTCTCCGCTTGAAGACTTCTAGTAAAGAAGATCCTTGATTATCTGTCAAGCAAGTCCATTCCAAAATAGCAGACTAAAGGTCTCCCAAATTCCTGTCCAAGTAACATGAAAATAATGCCTCAATAGGAATTCTAGGACCAATAAAAGGACAGGATGAAACAATTTTCCAGCCCAAGACAACTGAGAAGGTCAGCTAGAAAGGTCTGTTTCATTGGAGTGAGAGTGAACTGAGTGGCAGGCCACGCTTTGGGGACATGTGCGTCTGTGGAGATCTCTGAAGTTTAGCCCCAGGAACGGTGAGGAGATTGAACAACTGGTCAGATTACTGTGGTACTGTGGACCCTTTGTTGGCATGTGGTGCAGGACTCTTGCATTTCTCGCACAAAGTCCCAGGGGGAGGAAGAGCACCAGCACTCTATAGCCTGTGGCCACAAGGGAACTGGGAAGCTGGTTATGATTCCAGGGCAGAAAAGAGTGTGTGTAGTTTCTCACAGACCACAGCACAGGCCAGGAGAGCAGTGATCACACTCTTTCTTAGAGCATACTACCTTGGAAGAACTGAAATAGCTGTGAAATCAGCAGAGAATTTGGAATTCAACATTTTAAAAAAATGTAAAAATTGTTTTTTATATATGATTGGAAAAATATTTAACTAAAAGAAAAAAACTAATCCATTCCACTTGTGAACAATTCTCATTTTTAAGAAACTTTTCCTTACAACAAACTAAAACCTGTACCTCTTTTTCTTGTTGAAGAGAAGTTATGACATCCAAGTGATGCCTTGACTTGTGTGTGAATTGGATTTAAGTGAGGAAGAGTTGCACAGTTATGAACCTCAAGTCCACTGAACTGAAGTCCAGTGGCAAGACAAAAGTCAGGCCATCATCTTCCACATATGACCAAGTTTTAAGCACTCCACAGTGCCTACTTCGGTCACCTTCATGGCCTTTAGGACAAACTGTTTTCATCTACCAAATTTACAGGGGGAAGTCTCCATGTGTTTAAGGTAATTATCCCTCCTAACTCACCAGGGGGTCTGAGACCTGTCAAGTCACCTTCCATCTGGTTTAGCCCAAGTGGCCACTGTCCATTACAGTTTCTCAGAGCCACAGGTGTGTGTGTGTGTGTTTATCCTTTGTTCCCAAAGACCATACCATCAGAGAAATGATGATATGACTTGCACTTGACCTTATTTTGAGTGAGGAGGGCTATAGAGGTCATCAGACCTTACTTCTCCACAGCCATCTGAATCCAGTGACCAGATATTCATTAAGATGACTGGAGATGACCCAGGATGAGGCAGTTGGGGTTAAGTGACTTGCCCAAGGTCGCACAACTAGTGAGTGTCAAGTAAATGAGGTGAGATTTGAACTCAGGTCTTTCTGACTCCTACACTGGTGCTCTGTCCACTGTACCACCTAACTGGCCCCTCTCAGAGCCACCAAAGGTGGATGAACTGAATTGACTGAATTGAGCATAAATGGAACTTGCTTTTTTACTTGAATCTCTGGGATTCTCTAAGTATATCATCATGTCATCTGCAAAGAGTGATAACTTAGTTTCTTCTTTGTCTATTCTTATTCCTTCAATTTCTTTATCTTCTCTTATTGCTACAACTAACATTTCTAGTACCACATTGAATTACAGTGGTGATAATGGACAACTTTGTTTCAACCCTGGTCTTATTGGAAATGCATCTAGCTTATCTCCATAGCATATAATGCTTGCTGAAGGTTTTAGGTTGATACTGCTTATTATTTTATGGAAAATTCCCTTTATTCTATGTTCTCCAGTATTTTTAATAAATGGAACTAGTACACTGGCAACATTGTAAAGAAGCAATAACTCTATCCAATGCAGTGACCAGGCATGATTTCAGATGGCTAATCATGATATATGCTATCTCCTGACAGAGAAGTGATGGATTCAGGATGTGGAAGGAGACAAACAGTTTTGCACCAGGCCAATGTGAAAATTAGGTCTGCTTTACTAAGCACATTTATCAAAAGCTGTCGTTGTTGTTGCTGGATGAGCAAGGGGAGGTAATGTGGGGAGAAAAAATACAAATTTGGTAAGTGAAATTTCTCTTTATTCTTTTAAAGAAAAGCTTCTAATGATCCTGGAATATAAAAGAATGATTGCCACTTGCCACTTTCTCCTCACAAGGGGTCACATTGAACACACACTGACAAAGGGTAGGAAGTTTGGTGATAGGATGCAGGGGGTTCAGAACTGTATTTTTCAACATCAGGAGTATTCCTTTTTTCCTTCTGCTGACTTTGTATTGGGACTCACTGGTCCCCATGCTGTTGTCAGGGGCTGAGTGGTTGCTGCTATGACAACTGTACTGGCAGGATGCCCTCTTGGGGCTTCTGACAGTGTTGAGTTTGCCTGCTCCTGCAGCAGAGACATGGAAAAAGCAGAGAGGTGAATTCCAGTCTCCTCAAATTGTCAGATAGCATTGTGAATCTCATCAGATGTTCGGCCGAAAGGGGATATTGGCAAGAAAGATTTTGCAATTTTCTCATTACATAATTCATAAAATGGTAGTCTTCTATGTTGTGGGGGGATAGCTAGGTGGCACATTGAATAGAGTGCCACCCCTGGAGTCAGGAAGATGAGTGCAAATCTGGCTTCAGCCCCTTACTTTTTATTTGACTGTGGGCAAGTCATTTAACCCTGTTTGCCTCAGTTTCCTCTTCTGTAAAATGAGCTGGAGAAGGAAATAGCAAACTACTCTAGTGTCTTTGCTAAGAAAACCCTAAAATGGGGTCATGGAGAGTTGGACATCACTGAAAGATGACTAAACAACAACAGACTCTCTTGTAGGTTTAAGAAAGGCCTTGAGATAGAAATAGAGATGATATACAGATGTAGATCATATAGATATAGGCATATCATTATATTCTTACTATGTGCTAGCCACTGTGCTGTTTTACTTGCTGAGGATATAAATGCAAGCAAACAAGACAGTCAATACCCTCAAGGAACTTAAATTCAAATAGGGCAAAACAACACATGAAGCAGAACTGGAAAGGAGGTGGCATGAGGAAGTCATAGAGGGCAGGAGGGGAGAGGAGGAGAAATAAATAAAAGGGAAGGGAAGGAAAGAGAAAAGAAGGAAGGGAAGGAAAGGAAGAAAAAGGAAGGGAGGGAAGGGAAGGGAAAGGAAGGGAAGGGAAGGGAAAGGAAGGGAAGTAGTCTAGGACAGAATCCTAAGGTACAACCATATATAGTGGATGAGGAATCCAAAATGATCCAGCAATATAGACTGAGAACATAGGAAGGGAACCAAGAAATAGTACTGTCATGAAGATTCAGGAAAGAGAGAGTACTAAATCTAGTTAGAGGAAGTGGTAAAATTTCAAAGATTGTAGAGTTTACAATATGTAATTCAGTTTTCCCTTATAACCTGTCTCCAAACAAGTTATGAGGGCAGCAAACTAAACACCTATGTCAACCCAGTAGTAAGAGAAAGGGCTTGTGAGTATACTCATGCTGAGCCACTCATTGAACCTCTTTGGGTTTCATTTTTCTCACCCAAGAGGATGAAACTGCAGGATTTCCAGGAACCTTTCCAACTCTACAATCCTGTGACTATTTTAAGAGCAGATAAGAATAAATTTTTTTTACAAGTAAAACAAACCTCCCTGGTTATATAGATTTTGTTTTTTTGGTTAGAGGACCTGTACCTCTGAAGACATCAGTATGGGGAAACTCCCACTATGGAAACTCCCTCTACCAATGCAGATTAGTAGCTTTAATTTATAATGTTAGGATTCAAAGAGTTGGTTAGGGTTCTAAGATGTCATAGAGTCAATATACATGATAGTCAAGATTTAAATCTAGGTTTTTTTCTGACTCCACACTACATGTCTCTGTAAAATAGTTAAGCATTTTATGTACCCATCCTTATAGATTTGCCTATAACTAGATAATTGTATCCAGCCCTTTGAGCAAATTCTCAATCCAAAATCCCATTTCCTGATTAGCAAAGAGTCTATGTTCTTTCTCTGAGCTAATGCTATTAACTTTCCTGGTATCACAGTGATTTTCTGGTCCCTACTGCCTAATGTGCTCTCATAGTAAGACTGTTTTTAAGGGAAGGTAATCTCTCATTTCGTCCACTGACTTAAGTCCTCACAGATTGTTTTCCTCCAGTTTGGGGGGTCTAGGTTCTCCAGTTCCATTTAATAATATGATTAGATTTTATTCAAAGCCATGAAAAGAAAAAGCACATATGCATTAGTCCCAATCCCCAGGGAACACAATTCCCCTTCCACCACATCACACTCTGAGGAGGGGAAGGGGATCAGGTGCACAGGTTAGATCAGTTCCCACATAGCATTAATCCCATGAAGTTCCAAGTCTAAAACATCCTCCCCCTTCTCCCCACTCCTGGGCTTTCATCCTGATACACTGGCTTCTTGGGACTTTCATTCTTGCGACATCTGGCCTAGAACTCTGGGATCCAAGGTCCCTATGGCACAAAGTGCAGGTCAAGAACTCCATTCTCTGTGCTTACAAATGGATAAACGAAGCAGCCTAAAACTCCAAGTCCATTTCTTGAAGACATAGCGCCTAAAAGGAGGCAGTCTAGGCCTTCTTTATTCTCTCCTTTACCCTCTGCTTACTGTTACTGGTTTGATTGAGAGAGACCTTTTCTTTGCCCTTGGGTATTACTGGAAAGAGAGAACAAACAAGCTTCAGTCTTATAGATTCAAAAGTAGAGCCAGTTCCAGATACGTAGGCAATGGAGACAGGCTGCTCCCAACCATTTGGCAGACCTACACATAGAGTCTTCTCCTAGAATGAGGCCTCTAGCATCTCCCATATAGGTGCCTCTGGTTTAGGTGTTCTGGAAATGAGCTGAAGTCTTGTTACACAAATAAATTACATTTTGACCTTGTCCCTCTGTACTCAAATCCTTCATCTTTTCATTCCTATCTTTCTTGCACTCTCCAAGTTTGGACAGTTTAGTGGTCTTTGTCCTTTTCACAAAGAATGGCATGATTGAGAGATGCTGATTGCTGCACCAGGGTAGAGATGAATGGAGGCTAGAAATGTACTGAGTCAAAAAAATCTGCTTCTCACCCTAGCGCTGACTAGCTAGATGGCCTTAAACAAGGGACCACAGCTGTCTGAATCTCAGGTTCCTTCTCTGTAAAATGAAGGTATGATGACCATACCTCTTGAGTAATAGTGTCAAGCATTTTCTCATTTCTCAGGTTCAAAGATGAAGAGCTGCAAAGGATTTCAGAGGCAAACACTTTCATTTTGCAAATCAAGAACCTAAAATCTATGAAGAGTACACAATTTGTTCAGTCGTACAGGTAGGAAGGATCAGATGTTGAGGTTTGAACCCAGACCTTCTGACTCCAGTTAATATACTTTTTACTACACCATACTGCCCTCCTGATCTAGGACAAAAAGAAATGGACTTAATTTAGATATGAAAAAGAATAAGGTGATTAGTAGGACTTTAAAATGCTGAAATTCCCTTCTCTATTTTTTCTCATTTAAAAAAAAAAGAAAGTCACAATCTTTCTATTTCCATACCAAAGAGAACTCACAATGATCTCACCTTTATAAATTCATTATAGCGAAGTATAAATATGTGAAGTGGAGCCATTGTCACATAGTGGAAAGAATACTGGATGGGGAGTCAAGGAATCTGGGCTCAAATCATAGCTCTTATACTCACCATTTGTGTGATGTTTCCCCATTTTTTAAACTCAGACTGTTAGTCCAAATTATCTCTACGGTCCCTTTTAATGCTAATATTCCTATAGGAATTTACTCATATGAGTGAAATTAGAAATGAAGGTGCATGAGCACTGGGTGGAATTGATGGGAAAAGTGGAGGGAGAATGTGATGGAAGAAAAACTGAAGACAAGTTGGATCAAAAGTCTTCATCTTTTTGATGATGGAAGAGAATTTTTTTTTATTTTTAGCCTCAGGGGACAGAACCAATATCAGTGTGTTATATTTGAAAAGACTCAAATACAGGCTCAATATCAGGGAAATACAAAATCTTAGGATTTTTGGTATTTAAATAGGGATGAGCCCCCCAAAGAGATAATAGATCTCCTAGTTGGGAGTATATATACAGAAGCTTGAGGACACCTTGGAAGATATGTAGGATGGTAATTCTTTTCAGCTATAGATTGGACCAAATGGCAGTTGAGAGCCCTTTCAATTCTCCATTTCCTTTAGTTATGTGTTTCTGTAACTATGAATGTAAACACATGGTTGATGCAAATTCAGGAAATGAGTATTAATACTGTTAAATAGAGAAGATAAGTGTAAGAACTTACACACTATAGAAGTAAGTGTAATTATAGTTATTAATGTGAACTACTTCCTACTTACTAATTGCTATGTAGCACAGGAATAATTATCCATGTTGTTAAATGCCATATTAACTTAATTGTGCATTTTATTTGAATGTGGCACCATACATTCATTCATTCTACCTATATTTTCAAAGTATAGTGCAAGTGTAATAAGTACAGATTAAGATACACATTTAAGATAAGACACTAGAATGAATGGTAAAACAAAGTGATATATGAGATTTTTAGGGAAAAGTTATTCTTTAGGAGCAGGGGAGGAATTAGCAATAGCTTCACAGAGAAAGTGATGTCAAAGTTGGACTTTAAAGCATAAGGAGGAATTTAATGGAGGAAGAGAAGGAAAGACATTTTAACTATATAGAAGAATGTGGATTATGTCTTGGAGACAAAGAGAGTGCAAGTGTGTCAAGGGCTAGGAAACAGTCTAGCTTGACAAGATTGTAGACTGCACTTAGAAAAATGAAATGAGAAAAAGTGTATGCATTTCACTCAGTTGGCAACAGTGAGCCAGGGCAGATTTTTGAGCAAAGGAGTGAGTGGTGGAATGAGATTTGTGTACAGGAAAGTGGATTCTGTTAGCACCATGAAGGGTGGATTATAGTGGGGAGGGAAGACAACCTATTAGGAGGCCACTGAAATAGTCCGGGCAGGAGGATTGATGAAGGTTTGTATTAACATGATAGTAATAGGAATATGAAGAAAGGGATGGATTCTAAAGATGCTGTAAAGATGGCACTGATCCACTTGGCAACTGACTGGATATAAGAACCAAAGGAAAAGAAAGAGTCAAAGATAAACAGCCCTAATGCTTGGACATAAAAGGCAGTGAAATAATGTTGTCTCATATAGAAAAGAATTCTTTTTGTACAGAAAGGCCAACTGGATTATAAGCTTTTTGAGGGCAAGAACTTCTTTGCTTTAAAAAATGATTTTGTATTGCTATCTTTTTAAATATATTACCTGTCTTTCCTTTTCCCTATCTCAAAAGCTCATTATTTATAACAGAATTTAAGAAACAGGAAGAATAAGAAAAAAACACAACTTGTTAACACATCTCCCCTAAAAAGGACATTATATGCAGAGTTCCAAACTTATGGACACCTATTCCTGCAAAGGAGTGGGGAAAAGGTATCTTTTCATAGTAAGAACTACGTATTTGTTCCCCAAAGTCTAACAGAGTGACTTGTATGGTGAATGTTAGTTATAATGAGTTGAGTTGAATTGAATTCTTATATGATCAGTCATCATAACTTGTTAATATAAGAGAGGTCGGTAGATAGAATAGAGGTGGAGATTTTCCTTCCCAGATTTCCTCTGCATTTACTAAAGCAACGAATGGCTAGGGAGAAAATATTCTCTACATGTCCTGAATAGTACATGTCCTACAAAGTCTGAGATACATAACTTAGGAAGTTCAACAAAAGATGACAACAAAAGAAATGATGGATAGAAGGGACCTTGGAGGTCATCTCTTCTAACCCTAATTTCCCTTATTTCATGAAAGAGGAAACTGAAATCCAAAGACTAAATGGCTTGCCTATAGTTACATAGGTAGTGGGCATCAGAGATGGTCCTCTGATTTTAGAGACAATATTCACTGTACTACAGAAAGCTCAGGAAAAACAGCAAAGGGCAAGGTGTGTATGCGCATAGTGGGACAAGAGGGGATTTCACTGGAAACCAGGGGGCTACGTGATGGCTGTATCTAACCTCTGTTATTACAATGAGATGTTTCCCATTTTATCTCACGGCTGTCAGGCTTTTTAGATATTACAAGAGGAGCACCTGTCAAACCATAAGCTTTCTTTGTTCATCTGACAATCAAATCAAAATAACTCTTTTTCAGTCCCCTACTTGAGAATACTGTGCTAGTAACGCAGCTCAAGAAATTTTAAATAAAATGAACTCTCACACTCCTGGGACTGGGAGCACGTAGTATGAGGAAATAAGGAATGCCTATTGATTTTAATTTCTTATTATTTAGCTTGAATTGCCTTTTCTATAATTTGACTTCTCCCTTCCTGGGATAATAGATCTAATTCTGACGGGTGGGGGTGGGTAGATAAACATCAAGAGGGAAAATGAGGTCATAAAAGCAATAGTTTTGAACAGATAATAGGCTCAAACAGGTTCTAGGTACCTGAATATAATAATGGAGAGTTACTTTACTTATAACTGTCTTCTACACATAAATTTAAAATTAGAGGTAGAATTGAATGTTACCAGGCCTCTTCAGTGAGTTAAAGAGAGACTCATCTGTGGTTTGTCACATTATATGTGACTTACATTCTTTCACCCTGATCATTAGAAGGTAATTATAAGCATCAGATTTTGCCAAAAAATATGGAAAAAATACAGAAGCCAAATTATTAAATCAATTGATCTATCAATTAAACATTTTTTAATCACCTGTTATAGAATAGTCGCTCATCTCATCCCTGGGGATGGAAAGATTGGAAAAGTCACCAGCCTCAAGGCTCTTGAATTCTGTTGTTGGTGTGGTTGCTTGTCCTTCATCTTCAGAGAGGACCAATGACCAATGAAATCTTAGGGTGATGTCTTGACTTCTGTACACATTGGATTTAAGTGAAGCAGAGTTGTACAAAGTCATCAGCTTCTGTCTCTCTTCCAGAGTCACTGAAGTCCAGTGGCAAGACAAAAGTCTTGAATTCTACTAGAGGAGACAACACCTACGTAAACAAGTATAACACACAAAATAAATACCAGGTAATAGGGCAGGGCAACACTGAAAGTTAATGGGAATCCGTAGTGACCTGATGTAGGAAGTGATGTATAAGCTGAGTTTTGAAAGAAGCTAGCGAAATTCCTAAGACACTGGTATGGTTAGGACCATGCTGAGAAACATGAGAGGAATGTAACTGTACTTTTAAGTGTTGGCCAGGAAAAAAACTCTACAGCATCTAGAAACAATTCCACCATCCCTAGAAAACAGGTTCATTGTTCGCTTCTCCAGTTATCCTTAAATGCTTTGCATCTTCAATATTTAGCGCAATGGCTTCATGTTTAGCTCAATTTTTAACACAGCATTTAGCATATAGTGAGCAATCTGTAATCTTTACTTACTGACTTATTGGTTGATTCAAACTCTCAGAGCACCAAATGGAATTTTTCACCAAAGGAAAATTCTGGGGTGGCAGTGGATAAGGTAAGAAGAATAGTCACCCAAAATGTCTCTAAGAGGAAGATACTTCTTAAAAGACAGAAAGTCTCCTTCAACCTCAAACAGATCTAACAACCCCTTCTCTTCGTTTCCCAGAAAATGTACTCAGCCCCCTCTTAAACTGATTTACACCACGTCAAACTCCTGCTAACTTTGGCTGTTTGTTTCATAGATCTCAATCTCCCTTTGTGTGAAGTATTTGCCCTTTCCTTTCTGAACTGGTATTTCAAATTAAAAAAGAAAAAAATAAAAAGTTTGCCAGGCCTCTTTCTGGGACACAATCTGCTGAGTTGCACAGCCTCAGGTTCAGGCCTATGGGCAGACTGACCAGAAGAGCAGCTACTGGGATCTCTAAACCCACGTGCCAGAAACTGAGGAAGTCTAGGCTGGACTGGGGAAGAGAGGAAATGAAATGAATGGGATTTTTTAGATTTTTTTTCTTTTTAAATGGAGTGGAAGGAGTGGAGGTGGGATGATGGGAGGGAGAAGGGGAATGTAAAAAATTGTTTCACTAGACCATCTTCCAAAGGGAAATTGGGAGACTAGTAGGAGTTTTCAAACATAATATAGCTAAATCCCAAAACAAAAAAGTTCCTTTTCATCTACACAGAAGCGCCGTTGAAGCAGAAATACTTGTGGGACATGAGGAATGAAAAATGTCAGCATGCCCACTGCCCAAGCTTGCCTGGTTTATGGCTCCCACCTCGTGGCAATCATTACTGAGCTGTAAAAGGCCCTCTTTGTCTCCGGAGGATTGCCTTTCAAAGACAAGAAAAATCCACAGGCAACTTCTCACTTTGACACATACGTTGTGACATTCAAAGAATAATGCAGAGGCCCTGCAAACTGCCACTGGGGTGAATCATGTTGGGGTGGGGGCCTATTGATGCTGGGAGGGGCCAAGCTTGTTTACTCATATGGATTTCCTTCCTGAGTAGAAAGTACATCTATTCAAGAGGAGAAGGACCAGAAAGGGGCCTGTCTCTTCCTGAGAGGTGTGCCTCTGAAGCATGAAACTGAGAGTCTGTAAACTAACTTGTGGTAAGAAGAGGCAAGAGAGGGCAAAAGGAGGGAGGGATGACTGGTGAGAGAGAAACAGACGGTACATATTTAAAAGACTGCTGAAGGTCTTCATCCACAGGCTGTAATAAAGGTGTGGGTTGGGGCTGCTTTGCATCCAGGAGAGGAGTGCCAGCACCCTCACTCAGAGATGAAGGGAACCAGGCCTTGGAAGCAGCACATTTCCATCTGGCTGTTTGGGTAGATCTCAGAAGATGCAGCTCAGCTGCCAAGATTTGAAAATAGGGCTTGTCCCCACCTCCATGATCCCAAAGGAAGACTGGATTGATGTGTGCCTTCATCCTGTAGTAAGAAATCCAGTTCTCTTGTTTCAGTGCAAATCCTTACTAGAGATCGTTGGTTTCTGGCTGAGCTATGGAATGTAGTAGGCCATTCTAGAGAGGTGAGGCAGCTGTGGTGGTTGGGGGAAGGTCCTATTCCTTTCCCAGGTGGCCTCACTTCCAAGTACTTCCTAGTGACTACTGTGGGAGGCCCTCTTCCAATTATTGCAAAAAGGTTAGGGTCTGGAAAACTCTTTTTGAAACCATGTAAAACTGTGATTCCTACCACATAAAGATTAACTGAGACACAGTGTAACAGATCTAAGGAAACTGGAAGAAATTATACACATACAAAAAAATAAAGAAAAATTTAAAAACATAAAATTGCAGGAATTCAACAGGAAATCTTTCTCAATCTCTCCTAGGTCTAGTGCTGTACCTAAGTTAATTATTTCCTATTTTTCTTATATATACCTTGTTTGCACATATTTGCTCCTTGTCTTCATTTAATTATGACTTCCTCAAGGGCCTTTGCCTTTCTGTCTCCAACACTTAGCACAGTGCTAGCAACACAACAGGTGCTTAGTAAATACTTACCGACTTATTAACCGAATTACTTAACTTTATCCCTTAGTATCCCTAGTTTTCTTAAAGGCAGCTCAAATGTTATGGTCAGTAAGAAGACTTTCCCAAATGCTCTAGGCACTGACTCTTTTCCCACTAAAGCCAGCTGATTTCTACTTTGTACTTGTCTTATATATACCTATTAATGTACATATGGGACATGAGGTATGAACAATGTCAGTATGTCCACTGCCCAAGCTTGCCTGGTTTATGGCTCCCAATCCCTTCCTGGGGACAGGGCCTCTTCTGCTATTTCCTTCGTATCTCCAGTGCTTGGTAAATTGTCTAGCCTATAGCAAGTCCAAAATAAATAATTGATTGTAAGGGACCTCAGAGTGCAATTACTGAGACCCTGAGCCAAGGACGAATCCTCCCTAAACCATGTCTACAAGAGGTCATCTAGCCTCCACTTCAAATGATAAGTAACAGAATCTCTTCCCTAGAGAGCTCAGGCTATTTTTGGAAAACTTTAATTGTTAGGAAGTTTCTCCTTCATAGTGAGTGGAAATCTGTCTCTCCCTATCTTCAACCTTAATTCTCCCCTCTAAGAGCAAACAGAACAAGTCTAATCCCTTTTCCATAATTTTGTTTCCCATTTGGAATTGAATAGCATGATTGACAGCTCTGCGGTGGTGGTTGCAGGGATGAGTAAAATGTTCTGTCCAATATAAACATCTCAAAGTTTAAAAATAGAGTCAACAAAGAAATGGAGTGGCTGAGTAAGAGACCTCTAACATGAGCAATGGAAGGTCGAGGGTCTATCAATAAATAAGTGAAAATGATAAGCATTGTTGAATGCCTACTATGTGCCAGACACAGGGCTAGGCACTGGGGATATGGAGACAAAAATTCTAGCCCTCAGGGAGTTTATAGTTTATTGGGGAAAAGAAAATCTATGCATATAAAGGCATATAAAAATCACAAAAATGCAAAATAAATATGACAATTTGGGAGGAACACATTAGCAATGGAAGAGGTCAGGAATGGTATTATGCAGGAGAAAATATTTGAGCTGAGCTTAGAAGGAAAGTAGGAATTCCAATATTACATAGTACCCACTATATAATGTCTCTAACAGGAAGATATTTTTTAAAAGACAGAAAGTCTCATTCAACCTCAAACAGATCTAACAACCCCTTCTCTTCTTTTCCCAAAAAATGTCCTCAGCCCCTTCTTAAATTGATTTACACCACGTCAGACTCTTGCTAACTTTGTTTGTTTCATAGATCTCAATCTCCCTTTGTGTGTGAAGTATTTGCCCTTTCCTTTCTGAACTAGTATTTCAAATTAAAAAAGAAAAAAAAAAGTTGGCCAGGCTTTATGTTATGTGTTTTAAATTATGTGCTTTACAGATATCTCATTTAATCCTCATAACAATCCTAGAACATCGGTGTTATCATCCTTATTTTATACTTAAGAAAACTGACACAGACAGAGGTCAAGTGATTTGCCAAAGTTGATACAGTTAGTTAGTTTCTGAGACAGGATTTGCTATTAGGTCTTCCTGAATACAGCCCCAGTGCTCTATCCACTGGGCTACCTAGCTGCTTATAAAAGGGACAGGTGAAGTGTGAGCACATCCTGAGCAGCCTGAGCAAACAAAGGCAGGAAGGTGAGAAATGAAATGTCATGTGAGGAAAGACAGGACTAAAGAGAACTTGAAGGGGAATAATATGGAATAAATGTGGAAAGGTAGCTGGAGAAAAGTTATAAAGATTTGCAAATGGCAAAAAGAAGAGCTAATCCTATATAGGCTATGGCAAGTCCCTGAAACTTATTGAGTAATTTGAGTAACAAGAGAGTAATTTGGTCAGACTTCTGGAGAGGGGAGACACTTGAGGCAGGAAGGTTAATTAGGGGGAAATTTATGGTAAGGCAAGAGAGAAGTAATGAGGATGCAAACTAGGATGGTAGCTAGGTGAATGGAGAGGTGGGGAAAAACGAAAGAAATGTGGGGCAAGATAACTTTCTATACCCTATTACCTGTATTTCTTATTTCCTAGTTGCAAGAACAATACTTAACCGTTGTTCCTAAAACTTTAAGTTCCAACTTCTCCCCATCCCTCCCTCCCCACCCATTCCCTTTGGGAAGGCAGGCAATTCAATATAGGCCATATCTGTGTAGTTTTGCAAATGACTTTCATAATGGTTGTGTTGTGTAAGACTACCCATATTTCCCTCCATCCTATCCTGCCCCACATTTCTTCTATTCTCTGTTTTGATCCTGTCCCTCCCCAAGAGTGTTGACTTTTAATTGCTCCCTCCTCTCACTGCCCTCCTTTCCATCATCTCCCCCACCCTGCTTCTCCCCTTTTCCCCTACTTTCCTGCATTGTAAGATAAGTTTTCATACCAAAATGAGTGTTCATTTTATTCCTTCTTTAAGTTGAATGTGATGAGAGTAAGCTTCATGTTTTTTCTCTCACCTCCCCCCTTTTTCCTTGCACTGAAAAGTTTTTCACTTGCCTCTTTTATGAGAGATAATTTGCCCCATATCATTTCTCCCTTTCACCTCCCAATATATTTCTCTCTTACCACTTAATTTCATTTTGTAAAGATATGATCCCATCCTATTCAATTCACCCTGTGGTCTGTGTGTGTGTGTGTGTGTGTGTGTGTGTGTGTGTGTGTGTGTGTAATCCCACCAACTACCCAGATACTGAAAAGTTTCAAGAGTTACAAATATTGTCTTTCCATGTAGAAATGTAAACAGTTCAACTTTAGTAAGTCCCTTATGAATTCTCTTTGCTGTTTACTTTTTCATACTTCTTTCCATTCTTGTGTTTGAAAGTCAAATGTTCTTTTCAGCTCTGATCTTTTCATCAAGAATGATTGAAAGTCCTCTATTTCATTGAAAGACCATTTTTTCCCCTGAAGTATTATACTCAGTTTTGCTGGGTAGGTGATTCTTGGTTTCAGTCCTAGTTCCTTTGACTTCTGGAATATCCTATTCCACGCCCTTCAATCCCTTAATGTAGAAGCTGCTAGATCTTATATTATCCTGATTGTATTTCCACAATACTTGAATTGTTTTCTTCTAGCTGCTTGCAATATTTTCTCCTTGACCAGGGAACTCTGGAATTGGGCACAATGTTCCTAGGAGTTTCTCTTTTTGGATCTCTTTCAGGAGGTGATTGGTGGATTCTTTCAATATTTATTTTGCCTGGTGGTTCTAGAATATCAGGGCAGTTTTCCTTGACAATTTCATGAAAGATGATGTCTAGGCTCTTTTTTTTGATCATGGCTTTCAGGTAGTCCCATAATTTTTAAATTGTCTCTCCTGGATCTATTTTCCAGGTCAGTTGTTTTTCCAATGAGATATTTCACATTATGTTCCATTTTTTCATTGTTTTTGGTTTTGTTTTGTGATTTCTTGGTTTCTCAGAAAGTCATTAGCCTCCATCTGTTCCATTCTAATTTTGAAAGAACTATTTTCTTCAGTGAGCTTTTGAACCTCCTTTTTCATTTGGTTAATTCTGCTTTTTAAAACATTCTTCTTCTCATTGGATTTTTGAACCTCTTTTGCCAATTGAGTGAGTCTATTTTTCAAGGTGTTATTTTCTTTAGCATTTTTGGGGGTCTCCTTTAGCAAGGTGTTGACCTACTTTTCATGCTTTTCTTGCATCTCTCTCATTTCTCTTCCCAGTTTTTCCTCCACCTCTCTTACTTGATTTTCAAAATCTTTTTTGAGCTCTTCCATGGCCTGAGACCATTGAATATTTATTTTGGATGTTTGGGATGCAGAAGCCTTGACTTGTATGTCTTTCCCTGATGGTAAGCATTGTTTTTCCTCATGTGAAAGGATGGGAGAAGATATCTGTTCACCAAGAAAGTAACCTTCCAGAGTCTTATTTTTTTTCCCTTTTTTGGGGCATTTTTCCAACCAATTACTTGACTTTTGGGTCTTTTTTCAAGAGTAGGGTATATTCTGGGAATCTGTGAGATCTCAGTTCCTCCAAGGTGGCACAATCAAGCATGTATACTGGTCTGGGAGAAGAGAGAGATTTTTGTGCCCAGAATCTTAGCAGTTTTCTCTCCACAGCCACTTGGCCTCCAGTTCTGCCAAGCCAGCACTGGGGGCACAGTGACCATTCAGTGTGAGATAAAGATCAGCTGCCCCAGAGCCTCTATACAGGGCTGAGGTAAGAATCAGCTCCTCAGTTTCTCAGGGGTTTTACGATCCAACAATGGATACAGGCTGCTGTAGGGCTGCTGTGGGTACTGCTGCTTCCTGTCTGATTCAGCCTCTGGGGCTGCCTGAGGCCAGAGCTATGGGAGGGCCCTTCTCCCTTCTCAACCATCTGAAAAAACCCCTGTCACTGACCTTTGGCACCTGTGGGTTGAGGGATCTGTGAACTGCTGCTACTGTGACTGGAGATTCTGCCCCCGAGGGGTCCTCCTCCCAGAGCTGTATGGCAAGTCCAAAGCTGGGCTGGGCTCTGCTCTGGAGATGCAACAGACATTTCCCATGGGCTTCTCAGGTCACCTTGGGCTGGAAATCTCCTCCACTCTGTTGTTCTCCACTTCTGCTGCTCCAGAATTTGTTGAGAGTTCCTTTCTACAGGTATTTTATGGGCTGTTTGGGAAGAGCCAGCTTATGTGTGACTTTCTACTCTGCCATCTTGCCTCTGCCCCCTCAGGACATACTCTTGATTCTCCTTCCACTAGAACTCAGGCTCTGACTCTGGTAACCTGGACTTTGATAGCTAACTTTTACCTTATGTAACCTGAAATCAGGTCACCAAGGCTACTTCCAGGCCATTTGATTTTCCCTCCTCCATCCTTCTAGATCCACTTAATGTGTTGTGTCTCCCCAATATAATGTAATCTTCCTGAGGGTAGGGGCTGTTCTTTGCTTGTATTTGCATCCCCAAGATTTAGCACAATCTCTGACCCATAGCAAATACTTAACACATGTTTTTTTCTTTTCCATTTATTCGTTCTTCTCAAATTTGAAAGGCACTTCAGTAACCACCCATATGCAAAGAAGGATCTTCTCAATAATATATGAGACAAAGGATATTTGGCCTTTGTTTCAGGATCTTTGCATCAGTAGCATTCCTGGTAAAGTTAGGTCAATCGCTCACCCTTTGTCTCCACTTGCCATCTTTGTGACTTCAAATTCCAAAATATCCCTCCTTGGCCATCACTTCCCCATATATGTTGCTTTTCCCTTTTAGAATATAAACTCCTCTATGGAGAGGACCATCTCTTTTTTGTCTTTGTACATCCAGAGCTTAGTAAAGTACCAAGTACATGGTAGTCATTTAATAAATGTTTTATTTGTTCAATTACGCTTCCTCCTGACAGTCTTTTGAGTACTTGAAGACAGCTGTCAGGTCCCCAGTGAGCATTCTCTTTTTCAGGACATTGCTATACCATGTCCACTAAACATTTTAAACTAAATATGTCCAAAATAGAACTTATTGTCTTGTGCTCCTAAATGTTCCTCCACTCCTTCCTTCCCTATTACTGCAGAAGGCAATACCATCCTCCCAGTCCCGCAGAACCTAGAAGTCTTCCTGGATTGCTCATTATCTCTCTCCACTCCCATGCTCCCATATCCAGTCCGTCACCAAGGCCTATCCATTTCACCTTTGCAATATCTCTCTAATATACCCCCTTCTCTCCTCTGACACTTCTAGTGTAGACTCTCATCACGTCATGCATGGATTACCGTTATAGCCTCAGGTCTCTTTCCACTCCGATCCATTCATCATTCAGTCAACAAAGTGATTTTCCTAAAGCACAGGTCCAATCATGTCATCCCGATCCAAGATACTTCAGTGATTCCCAATTTCCTCCAAGAACAAATATAAAATTTTCTCTTTAGGATTACCTGTTTTCCTCCTGCCTTTCCAGTCTTCTTACACCTTACTCCCCAATATTCGATTACTCTTCAATCTAGTGACACTGGTTTTCTAGCTATTCCAAGAAGACATTCTATTTCTTGGCTCTAGGTATTTTCTCTGGCTGTCCCCCATGTCTGGAATGTTCTTCCTCCTCTCTATGGATTACTGACCTCTCCAACTTCCTTTAAATCACAAATAAAATCTCACCTTCTAAAGGAAGCCTCCCCTACCCCTTCTAATTTCTCTGCTTTCCTTCTTTTAACTATTTTCCACATCATTTCTCTGATGTCATAGTCCTCTCCAAAAACAAAGAACGAACACAACCTGTGATTTACCCTGTATGTAACTCGCTTGGTATATGTTTGTTTTCATGTTGTCTTCCTCACAAGGCAAGAAGCTTTTGAGGTTAGGGTCTGTGTTTGCCTCTTATTGTACCCCCAGTGCTTACCACAGTACATAGTAGGTTCTTTATTGAATTGAACACTTCTCCTGGATATTCTCTTCTTCACTGCTATTCACAGCACTCGATTGGCTTTATCTGATCTTTTCTCCTCTGCAGGATTCTACTGTTACTGCTTTTCTTTCACCACACAGACATGGTGGAGAAATGTAGGCCACCCCTGACTCTCAGAACAATCTCTCCTCCGGTAGGTGTAGATCTGAATGAATCATGAGTGGAATCATGATGTGTTGAAAGAGGTCACTTCTTGTTAGATGCCTTTTTGCATGTGAAAACTCTAAACATTTTTAAAAAGTAAGGATAATTATTTGGAGAAGTAGGATGACTAGAACTTGAGAGAAATTTGTATTTTCCAATTATAATAACAACCAATTATTAAATTAGGATCAAACTCTGTTCTCCCTTGTTTCATTTCCTCATTTGGGGCCTAGCCCCTGTAAGTCAGTCAGTCTCTGAAGGGCATGGTTGATTGATCAAATGTCCCTAACCCTTGGGGAACAATGATCCTTGTTCTTGGGTAGAACCCATCCAACTAGGTGATCTTCCTTCTGTTTAGGGTGCAAATAGAATCTAACCTAAATGAATTCTTGCCCCATAGAAATAAGCCTTTGTCTTTGAATCTCTCCATTGGAATTTAGGGTGACCCAGATCATGAAGGAGAAAACCAGCCAGAGTGGTCTGAGTGGAGATATATTCCCCTGTCCAGATTGCTGGAGGTGGCTGAGTCCCATGATCAAGTCATGTTCACAGTAAGAAAAGCTGAACACTTCTAGTCCAGATTCTCATTAATTGTCCACCAATCAGAGTTGATTTCCATTTGTCAGGGGCATTGCCTTTCAAAATAAAAAAAAACTTTGTAAAGGCATTTAGTGTCTCCATTAGGGGTCTTTGATTATCAAGAGAAACCAGTGGCCATCAATTAATTGATTACCTACCTTAATTGACAAGCTAATTATTACCCAGAAACTCAGACTTTCATATTTTTCGTTTGTTATAAGTTAAAGCGCTAGGTTCCGGAGTCAGAGCTTTAATTGTGCTTGAGACATTAACTCCATATGTAAATATGAAAAATTTACCTTTCTAACAACCTCAGGTTCCTTTTCTGTAAAATAAATATAATTATACTAACATGAGCATTGTGAGGAAAGTTCTGCAAACTTTGGAAGTGCTACAAAAATGTATTTCTGTTGCTGTTGAGTCATTTCAGTCATGTTCTCCTCTCCATGACCCCATTTGGGATTTTCCTAGCAAAGCTACTGGAGTAGTTTGCTATTTCTTTCTCCAGCTCATTTTATAGATAAGGAAATTAAGACAAATGGGTTAAATGACTTGCCCAGGGCCACACAGCAAGTGTCTAAGACCAGATTTGAACTATGAAGATAAATCTTTCTGGCTCCAAGCCCAGTACTCTATTGTGTTTCATCTCTACAAAGAAATATGCCACATAAAGTCATTATTACTGTTTTATTACAAGTATAAATTTTCTATGTACTCTTGAATCCTTTTTTTTTCATTTTGTTAACCATTATAACAAGTACCTTTTAATTTCATTCAAAGTCATTCTACTTTAGTAATAGATTTAGAGTAAAAAGGAAAATTCAAGGTCATCTAGTACAACTCCATTTTGCAGAGTGGCCACCAAGGATCTGAGAGGTTCAGCAACTTCTTCTAAGAGAGACAATAAGAGAACAAAGCTGCGATTTTATCATTTCCCTGATCCCAAATCCAGCATTCATCAAATGCCCTAATTCCATAACAATCTCTAGAATCTAAGACTGGGAAACAGGATTTGCCAACCCTGTACAAAATGAACTCTTTCAGTTACAAAGTTTTCAGGATACCTAATGACAACATTTCTATTTGCAGTTGGTTCTGCAAAATTCATTTTTAACCAGATCTAATTTTGTAACCTACATTGACCATTAAATGGATATTTTAGACTTGTAATTTTATTCCCAATGTAAAAACACTATGTTTTGCTAAACTAACAATGAAAATGGAAACCTATCCAAAAATCTACGTAAGGAGTATCCTTTTCACCTTACATATCTTATCTTAGAAAAGAGGGGAGGAAAGGGGGAATGAAGAGAAAATTAGACCTATTTTACTTGACTTTGGTGGAGAGAAGTAGAATAAATTGGTGAAAGGTACAGAGAGGCATATTTTGTCCCAATCTAAAGAAGAACTTCTTGACAATTAGAGCTGTTCAAAGATAGGAGAACTTGCTTTGGAATTAAATGGAATTCCTTTTTACTGAAGGTGCTATAGTGTAGAATACATGAATACTGTGGGAAGTTGTTCTAGACTGGATTTGTGATATGAGTTGGGTTTGGAGTAAATGATCTCTGAGGATTTTTTCCGGTACCCAAAATCTATGATTCTCAGCCTGACCAAACACATCTTTCTACCATTCCAAGAGTATATAGGGAAATTGATGGTTTGAAGAATCAAAGCATTAAGATTTGGACCTGAAAGGGACCTTTTAAGCCACTGAACCTAATTCCCTCATTTGATATATGAGAATATTTGCCTAGAATCACAAATAACCACTAATCCATTGTAATAGACAGCCCTTCCCATCCTGCCTCCCCAAAATATCTCTTACATTTTTACTACTGTAAAAACACACTGACACACTGTCAGACCCACTGACTATTAAGTGACCCTAGAAATCATTTAGTCCAATGTCCTCTTTTTAAAGATTGAGTTTCCTGAGTACCAGAGAGGGGAAATTACTTGCAAGGGTGACTCTATTAAGTAAAAAGAAATAATTCATGCCTTATATTCATTGGATAGAGCACTGGGTCAAGAATCAAGAAAACTGAAGCTCAAATCTAGCCTCAGACAACTAGTGTGATCTTGGGCATTACCTCAGATTCCCCAACTGTAAAATGGTGATAACCCTAGTACCTGCCTTCCAGGTTGCTGTGAGCATCAAATGAAATACCATTTAAAAAGCACCCAGCAGAGTTCTTGGCACATATTAGGTACTTAATAAATGTGTATTTCCTTCCTTTCTTTTTTTCTTTTTAAATACATAATGAACTCAGCATGATCTTTTCAAAGGACTTCTGCTTTTCTAAACTTCTCACTTCCTTTTCTTTTATGCATTTCAAAAAAATGCTTCTACTACTCTTTCACTTTTTTTCTTTTTTCTTCTGTTTTGATAATCTTTTTGCTAGGTTCTCCTTCCCCTCTCACTATCCCTGAGTTAAAAGAAAGAAAGAACACTTGTATCAAATATGTATGGTCAAGGAAAACAAATACTTGAAATGACAACTCATTCTGTACTTTCAGTGTATCATCTCTTTCCCAGGAGTCAAGTTATCACATACCATCATTTATCCCCCAGAATCATGTCCAATCATTGCATTGATCAGAGTCCTTCAGTATTTCTTAGTGATTTTACTTTACAATATTCTCATCATTATATTAATTGTTCTCAGGATTCTGCTTACTTCACTTAGCATCAGTTTATATGTCTTCCTGTTTATCTGAAACTGTTTCTACATAACAATTTTTAGATAACTTTATAGCATTTCTGTAAGGAAAAAAAAAAACTAGGTTATTTTTAGATGCGAGGAGGACCAAAACATTGAGCAATTGAAACAGATACATACAAAACATAGAAGGAATTGGGGATAGCTAAGTGATGGATATTAAACTGACATGGACGCTAAAGAGTAAAAAATGTGTCAAAAATGCTGAAGTCCTGAATGAGCCAAAACAAGGAATGAATATATGGGTAATAAAAGTGTTTTTCTTGTTTTAAATCTTTGTTGGGTAAGATCAAAGAAAGTGTAGGATCGCTGCTCTGGCTTCATGGAATGAAGACAATGGATGATGGAGAGAAATACTTTATTATTATAATGCTTCTGCTTTCTCTATCAAGGCTAGTGATCTTTGGACTTAGGGAAATAGAATAAGGGGTTAATAGAGAATTGAAACTCAAGAAACTGAGGAAATGAGAGCCTTACCTCAACAAATCCAGTTCATTAGGACTAAATGAATTATCTGGGGTACCGAACCAACCTGAAGATGTGTTTCCTAAGACTGGAAGTGGGCCAATACCCAGATAAATTCTCCTTAAGGGAGAGGCTTCACTTTCAATGTCTGGCAAAGCTTTAAAATAGGGGTTCTTAAGCTATCGTCGATGATTTTTTAAAATGATAACCATATTTCAATATAATTGATTTCCTTAGTAATCCTGTGTATTTTATGTATTTAAAAACATTACTCTGAGAATTAATCAACAGGCTTCACCAAACTGCAAAATGGAGCTCATGACACAGAAAAAGTTTAAAAACTCCTGCTTTAAATGCATTATTTAAGGGAAGTAGTATTGCTAAGAGACAACATAAGCTGTCAAAAAACATGTCATTTCCCTTTTCATAGGGGAGTATCATAGAAATAATGATTATATATATATATATATATATGTGTGTGTGTGTGTGTGTGTGTGTATATATGGAGAGAGAGAGAGAGAGAGAGAGAGAGAGAGAGAGAGAGAGAGAGAGAGAGAGAGAGAGAGAGAGCATTTTGCATAGTTTTCTAATTTAACCCTCACAACCACCCCAGGAAATTTGTGCTGTTAGTATCCCTATTTTGCAGATGATGAAAGAATGGTTAAGGAATTTGCCCAGGGTCACACAGCTAGTAAGCATTTGGGGTGGGATGTGAACTAAGTTTACCTGATTCCAAAGCTAATATTCTATACACTGTGCCACCTAGCCACCTCAAAAACATAGAATAATTGGGCTCAAAGTATTTGGCAAAATATTTTTATGATGTCCTTGTGGACAAGATGGCAATTAGTGGGCAAGATGTTAGAACAGGTAGCTCGACTGAATGGCTGATTCACAAGTTGAGTGACTGGACCAAAAAAGTAGTGAGAAATAGACCAAGAGACCAGTATTAACCTGGATGGAAAACCCTAGTGGAATAACCCAGGTCCTATCTTTAGACTCTCTATTCAAAATATTTTTCAATATTTTCACCTAAATCATGATATTAAGATTTAGATAAATTTATATACATATAATATAGATTCAGATTTAGATGACAGATTTACCTAAATACATAAAATGATCATCAAAATTGGAGGCGACAGGATTCTTGGAGGAAAAATTAACATGATATAGCAAAGAATCAGAATCCAAAAAAAATCTCAATAGGTTATATTATGGGCCAAATCTAGTAAGACAAAATTAAATAACTATAAAGTCGTATATTGTTTTGGCTGATGTGTCATTGGTCAGTCATTTGTCTAGGTGGTTTGCCATTTCCTTTTCTACCTCATTTTACAGATGAGGAAACTGAGGCAAACAGGGTGAAATGATTGGCTCAGGGTGATGCAGCTATTAAGTGTCTGAGGACTAATTCAATCTCAGGAAGATGAGTCTTTCTGATCCCAGAGGCAGCGGGAACTGAATTCCAATCTGACTTCAGACGCTTGCTGAAAATCTAAACTAAACAAATGTAAGGCATGCTTGAAGAATAGCACGTAGTTGACTGAAGTATAATGAACATATATATAAGGCTAGATATGTAGGTATGTAGAAATATCACACTTTGTTCTGGACCTTGAGTGCGAAATTAAGTATTAGAGGATTTAGTATTTCATTTATTATTTATGTGTTGAGGGTGGGGTGCGAGTGTGTGTGTGTGTGTGTGTATGTATGTGTATGTATTTAGCAGTCAGAGGGTATCGTTATAGGATATGATCAGGTATTTATTGTAATAAGAACTGTATACTAGTAAGAATGATATTCATTAGTGGCTTACAGAGCTGATTGGAAGAGGAAAGATAATAATAACATTTACATGGTATTTAGTATGTACCAGGCATTGTACTAAGTACTTATAAATATTGTCTTATGTGATCATCACCATAACAACCCTGGGAGGTAAGTGCTGTCATTATCCCAATTTTACAGGAGAAAATTGAAGCCAAGTTAATACAGATATTGAAGGTCCCATAGTTATTAAGCATTTGAGGCTGTATTTAAACTCAGATCTAGCACTCTATCTACTGTGCCAACCTAGCTTCCTACTGAAGGTGAGAAGGCTTGTTAGGAAGTTGTTGCAGTCATTTATGTAAGATGTATATATCCTACCATCTCAGAGAAGAGGGAGAACAGAGAGGGAGAGATAGAATTTGAAACTCAAAGCTTAAAAACACCACACCAAACCAAAACGTCAACAACAAAAAAAGAATATTAAAATAATTTTTACATGTAACTGGTGAGAAATAAAATATTATTTAAAATATATAATCTATGTAAATGGAGAGCTATGTAAAAACATGAAATAACACAGTGCTTAGCACAGAGTAGGTACTTAATAAATGCTGAATGACTACATTTCATGTCAGTAGGAGATGAAAGGGGGGCCAATATGAGCTATCTCTACGGAGATAGAATATGCAATGAATTAGCAACGAATGTGGATCTGTCGAGAAAGAAAGGATTATCAGAGATGAATGTAATGCCTCAAATGTGGGTGAAAGCTAGAAATTGAAAAGTTAGGAGGAGGAACCTGGGGAACAAAGATTAATTTAGTGTTAGAAAAGATGAGTTCTGGAATGGTAGGACAGTTCCACAGAGTTGTCTAGGTTCATTTGCAATGCTCGACTTTATCTCAGGGAGGAAGATGGAAAATAAAGAAAAATCTGCATAAAGAAGATAGTTGAAACTGTTGAAGTAGATTATATTTCCAGAAGAGAGTGTGTTAGGGAGAGAAATGTCACATGGATAGATAGAGTTTTGATGACTTGACTACATGGAGCGAGAGAAGGAAGATGAGATTTCATCAACTGGGTAAGACTGTGACTTCTAAGATCCCTTCTAGTTGAGCTAATCAAAAGTGGAATGGGTCTCAGGAGGTTATGGGTTTCTTGCTGCTGGAGTTCTTCAAACAAAATTTGATGACAGTCTGTTAGGGATGTTTTTAAAAGAGATTCTGCTAGTTAATTTTTACAAGTTGGACTAAGTGTCTTCTCTGGTTCTTTTCAATTCCGAGATTCTATGAAATTCAAGGCAAAGTATAGATTTAAAGAAATGAGAAATACTCAGTTCCTTCACATTAGAGGTATTTTCAAAGGAAAGGAGATATTTTGTTGAAGAAAATGTTTTCTTTTTTTTTAAATCTGGAAATCAAAGTATATGTTTGATAAGCTTATCTTTCTAAAACTTTTCTTTTTAAAAAAAAACTTTAACATTTTTATCGAAAGTTCTGAGTTCCAAATGATATCTCTCCCTTCCTATCCCTCCCTTAGATAGCAAGCAATCAGATGTAGGTTATATATGGTCAGTTATGTAAAACATTTCCATATTAGTCATTTTGTACAAGACTCAAATGAAAGAAAAAAATGAAATGAAGAAAGTATAAAATACCATGCTTCAGTCTGTATTCAGTCAATATCAGTTCTTTTTCTGGAAGAGGATAGTATGCTTAATGATTATTCCTTTGGGATTGTCTTGGGTCATTGTATTCCTGAGAATAGCTGTCAATCACAGTTCTTCACAGAATGATATTGCTATTACTATTTACAACGTTCTTCTGGTTCTGTTCACTTCACTATGCATCAGTTCATGTAAATCTGCTTTCTAAACTTTTGTAATTTATTTGGGACCAGAAATACTGGGGGAAACATGAGAGGATTGTGAAGTTGGGGGTGTGGGCACTTGGTCAGACTAACTGGGCAGTTTTGGACAAGTCAGATTATAAATTCATATACTGGTTTTCCCATATGTAAATGGGAATGATGATGTCTATCCATTATCTACTTAAATGAAGTTGTGAGAACATAAAGATGTCAATGTGGAGTAGTGGAGAGAATGCTGAAACTGAAATCAAGAAGGTTTAAATTCAAAATCAAACCTCAAATATTTACTACTTGTGTCACTATGGAAAAGTCATTTAAATTTTCGCTGCTCAGTTTCCTCCTCTATACAGTAAGCGAGTTGCACCCTTGAATTTCTTAACTCTAAATCTATATTCATTTGATATGCAAGTTCAAGTAATTATTATACTTTAAAAAAAGATGCAGAAACTTGAGTAGATATTCTGCATTTGGTAGCAAAATCCAATGTTTATAAAAAACATCTTTTTTCAAAGTTTTTACTGCATTGAACTTCATATTTAACAGAAGACCAAGATTAAATTTGGAATTTTTTTGGAGGAAGAGGGGTTATTATGGAGTTTTGTTTTGTTTTGTCTTTAATATCTTCTGTACTTAGACCTAGGACAAAGAATCTGACCTTGATAATAATGCTGAGTGTTTTAGTCATATTTAAGAAGAAATGATGCATATTTCTAGATATCATCATTTTTAATCTGATATCTGTGGTGGACAATATAACTGAGAAATTAATCAGAGATGAGATCACAAAACATCTGGAGGAAAATTAGGAGATTTAAAAAAACTATTCTGTAGCTTCATGTAAGGGGTAGCATTTATCTGACAAATTTGGCAAACTCAAGGGAGGAAATGATGCAGAGAACAGACAGGGTGAAAGAGAGGGCATGGTCAGTTTGGTTTACTGTAGTGATTTTTAAGCTGTGTATGAGAAAGCACAATCCATATGCAGACCTATAGTTCAGAAAAAGGGAATTCTGAAGGAAGGAGATTTAAAAAAATATCTCTGGACCTACAACAGAGGGAATGGGCAATACAGCAAAGTCAGTCAGTGAGACCTTTTGACCAGCCCTGTTTATATTGCAAAACAAGAGATATGTAATTGTTATTGTCAACTCCATTCAGACAAACAAAATAGAATGCCAAGGTGAAGTGTATGTACTTGTGCATCCTACCCTAACTAGCTACCTATCATCTAGCAGTTCAATCACTTATTTATGTGTTCACTCATTCATCATTTCTTTAATTAGTCATTCGTTTACTTATTGTATATTCTAGGGAACTGAAGTAACTTGAAAAGTTAAACAAAATGTAAAATCAGACTATTAAAGCTAAGCAAAAAAAAAAAAATGAATACCTTCTCTTTTTATATAATACAAGATACCTGAGATAAGATGATCCCTTCAAATGGGGCCTGAGTTCCATTATAAACTCTGAGGGTCTTCGCCTCCCAGATTTCTTTTTTTCTTTTTACTAGGTAAAGAGGCCATTCTCTGCCTCATTTTTTACCTATCCTTAATCACTGAAGGGGGGCTGTCTCAGTCAAACCAAGACCTGTAAAAGACCTTAAATTAGAAAGGCCAAGGTCTCCCATTGTATCCAGGGCCATCTCCCAGTTCTCCTGATCTGTATCTCACTACTGGACACAGATGACTCTGGAGAAGAAAGTGAGGCTGGTGACTTTGCATGGCCCTGCCTCACTTAAATCCAGTTCTCTTGCATGTCATAGCATCATCTCCATGATGTCAGGGTCCTCTTTGAGAATGAAGGATGAACAATACCAAACCATGTTAGTAAAAATGCCTATTTAAATTGTTGCTCAATTTTACTTATTTAATACTAAAATGGTATTCATTTACTATTTATATTTTTGTTTTTGTTGTTAAACTGTTTTTCAGTCCTGTTCTACTTTCTGTGACCACATTTGGGGTTTCTTGCCAAAAATAGGTCAGTAGTTGCCATTTCCTTCTGTAGCTCATTTTACAGATGAGGAACTGAGGCAAACAAGGTTAAATTAAGTGACTTGACCAGAGTTACACACGAGTAAATGTTTGAGGCGAGATTTGAACTCAGAAAGATGAGTCTTCCTGATTTAAGGACCGCCACTCTCTCCACACCACCACCTAGCTGTCGCCTTTCATTTTTAGAGGGCACCTTTATTTCTTAACGTCATTGGGAAGGGGCAACAGATTTGAGAACAAAGAACTTTGGTTCAGTTGGACTATGCTGTACACGATTTGGATGACCTGGGGCAAAATGATGAATCCCTCTGGGTTTAGCACAGTGCCTGGCATACCTAGGAAGTACTTAAAAAGTGCAAGACATACAGTGAATTGACTCAATATAGATAGACAGACAGACAGACAGACAGACAGACAGATAGATAGATAGATAGATGGATGGAGATACATATAAATACATTTTTTATGTACATACGTCTTGACATGTTGTTCTCCCTCCCCCATTACAATGTGAGCTCCTTTAGAGCACAAAGTATTTTTGAATTTCATTATATCCCCTGTACTTAGGTCAATTACTGGAATATAATAAGTAATAAATATTTATTGACTACTGAACTTGAACTTCCTTCATCTGTCACCCTTGCAAAGATGGAAACACTTTGACATGAGGTTATTCCCTTTTCCGACAAGAACACAATTATGGGGGCAGTATGAGAGCAAGGAGGAAATCACCAGCACTGGCACATATTGCAAGCAGGAAGTTGGCTTGTCATTCAATTTTGAATGCACAAGAAAGGCTTCATTTAGACATCAATCAAAGAGGATGAGAGCTTAGTAGTGCACAGGTTTCTGTTGCCTAGAGCAGGCAGCATATCACCAGAAAAGATACTGACATCCTTTGCTGCAAAGCAGATACCACACTTTGGATGTATTATTTAGGCGACAAAAATCCTACCAATGACGCATTTGAATATGGAGCACATACCTGAAGCAGAGAGAGTTTTCATCTCCTTAACAGCTGGATATAATCCATTGCTCTGTAATTTAAAAAAAAATTACCTAAACTTCATACTGAAGGTTCTTTATGAAAGTAGTCCTAAAACTTCATTAATTTTATATTTAAAAAAACATTTAAATTTGCTTAAAATTTAGAAGATACAGACTATTTCCTACAACATATTTCTGTATGCAGCATCAGCAACATTGTGTGATGATCAGCTGTGAATGACTTAATTCTTCTCAGCAATGCAATGATCCAAGACAATTCCGAAAGACTCTTGATAAAAAAAAAAAAAAGAAAAAAAGAAAAACAGTCCACATCCAGAGAAAGAACTGATGGAATCTGAATGTGATTGAAACGTACTTTTTAAAAACTTTTTTTGTGGTTCTTTCCTTTTGACTTGTTTTTTCTTTCACAACATAACTAATATGGAAATATGATTTGTGTGATTGCATATATGTGGTCTATATCAAATTGTTTATTGTCTTAGGGATTGGGTGGTGAGGGAGGTTTGGTATAATCTGGAACTCAAAAATTTTTATAAAAAAATGAATGTTAAAAATTGTCTTCACATGTAATTGGAAAAAAATACTATTAAAAACATTAATTTTAACAAGCTTTTGATAAAGCATCTGTTATGTGGTAGGCACTGTGCCCACTGATGATATAAAGTCAAGAATGTAAACAACCCTAGAAAAGATTACAATCTAACAGAGAAGTTTTTATTTTATTATCCATTTGGTGCTTTTCCCCCCATTCTTCTACTCCTAAGAAACCTACTATCTTAAGCAAGTTATAAAGGCTGCAACTTGGTAGGTCATTTTGAAAAGAAATACGTTGTAAACGAAAATCATGTAAAATCTTGCTAGTAACCCTAACTTTTAAAAAATAGAAGAGGGTTAGAGATTTTCTAATAAAGATATAGTAGAAGATTACCAGTGTTTGTTTAGGGGAAAAAAACAGAGTAAGCATGTTTCTCTGTTTAATTAAGCCCTAATCACTTCTTTCTCTTTCCATCAGTCCCACCACTACATTGAATTAGAAAGGAAAAGATCTTACAGCAGAAGTTAGAGATGAAATGTTTGGGCTTTCCATTCTTGGTAAGTAATTATTTTTTCGGTAGATAAGAGGAAGAAACTAAGATATAAGTGCAAGTCATGCTTTGGAACCTTCTCAGTTTGCCCACTATGAACCTATGGTATATATGATACCTATAGTATCCTCTACCTATCATCTACCTTATCTACCTATCTATCCTAACTACCTATCTACCCTCTCTGTGGGTAGGGGTAGTTGTCTTGATTGGCAAAACTTTGTCAAACATACTTCTTTACATGTTGTTCTCCCTCCCTCCCCCATTACAATGTGAGGTCCTTTAGACCACAGAGTATTTTTGCACTTCATTGTATCTCCTGTGCTTAGGTCAATTACAGGCATATAGTAAGTAATAAATACTTATTGACTATTGAATTTGAACTTCCATCATCTGTCAATGTTATACAATAATATATATGATAATATAATAAGTGACCACTCTAAAGGAAGATATCTAAGGAAATTTTTAAAAATCTAGAAAACAGAACACTTTTAAGGGTTATTAGAAAGAAATGAACGCTATACTTTGGATCTGGAGATTTACTGCCATCTATTGGGGAATACCAAAATTGCAGGGAAAATCTTGAATTTAAAAACTGCAAACTGAGTTTTAAAGTGATAATGCATGATTTTACATTTTGGTAACGTTAACTTTAAGGAATTAATAATTATCTGAGGTCCACAAAACTAATATTAAGTCATAAGTCAAAAATATGATGAAAGGATTTGGTGGGTCAGATTCAGCACAACCAGTTTCTAAGACTTTGTGAGGGCATCTTGTTGCAGTTGTTCAGGTGTTTCAGGTGTGTGAGACTCTGCGTGACCATTTTTGGGGTTTTCTTGGCAAAGAGACTGGGGTTGTTTGCCATTTCCTTCTCCAGCTCATTTTACAGCTGAGGAAACTGAGGCTAACAGGGTTAAGTGACCTGACCAGGGTCACGCAGCTAGTAAATATCTGAGACCAGATTTGAAGATATCTTCCCAACTCTAGATCCAGCTGTTCCATCTAGCCACCCCTTGTGAGTGCTAAGATCCCAGAAATATTCTTAGTCTCAAATTTGTACAGTTATCACATACTAGCGGTGAGACTTCAAGCAATCCCTCTCAATTTCACTGAAGTTAATCTTTAAAGTAGGCAGGATAATATTTAGGTAGTCATGAGAACCAGATGAGGTAAAATCAGTAAAACACTAGCCACCAGAATATTTCGTTCACTATAGGAGGTTAAGATTCAATATTGGTTCATTCAGATTGGTTCCACTGAGTCTTTCATTCCATAGAAGTCTGTTAGATATAAGACATATTTAGCCTCAGATATACCTGACCTTGTTTCCATCTTGTACATATTTCTTTTTGAAATTTAAGCTGGTTCTTAATTAGTGTTGGTAGTAGCCATCGATCCATAAATCAATAGGCGTTTGTTAAGGACCTACCATATTCCAGGCATGTGCTAGGCACTGGGAACAAAAAACAAAACTGAAATATGGTCCTTACTTCCAAAGGGCCTATAATCTATACTATGAGCAGAGACAGTGTTCATAATGACTTTACTTAACTACTTTGAATGATGAGAATGGACTCTTTCTCTCTCTCTCTCTCTCTCTCTCTCTCTCTCTCTCTCTCTCGCTCGCTCTCGCTCTCTCTCTGTCTCTTTCTCTTTCTCTCTCTCTCTCTCTCTCTCTCGCTCTTTCTCTTTCTCTGTCTCTTTCTCTTTCTCTCTCTCTTTCTCTCTCTCTCTTTCTGTTTCTCTCTCTCTCTCTCTCTTTCTCTTTCTTTCTTTCTCTTTCTCCATCTCTCTCCATACATATATACATACTTACACTAAATACAAAATAAATTTAGGGGGAAGGCAATAGAAACTGGAGAAATCAATCACCAAGTATTCATTTATAAAAACTAAAGGCATTGTAC
This sequence comes from Bettongia penicillata ogilbyi, assembly GCA_023548195.1. Lineage (NCBI taxonomy): Eukaryota > Metazoa > Chordata > Mammalia > Diprotodontia > Potoroidae > Bettongia > Bettongia penicillata. Next base: position 889,214 of record JAJHZJ010000362.1, read on the forward strand.
TAAGCATTGGGAATACAAATGCAGTGTGTGTGTGTGTGTGTGTGTGTGTGTGTGTGTCTTTTTCCCTTGCTTTTTATCTCTATCACTTATCCCGGTGTGTGGCATGTAGTAAATGCTTAATAGGGGGCAATTAGGTGGTGCAATGGATAGACTGTCAGGTCTAAGAATCAGGAAGAGGAGTTCAAATCCAGCCTCATACACTTACTAGGTCTGTGACCTTAGGTAAGTCAGCTAATACTGCTTGCCTCCGTTTTGTGCTTTTTTTCATATAAAATGAGCTAGAAAAAGAAATGGCAAACTACTACAGTATTTTTTGCCAAGAAAACTCAAAATGGGGTCACAACGATTCAGACAGGACTGAAAATGACTGAACAGCAACAAAAGTGCTTAATAAATGCTTGTTGATGGATGATGTAAAATATTTGAAAATTGGCATTTGTCTGATTCCACCCCCTGCTCCCCAGCGCAGACACACACACACAGGCACACACACACATACACACACACGCACACACACATAGACACACACACAGGCACACACACACATACACACACACGCACACACACATAGACACACACACATGCACACACACATACACACACACATACACACTCTTTATATCTGGGTATAGCATAGCACAAATGGTCCTAGCATATGGAGGGAGATGGCAGGAAACTTTCAATATAGGTGACAGTGATAAATTCATGCCTGCAGAATTTAAGTTGACTAAAATAACAGTCTCAAAAAGTGACTAAGGAAACTCTCTGAATGTCTCTCATTTGTAAGGTTATGACTAGGAATAGACAACAATTGTCAAAGCAGGCGTCTCATTTACAAAGAGCAGATTATTGGAAGGAAGGAAGAAGGTTTTTTCATCATTCTTTCCTTTCTCAGTAATATGATGAGTAGAGCTGAACTCAACACACACATAAAGTGCAGCAGTTCTGGGCTTCTATCCTGGGATTTGCAGATGGGGAATGAGCAGCAACCCCCTGGGCTGACTGCCTAGGCAAAGCCTACTGTCAGTTTGGAAGCAAAGGTCATTAAGCCTTAATGACCTCCTTCTGAGGAGCCCACCCACTCAGAAGAACAAAGGCTCCACTGGTTAGCAGATAGATGACAGCAGAGGAAAGGTGTAAGTATGAGGAGCTCCTGTGTGGGGGTGGGGAGGAGTTACATCCTCCTCCCCATCCCCAGGCGTGTGTGTGTGTGTGTGTGTGTGTGTGTGTGTGTGTGTGTGTGAACTAGAAGGGATGAGCCTTCTCCCCATCCGCAGGAGTGTGTGTGTGTGTGTGTGTGTGTGAACTAGAAGGGATGAGCCTTCTCCCCATCCCCAGGCGTGTGTGTGTGTGTGTGTGTGTGTGTGTGTGTGTGTATGAACTAGAAGGGATGATCCTTCTCCCCATCCCCAGGCGTGTGTGTGTGTGTGTGTGTGTGTGTGAACTAGAAGGGATGAGCCTTCTCCCCATCCCCAGGCGTGTGTGTGTGTGTGTGTATGAACTAGAAGGGATGATCCTTCTCCCCATCCGCAGGAGTGTGTGTGTGTGTGTGTGTGTGTGTGTGTGTGTGTGTGTGTGTATGAACTAGAAGGGATGATCCTTCTCCCCATCCGCAGGAGTGTGTGTGTGTGTGTGTGTGTGTGTGTATGAACTAGAAGGGATGATCCTTCTCCCCATCCCCAGGCGTGTGTGTGTGTGTGTGTGTGTGTGTGTGTGTGTGTGTGTGTGAACTAGAAGGGATGATCCTTCTCCCCATCCCCAGGCGTGTGTGTGTGTGTGTGTGTGCGTGTGTGTGTGTGTGTGCGTGTGTGTGTGTGTGTGTGAACTAGAAGGGAACTTCAGCTTCAGTGGAATTCTGGCCAGTGCAGTTTGGAATAAAGCCTTCAAGCTCCACTAGCGTACCCCGCCCCTGAGCCACATGTAAACCAAAAAGCTCACCCATTTGCCTTGCTTAGATATTTGTCGCATGACTTTCTATTTCACAGTCCAAAGAAACAAACTTCAAAAAAAAAAAAAAACAAACAAACAAACACCAACTTCACCCTTGATTTGAAGATAGAGAACCATAAATTCAGAGCTAGAAGGGGCCTTAAGAGACATGGGGTTATTAGACTATTTTGTGTAATGGCCCCCTTTGGAAGACCAGTGAAATCTATGGGCCACTTCTCAGAATGATATTTTAACTGCATAAAATGAGACATATAGGGTGAAAAAAGAAACCCAATCATACTAAAATAAAGTTATCAAAATATTTTAAAACTAATTTCATAGATAGCCAGTTAAGAATAACTCAGCTTTCTTATTTTACAGATAAGCAAATGAAGACCAAGATATTTACTTGTAAAATATCCATTGTATTTAAAAATGTACTCTCAAAAGTTTTAATTTTTTTAAAAAAGATTTTATGTATTAAAAAACATTTTATTGATGCCTTTCATTTTACAGCACAATTATCTCTGGCTGTACATGTATATTTTCCTTCCTAACCTCTAACTCCAGAAATCCTTCTCATCTAACAAAAACAGTTAAGTAAACCCACCAAGACAGAAATCACATATGACAATGTATTCAACATTCTTCACTAAGAGACATTGAAATTTTCATTCCATAAAGAATCCAAACTAATGATTGTGATTATTGAATTTAGTATCCTCGAATTTCTTATTATTTGTTTTTCAGTCACATCTGACTCTTTGGGACCTCATTTGGACTTTTCTTGGCAAAGACACTAGAGTGGTTTGCCATTTCCTTCTCCTGCTCACATTACAGATAAATAAACTGAACCCAAGAAGGGGAAGTGACTTGCTCAGGGTCATACAGCTAGTAAGTGCCTAAGGTTAGAGTTAAACTCAGGTTCTCCTGATTCCAGGGCTGGCAGTGCCACCTAGCTCTTTTCTCTTATTGTTATCATTTACATTATTATAATCATAGAGAATAATATTCTTTTAGACTTTAAATCTCAGTTCCTTCCCTTGTTTCTCTGAATTCTTTGTGCCCATTGTCTTGTGGCACAATAATATTCCATTATATTCATATATATTTCATCATTTGTAGCTCAGTTTGTTTGGTCTTTTCCCAAGTGATAAACACCCATCAAGTTTCTTTGTTTTCCCCTTTTTTAGCCTCTGAAAGTGCTGCCTTGATGATCTTAATATATTTAGAGAGATAATCTTTCTTTATATCGTTGACATCTTTGGGGCAATTGACATCCTTGTTCAGTATTAGGATCAGCGATGTATTTTTGTCAGTTTAGGATCATTTATTCTCAAAATCACAAGAATGGAGATGATGTTTTTCTTTAGAAAATAAGGAACAGGCTAGTGAAGTAGTATAATAGTTATCTTCAAAGGACTTCAAACATGTTCAGTCACCAGGCATGACCTCACCGACTTAAAGTAACTATGACTGATCCGTGATTCAGAGGATGAAAGGAAATGAGTGGTGAGGAGAGACAATTTTCCCATGAAAGAGGAGAAATCAGTAACAAAGCAGGAATTCCAATTCAGGGATTTTAACAAGCTATTTGTTCAGGAATGTTCAATTTATAGACCTGGAGAGACAATGGTTGGTAGCTTTCTTTCCTCCTTCCTGTAAAAAGAAATACTTTTTTTCTCTCATTTTCTTTTTCCTCTTTTTCATTTTTCCCCCTCCTCATGACACCCAGGTTCCGAATTATTCGCCATGACTTGGTTTTGGCATCCTACTCTGTGGCCCAGGGCTGACTTCTCTCAAACACAAATCCTTTCTTTGTTTCAGAGGAAAATGTAGAAGAGTAATGACAAAGATAAGGAGAGATAAGAGAAAAGCAGGACTTTTAGAAAAGGGAGATAGGTAACAGGGGAGACCATTTTCATAAACATTTCAACTTTCAATATGTTTTGGGGGAGATTCTTGAAGGCCTGGTCTCTGCCCTTTGATTAACCCCAGAGGAGAGTCTCCAACCTGGAAAACTAACTAAACTTATTTCACAACTTTAACCTCATGCCTTCACTATTGTTTTTTAAAACCAAAATATTAGAATGTAAGTTTCTGAACAGGTATTATAAAGCAAGGGAAGGTGTTTATCCTTCACGCTGTGGGTTCATGTTTCCCTGTGATTTTAATAACTCACAAAACCTTTAATCCTTTCCTGGGAACCTTTCTCCGTGGTACAAAGGCATACAGAACATCCAAAGTAACATAGGTTCAAGGCTAGCTACAAGTCAGAGAGTATGACCAGATGATTTCAGGAAGAATGTTTCAGAAAGAAAGTTTAAATTTCCTCCTCCAATATTTAAGACCTACCAGAATCCAGGATTAATTTACTTTTTTAAGTTTGTCTCTTTCCTGGACTTCTATACAGAGGCTTGCAAAATAGTCTACCTCCACCAACCTCTACTCACTCAACAAACACAACCAACTTACCTTACAATTTTTCCTTGACATTATATCGTTGTTTTCAACTCCATTGCCCTGGAATGCCCTTCTTTTTCCTTTGGACCTATTTAAATATTAACCATCTTTCAAATCACTTTCCTTCCAAGAAGCCTTACCTGAGTATCCTTGTTTAAAATAATCTCCTCATGCTTTACTAAATATCTGTGCCACTCACTTGGTAAATCTCATATTCTGTCTTTACAGAAGCACAGAATTTGAAAGACCAAAGGGATCTCACTTTCAGCATTCACCAAGTTATGTGCATACAAGAAGGAAACTTCACTATAATGTGCCCCAAAATGGCCACACAGCCTCTTCTTTAAGACTTCCAAGGAGGGGGAACTCACAAACTCTTGACACAAGTCATTCCCTTTTAGGATAGGTCTTACTTTTTAACCCATATTTTGCCATGCATGTGTTATCTCCCCAACCAAACTGTAAGTCCTTTGACAGCAAGGATCAAGTCTAATGCTTTTTTGTATGCCCAGCAATGTTTGACATCAGGCCTTGCATATTGTATGTGCCCCATAATTTTTATCATTAAAAAAGCAATAAAATTTTAAAAACTAATTTCGGTCAAATTATTCACTATTACTAAAAACAAAAGTTAATTTAGGACTGTAGAATTAAGTGACTCACCTGATATCAATGCTTAATCTTCACAAATGATTTTACAATATTCCAAAATTTGAAATTTGGAAGGACCCTTGCTGGTCAGATAGTCCAGATCATCCTTGAAAGGAATTCTCACTATTACGCAGCTGATAAGTAGCCATCTAGCCTCTACCTGAAGACCCCAATGGAGAGAGAATTCAGCCTCAGCAGGTAGGCTAGTATACTTGTGCACAGTTCTAATCTATACTGGATTTTCCCTTTTATCAAGCCTAAATTTGTCTCTTGGCAACTTCTAACCAATGCTCCTAGTTCTACTTTCTTTTAAGGGACACACAGAATTAAGTCTAATCCCACCAAAAACTCATCATTTTGAAAGATCACATTAGTTTTCAAACACACCTCTCTTAGTACCCTGTCCCTGGGGCCCCTTCCTCCTTTTGGCAGGAAAAGGTAGGAGAGTGGATATTTGACAGTTCCTCCCAAATCCTTCATTTAATGAGGGCATGCAGGGTAGCCATCTAATCATTTCCCAATGGTTGCAAAACTTCATCATACCCCCATGGCCCAGTGCCCTTCTATTGCTCCACAATTCCATTTCAGCTTCTTTTTATGTAGTCTTTGCCCAGTAAGTTGTGAGTTACTTGAAGACAGGTACTACCTCTTGCCTTTTTTTATAGTCTTAGCCCTTAGCCCAGTGCCTGGAACATAGTAGGTACTTTGAAGGGCTATTTCAAATATTTGAGGACAGCTACTATGTACTTCCTTAGTTTTCCCTTCTGCTGGAGAAACATGTCCTTTTCCTTTCACAAATCATAAGGTGTCACAAACTAAAGACTCTTCATCATCCTGGTTGATTGTTTCCAATACTCTCCTGCTGTCAAAGTATTTCTTAAACTGTGATGCCCAGAAAAGAACATAGTACCCTAACCAAACTACAGTGGAACTATTGCATCCACGTCCCTGAAAACTGTATCTCTTAGTAAAATTTACGTGAGCTCTTTAACCTTTTTGGGCTGCTGATTCATGTGAATCTTGTAGTCCACCAAAACCCCCAGAACTTTTTTTCAGAGCAATTGCTATATAATCATGTCTCCTTAATCTTGGATGTGTAACATTGATTTGTAACCAAGTCCGACTTTATATGTATCCATATTGAATTTAATTTTCTTGCATTCTGGGCCATTCAAAAACAGGAAGAGTGCTGATTTGTTCAATGGGCTATGGTTTATTGACCTTTGTTCTAGCCTGTCAAAATCATATCAGATCCTAATTCTTTTAATTTATTTTTTTAAAATTTATCTTATTTTTAATTTGTGGAATAAAACAAACATTTCTATGACAGTATAATAAAAAAGTTGATTGAACATGAAACTGCAAACTTTTTATGTACAAATTCTTTTATATTTTTTTCGCTATTGTTCTCATTTGTAAATATTCTGAAAGGCATCTATGCCTTTAATCAAGTTATAAAAAGAGTGTTAAACAGAAGTGAACCAAACATAGATTTCTGAATACTCCATTGGAGATATCCTATCATGATGATAGTGAACCGTTAATAAATACTCTTTCAGACCTGTCATGAAACTAGTTCTGAGTCCATCTAAATGTTTTGTCTAGTCCAAAATATATCTCTTTTCTCTTCAATACCATTATGATAAATTTTATCAAAAGGTTGCTAAAATCTATTTAAATTATATCTGTAGCATTCTCTTCGTTAAATAGATTAGTAGCTCTGTCAAAAAAAAAGGTGTATGTGTGTGGTGGGGTAGAATAATATTATTCTGACATGACTTGTTTTTGATGAAGCCATTGTGACAATTCTATGTAATTATGGCAATTCGTTATAGATGCTTGGCAACCATTTCTTTGATGATATTTTCTAAAATTTTTCCAAAAATGAAAGTCAAACTCACTGTCTAATAGTGTGTAGACAGATTGTCACTGGGGTAAAAGTACAGATCTTTGAGGTATTGTCAATCTGCAGTGAACTTATGCTGAGAATCATGGAATTTTAGAGACAATTAATTTAGCAAAGCCTTTTCACTTATGAAAAATCAAATTGTATTTGTTAATCACACTAAGGTCATTGATGCTTAAATTTCCAAGGCAATTATACTGAAGTTGTATTTAATAATACCAACAATTTTGTCTCTTATTAAATCCGACCTCTAAACCACCTCAACCGCAAACACTGATGTGGTTGCTTTGCAAAAGTTATTGGCCTAAATAATCCCATTGTTCAACTAGGATATAGAATTTTTATTGAGTCAACACTTAGTCATTCTTGGTTTTAAAGTTCATTTAGAGTTTTTAGAGAACACTTTAATTCATAATTGATATAAATTTCTAAGGTTTTATGCAGTTCAATATTTCTGTAGTAATACCTGGAATTTTTGTGGTAGGTTAGATTATCATTTTTTTTATCCTTAGAAAAGTTTATATTTCGGCTGGCTTGATGATTTTGCAATGAGATCCAATTTCTTTTGACTTGCAATATATCATATTCCATTCTCATCTTGCATTAAAAATATAATCTGTACAGTTTGTAGTAGGTGTTTTTTTTTAATGTGTTATTTTTCTTCCTGGCTACTTGAAAAATCCTTCTCTCTATCTTATAAGATTGGAATTTGATAGCAATATTTCTGAATGAGCTGAATCTGGAATTTGTCCATTTTTGAAATCCTGGGGATTCTGATGGGATACAAGCTACTGGTGTATTTCAATAATTCTATGTAATTACCTAGTATGATTTCCTGAAATATGCTGGAAAAAACCCTTTTTCATATTGTTCATGGAACCAAATAACTATTAGGTTATTCTCTTATATCCACCATCTCTGTTTAGAAAGGTTAGTGGATTTTCTCCTTTTTTCAAGTTTGTAATGATTCTGATTAGTTTTAATATTTGTTTAATTAATGTTATATATAGATTAATATATCATAGTATTAATTTAATATTATTTTAATAATTCTGACACTGTCACCATTCTGCCTTATAATAGGAAAATTCCATTTCTCAGTATGTCTAAATTTTTATTTATTTCTTCCATGGAGAATTCTGAATTATATATTCTATTGCTATTATTACTCATTTTTTTGGGAAATTGACATCAGAGATTTTTCTTCATTGATATAAGTTTTTCCTTTCCTTTAGTGAGCTAATGATATGTGATAATGAGGCTGGTGATAAACACAAGCTCATTTCTAGTCATTATTGATGCTAACAAGACCAACAAATAAATGCACATATTGGTACACATAAGATTAAGCAAGAAACAAGTTCTGAAGAGTTGAGGGGGAGAAGAGAAGGGAAGAAGTATTTATTAAGTGCCTATTGTTTTCCAGGCACTGTGTCTGCTGAACACTTTTCAAATATTTTATTTTATCTTCATAACAACCCTGAGAAATAGGTGCTATTATTACCTCCATTTTATAGTAAATTAAACTAAGGCAGGCAGAGATTAAGTAACTTATCCAAGGTTACATAGGCAAGTAAGTATCTGAGGTGGATTTGGATCCAGGTCTTCAGGACTCCAGGATACATAGACTATGCCACCCAATCACAACATTAATTCTGGAAGATTCCCAAGATGAAATTTCAATTTAAGCTAAGTTTTAAAAGAAAAAAATCCCCACTCTCAAGAAGCTTATAGATATGGGAAAGACAACATGGAAGCAAACATATATAAACAAAACATATAAAGGATAAATTGGAGGTAGTCAACAGAGAAAAGATACTAAGAGCAGGAAATTGGGAAGGGTTTCTTCCAGAAAAGTGGAATATTAGCTGTGTGTGTATTCGTCCTTCATTGCCTTCATTGTCATCAGAGAAATGATGACTTTGTTTTGAGTGAGGGAGAGCTGTGCAGGTCACCAGCCTCACTTCTCCTCCGGAGTCATCTGAATCCAGTGACCAGATATTCCTCAGGATGACTGGAGATGACCCAGGATGAGGCAATTGGGCTAAGTGACTTGCCTAAGGTCACAGAGTGAGTGCTAAGTGTCTGAGGTGAGATTTGAACTCAGGTCCTCCTGCACTGGTGCTCTATCCACTGCTCCAGCTAGATGCCCTGAAATATTAGCTAAGACTTGAAGGAAAGCAGGGAAGGCAGAAGACAGAGATGAAGGAGAGAATTCCAGGCATGGGTAATAGCTATGAATGGATGAACAGAGTTCAAAGATAGTGTTTTGTGGGAGAAACAGCAACCAGGTTGGTGTCATTGGATATAGAATATATAGAAGGGAATAAGAAGAGATTAGAAACTCGAAGAGTGGTGAAGTTAAGCAAGGCTTTAAAAGACAAGTAGGGTTTTATAGACGATTCTGGAGGTAACAGAATAGGTGCAGATCAGTGCTTTGAGATCATTCTGATAGCTGCACGGAGGATGGATTGTAGAGATATGGCTCAGGTAGACCAACCAGCAAGCTGTTGTAAGAATCAAGAGTGAGGCAATGAGATCCTGAACTAGGATTATAGCAGTGTTGGAGAAGAGAAGTGGTCTATTAGGAGAGAAGCCATGGGAAATTTGTACTAGAACTGGCTATGACATGTTTCTTGTTCTGGCTTCTGGGGTGAAACAAATAAAACTAGGCTGTTTTCACCTGAGAGTCCTCAACACTTGAAGACAATTATCATGCTTCCTATTCTCTTCCCAAAATCTATACATTTTTCTTCAAATAGAATGTTCTTCATAGCTTTCCTTATATGTGGTACCTGCAACTTAATACAGCATCCCAGATGTAATCCTAACAGAACAGGGTATAGGGAGACTGTCACCACCTTTATTTTCAATACCATGTCTCTATGATGATAAAGAACAAATTCACTTTTTTGGCTACTTTATCACATATTGAATTATATTGAACACTTCAACAAAAGCACTAGATCATTTAAAGAAACAAACAAAAGGAAACAAAAACAAAAACCTGTCATCTAATATTCACCCCTGCCCTCACCACATTCTGTAAATGTAAAATTGATTTCTTGGTCCAAGTGCAAGACTTTACATTTATCCACATTAATTTTCATTGCCATTGATTCAATCCAGCACTGCAACTTGTCATGATATTTTTGAATCCTTAATTCTCTCTTCGAGCATGCCAGTCAACTTAGGTTTTATGTTTTGTGCATATTTGATAAGCATAATTTTATCTGTCACTGATAATTGATATAGTGTTGAGGTAAAAAATTATATATACATATGTGTGTGCATAAATATATTATGTATTTAACGATCCATTTCTAGGACAGCACTGGTCTGTACCTGAGGCACTGAGAGTTTTGATGGCTTTCCTGGTGCTACAAAGCCTATGTAACAGGGGCAGGGATTAAACTCAGACCCACATGATTCAAAGAGAGGTCTTCTATTCCCCCCATTGTATCTCTCTTACTTCCATTGTAGATATTTTAAGTATCTGATAATGTGTTTCATGGAAAGAGTATTGGATTACTTAAATGAGAAGATCTAAAATAAATTCCAGTCATTATCACGTATTATCTGTGTGACTGTGGGCCTTAGTTTCTTCATTTGTAAGTTGAAGGCATTGGACTAGATGACCTCTACTGTACCTTTCAGCTCTGAATTGGACTTTTTTTTGGCTCACCTGAAGATATTTTTGAAATATCAAAATGACTAAATGCATGTTAACCCACATAGATGTCTCAGTGGTCGTGGATAAATATATATTTCTAGCTTCTACTTTCTACTGGTCATCAGGGTTGTCAGGCCCCAAAGAAGCCCCTTCCCAGTGAATTACTGGCATTATCTACCCCACAGCAGGTTAGCTAGCTTTTGGGTTACTTTGTTATGGTGACATCTGTTATAAACTTTTAAGTCAGCAATTTTCCCTTTGCCATTTTTAGATTTTTAGAAAAGAAAAAAAAAGCCCAGGGTGGTTGTTTCTCTCAGATCTCTAACACATAACGGACTGTATTGCTTAACATTTCCACCTTCTGTGATAAGATGAATGCACAGAGTAGGAGGTGAAAGTGCTAAAGGTCATGAGAATAATGTCACTTCCAACTCACCACCAAATTGCATCCATGTCTTAGGAAGCCTTGTTCAAACGTGGGTTCGGCTTCCCCTGAGCTTCAGATGGAGAATAAACAAACACAGCCATTTTTTTAAAAATAAACAAGAATAATCTCCAGGCCTTACACGTTTAATTGTGGCAAAATAGCAAAAGCTAATTTGCGTCAAGTCAAAAAACACATTTTAGTCATTAAATAAAATAATCATAGCTGGGAAAAGTCCCAAGGTTTCCATCCTAAGCCTCCTGAAAAAAAGTATTTTGACTGAGCTCTAAATCCTATAAACATATCCCATGCTTGTTGCTCATTTAGAAATCATGGCAAACATTTGAAGCGCAGACACTTAAAAATTCATTAGCATTACATGCCATTCTTTACAAAGGTTATGTTAGAAATATTGTAAGTACAGTGCTGGGTATATTTTTTGCCAATCATCCCTTCTTCTGACTAATTTCTTGATAGAAGTTGTATGTGTCATTAGAAAGGAAGGTTTGGAGTCCTGGTATCTGGATTCATATCCTTCCTTTGTCACTTTCTACCTATGGGACTTTAGGCAAGTTACTTAAAATCACTGATCTCTGGTTTCTACATCTTTAAAATGAGAAGATTAGAGGAGCAAGTGGTCTAACAGAGCAGCCAGCTCTGCCTTATAGTTGATATTCCTCTTCCTGCCTTGTGCCTTCCTCATACCGCCATGCCATCAGAAAAGCACACCTTCAAAGCATAGCTCTGCTGCCATGTTCTATATCAGAATTTGGCCTTATTAATTTCTCCCCAAATATCTCTTTTCTTTTCCTCATGAACATATCTTTTATAACCTTTTTTAAACTTACACATCTGTGGGATAAAGTCCAAGAACACAGGATTTTGAGCTGGATGGGACTTTTGAATCAATTTGGCTTACTTTTCCTCAAAGAGCTTTGCTTCTGTTAGGGGACGGGACACACCTGTGGGTAACTTAGGAACAGGGAGAGAGTGAAATGAGGTCACTCAACTTGTGAGGCACAAAAGTAACCCCTTCCTTTGCCCAGGGCTCAGCAAAATACAATAGATCACAGGATCCCTTTGCGTGGTGTAATTGGATGTTAGGGCTATAGGAACTATTGAAAATGGCCATTATAGAGCCATGTCCTCTGAATCTTGCTAGGGTTTTATAGGTCTTCTAGGATGCCCCAAATCAGTTCTATGGATCATTGAATTGGTATTGAAAGTGTCTTTAAAGATCATCTAACCTAACCCACCTATTTTACAAAGAAGAAAATTTACTTACCTGAAGTCCCGCAAATAATAATATTAATGGACATTTAAATACACTTTTAAGGTTTGCAATGTGCCTTAGATACATGTTTTTTTTTGGAAACTAACAACTCTGTTACCTCACCATCTATTATCTTTGCTATTTTATGGATGAGGGGACTAGATCTGAGAGAAGTTAAGGGACAAGATCGGAATTAAGCAGCTAGTAAGTATTGTGTGAAGAATATGAACTCAAGCTTTCCTGAATCCAAGATCATCCCTGGTGTTTGCCATGTTAGACTACCTACCTCAGAGTTGTTGTCATTGCTCAACCATTTTCGTCTGTGTCTGGCTCTTTGTGACCAAAGTTAAAGTGTTAATGGCAAGGATGCTGTAATGGTTTGTCATTTCCTTCTCTAGCTCATTTTACAGATAAGGAAATTGAGGCAAACAGGGTGAAGTGACTTGTCCAGGTCACACAGCTAGTGTCTGAGGCCAGATTTGAACTCAGGAAGATGAATCTTCCTGACTCTACGTCTGGCACATTAGCCACTGAGCCACTTAGCTACCCTACACTACCAAAGAGAGGGAATATTAAAGACAGAAATCAAATCCAGATCCTTTGGCTCCACAGTACACTGCACTGCCTCCTTCAAATGTTATCTTTCTCTAAAATGGCACAGTGGACAGAATACCAGGCCTGCAGTCAGTCAGGCCTGAATTCAAACCCAACCTACAACATTTACTGACTCTGTGACCCTGGATAAGTCACTTACCCTGTTTGCCTCAGTTTCCTCATCTGTAAAATGAGTTGGAAAAGGAAATGGCAAAATACTCCAGTATCTCTGCCAAGAAAACTCCAAATGGGGCCATGAAGAGTCAGACACAACTTAAAAACCACTGAGAAACAACAACAAAGATTGCAAGCCCTTTATAGAAACAGATCCAAAACCCAGTGCCAGTCTAAAATTCTTCTGGTTGAATTTATTTGTCATGTACTTTTAGGCTAGTGGATAGTGAGCCAATCTTGATGAGATCAAGTCAAGACAGCCAGACTCTATTAAGTGCCTACAAAGAAAGACAAAAACATAGTGCTTGCTTTCAAAAGGAGTTCATAATTCAATGAGAGAGAGAGACAGAGAAAGAGAGAACATACAAACCACTACATACAATCAAGACCTACACAAGATAATTTGGAGTCAGGGAAGATCTCCCTGGATTCAAATTTTACTTCTTATCTATACTAACTGTGTAACTATGATCAGATTAATTAACCTCTCAGTTTCCTAAGTCACTTTTAAAATTAATTAAAGATGAGCCGCATATTTACATCAGTGGAGGGAATTTCCCCGCACCAATGAAATCAGAGATTCATTCCCCTAACTTCTGGAGAAAAGAAAATGAATCACATATAGAGGAGAGATGTTTCAGAATCCTATAAGTCCTTCCAACACTAGACCAAAATTTCTGAAGTAAATGCAGTGTATTCATCGAGAGAAAGAAGCTGCCCCTTAATAAGTCCTAGATCAATATGCTCTTATGATTGGTATGTGTAAAAACATGGGAAACAAAGCTCCGGTTTCTTCCTTATCCACCTGCATGGGAAGAGGGTAGTACAGCTGATTAAAGACTATAATTATAGCTGTAACTATTCCTTTGTGTAATTAAAATTTCTTCCAGTAGGAAGAGAACAAAAGTTTCTATTCCAAAATTTTGGTCCTTTGGGTCAGGTCAGAGGGATCATAGGGCCAGAGAGTTACAGCTCAGAAGAACTTTAGAGGCCACCAAGCCTAATTCCCTCATTTTACAAATGAAGAAACTGAGGTACAGAGCAGTCTTCTTATACAGATGTGATCCCCTCTGCCTTCCTATTTAGAATGGGCAGGTGCCTCCTTCTTTCCTCTTTAGCCCTTCATGTTCCAGCTGCATGCTGGAATAATTTAGACACCCTGGCCTAGAGACAAGTTTCCCTTCAGCATAGCCTCATGATCTGCCTCTGTGCCAGGGATACTCTTATTGGGTATCTCTCTCTTTTCATGTTCATATGATGAGTTGGGAGGGGAAGGGGACTCACGTGTATTCAGAAAGGATACATGTAACCAGAAACCAACCCTCCAATACCCCACACCCTTCTGGGAGAGCTTTCTGCTTTGAATAAGTCATATTGACTTGCTAAATAAGAAAAAATAACTATTCAGTAATATCATTTGATCCTTAAACAGTTGTTTTGTAAAGCTGAGCCTTTCCGTAACTATAAATTATGTCAATTCATACTTTAAAAGTACTTATTTGACAGCTGTTTTACTTTTCATTGAGCTGTGGAAGTCAAGGGCACAGCATTTTGCAAAGTGTTATGTGATAGATGAAATAATATCACACCATGAAAACGCTTATTGTTTAATGAAAATAATATGTTAGGGTTAAGATCACACACACACACAATCCTAAACACTGCTTTCTCCAAAAAAGGCAATTTAGAGCTTATAAAAATAAACATGGATTAAACAATATATCTCTATCTATGTTAATGGGTGGTATGTAGTTTACAGGCAGCCTAGCTTGGTGAAGAGAGCACTGGAATTGGCTGAAAAATTTGGTTCAAGTTCTGTCTCAATTTATTAGATTTGTGACCTTAGAAAGTTACTTAACCTTCATTTGCCTCAGGAAATTCCCTAGCATTTATCTATTAAGTCATTCTTGGAGGAGAGAGTTTCCTACCCTGATGAATTCACAAGACTTTCTTTTGTCCCTCTATGTGTAATATACTTCATTCATATTTCATTATGGATTATCTGAAAGGAAAGAACATGTTCTCCCAAAATTGTGTCTCGTCTGTTCCTTTATTCAGATATATGCACTGTGGATAAAATGGTGGATCTGGAAAAAGTACTGCCAAGTTCAAATCTACTCACAGACACTTAAAAGCTCTGTGACTCTGACAAAGTCATTTAATCTCTTTCTGACTCAGTTTCTTCAAATGAAAAATGGAGGAAATAATAGCAGTTGTTGTAAGAATGATAATAATGAAATGGTATTCGTAAAATATTTGCCACAATGTCTGGCATACAGTGAGCATTAATAAACGCTTATTCTTTTCTTGTTTTTTTCCATCATTAACTAGAAATCAAAGGGTAGGCTGTTGGAGGATGTAGTGATGTCAGAAACCACTCTGAATATATCAGCTAATTATAAGAGACAGTGATGTAAATACAGCACCAGCATACATATGTGTAAAAGGTGGGGAAAGAAAAGGAAATTAGGTGAGAGAGACAGAGAGAGAGAGAGAGAGAGAGAGAGAGAGAGAGAGAGAGAGAGAAGAGATATCAGAGAATATTAGAACTCTCTTCTTTGACCCTTACCTCTAATTTAATGTCACCATAAGCAGTTTATCAGATGTCTATGACAATGTGAAACCACAAATGGGAATCGTAAGTGAAATATCTGCTGTTTCCATCCTTTTTAGCAAGGAAGGAGATTCTAAAAGCACCAGACAAATGATTCAAAGTACACTTTAACTTCAGAGGACTTTAGTGGTCACTCATTTTAGAAGCAATATGGTCTAGTGGAGAAAGCACTGGACCTGGAGATTGAAGACCCAAATTCAAAAACAGAACCCTCCCTTCACAAGCTGTGTGAACCTTTTCCAGTGAAAGATCAGCTCTACACCTCATTATCCAAATCTGAAAATGAAAGACTTGGATTATACTTCTTCTTCTAGCTCTGACTTTATAATTTTAAAATTCCTCATCTTAAAGATAATGCATGTAGGCTAGTTTCATTAATCCATTCAATAAAAGAAATAATGAAACATTTACTATGGTTCAAGTACTATACTAGGCATTTGGAATACATAGGCAAAAAAAGAAAAAGAAGTAATCCTAACAGAATTCTGGGGACAGAGCCAAGGCAGAAGAGTAAAGAGAGCACTAGACTGAGTTCTGCAGACATTCTCCTCCAAATAACTTTAAAATAACACCTCAAATCAAAGTCTGAAATGGCAGAACCATTAAAAGGTCAGAGTGAGACATTTTTCCAACCCCAGATGACTTAGGAGGTCAGGGAGATCTGTGGCATAGGGCAGAGGCTAGCGTGGAACCTATGTCGATGAAACCCTAATGGTGGGATGAGGTCAAAAGTAACATCTGCTTTGGGAGCTCTCAAGCCAGAGATAGTAAGGAGGCCTGACAACTGGTCAGAAAGAGATTTACAGGGGATCACTGGGCTACTACTGGAGGTAGGACCAGACACTGTTAGGAAAATCTATTCCCTATATCCACTTTGGGGTCATAGTTCAATACCAGAGAGAAGCACGTTTATTCAAGAGGTAGTGGGAGGCCTGAAGATCCCATAGGATCAGGAACCATAAGAAACAGTATTACTTCCAGTCCTGAAGGAGCAGGGGCCCTGAGGAGCAATATTTATTGCAAACCCAAAGGAGCTGAGTGCATACCAGAACAGTGACTATACCCTTCCCCAGATCACACTGCCTTGGAAACGCTGAAAATTACAAAGCCTCAGAACTAGCTCTGAAATCAGCAGTGGAAAAAAGCCTGAAACTTGAGACAGAGCCTCTACTCCCCATGCCAGAAAAAGAGCTCAACTTTAACAAAAAGTTCAAAATTAAAAGACAGGGTGGAAAATTGAGCAAACAAGAGCAAAAACAAACATGACCATAAAAAGCTACTGTGGTTGCAGGAACAAACAAGATATACGACTCAGAAGACAAATCAAAATAACTAAAAGCAAAGCTTCGAAGAAAAGTGAATGGACACAAGCCCAAGAAAATTCCTGGAAAAACTAAAAAAGCAGTTATCAAAATCAGATAACAATAATAAAAAAAAATTGGGTAAAGAAATGAGAGCAAAGGAAGCAAATTATGAAAAGAAAATTAATAGCTTAGTAAAAGAAGGCCCCAAAAATACTGAAGAAAATAACACCTTAAAAAGCAACATTGGTGAAATGGAAAAAGAAGTACAAAAGTTTACTGGTGAAAATAACTCCTTAAAAAAAAAAAAGAATTACCCAAATGAAAAACAAATCACTAAATGTCACTGAAGAAATAATTCCTTAGAAAGTTAAATTAAATGAGTAGAAGTTGTTGGTTCCATGAGACATCAAGATGTAATAAAACAAAGTCAAAAAATGAAAAAAATAAAAAAATATGAAACATCTCATCAGAAAAAAACTAGATCAAGAGATAATTTTAAAATCTTCTGAAAGCCATGATTAAAGGAAGAGTCTATATGTTTCAAGAAATTATCAAGGAAAACTATTCCAATATCATAGAATTAGAGGATAAAATAGAAATTGAAAGAATCCACCTATCATCACCTGAAAGAGAACCCGAAATGAAACCTCTCAGGAATATTATAGCAAAATTCCAGAGGTTCCACGTCAAAGAAAAAAAAATACTTCAAGCAGCCTGAAGGGAAAAAAAAGCTTTCAAATACTGTGGAGCTACAGTTAAGGATACACAAGCTTTAGCAGCTATCACTATAAAGGCATGGCAGACTTGTAACATGATATTCCAGTAGGCAAAAAAGCTGGGATTACAACCAAGAATAGCCTACCCAGCAAAACTGAATATAACCCTTCAGGGTAAAAATGAATATTTAATGAAATAGAGGGCTTTCAAGAATTCTTGATGGAAAGACCATAGCTGAATAAAAAAAATCTGACTTTTAAATGCAAGACTCAAGAGATATATACAAAGATAAATATGAAAGAGAAATTAAAAAGAACTTAATAAGGTCAATTTTTTAAATTTCTATATGGGAAAATGATACATTTAACTGCTAAGAATTTTATCACTATCAGGGCAGTTAGAAGGATTCTTCATAGCAAGAAGGTATGGGAGTGAGTTCATTATATTAAGATGATGTAAAAAAGGATAGGTGAGATAAAGGAATGCTCTGGGAAAGGGGGCAAGGGTTACTGAATCTGAGATTAAGGTGGAGGGAGATATAGAAAAAGCTTGTGATTTATTTTTGAACTTTGGTCATAATTAAAGATGACATTCAGACCAAACATTTTTTTTAAAGGTGTATTGCACTAGGCTGCTAAAAACAAAATCAAAAACATACAACCTGTGTATTTGCATTTCTTTATTACTGGTTCATTTCTTTTTAAAAATGTTAAATTTTAAAATATTGAATGACTGGAATTCTTGTACCTTTTGTGAAAATTTTAGAGGTGCTGAGATTGTCCATATTGTCTGCACTTTGTCTACAAACTATCGTTATGTAAAAAATAAAATTTATTGTATTGCTGCTTCAAAAAAAGGAGGGAAAGGAAGAATAGGGGAAATTATCTTTCATAAAAGAGGTGCAAAAAGAAGAGCTCTTACAATGGAGGGAATATATATCTACATATATATACACACATATACATATACAATGTACATATACATACATATGTACACATGCATACATCCAAACACACACACAAACACACACACACACACACCCCTACACATACTCTATTGGTAATAGATAACTCTCTTACTCAACAAAATGGATCAGGTGTGAGGAAACTCACATATGGATACATTCAAATACACACACACATACACACACATATGTGTAGCTATATAATCCCTCTGAATCAATTTAGGTATGAGTGTGGTTTAAGTCTTGCTTACTTTCCTGTCTTTTCCCCCTCCACTGTAAGTGCTCTTCCTTGTGCATCTCTTTTATGAGAGATAATTTCCCCCATTCTTCCACTCCCCCCATTTTATGAAGCAGTGAAAAGATATGAAGTAGTAACAAAGAAATGCAAATACACAAATTGTGCATTTTTGTTTTTGTTTTTTGCAGCCCAGTGCAATACACCTTTTAAAGACAAGTTTGGTTTGAATGCAATGTTTAATTATGACCGATGTTCAAAAAATGAATCACATACTTTTTCTACCCCTGGATAAGAGAAAGGCAGATGGTGATAAAAGGGAAGAGAGATCAAAGAAGAAGAGAGTGGTCAGAAGTAAAAGAGAGATTTAAAGAGGGGTGAGACAGAGAGAGAGAGAGAGAGAGAGAGAGAGAGAGAGCGAGAGAGAGAGAGAGAAGGATAAACAGAAGAAAATAGCGTGAAGGGAAATGGAAAACTAGTTATCATAAATATGAATGTGAATGGGATGAACTCACACATAAAACATAATGGGATAGTAGAATGCATTAGAAATCAAAATTCAACAAAATCTTGCTTACAAAAAACACACTTGAAGCAGAAAAGGACAGACACAGAATTAAAATAAGGGGTTATAGCGGAATCTATTTTGCTTTAGCTAAAGTAAAGAAAAGGTAGGGATAGCAATCATGTTCTTAAACAAAGCAAAAGCAAAAAAAAATAGACCTACTTAAAAGGGATGAGCAGGGAAATGGCATCTTACTACAAGGAACCATAAACAATGAAGTAATGTCGACATTAAACGTATGTGCACCAAATGGCATGCCATCCAAATTCTTAAAGGAAAAGTTACATGAATTAAAGGAGGAAATAGTTTTTCCCCTATTGAAATAATTTTCCCCTATTGAAGCTAGATAAATCGAAACATCAAAAAAAGAAAGAAGTGAAGGAGATGAGCAGAATCTGAAAAAGTTAATTATGTTAGACTTCTAGAGAAAGTTCAATGGGAATAGAAAGGACTATCACTTTTCTCAGATTCATATGACACATTTATAAAAACTGACCATGTGTTAGAGCATAAAAATCTCACAGTCAAATGCAAAAAAGAAGACATAAATGTATCTTTTTTAGAACATCATACAATAAAAATACATTTAATAAAAGGCCATGGAAGCATAGATTTAAATTATTTCGAAATTAAATTATCTAACTCTAAAGAGTGAGAGAAGAAGAGATCAGAGAAATAATCAAGTTTCATTAAAGAGACTGACAACAAAGACTATGTTCCAAAAAATTTGTGGCATGCAATGAAAGTAGCACTTAAGAATAATGTATATCTAAATACATACAACAACAAAAAAGAGAAGAAATGAATGAATTAGGTATGCAACTTAAAAAAAAATTAGAAAAAAACAAACTAAAAATCCCCAATTAAACACCAAAATGAAAATTCTGAAAATCAAAGGAGAGATTAATAAAATTTAAAGTTGAAAAATTAAATAATAGTAAATCTGAGCTAATTTTATGAGAAAAAAGCAGTAAAATAGATAAACCATTGAATAATTTGATTTAAAAAAGAAACAAAATTAGTGGTATCAAAAGTGAAAGGGATGAATATAACCTGACTAGATTAACAGAGAAGGAAATAGAGTAAGTATATAACCCTATCTCAGAAAAAAAAAAGTCCCTAAAACCAGATGGATTTACAAATGAACTGTACCAAACTTTTAGGGAACAATTAATCCCAATACTATTTAAAATATTTGAAAAAATATGATAATAAGGAGTTCTATCAAATTAATTTTATGATAAAAATATGGTTTTGGCACCTAAACCAAGGAATAGATTAGGTACACAGTACTCAGTAGTAAATAACCATAGTCCTCTAGATGTAATATCTAAAAAAGTTCAAGAAACATAATTTCTGGGTAATCATTCTATTAATAATGCCAGGATTTTTATTAATAAAAGAATGGGCATCTGGCTGCCTCAGTCTTCGACAAAAGACAGTCATAGCTGCAGGCTCACAGTTTATATGTTATTGAAAAATGGGTGTTCCTGAGGTGGAAATCAAGCCTGATTACTTAATGATTAATGAGAGAATGAATATCACGATGAGGCTAGGCTAACTTAGAATAAGGGTTTGCGACATCATATCAATGATCTATCTCTGTACCCTGACCATCCCCTAGCCTTAAGCAATCTTTCAAAGAATTAATCCCCATCCAAACTTGAGTAGAGCACAATGGCTTGTGGTGTCCAAACAAGATTGTTAAAAAATAATTAATACAATTTCATTATCAGTAATGTCCTTCAAGAGATTGAACTTTTGAAATCAAAACTTTTGAAAAAGGAGAGAATTCAGGTTCTCCTCATATTATTGGTTATTCATAACCATTTCTCTCGCAGTATTTAATAAATGAAAAGATCCAAGGTTTTGGAGTAAAAACTCACCATGTAACAAAAGTTACTGGGAAAACTGCAAAGAAATTTGGCAGAAACTTGGCATAGCCCAACATTTCACACCTTTTACCAAGATAAGGTCAAAATAGACAAATGACTTAGACATAAAGGGTGATATCTTAAGTAAATTAGGGGAACATATAGAATGTACGTATTAGCTATATGGACAAGGAAAGCCTTTATGATCCGACAAGATATAGAGATCATGATAAATAAAATGGATAATTTTAATTACATGAAATTTAAAAGTTTTTGTACAAAGCAAAACTAATACAGCAATATTTAGAAGGAAAACAGGAAACTGGGGAGGGGAGTTTTACAACAGGTTTCTCTAATAAAGACTTGATTTCTCAAATCTATAGGAAACTGAGGCAAATTTGTAAAAGTAAGAGCCATTCTCCAGTTGATAAATGGTTAAAAGATATGAACAGGCTGTTTTCAGAAGAAGAACTGTTAATAGCCACACGAAAATGCTCTAAATCACCACTGTTTAGAGAAACAAAAATAAAAACATCTCCACATAGCACCTGACCCCATCAGATTGGTTAACATGATAGAAAAAGAAAATGACAAATGCTGGAGGGGGTATGGGAAAACAGGTACAGTTGCAAATTAGTCTAACAACTCTGGACAGCAATATAGAACTACACTCAAAGAAATATAAAATTGTTCAATGCCCTTTGTCCTAGAAATACCACTACTAGATCTGTATTGCAAACGAAACAAAGAAAAGGGGAAAGGACCCATTTGTACAAGTATCTGTGTGTTTGTGTGTGCGTGTGTATGTAGCAGCTCTTTTTGGGGTGGCAAAGAATTAAAAATCAATGGGATGCTCATCAATGGGAAATGGCTGAAAGAAAGAGAAGAAACTCCTTCAGTATGAGAAGAGTATGTTCAGACAAAATTACTTTGGCAACTTTGTGGAACATGGGTTGGGAGAAAAATGGAGGAGACAAAGTTGAGGCACTTATTCCTTTAGGAGTCCAGACAGGAGGTGATGAGGGCTTCAAATAAGGTGGTGACTCTGGTGAGTGGGAAGAAAGAGATGGTTGGTAATGATGCGAAGATAAAATTGACAAGACTTGGCAATCAATTGGATATGAAAGAGAATAAGGAAGAAAGAATGACACTAAAGTTTTGTAAACTTAGCTTCCTTAAGGGATGATGACACACTCAATCTCAATAGGGAGACTTGGAAGAGGATTGGGTTTTGGGGGTAAAATAAAGAGGTCTATTCCAGAAATTTTGAGTTTAAGGTACCTACAGGATATCACATTGGAAATATCCAATAGTAAGTTTTGTGATGCCAATTGGAGCTCAAAAGAAAAAGACGCTCACTTCCCAATACCACTTGCTGATACAATCCCATGAATTCCCTCACGACTAAAACTAAAAATATCAATCTGTCATTCATTTGCAAATAACAGGATCGTTGAGTTCTTGGGAATAAATAGTAGAATCATATCTTTAGACCTGGAAGAGACCTTAAATTTTATCTTGTCCTACCCCCATATTTTACTAGTAGGAAAGTGGAGGAGTAGAAGCTTAAAATGACTTGGCCAAAGCCATGGAGTCAGTCAGCTTTCAGGTTGTGGGGCTATCCCCTAGTTCACTCTGTACCTATTCATAATGATCACATAAACATATACCCAGGGCATTCCTATACATGGAAGCATTTAATCCTAAGATTTCAAAGTTGGAAGGAATTTCAGAGGCAAGCCCATCTGACTTATACCTGAAGAAGTATTGTCAATATATTCCCTACCCAGAAAATTAGTTGGATGACTGATGGAAAGGGGAGTCTTCTACCTCCTCAGGCATTCCTGTACACTTTAGGATAATTCTTGTTCTAAAGGAGAGTTGATTTTTTGTTTGATTTTTTATTTCTTTTTCTGTCTTTGAAACTTCTGGCCCTCTGGAGTGAAACAAAATAAGTCCAATATCTCTTCCATGTGATAGAACATATACTGACAGAGGGCTATCTGGCTCTCCCATCTTTTTATCAAGCTATATATTGTCAGCTCTTTTAACATATTTAATCCAACTCATTTCACACGTATTTATTAAGGCCTACCTACTATGGACCAGCATTGTGCTAAGTACTGGGGACTCAGATACAAAGATAAAACAACCTCTTTTCTTCTTGGTGATTAAGTATATATTAAGTGCTTCTTCTGTTTGGGAACCAGGAAAATTCTTCTCTATGAGTTCAAATCCAGCCTCACATATTTACTAGCTGTGTGACCCTGAAAAAGTCACTTAACCCTGTTTACCTCATTTTCCTTATCTGTAAAATGAGCTGGAGAAGGAAATGTAAACCACTCTAGCATCTTTGCCAAGAAAATCCCAAATGACTCACAGTGAATCAGACACAACTCAGTAACAACATATAATCTCCCAGCTACTCTGCCAAGCAGTGGGAATACAAAGAAAGGCAAAATAAAGTGTTTGGTCTTAAAGAGTTTACAGTGTAATGGTGGAGATAGCATTGGAAACAGGCAGATCTGGAACTTGAATCCAGGTGAACTGATGCCCGATTCAATGCGTTTTCCACCGAATTAAAATATCAAGATTAATTCCTAGTGTTCTTTAGGGAATATCATGTTCTAGAATATTTTTAATTTAAAAACTACCGAATTCCCATAGTGTGCCTAGTAGTTAGGACAGAAATCTTCTCCATAGCTTCTATGTAGTCATACTAATTCCATTTCATTTAACAAACATTAATTGACTGTCTGTTTCACTAACCCAGATTCTTTGAACCTTCATTTCCTTATCTATAAATTTGAAAAATTTGCTACATAGAATTAGCTTTCTGGCAGGACTTTCTTTAATTATAACTTAATGTTTTCTAAGCACCTGTAAGATTCTGGGAAGAAAACTGTGTTATAAACATGCAATTTTATTTTTAGAAGCGTAATTGTACTTTTTCTAAATTTTCAGTGAATATGGTAGGAAAAAACACCTTGACAATGGACTGAATAAAGAAAATATGAGATATTTCTCTTCTAAATCCTAAAAATAAATTTTTAAGATGTTTTAATTTCCAGATAATTTCATAAATAGTCAGATGAATTTGATACCTCCAAATTTCAACAAAGAGAGGTAAGACAGGAAAACATTTAGAAACTGAGGAGACATTCTATTCTCAGTAAAGTGATGCCTGAACTCCTCTAATAAATATGTGCTCTTTCATTGTTTTCGGACTGCCAACTATTGTTGCATGATTGACCATACTGTGTTCCTGACTCAGAGCTATCTAGATAAATTACCGCAATATTTTCCTCTTTTGTAAGCATTGTATTCTTTCAAACATAGGGATGCCTTAAAAAAAAAAGTCCAGAAACAAAAACAAACAACAAAAGCTCCTATTTTTGTTTTTCCAATTTTTGTCCCTACCTAGTGAACAATTTTGTTTCTTATGTAATGAGGGTTGTATGTCATCAAATTATTATAAAGTTCCCCTAACAATTTCTGGGACACATGAGGCTCAACGCCAGAAGACGGGTGTTTAGAGATGAAGGAATAATTTCCTTATTAGCTGCTGAGCATGAAGGACTATTAACTTAGTTGACCTTAAAAAGGAAATGATGTTTTATTCTTTCTATTATTTTCCTCTCTGCAACCCAAAGATTCAGAAATCTTTAAGCATCTCCCTGGAGAAGTATAGGGGAAGACTGGAGCTTTTTCCATGCCCCAACCTAGCAGCATAGCAACAGAGAAGAAATGGCACTTAGGCAAATGTTCTCCCCAGGCTAGTCAGAGATTGAGTTTGGGACATACCTCTTCTGTTTTATTACTTTCCTGAGTATAGACGATAAAGTAACAATCTGGAGAGGGAAGTTTCTAAACTTGCAGAAAACATTAGGTGTGTAAGAAATTCAAAGATCCAGGGTCCTCAGCCATTGGTGACTCCACTTCAGAAAAGACAACAAATCTTCTCCCACACTTCCTAGAGAAAATGACCATGAGCAGAAGACTGAGCCCAATCCCTAACAAGGCTGTCCAGAATTTATGGATTTCACTTAGAGGAAATGACTTGGACGATGCAGAACTAAGGGAAAATGCGAATTGCCTATTCAGCCATCTAAAATACTTCACGTACTGATGATTAGACCTCCTAAGGGAATGTAATAGTTTTTGTTCCTACTATTCAAAATGTCATTGGTAAGAGAGTATTGTTACTGACCAGATAATCAGAATTTTCTCACTTTCAAGAAAAGAAGGTACACTTTTAAAGAGATTTGGGGGGAAAGGGATAGCTATTGGCAAATCATGAGTTGACAAATTGAGATTTGGACAATATACTCCAGATAAAAATGGGCTAACACTATTTCATTGTTCGGTGATTAGAGAGGGGAATATGAGGGTTTTCTTGGCAGATAAAAGCTCCCTTTTTTTAAACCAAGCAACACTAATTACAGTTGACTACTTCAGCTGTCATTTAAGACTGTCAAAATTCTTCAGGCTTGGAGGACAGCTCTGGGACTAAGAAAGGAAAATGATTTCAAAAAAGTATTTGAAAAAAGAAGACATGACAGCTATATCTCTGACAGTATATATATATAAAGATCCTACCTTATTCTCTAGAGAAAGAAAAATGAGTAAAAAGCTAGGATTGAAGACATTTCATATGTCCTTAGGCACCTTTAGGGATATATATGTATGTGTGTATAAATATGTGTGTGACACATGTACATATGTATATATGCATGTCTATACATATAGTTTAAAAGACATATGTCACATATGAAGGAGACATGTCACATGTGAAGGATACATATGATCACACACAAATATTATTTATATAACAGATATATAACTACATGAAAGAGAGAAAGAGACATAACATGATACAGAAATACGTGTGTATGTATGGAAGGAGACAGATGTAGATTAAGGACAGACTAATAAGAAGTGGGAAGAAGAAAGGAAATCCATGGAGTTAAACTGAGGATCAAATGAATATATGTAAGGAATACAAAGAAATCCATGGACAGCTTCATAAAATAAAAATGACTAAAAAAAGCATAACTTTTGACTTTGAAGAATGATGTATTCTCATTTCCATTATGTGAGGAAAACTAGAGACAGATGATCAACAGATAATAGATAGATCCCATCACTTCATAAAATAGCATTTTATTTACCAAACATTGTGCTAAGCATAGGAAAATACAAATACAAGCAGAAACAAACAGTAAATAAATAAACCAAAGAGTCCCTATCCTCAGGTAATGGTAGGTTATAATGGGCATAGTAACACATAAAAGGACTCTCAAGGTGGGGCAGGATCAAGAGGGCATGGAATGCCTGAGTACCTCAGGAAATGGTGATCCAAGACAGGAAGACCTATGAAAATGGCATCTCCAAGGTGACAAAGCTGCTGACAAGGAGGTGAGAGACTCAGGAGTGGAGAAGACATAAAAATTACAGACAAAGAAGGCTGATGGGGACCTAGTGTGAGTGACTGGAGAAGTATCATGAGGCTTTGCGTGTGGTTAGTCAGTCAACAGGTACCTGATATGTTACATGTGCTGGGTTAAGTGTTAGGAATACAAAAAAAAAGAAAAGAAAACTAGCAGTTCCTCATTTCAAGGAGTTCATAATCTAATGGGGAATAACAGGACTTGACAAGTAATTGCATGGGGGGAGGTAAGAGGGAGTGGGGAGTCAAGGATGACACCTTAGTCATAAACCAAACAACTGGGAGGATGGTGGTACAGTCCTCAGTAAGAGGGAAGTTAGGGAAAGGAAGGACTTGGAGGGTGGGGAAGATAGTGAGTTTAGTTTTATAGATGTCGAGTTTTAAGTGTTTATAAGACGTATTTTGAAAAGTTCAATAAGCAGTTGGAGAGGTGAGGCTTCAAAAGTGAGGGTAGGGCTAGAGTCAGAGGAGGGGAGCCTATGGCCTTGAGGGCACCTGTGACTCTACATCCTCAAGTGCAGCCCTTTGAAAGAATGTTTCACAACATTCTATGAAGTCTTGATTCAGACAAGGGGCTGCACTTGAGGACCTACAGGGCCACAGCGTGTCTAGAGGCTGCAGGTTCCTCACCTCTGGAGACAAATAAGCATGAACATCATCTACATAGATGATATTTTAACCCCTGTTTCCAGATGAGAACAATAACTGAAACAGTAAAGAGAATGAAAAGACAGGACAAAACTTTGGGGCTCATTCATGGTTAACTGACATGGCACACTCTTGGATGAAGGTTCAACAACTGATACTATGTCAGGATATTTGCCTCACAGCTAAGAGAAGAAGCAAAAGAAAATGGAGAGAAGAGGGTAGAGAGGATGATGGACTGTGTGAAAGGCTGCAAAAAGTCAAGAATTAGGAGAGTTGAGAAAAGGCCATTATATATGACATTTAAGAGATCCTGAATAACTTTGGAGAAAGCAGTTTTAGCTGAATAATGAGAAAGGAAGCCACATTAGAGAGACTTGAGATGAAAATAAGAAAGGAAATGTGCAGCTTCCATTGAAGAAAATCTGAGACAGAGAGAGAGAGACAGAGAGAGAGAGAGAGAGAGAGAGAGAGAGAGAGAGATTTAGGATAAAAGCTGTCATGGAAGAATGAATCAAGTTAGAGATTTTTGAGGATGGGGGGGAGAAATGAACCTATTGGTAGGCAATAGGGAAGCAGCCAATAGATAGGAAGAAAATAAATTTAAGTGAGAGAGAAGGAATGATATCTATTGGATAACATGTTTTGGAATGAAATCTCTAGTGCATATTAAAGACGTTTGCTTTGGCAAGGAGGAGGGGCCAGGAAGGAGAAAGTGCAAGGAGGAGCACGAATTACACAAGATGACAATGAAAGAAGAAATAGCTGTTGGCAAATGGCCTAATTTTTTTCAGGAATATTTGAGGTAAAATTTTCATTTGAGAGTGTGGGTGGCAGGTGAGCCATGGGAGATTTGAGGAGGTTTGAAAGCCTGGGAAAGATGCAATAGTGAGTGGGATAATGAATAAATCAGCGAGATGAAAAAGAATTGCCTTGCTGCAGTGAGTGGCCAGTTGAGATTATGTCACATAAATTTGCAGTAGATGCAGCCAGCACAGTTTCATGATTTCCTCAATCATGATTCAGCAGCAGATGGGTAGGAATAAAGAACAAGCATTTATTAAGCACCTAATGTGTGTCAGACACTGTGCTAACCACATTACAAACATTATTTCTTCTGATCGGCACAACCATGGAAGGCAGGTGCTATTATTATCCCCACTTTATGGTTGAGGAAAGTTAAGGCAGAGAAGTTAAGTGATTTGTCAGAGTCATACAGGTAGTAAGAATCTGTGCTTGGATTTGAATACAGGTCTTCCTGGTTCTAAGTCTAGTACTCCAAACACCATGCCATGTAGGTACCTTTGCCAGGAAACATTATCCCATTCTACAGGTCTACTGTTTCTGGTCTGATATATTTCTTCTTCACACAGATTACACATAAATTAAAAGAAACTGAAGGAAGATCAAGAGAATGAAAAGAAAGGCAAGCATAGCCAGACTCATTCATATCACTATAAAATGAATGATTTTAACCATTTTTCTTTTTTTTTGAAACTCTCCTTTTCTTCTAGACATTGGAGCATCTGCAGATAATTGGCCCAGTTCCAGATTTTAACACTTAGACCAGGGGAGATATCTTCAAAGAAGCTACAAGAAAGAAGGTCAATATAGTGACCTTCCCACATCAGGTCGATATGTCGCCTTAGGGACATTTTCAGAATGAAGAGGACCCCAGATGAATGGGGAATTTGTTGTTTCTTCCCATACAAAATAACTGATTCAAAATGCAGAGTATATGGAAGAGTCAAGTTATTTACAAATATTATCATCATGTCTAAAGAAAAATTAAAAATAATGTTAAAAAAGTTTGCCAACACTAACAACTAAAAAAGAAGCTGTTACACTCTTAAAATGCTTTGGACATTTCAAATGTCAGTTAAACCCATTAAAAATCAGCTTCCCTTTAGGTTACATCTTTTTCTCTTATCATTATTTCCTTTCTGAACTCAAACAGCCACAACTTCAAACACTTTGGACATTCAAAGCTAAAAACTCCTTTTAACTCTCCCCCCTCTCCCTCCACACACATGTTCAGTTGAAGCTGAATTCAGCAGTTTTCCTCCTTTTATATTCAATGGATCTGTGACTTCACTGATGTGAGAATTCCCTTCGTAATGTAGATCACAACCCCCATGACCCTTTAACCTGTGTGACTCTTGTCCAAGTGAAAATGCATTTCACTTTTAGTAAATTAAATTAAAAGAATAATAAAAAAAACCCTAATCAATACCCAGCACATGGGAGCCCTTCTTCTAGTCCTCTTAACATTTCATGATAACAATGGAGCACATAGGCTGCCATCAATTATTCTTTGAAAAGATTGACTCACTTTTCTGTTCATACATCTCTCTCAAGACATCATTTTCCTTACCCTTGCTGAGAGCCCTGGGCTTGGGGTGAAGAGTGGGGCCAGGGAGGGAAGATGGTCTTTGGCAGACATGTGCACTTTCTGGGAGAGCATAAACTAGAACTCCTCAACTTGGGCAGGTTGACTGGAAATGACCAAGTTGAGGGTAGCCAGGGCCTCTGAGTCTAAGCAGTTCATGTACTTCAGGTCCAAAACTGGGGGATGGAGACTAAGGGCAGGACAAGGCGCTGACCTGGGGGCCTCCCCCTCCTTCTTTTTGCCCCCTCCCTCTCCAGAATGAATCACTGGAAGCAGGGTTTCCCAGATTTCTTTGGTGATAGGAATGGCAATAAGTGATTTGAGTGTTATAGGGTGCCCCCAGTATCATGGCTGGAGGTTATAGAGTGATGGGAGCTGATGGCTCTATTGATTACACTGTTTATGAAGCCTGGCATGAGATCACCAACATGTACCTAATAATGATTCTTGTTAGCTTCGGCCTTATCCAGTATGCCAGAAGGAATTAAAGGAAAATTGGGAGAATATTCAATTTGCCCTCTATGACAGAAGCTTTGAATGAGTCCAACTTCTATGACAAGATGAGCAAAATTATTTTAAAGGGATAGCTAGAAATGTGTTCTGTTTCAAGGAAATATGACACAAAACCAGACTAACAATGTCCAGCTCTCCCTGAAATGAGTGAATGATACCTAGCACACAGTGCACAGGTTATATTTTGCTGACAGTTTGGAAGCAAAGTCAGTTCAGAATTCTCTTTTTTGCAAAAGATGAAGAGTATAAATTTCTTTGAATTGATGTATAAAAGCATGTTACTTTTTCGTTATTTTTGTCTACATATATTATTTCATTATTGATTAAATGGAAATGGTGTAGCAACTTTGAATACAGGACAGGATGGCATGAGGAATACTTCTGAGTAGATACAATAAGGAGAGTTGCAGCATGTAATTTATTTTTCAGTCTTGGGGAAGAACTGGTCAGTCAAGACTGAAAATGTGTCTTCAGATTCCCAGCAGTTAACCACAACAAATGTGAAAGAGACCGTATATGTAGAAAGAGAGCCGGATTTGGGAGCAACCAACCTAAGAGAGCACCTCAGTTCTGCTTAGTTGCCTGTGTGTCCCTGGGTAAATGACTTAACCTCTCTGGACTTCTGTTTTCTAAAATATAAATGAGATTGGATCAGGCAAATCCCAGGGGACTTTCCAGGTCTAAATAGTATGATGTTAATCTCATTTCAGACTTTTTTTAAGCTTAAAACATGGAGGAGAGTTGCTAGAAAAACTTCTTGAATTCTACATACATCGTATAATTCGTTGAGCATTCTGCACCCTCTTTTCTAGGATTTCTTTGTTAGTTTGACTCATCAGCCTCTGCAAACGACTATCTTTTATTTCATGATTTTACCTCTTCCTAATTTTAAAGGTCTTTTTGTGGTTGTTTTTTCCCTTGATTGTGTTGCTGTGGTTTATGCTTTCCCCCATTTTTTTTTATTCGAGTCCTCTAGTTGAGGGGGAAGGAGGACATGCAGGGGAAGAGTGGGTGGGTATCCTGATGAGTCACTGTGGTGAGCCTCTGTGTTTGGGTGCTGGCCCCATTACAACCACTGTTTATTGTTTATGCTTTTCAGCTATCAGTTTCTTGGAAAAGTCTTGTAAATGCTTCACTATATTCTAATGTACAGAAGAGTATTTATGGAATATGCATATTTTTCATGTTTTATTTAATATCAGCACAATTATTTAAATAGAGTATGGTTCATTATAAAGCGATTCATATATAAAGTGATATAGAGGTTTGATTGCCCACTTATTTAGCCAAGATTCAATATGTGAATCATAGCTATCCTTAATTTTCAAAGACAAAGCAACACCTCTACAAATATTAGAATTAAAGATTAAAAACAGATGAAAATTTTAAAAAGACATCTTTTTCACCATGCATCTCATATAATTCTTGGATGGTAAAATGTAATATACCTCACGTTCACCACTGTCTCTCCAATACCCATTGAGTATTATTCCATTTTAATTCTTCAGAGACTACAATATTCAAGTTTCTAAAGAAGAGGCTCTGAAATCATTTCTACATTTGAGAAAATCTAATGGAATTTTCTTGAATTTTTTTTCCTAAAAGTTCTTACTTTGTATCATAGCATCTCTACAACAGGTTAGGCTATACATGTGGAGCAGGGGACATGAGTTGGAAATATCAAAAATAAGTGAAAGGAAAGAAAGTCCACTAAAGGAAATTAAAAATAATGCTGTCAAGTATAGGGAAAACACAGCAAATCAGACAGTTTTATGAAATAGTATACACCGAGAAAAGCAGAGCAGAAGAAGAAAATAAAAGGAGTATATAGTACACAGTGACTAATGTGAGGAAAACCAAATGAGAAAGAAAAAAAGAGTCCTGATGGGGATTTACTGTAATTGACATCACAAGTATTTTAAGAGTTCATTAAAAAATATACTTGTTCTGCCCCACATGGTAAATGATGAGAATTCTTAAGGGTTGGACATAATCCTGGGGCTGTTTTTTTAAGAGAATAGTTATTTTCATCTAATTAGGAGATCTAATCTGATAAATATGTCCTATGGCATAAATTCACAATAAATAACATTTATTCATCATTTTATTTTTTTGCAAACATTTAATATAAATTGCTTAATTATCTTATTCACAACCAACCTATGACATTGGTATCACAGGATTATTTATTGAATTTAGGTTTGATATAAGGAAATAACTTCCTTACAATGAGAACTTGTGGAATTGGCTAGCTTAGGGAGTTCATATGCTACCCTTTTTGCTAGGGGTCTTCAAGCAAAGGCTAGATGGTTGACCACTCATTAAATAATATAATAGATACTCTTCTTGGGTTATAGATTGAGCTAAATGGCTATGGAAAGCCCTTCCATCTCTGTAATTCTATGATTCTTTCTATGTTACTAAATAATTTGATGGAGTTATGAAGTTAGCAAGTGTCAGAAGCAAGATTTGAAGCCCGTTTTTCCTATCCCATACCCAAAATTCTAGCTACCTTACAATACTTCCTGTCTAGACCCATGCTCTAGAGGGCAGCTCAAAATAATATAAACTGTGGACCTAGACCTCTTGAGATAGTGCCACGTTAGATTAGATATCTCTATATTCTTCTGGATTGAGTCATCCAAAGGGTTAATACTGACTTTGGTCTAAAAAGTCTTTCCCTAAATCTTTCTAGAGTCATCCAAAGGGAGTGGCCAGTCTCAGTTAGTAGCTATACACAAAGGCAGTGGTAGCTGGTGCCAGGAGAGTGGATGAGGTCATTTTCATTTCATATCTAGGCTTTTGGATCAGTTCACTCTGTCCCTTTAAAGGACAGTGGGATAAGGGACCGGAGCATCCTAGAAAACATTTTATTTTTTATGATCATTTGCCCCTGCATTAGTTAAGCATGAGGTCAAAAAGCCATATGGGATGGATTGGGGTGATTTTAAAGGGTTATTAAAATGATTCACAATGAGGGTGAGGGATAAACATGGAGAAATGAAACTGAGACCCTCTATAAACTGATTACGTTTGGAAAAAAGCTACAGAAACATCATGCACCCAGGCAAATAGCAAGTGTTTTAAAAAAAAAAAATCACTGATATCCCAGCTGCAAGGAAAACCCAGACTTTGGCAGATGCCCTAGAAACGAAGATGCCCTAAATCTGACACCTATAAAACGGCACAAATATGTCCAACCTCAGCCAATGTGATACACTTAAATTAATGCTTCTTCCTTACAATACGAAACACATCATTATCTCTTGGTATAAATATAAAGTCCTCTCCAGTTGCAGGAATCGGTTATATTCTCCCACTCTTGAGAAATGTTTAGTCCCTTTTCTCACACCCAAATAGATGAATTTTCCCAGCATCCACCACTAGCCCTGAAACAAAAAGCTGGAAGAGCAAACATTCTGCTGCTTTGAAAGGTACTTTCCCAAGTGCCTTATCTCTAAGCTGCCCACCGACCAGCCCTCTGCTAAAGCCTTTCTTATCTCTGATGGTAAATGCTCCTCCTAACCTAAGCTACAGCAGAACATTCTCCTAGATGCCTAATGCACTACTTCATCCTATCCTACATGTCCTGAAATTCTCCAGAAGGTATGTTTTGCTACTGATTTTTTTTGTGGAAATGTCTTTCATTTCTTTCATATTTCCGCATAAGGCATGATAACTTTCTATTATAGTTTCTATCCCAATACTTCTACACACACCCTAGGCACATAGGATCATACTATAATCAGTTCTATTGTAATATATGTTTTGAAAATGCAAATTTGTTCCATTGTGGTTGTTAAGAAGATTGTGAGCATAAAGTTGATTTCTTTTTTTTAATTTATGGGATAAAATGAACATTTCCATAACATAAAAAGATGACTGCACATGAAATTGCAAATTTACTATGTATACCTTCCTATTTCCTTTAAATATACAGCAAAGTTGTCATGTAAATATTTTTCTTTCCTCTCTCTGCCCTGGAGATGATCGTCATTACACACACATATGTGTGTACATGTGTGTATACATGTACACATGCTGAACATTCAGATGAAAATTGATTCAATTACTTGGATATGCACACATACATATACACACATAAAATTATTCTATATGTACTTCTATTTATCAGTTCTTTCTCTGGATGCAGATAGTCTCTTCTTTCATAGATATTTTATAGTTATTTGGGTATTTATAATGGTCAAAATAACTTATTCACTCAAAGCCATTCTTAAAACAATATTGCTACTACTGTATTCAATGTTCTCTTGGCTCTGCTCATTTTCACACATAGTTATTTTGTGCAAATCTTTCCATGTTTTTCAAAGATCATTGAACTCATCATTTCTTATAGCTCAGTACTATTTCATCACAAACAAATATCACAACTTGTTCAGTCATAATATGAAGTTCAAGTTTGCTTCTGCACTATTTCTTCCAGGAAAAAATATTGAAAATATTGAATTGCAAAAAAAAATGTAGCACTTCATAATAATTCACAAGTGCCAACTCTTACTTCACCCTTTTCCTCAAACAAATAAGATCTTTGTCATAGTAAAGTGCCACTGTATATGTTTTTGAGTAGTAGTATGTATGAGGAGGCACAGAGGGGAGGGGGGAAATGTCACTGGTCTCTACCATCCCTCATTTCCACTCTTTTTCCCTATGACCTCCTGCCCAAGGCCACATCCTTCCCAATTTACTCTTGCAGCCTGAGGTTACTGACATGGTCACTATTTGTTACTGTATTTGTATATTTCATAATTATTTAACACATCAAAGTTCCTTCTGCTTTTGCATTGCTCAAGGAATATTATCAGAGAATACAAAGAAATCAAGCCTTTCCCCTTCTAGTTTTGTTCATATCCTGTCACCTACTGTGAATAAATGAATACACACAAAGACTTAAATATAGGAAAGAACACAAATGTGCTTGGTCAAGTAGACTTTAAAAATGCAGGCAGTTCTGGGTACACATCCAAAGGAAAAGGACTACTCCAAACAACATGGTAGACTAACACAGAATTTTTACACATGTGCCTGTTCTCTTGTGTTTTCAGAGTAGGTACCAAATGTAGCCTACATGTACTGATGTCATTTTATGTGGTTCAAGCTCATGCAAATCCCTGTTACAATTGATTTGTTTTGTTTTATTGTAGAGGAGATATCTTGTTCAAGAAGTGCCTTTAGGGTGTCATTTAACTCTACTGAATCCAAATGCTTTTTAAAAAAACTTGTTTGGGGGGCGGAGCCAAAATGGCGGAGTAGAAGGACGCACGTTTACGAGCTCCAACCCACAGCCCATAGAATTAATGTAAAAAGAGATCCGCATAAATTCTGGACCACTGAAAGGTGTACAGAAACGGAGTGGAAGAGATTTCCGTGCCAGAGAGCCCTGGAGACCCGTCCCCAGGGTCCGTCGTGCCCCGGAAAGCGGACCACAACCCAGTGCTGCCCTGGCTGCAGCCCCAGAGAAGCTGACCCAAGCAGGCTTCAGGGACAGAAGCTCCGGCAGCCGGGAAAGTCCCTCCGCCCACAGAAGCTACAGGTCAGTGAGAGAGAAGGCTGGGCTGGAGGAGAGGGGGAGCAGAGTGTCTCCGTGACTTGGGCCCCCTCGGGAGGAAGCGGCGGTGGCAGAGACGGGGGCAGGAAGCGGCGGAGGCAGCAGCGGCTGTGGCTGGCCCCGGACTCCCCGCAGCAGCAGGCAGGATCTTCATTCCTGAAAGTCTCTGCATAAACAAGCTAAGGGAACTGAGCCTGGGAGACGTCCGTGCCCCACTCCCGCTCTATTACTGAAGGCCTCTGCATAAAGCCCCTGAGGGAACTGAGCCTGGGAGGCGGTCGCCCCCCCCCACCCGCTCCATTCCTGAAAGTCTCTGCATAAAGCCCCTGAGGAAGCCAAGCCTGGGAGGCGGCCCTGCCCCCACCCCAGCAACAGAACTAAAGCTTGCTGCGGAAAGCCCATTTGAACCTCAGACCCCAAGCACTGGCTTGGCGGATCTAGGCGAGGGTGGACAGGAATCTCAGAAGTCAAGTAACTGGCTGGGAAAATGCCTAGAAAAGGGAAGAAAAATAAGACTATAGAGAGTTTTTTCCAACAAATGCAAATGATCCCGACATTTGGATCTGATGACGAGGACGTATTCTTGCCATCAGGAAAAGACGTGGAGGGCAGGGCCTCAGCACCCCAGACACCCCAGGCGGATGTCGGGTGGGCTCAGGCCTTGGAAGAGCTCAAAAAGGATTTTGAAAAGCAAGTTAGACAGGTGGAGGAAAAACTGGGAAGAGAAATGAGAGACATGCAAGAAAAGTATGAAAAACAGGTCAATACCTTGGTTAAGGAGACCCAAAAAAATGCTGAAGAAAATAACACCTTGAAAAATAGGCTCACTCAATTGGCAAAAGAGGTTCAAAAAGCCAATGAGGAGAAGAATGCTTTCAAAACCAGAATTAGCCAAAAGGAAAAAGAGGTTCAAAAGCTCACTGAATTTAATAGTTCTCTCAAAATTAGAATGGAACAGATGGAGTCTAATGACTTTCTGAGAAACCAAGAAATCACCAAACAAAACCAAAAGAATGAAAAAATGGAAGAGAATGTGAAATATCTCATGGGAAAAACAACTGACCTGGAAAATAGATCCAGGAGAGACAATTTAAAAATTATGGGACTACCTGAAAGTCATGATCAAAAAAGGAGCCTAGACATCATCTTCCATGAAATTATCAAGGAAAGCTTCCCTGACATTCTAGAACCAGAGGGCAAAATAAGTATTGAAAGAATCCATCGATCACCACCTGAAAGAGATCCAAAAAGAGAAACTCCTAGGAACATTGTGGCCAAATTCCAGAACTCCCAGCTCAAGGAGAAAATCTTGCAAGCAGCTAGAAAGAAACAATTCCAGTACTGTGGAAATACAATCAGGATAACTCAAGATCTAGCAGCTTCTACATTAAGGGATCGAAAGGCATGGAATAGGATATTCCAGAAGGCAAAGGAACTAGGACTCAAGCCAAGAATCACCTACCCAGCTAAACTGAGTATAATACTTCAGGGAAAAATATGGTCTTTCAATGAAACAGAGGACTTTCAAGCATTCTTGATGAAAAGACCAGAGCTGAAAAGAAAATTTGACTTCCAAACACAAGAATGAGAAGAAGCATGAAAAAGTAAATAGCAAAGAGAAGTCTTAAGAGACTTACCAGAAGTGAATTGTTTACATTCCTACATGGAAAGACAATATTTCTAACTCTTAAAACTTTTCAGTATCTGGGTAGTTGGTGGGACCACACACACACATGTACACGCATGTGCGCAC
This sequence comes from Bettongia penicillata ogilbyi, assembly GCA_023548195.1. Lineage (NCBI taxonomy): Eukaryota > Metazoa > Chordata > Mammalia > Diprotodontia > Potoroidae > Bettongia > Bettongia penicillata. The sequence goes on from JAJHZJ010000362.1 coordinate 926,889, forward strand.
ACACACATAGACACATGCACACACACACACAGAGACAGAGAGCACAGAGTGAATTGAATAGGATGGGACCATAGCTTACAAGAAATTAAGGTAAACGGTGAGAGAGAAATGTAGTGGGAGGAAAGAGGGTGAAATGGAATGGGGTAATTATATGTCATTTAAGAGGCAAGTAGGAGACTTTTTAGTGGAGGGAAAAAGAGGAGAGCTGAGAAAAAAAAAACAATTAGTTTACCCTCATCACATTTGACTAAAGGAAGGAATAAAATGCACACTCATTTTGGTATGAAAACCTATCTTACAGTATAGGAAAGTGGGGGAGAAGGAGATAAGCAAGGGGGGGATGATGGAAGGGAGGGCAAAGGGAGGAGGGAGCAATTTGAAGTCAACACTTGGGGAGGGACAGGATCAAAAGACAGAAGAGAAACAATGAGGGGCAGGATAGGATGGAGGGTAATTCAGTTAGTCTTACACAACACGACTATCAGGGAAGTCATTTGCAAAACTACACAGATATGGCCTATATTGAATTGCCTGCCTTCCCAAAGGGAATGGGTGGGGAGGGAGGGATGGGGAGAATTTGGAACTCAAAGTTTAGGAACAACTGTTTAGTATTGTTGTTGCAACTAGGAAAGAAGACATACAGTTAATGAGGAATAGAAAGTCATCTGGCCCTACAGGAGAAAAGAGAAGATGGGGACAAGAGAAGGGAGGGATGACAGAAGAGAGGGCAGATTGGAGATAGGGAAAATTAGATTGCTTGGAGTATTGGGGTGGGGGGAGGGGATAAAAGGGGAGAAAATTTGGAACCCAAAACTTTGTGAAAATGAATGTAAAAAGTCAAATAAATAGATAGATAGATACATAGATAGATAGATAAATAAATAAATGAATTTATAGTCACATGGCTAATATGGAAAAAAAAACCAACTTGTTTGTGGATAATATTGTACCCATTGCATCATGCCCTAGGATCTTAAAAAACTTTCTAAGATTCATAATCACTCAAAAGAATTTGGCCTCGCCATTCGCCTAAGAGAAAACTAAGTGGATTAAGACTATCAGACTATCTTGAGCCATTAGATCGATAATCCACAGATTTATTTCATTGGTGTTTCTTCTACACACACAGTAAATGGGAAATGATATGAGCTCAGAATTGAGTAGGAGGAGGAGAGCGGCGGATTGTCTTTGGGAAATTTCTGAGTTTATTTTTACTGGTCTTTTTGTGTTAGAAACAAAGATCTTTCTTTTAAACATCAATGTTCTTCCAGTGATATTATATATCTATGAACCATGGAATACTATAAAGAATGGAGGCTGGGGATCATCTAGATGTTAAAGGAGAGGAACATAAGGGATTTAAACAGTATGTGGCACAATACAAACAAGATAGACTACAGGATATGTAGGCTAAAAGACATAAGCAGACAAAAAGGTTTTGTTGCTTTTTGCACTATATTTTTTATTAGTATAAGAAACTCCCAGTGAGGAACTTTCTCTCCTACAGCAGACATACATTTCCAATCAATAAACCTTTTTTGATTTCTTATTGCATTATTAGCACTGTGCTAAATGCTGGGGATACAAAAAGAGGCAGAAAACAGTTCCTACCCTCAAGGATCTTATAATCTAATAGAGAAGACAACATTGCAAAGAAATATACAAAGCAAGATATGTACAGAAAAAAATAGAAACTAATTTACAAAGTGAAGGCATTAGAATTAAGAGGGGTTGAGAAAGGCTCCTGTGCTAGTTTGTTATAAAGAACGGCTCTTTTAGAATTATGAGAAGTGACAATGATGTGGAAAAAGTGGGAAAAAGCATCAATGCATTTTTAAAAGTATTGTATAAGTTAAGCAACCCCAGTCTCTTCATTATATATCATGTTCTCAAAATAGTTTAAGAAAAATTATGATAGCATTTATATAACATCTTAAGGTTTTCAAAGCATTATAATTAAATGTATACTGTATGTATGTATTTGTATATGTGCATGTATGTTTTTGTAAATGTATATGTAGATGAGGATTAGAATGGTGATATCCTCACAAGAACCATATAAGGTAGATTTTATTATTTCCATTTTTATTTATGAGGAAACTGAAGCTGATGGAGGGTAAAGACTTGCCTAGAGTTGGACAGCTTTACCATCCTAGGTGCTTCTGTGTTATTTCCCTTCACTGCTTCCAAAAAAATAAGATAAAAATAAGTTTAAGTTCTGGTTATGGCCATAAGTGAACGAGCTTGTTATATTCTAGCTGGTTTGATCCAGTGCTCATGGCAGGAAACCGAGCCAAAGAAATAGTCTCAGAATAGAGGAGGAAAAGAAAGGAGAAGAGCAATATGACTGAGTTGCCAAAGTCAGTCTATCCATTAATAAGCATTTATTCAGTGCCTACTATGTGTCAGGAGAGTGCTAGGTACTAGGGACAAAAATAAAAAAATTACAACTCTTGACTGTTGTTAAGCTGATCTTATCCCTTAAAGAGGAAAAAATTTTTACCTCCCTATCCCACCTCCAAAGTCAAGTCCATGACCAGAGGCTTAGCTGAAGGAAACATGGAATTATGGGAAATGCAATTTCATTCACCTCCAACCAGTCAGAATGGAGCTGCTTGAACTTCAAGAAGATAATCAGAAAAGAAGGTTTAGGGTTAAAATCTAAGCTTTCATTAGGCAAGGACAAAAGGAGCTGTGTCCTTCTCTGATCACATCATCATAACGGCCTCTTTTTGCCATCTTTTGACCAGAATAGAAATAATTTGCATCCTCTATGAAGAGTTATGCTTTTTTCTCTCTCACTTCCTCCCTCCTTGAAATGATATTTCTAGATCATATAATATGACGGTCACATTTTAGCTAGTAGCAAGAAGAATGAACAGAATATAAAATTTGAGAGGTGTGGGGGTTTTGGGGCCAGTTATTTTCTGCTGTTTCATTTCTCTTTATTTTCTCCTCTTTTATGATATAAAGAAATGTTGGTGGCCACATAACCTCCGAGCATTTGAATCCAAAAGATCAAGTCTTCTGAAGAGTATTGTTAGGATTTTATCTGGTTTCAAATTGTTCTTGTTGGAATGAAGGATAGGAAAGGTAAATAGTTGTGTAAAATGTGTAAAATAGTTACAGAAGACCATGCCAGTTATGTGGGAAAAAGCTAGAAATCAGAGAACCCAATGCCCATCAGAGTCTTCACCCTACTATTATACCTATGTCTATGCCAGGTGAGGACCAGTGAGAGCCCTTCAAAAGTAAGAGAAAATGGGGAAGAGAGGGAGAGAAGTTGTAGGAACATGGAATCAGAGATTTAAAGATGGAAGGGACCTCAAAGACCATCTACAAACTCCTCATTTTATAGATGATAAATCTGAAGCCCAGAGATGTTAAGTGAATTAACTAAACTTACACTTCTAAGTGCCTGAGGCTAGATTTGAACTGACGTCTTCTTGACTCCGAATCAATCATATAATCACTTAGCTGTCTATAAGTGAGGATGACTACCAGTAATCAAGACCATATAGTTGTTAAATCTGCTAAAAATGTCAGTACAGGTTGTACCAAGTTCAGGCAAAATCCTAAGGTGAGTGAATAACATAGCCAAGAGACAGATACAAATAGCAACTGGTCAAGCTGAATCCATCCCACTTGTAGCACCCCCCCACATCCTCTCACTGGTATTTGGGGACAGTTTTGAAACAAGGCCAGATTGCTTTTAGCTTGACTGATAAATGCATCTTCCCCTAAATGGGCCCCATAGTAAAAGACCCATATGCTTCAAGTAAGATGTCTACACACGTTACTTTGCTCTGTCTTACAGAATCTTCTCTGAGAGGTACAGGCAGGATCATAACTCATTATCTATCATTATTTTTCCTCTCTGGTCCCATGGATGAGTCTGGATAGGAAAGAAAGCAATCATGATACTTAGAGAACCCTATTTCAAATTTAGCTTGAAATTATAAGGTAAATGTGGGACAGATGGAAGGAGTTATCATTTCTGAGATTTGTTTTTTTATTTTTTAGCAGATCAAAGAAGTCTTGAATTTAACTGTTTTATTTTTTAAATATTGGTCTTCATTTTCTTTTCTCTAGACTGATAACTTTAACTACATAGCTGTTCAGTCGTTTCAGTCATGCCTGACTCTTTGTGACTCATTTATGGTTTTCTTGGCAAAGATACTGCAGGGATTTCCTTCTCCAGCTCATTTTACAGATGAGGAAAATGAGGCAAACAGCATTAAGGAACTTGCCCAAGGTCACTCTGCTAGTAAGTGTTCTGAGGTCATATTTGAACTCAGGAAGATAAGCATTCTTGACTTCAGACCTGGTGCTTTATCCATTGAACCACCTAGTTGCCTTAATTGTGCAGAGGGCTTTTCCTAGAGAAGCTTCCTCTACCAAGTTAAGTTGGTACCTTCTCTGACACTTCGAGCATTAGTGAGCTTCCTTGGGCACTGAGATCTTAAGCAACATGTTGAAGGGCTACACTGCCAGTGTAACTATTGCCTGTGTGACTAACTGTGCTAAAACATAGATCTTCTCTACTCTAGCACCCTGCCTCTCATCTTATTTTTATTGGTATCTCTGGTATTGTATAGCACTCATTTCCAACCTTTCCTATATCTTCCCCCATATTTTTTTAAATTTTTGCCTATATTTTATCATCAGTGCTGGGAACACTTGGTGAGGAAACCCTTCCTCCCAATGTAGTTTGGTGCTTTCTTACCAATTATAGTGTAAGAGAGGCCCCTGGGGCTCTCAGAGGTTAAGTGCCTTGTCCAGGGTCAGTATGTGTCAAAGGTGGGCCTTTACCCTAAGTCTTCACCACTCTGAGGCCAACTATCTATATCCTGAACCAAACTGCCTCTATTTTTAAATCAGCCATATGTTATTTGTTAACATTCATAGGCATTTAAAAATAATTTAAGAGATTCTTCTATAAGGGGTCTGCCAGAGTTTTGTTTATAACAAAGGGTTCTACTTCTACAAAGAAGTTTGAGAACTATCACTATAGGTAATGAGAAAATCACTGAGGGATCCCAAGGAGAGGAATAACATTAAAAAGCAGTAATTTAAGAAGGATTTTTTTTTTTGGCAGGGAGTAGGATGAAAGTGAAGACAGGAAAACCAGGGTGAAGAATCCATGAAGGAGACAACAGGTCAAAAATCTGGGAGAAAAGTCAAGATAACATGATGCCCAAAAAGCAAGGGAAGTGACAATTTAAGACAGAGTAGAGGTTATTCAATGGCATTAAGAATGGATAAAGGTCATCAGATTTCGCACTAAGATAGTCATTCAGAGATGCTGTTTCGTTTGTGCTTAGGTAAAACCAGGTGGCAAAAGGGTTAAGGGATAAGGGATAAGCATGCAGAGGAGGGAAGTGTAGATCCATTCATTTTAGAAATATGTAAGGGAAAAGAAAGAGAGAAATTGAACAGTAAAGGTGGGAGCTGAATTATCTTTTCATGAAAATTTTGGTGCATTGAACAGCTCTAAACCAGTTCAAAGAGACCTCCTTCTAAGGTTAAGTTCTGCTGGAATTTGAGCTGACATTCAAATTTGAAGGCTCTTCAAGATCTCCTTGAACCTTATCTCCCTATCTTCCCATCTCACACAAGTTGTCTGTTCTTTTCACAGGGGCCTCAGAGAAAAGATAACAGGATGTAAACTCATTCTTGTGACTGCATGCGAGTCTCACAGTGCTCCGGCGATGGTCAGTTGTGACAGATCCTGACCTAAAGAGAGACATGACAGTGAAACCTGAGCCTGAGCCCAAAGGAGAAAGAGGGATCCCCAGGCAAGTAAAAGAATGGCTTTGAAATGTACAAAGCCAGGGCTGCAAAGCCCAGAAAAAAGCCTTTTTGCAACTACAGGTCTTCATTGGTTTGGTAATGTGATAGGAAGTCTTTGGCTTCTGGGTCACTGGTTCAAGCCTGGCTTATGTTGCGTGGAGATGGAAGTTGTTTCCATGTGATGGTGATTTAGGGCTCTGGGCATAGCAACTTGGTAGTTCCTAGTTCAGGCTTTAGCAGCCCAGTTTCTCATCAGAGTCAGCAGTCATTAGCACAGCCATTGACAGGTTCTGCTGAGAGGCCAAGAACATAATATGCCTGGAGACTGAATTCCCCTCTCAACAGAGGTGGTCCCTCCAGAGCAGATCTAGGGAGGTGGAAAACTCAGCACTGCCTCTGGGTCTGTTTTCTGTCTAATTACCAGACTGCTTTCCAGGGATCATGAGCCTGACAGGACCAGGCTCAGCTCACCTCTAGGATTCTCAAGGGTTCAAGAGAGTACTTCTGAAAGTCTACTTAAATTCTCCCTTTCCCTCTTTTGTTTTCCACTTGGAAAATGCAACTGTATCAATAACAATCCTGTGTTAAACCAAAATTCCCAGTGGAGGAAGAACATTGAAACTAAATCTTGTGCAAATTCACAGCACCTAGTTTTCACTAGTTAAGTTGGAAGGGCAAGAAATTATAAAGTGTAAAGTGTAGGAAAAGCATTACAATGAAGGGAAAAAATAATAGTTGTATCTTCCCTTTGACAATGATTTCCAAATATTCTAGAGAGAGCTGGTTGCTATCATGAACACGAACAGATTAGGAAATGAGTGGTCCAAATTATTTAGATCCCTTCATGAATTCTGTGATCTAGTCCAACTGACCTTCTTCCTGTCCCTCACAGATTAGGTACTATCTCCCATCTGTATGCCTTTGGCACAGGCTGTCTCCTGTGCCAGGAAAACCCTCCCTCCTCACCTCCATCTCTTAGAAGTTTTAACTTATTTTAAAGCTAAGAATTAAATGCTTTCTCCTACATGAGAAGCCTCCCACTTCCAGGTATTAATATGGATTCTCAACGGGTATATTGTGTGTATACATATGTATACATATATACACACATGCGCATGTTCATGTTGTCTCTACTAATAGAATAAAAGCTCCCTGAGGGACTATTTCACTTTTGTCTATTTCCATTGCCTAGGGCAATACTTAGCATCTAATAGGTATTAAATAAATGGTAATTAACTTGCTAACTAATTGATCAGTCTAACCCTCCCTCCCTCATTTCGTATAGGGAAACCAAGAGCTAGGAAGGGCGAAATGGAAGACAACATAATTTAAAAGAATTTAAAAGAAAAAATACTGACATTGAAGAAAGAAAAGATCTGGGTTCCAATCTCAACTCTGGCATTTACCCCTTGCGTGACTGAACAAATCACCTACACCTCTTCTTCTGTAGAATGGGGGCAATGACATTTCTACCACTGACATCACTAACTAGTTATGAAAAAAGCACTTAGCCTAAAGGCACTATAAAATTACTATTATTGTTGCTACTAAGCAACCTGTGCAAGGCCACATAAATAATTAATAGTAGTATTGCTAGCACTATGTCCATAACCCCATTTGGCTGTTTGAAACATTTGTACCCTAAAAGGTTTTCAGTTAGGACATATTTCCTAAACCTTTGTTCCTGAGATTTCAAAATTGCAATAACAAGGCAATAAGGTTCTCATGACAGACATCTGGTTTATCCTACTAACTTTGTTGAAGGTACAGAATGAGAAAATTTCAGTTGAAAAGGAAAGAAAGACTGCCAAGCCTTCACTTGAGGAAGAACGCCCAGTACACCTGACAAATGGTCACCTAGTTTTTGCTTGGAAGACCGCCAAAGAGAAGTAGCTCTCTACCTGACGAGGAAATCTCACCTACTTTTGGACAGATCTCACTTTTAGAAAGCAATATTGACATCAAAAAAGTTTCTTCTCTCATCCATTGATCTTAGTTTTTGCCTGATGAAGTCAAATTCCTCTTCCATCTGACAGCCTTTCCAACTCATAGTAATAATAATAAGAACTCATTCATAATAACTCGCATTTATATAGTGCTTTCCATGTGTAAAGTATTGTGTATTATCTCATTTGTCTTTAAAAAATCCTATGAGGTTTTTATTGTCATTTCATTTTACAAATGATGAAACTCCAGAGAGATGAAGTGCTTTGTTTGGCATCACACAGCTAATAGATATATAACAAATATGAACTAAACTCTTCTTAACTCCAAGTCCAGTGTTTTATGTACCACACTATGAAATTAAAATAACTCTTTAATATGTAATGGAAAAACATTGTTGGTTATTCATCCATACACCTGGCCTTTGCCTGGGGATAGCATATATATATATATGTGTGTGTGTGTAATATGTAATTTATATTACATATAATATATGAATGTATTTTACATACAAATAATATATTAATATATAAAAGATTAATTTTTTCCATAATATAGTATAATAAAAAGATGATCACACATGAAACTACAAATCTGTTATGTACAACTTGCTATTCCTTTAAAATATATAATAAAGTTATCATTGAAATTTCATTTTTTTCTTTCCTTCCCCTCTCTCTTCCCCCCCCCATGGCTATCACAAGTCACATATAGGATATGTGTGTATATATATATATCTATATATGCACATATATCTCTCTATCTCTCTATCTATCTATCTATCTTTCTCTGGATGTAGATAGCATCTTTCTTCATATGTCCTTTACAGTTTATTTGGGTATAATAGTCAAAATGAATTATTCACACAGTCATTCTTAAAACAATATTGCTGTTACTATATACAGTGTTCTGCTCATTTTGTTTTTTGCCAGTTTTTATAGATGTAAACTAAAACCCCATTGTTGCTTTAATTTTTATTTCTCTGATTATTTGTGATTTGAAATATTTTTATGGTCATTTAGATTTTACAGATCATTTGAAATTATCACGTCCTTTATCTACTGGAGAATGTATCTTGATTTTACATTTTTGTGTCCATTCTCTAAATATCTTAGTTATAAGACTTTTATCAGTGATATTTGATACAAATTTTTCCCCAGTTTGACATTTTCTCTTTTTAATCTACCTTTATTAGCTTTTTCATGAAAAAGCATTTTAATTTTATGTAGTTTGAATTTTTGTTTTGACTTTTGTAACTGCTTCTATCCTTTGTTTCATTAATAATCCCCCTACTCATAGTTATGAAACATGACTCCTCCCTCCCTCTCTCTCTCTCTCTTTCTCTCTCTCTCTCTCTCTCTCTCTCTCTCTCTCTCTCTCTCTTTATTGCTTTTAAATTATATGATCTTTCATGTTCTCAAGCACATTTTGAGCTTACTATGTTATATGGTATAAAATAATAGTCAATACCTAATTTATTTTCAGTTTTCTAAGCATTCTTCATTAAATAATTTTCTCCCAATAATCAATGTTCTTAGAATTAGAAAACATTTGCTTACCATTCTTGATTGCTTCAAATACCTAGTATTTTCACTCATCTATTCTTTTTAAAGTAGTAATAAATAGACTAAAAAATAATTACTACTTTAAAATATGGTAAAAATTATGCTTCTTTCATTCCTACCATTTGTAGGAATCCCTTAAGACGCTAGGCCTTTCATTCCTCCAAGTGAATTATGCTCTTGCTGGCGTATAGTATCACTTGCTTACTCTGGCATCAAATTTGTAAATTAATTTCGTGTAGCATTGTCATTTTTGCTACACCATCATCACACATACATGAGCAGCAAATAGTTTCCCATTTTGCCAATCTTGCATATGTCTTGGTAGGTTAACTCTCAACTACTTTATGTATTTTGGGCATTTGTATGCCTCCTCTTTTAACAGTACTTGTTCTGCATAATTCCACAAAGTTAACTGAAAGAAATCATGCCTGCAAGTTCTTTTAGCACCCCAGGATATTTTTAAACTATGTTATAGAAGATTTTAGTATATTCAGAAGAACTCTCCTATTATCTCTTTGCCTTTCTTAGACTTCAATTCACATTTTACCATATTGTCCTATTTTTTTCAGTCTGAAAAGCTTCTTTTCTGTGACAAAAATAATTGAAGGGAAATAAAAAATTTTAAAGGAAAAAAATTAAAATTTACTTCTGTCTTCTATATTAAAATACTCATTGCAAACATGAAGTCTATCACCTCCTTGTTCTTTCTCTGAATACAGATTTATTTTTAAGCCTATTGTTAAATCATTTTCATCCTTACCATGTTTTAAAAACTTCATTCTGGAGTCCAGTTTTCTATAAAAAAGTAAGAACAGAAAGAGAGGAGATAAAAATATATTAGGAAGCAGAAGAGATAAAGAAAAGAAAGGGTCATGTGGTAATCTCAAAAACTTCTCTGAGTTTTCAGGCTTAGCCTTTATTTGCCTTTTCTTGACTGTCTCTGCTTCTTTGGAGGAGCTGAGCTCCATCTTTTTCAAGAAGTGTTGAGGTTTAGCTAGAAAATAGTAGCTATTAACTGAGCTCCCATGATGTTCTCATCATGTAACTTTCTCAAGACCTTCTGATAACATGGTTCAAATGCTTAAGAAGTCTAACATAGAAGTGCTTTAGATTCCCTAGCAGTTTTCCATGCATTGATGCATCCTCCTCCCAATGTGTTGGAAAGAAAGGGAATTAGTTGGGAGAGTTCCCAGGGGACAAAGCTGGAATCAATAATAGGTAGGTAAATAGACAGACAGACAAATAGAAAGATAGATGGAGAGGTAGATAAATGGAAAGGTGTATAGATGAATAAATATGATAAATAGAAAGAAAGATAGTTAGATAGATAGCAAGGGCAAAGCACTTAATAAAGACTAAGTATGTACCAGGCATCTTGTCAAGTACTGGTGATACAAATTCAAGCAAATATAACAGTGAAAGTTTTTGATTCTGATTCTGATGGGGGAAAGCATTTTAGGGAGAATTGGAGGGTGTAGCATGTAGATTGAGAATAAATTCCCAGATTTTTCCTAGTTCTTATATTCTATCAAATGTCCTTATTCTGAATTCATGGTCATCTGTTTGGATCTAGTAAAAGAAGCCTCAGTGAGAACTCACAAGTTATATATTTGAATAGGCCACCATAGGTATAGAGTCAGAAGGAATTTCAAAGACCTAAATCCAACCCCTTCTTTTTATAAAAATAAAAACTGAGGTCAAGATATTTTAACTAACTTAGCTAGCATCACAATGATAGTCAGTGACAACCTTGATCCCTTAATCTAAGATACTAGAATGGTTTGCCATTTTCTTTTCCAGCTCATTTTACAGATGAGAAAAATGAAGCAAACAAGGTTTAGTGACTTGCCCTTCCATGTCTGAGGTCAGTCACATTTGAACTTAGAAAATAGTCTTCCTCACTCTAGAACTTGCATACCACCTAGCAACTGGACCTATGTAAACTAGCTCCATAATCATTCTTTCCAGTGTACCATGCTCATTCACATGATTTTCACAACTGTAGCAGAGTTCTCAGCTGAGCTGAGGAACACCACAAGAAGGGACCATGAGTGCTCCCCACGTATTTGTCATGGAACTTTTTCTTCTGTGAAGTTCTGTGTTTTTACTTGGCAGCAGTTTACAAATACATGAGAGAGATGAAGAAATTTATAATAAAAATCAATTATAATTGAGTCATTTTACAGACATTTTAGAAAAGCAAGCTTTCACTTTGGTTCTGTAACAGACTAAGTATACACAGGTCCTAAACTAATGTTGACATCCTTTTGATTCACTTCTCCACAGAAACATGGATAACCTCTGATATTTATACAGTGGGAGGATTGTATAACCTGTGCCTAGCAATCATGAGAAAGAATAGATAAAATGCTTAAGAGATTAGTGAAACAGAACTCAGGTTTTGGCAGATCTATCCTTTGCTGTGCTTAGAAGTAATGTCCTATTGGCGTTTGTTTAAACATAGATAAGATTTTGCTTTATTCTTTTTTACTTCGATCAAAAAATAACAATTATTTATACATGCATTATTTATACATACATAAAGACATATGTGTGTATGCACTTGTATTCTTCAGACCTGACCCTCATCTTTCAAGAAATGATTAAACTCTTCTTCCTCTTCTCATTTCAGAATTATGATACAAAGCAGTATCAACCATTACAACAAATTTTGAGCATTTTTAGCTCCCTCTCTATTCTGTATTCATCTGTTTAAAAGAAACAAAAGAAAAGATAAATAAATCTGTGTGAATCCTCAGATTCTGCTCTCATATTTTCAAAGGACCCCATCTTTCTTTTGTCTTCAATCTACTACAAATATAACTAGAAGAGCATTTGGCCATTGGCTAAAATTTTCGGGGGAAAAAAGCAAGGCCTAATATTTCTCGTTGTTCTTCTAAATAAAATCTCCTTCTCACTTTCTTTTGCTTATTTTTGTAAATTTCCCAATGCTCCATTCTCTGAATTGTTTATACTTCTTAAAAGCCTCAAATCTATTGCTTATGTTACTCCTTAAAGCTATATCTAACCACACTGGTTTTTACTACCCCACATAACTATTTGGAAATGATTTCAAATTAAGATCTTCCAAATGTTTTATGAATATTTCCTACTTGTCTTCAGTCAACCTTCTCTAAAGTTTAAAGCTTCCCATCAAAACACACAAAACTTTCCTGAGTTATACATCCCTTTCAAGTTGAAATGATTGCATTGCTTTCTCTATATATAGAGTACTTTCCTAACTTGCACTCTCAAATATTGTGATCAGAGGTTCTTATGTGTTTAACCAATGCAAAATTTTTTGAACTGCAACCTAGGAAAATATGTGGTCATAGAATATTGTTCCACAAAGAAATTGCTGTCTGATCAGGTTTTGGATCTGGTCCTGTATTCCCCAGATTTGTTTGAACACAAGCACTTCAATTCAATAAAATCATCATTACGGTGCCTGACTGGTTTCACCTCAAACATATCATAATTTCCTCTTCCACTTTTTAAAAATTTCTTTATAGATATGTAGTTAGTAGTTACAACAAGTAGAATGAGCACTCTAGGATTCTCTGTAAATTCTTGGATTTATTATGATGCATTCATTTTTCTTCCTAAAGATGAGCCAACAAATTGCCTTAGATGTCTGTCCTTACACTTCAGTGATTTTACTTATGTTTTAGATAAATCCTGAAATTGGGGGCAATTTTTCCCTTATTTTAAAGATTCAGGGGAATTTTAAAACAAAGTCTCAACAACTAAGACAATGGTGAAATGTGAGATCTTTATGTCACCTTTTCCTCTTTGTATTCTACAGAAAAAAATCATTAGTCCTTCCAAAAAAGGGGAAAGGGGAATTCTAGGCATGACATTTCCCTAACTGGGGCTGAAGATTTTGTGGTACCGACAAAGGCATCAAGAGCTCCAGAATTCAGAATGGGAATGGCTCACAAGTCTGAATTGATGTACCATTTTAATTTTTGCATGTATAGATTATTTTCAATATTCCAAATATATTAAAATGTTTCTGTACAACATTCTGGTATGACTAACATGTTCTTGGTTTAATTTGGAGCACTATATTGATAATATAATAATTCTAGAGTTTGTGTGGAGTTTTTTTTGAACTTATTGAATGACTTGAATTTGTGATGAAATATTATTGTGCTAGAAGAAATGACAAACAGAATAATCTCTGAAAATCCTGGAAAGACATACACGAACTGATACAAAGCAAAATGAACAGAACCAGGAGAACATTGTATACAGTAATAACAATATTATACAATGAGGAACTGTGAATGACTTAGCTATTCTCAGCAATACAGTAATCCAAGACAATCCCAAAGGACCAATGATGAAGTATAATATATGTCCCCAGAGAAAGAACTGATATTATTTGAATATAGACTGAAACAGGCTAGTTTTCATTTTCTTTCATTTTTTCTTTCATTTGAATCTTCTTGTACAAAATTTCTAATATGAAAATGTTTTATATGATTACACATTTATAACCTATATTTGATTGCTTACCAAATTGCTAAGAGTATGTGGGGGGATTGGGAAGGTGGAGGAGGGGTGGCATTAGGGAGAGAGGGATTGAATTTAGAACTCAAAGTTTTAAAAAAGGTGTCAAAAACTGTTTTGACATATAATTGGGGGAACATAAAATATATTTAAATTGCTTTTTAGTTATGTAGTTAACAGCTAGAAAAGCAATCTTTTCCTATATAAAAACCTCCGGTTACTCCTCAGTTGCCTACAGATGAAATGCCACCCCTTTACAATGGCATTTAAAGATCTCCTTTCTAGCCTGCTTTGTTGAAACTTTACATTCCAGCCAAACTGGAGTATCAGGCATTTCCTGACATCATGGCTCCATTTTCCATCTTTGTCCATTTGGATTAACCACTGTTCTTGGAAAGCACCTTTCATCTTTGTCTCTTGGAATCCTTGTCTTTATTGAGGGATTTTACTCAGGTGTCATCTCCTCTATCTTTCCCTCCCCCCCAGTCTCCTAGCTAATAGTGTTCGTTTCTTCTCAATTTTCCTTAAGTCTCTGAATACATGCTGTTTGTGGCACCCTATTTTCCCAGTAGACTGCAAGTCCCTTAAGGACAAGGATTTTTTTCTCTTTCTATTCCTCAGCAGCTAGCACAATGCCTTGCACACAGTAGGTGCTGCATATATAGGTATATGAATGAATGTATGGATATGTATACGTAGAGTGTAGGTGTATAGATAACAATAGTAGCTAATAATTATGTAGTGCTTCAATGTACAAGGTACTGTGCTAAGTGTTTTACAATTATTATCTCATTTGATTCTCACAATTGCCCTGGGAGATAGGTGGTCCAGGGGATAAAAATGCCTTTCTTTGTATACCTAGGGCTTAGTGCAACTCCTAGCACACAGTAAGGGCTTAATGTATGCTAGCTGATTTGATAATATAATCCAAGTTTAACCAATGCTCATATGCTTCCCATGAAAAACCACATGGTTCATTGTTTTCCTGATCCTTTGTCTTGAAAGTTAAGATGAAAGGAGAGATTATCTTGCCTCTAACAGCAACTTTAGGAAGCCAAGCACAGAAATGTAGTGTGACAGACTCCTGGCTGAGATAGGAAAGGAGAATTCTCATTGCCCTTTAGAAAAATGATGAACTCCTCTGTGCTAGATTTAAACTTAATGTGATTCAAGTAAATGGAAGAAAAGCCTAGGAAGTTTAACCCCCAATGGTTATCTAACTGATGCATATATACATTTCCTGAAGAAGATAGACTGTGCTCTCATTTCATTTATTCATCACATCTCAAAGTGGCAAGATCCCCAAAGTTGAAATCTCTGCTCTGTCACCAGGATTTCTGTACTTTGGACTAATATGGGCAGCCAAATTGTACTGCCAAAATCTTTCATAACAAAAATACAAGTCATCTTGGCTTGTTGTGTTTTCTAAAAGAATAATAAAAAAAATTCTCCAATAATATGTTGCGCCAACATCTGATCTGGGTTCTGTTAAATGAGTGCAGTAGAATGCAATCTCTGTCAGGTTCTCCAAAGTTGTAGAGTTTTGAATATGAACTGAAGATAGGTTGAGAGTCTGGTTGATTGTTGTCCTTTGTCTTTGAAGAGGACCAAAATAGCTACCATGATAAAGTGAAATTTCAGTATGTCTGACTGTGGCTGATCAGATAGTCCATGTGAATGTTTGGGTTGGATATACCAAATTTGTGCATCCTGTGTTTACTTTGTGCTGTCTCAATTCTGCTTTGCTCATAGAGCACAGCACTCTTTCTTATGTGAGCATGTCATGCTGAGCAGTGCTGTGCCAGTGTCTCCCTGTTGCACAGTCAAATCCAAAGTTCTTGAGAGAGACCTTGAGAGTGTCCTTGTACTGTTTTTTCTGGCCACCATGTGATCACTTGCCCCATGCAAGTTCTTCATAAAATAGTCTTTTTCGCAAGCGTATACTTTGCATTCAAACAATGTGGCCAGCTCATCAGAGTTGCACTCTCTGAAGCATAGTTTGAATGCTTTACAATTCAGCTCGAGCAAGGACTTCAGTGTCTGGTATCTTATCCTGCCAGGTGATCCTCATAATCTTCCTAACACAGTTCAAATTGAAGAGACTCAGTTTCCTGGCATGGCACTGGTACACTCTCCATGTTTTACAAGCATATAAAAACGAAGTCAGCACAATGGCTCTGTAAACCTTCAGTTTGATAGTCAGTCTAATATCTCTTCTATCCCAAACTTTTCTTCAGAGCCTCCCGAACACTGAGCTACCTCTGGCAATGCATACATCAATCTCATTGTCATTGTATACATCCCTGGAAAGTATACTACCAAGGTGAGTGAACTTATCCACAGCATTCAAAACTTCTCCATTTGTTCTAACTGATGGTTCCATATATGGATGGTGTGGTAGTGGCAACTCACGGAGCACCTGTATTTTCTTGGTGTTAATTATTAGGCCAAAATTAGCACAGGCAGCAGAGAATTGATCCATACTTTGTTGCATCTCAGCTTCAGAGACTGCAGTGAGCACACAATCATCTGCAAACAAAATCATGCACTAACACTCCCTCCACTTTGGTCTTGGCTTGTAGTCTTTTCAAACTGAAGAACTTGCCATCAGTATGGTAGTTGACCTTGATGTTATGTTCATCCTCACTGAAAGCATTTATCAACATGCCTGAAAATATCATGATAAAAAGCATGGGTGCAAGCACACAGCCTTATTTCACTCCATTGGTGACTGTGAAGGCACAAGAGCATTGTCCATTATCCAGAACCAGGACAAACATGCCATCATGAAATTTACGTATAATATTGATCAACTTCTCTGGGCAACCAAATTTTGCCATAATTTTCCATAAGTCCTCATGACTAACAGTGCCAAAGGCCTTGGTCAAATGTTGTGTACAGGCCTCTGTTGTGCTCCTGGCATTTTTCCTGGAGTATTTGGTCAGTAAACACCCTATCGACTGTTCCTTGTCCCTTTCTGAAGCATCTAATGAGGAAGCAAAGTAGCTAAGTGGATAGTGCTGGATTTGGAATCAGGAAGACTTGGATTTGAATCCTGTCTCAGATACTCACTGGTTGTGTGACATTGTAAAAGTAACTTAGCTTCTCTCAGCCTCAGTTTCCTCCTCTGTAAAATGAGGATAGTAATACCTCACAGGGGTATTTTGAGGGACAAATGAGAGAACACATGCAAAGTACACTGCAAACCTTAAAATACTATATTAATACTAGCTAGCTTTTGATTATTTTCACTGAGTTTATAAAGGTTCATTCCCAGAAGTTTGGCCACTAGGTGAGGAATTTTTTTCTGGCCCCACAAACTCATGAAGATAAATGATTAAGGTCTTTGCATCCAACATAGGAAATACCTATGTTGATGAAATCAGCAAGCAGTCTTTTAAGGTATGGAAAAATAAATGAAAATAACACATAATAAAGTTGGATATTTTCATGGAAACAAAACTAGTATTTGAACTCAACTGAGAAGAGGAAATAGAACAAAAGTGGAATGTCTGGAGAAGAAACAGTAGGTGGGCCACCTCCAGTGGTTCTGTGATCTTATCAATGAGGGTATTCCTTCCAACGATGCTTGTCACATTCTAGTCCTGGATGCTTAACCTGTGTGAAATCTAGGATGATGAAATCACAGATCCAGATCTGGAAGACAACCAGTTTCCTTTTAATCAACTCCCTCATTTTTCAGATGAAAATAGTATGACTTAGGGAAGTTGAGTGATTTAACCAAGATCACAAAGATAGCAATTATCAGGAGGAAGATTTGAACAGAAGATCACATTTGAACCTCCAGAGTCAATGTTCTTTCCACTGCACCATGTTGCCTTTATAATCTTTGGCTATGTTTTCCCACCAATCTGCTACAAAGGGTGAGCTCAACCTTCTGGGAGTAATCCTATTGTTCTCTCAACATGATGGTTCCTAGTGTGTGTGTGTGTTCGTCCTTTGTTGCCAAAGAAGACCATGCCATCAGAGAAATAATGACATGGCTTGCACTTGACTTTGTTTTGAGTGACAGAGGGCTGTGCAGGTCACCAGCCTTACTTCTCCTCCAGAGCCATCTGAATCCAGTGACCAGATATTCATCAGGATGACTGGAGATGACCCAGGATGAGGCAACTGGGGTTAAGTGACTTGCCCAAAGTCACAGAGCTAGTGAGTGTCAAGTGTCCGAGGTGAGACTTGACTTCAGGTCCTCCTGACTCCTGCACTGGTGCTCTGTCCACTGCAGTACATATCCACTGTACCACCTAGCTGCCCTGATGGTTCCCAGTAGAATATTGAGGTTACTTATTGTTTATTCCTCAAGTTATTACATAATCCTCCCATCTATGTTCTTTCTGCTCATTCATTTCTTTGATGACTTCCTTCATATTACTTCTCCTGCATAACTCCTCTTTATAATGGGTGGCCGCCTGTTCATCACATTCCACCTTCCATTTCCCAGGATGCCTTCCACATAGACTTTGGCTGATCTTTGACTTCAAGTATACAGATATTAAAGTTGCCTCAAAAGTCATTAACCTGTCAGGGATTTTAGAGATCATCTGGTTAAACTCATTTGTTTTATAGGCGAACAAACTAAACACTAGAAGGTAGAAAAATGGACTTTAAAAGTAATGAGAAAATATTCATTTCTACCCACTATCTCACTCACCCACACACCCACAAGGAGTACAATTTATTTACCTCTCCCTTCCAATCCCTCAAGTGTTTGAAAGTTACTAATCCCCTTAACCCCCCACTCCAGACTCTCTCAATGGATCCCTGACCCTATATTGTACTAAACCTACAATTCTCAGAGAGTATTTTATGTTACTAAAATTCTTCAAGAAGCCATGATTCCATGCCCCTCAGTGATAATTTGAATAGCTCTTAAAAACTTGAAAAATACTTAACAGCCATCATTTCACTTGAACTTCACAACGATGTTGTGTGGCAAGTATTGCAAGTATTCTTTTTTCTTTTCTTTTTTTACAAATAAGGAAACAAACTCAAAAATGTAAAGTAGTTTGCCTACAGTTTTGCCTACAGTAACACAGCTAATAAATGCCAAAGGTGGGAATGCAATCAGGGTTTTTCCAGCTCCAAATCAAGGACTCTATCCATTACTCCTAGTTATCTGAGAGGTGACATTTCTCCAGTATGAAAATGTGCTTATCTTA
Source organism: Bettongia penicillata ogilbyi (assembly GCA_023548195.1). Lineage (NCBI taxonomy): Eukaryota > Metazoa > Chordata > Mammalia > Diprotodontia > Potoroidae > Bettongia > Bettongia penicillata. Next base: position 945,886 of record JAJHZJ010000362.1, read on the forward strand.
ATGTTAAATGATTTTTGAAACACTCTTTTGATGTGCTAAAAACTCCTAATGAAGGACAGCTAAACAAACAAATCATTATGTTAGGAGGGAAATTGAAATAGAAAAATAATCACTCTTTTATTTATTCTTGGCAGATGAGGTATTTGCAAGGAAGGACTGGGAACATTCTGCCTTCCCATCCAGGCTCGATTACAAGCTTCTTTAGGGCAACAACTATATACTGTCTTCATTGAATATCAGAGTAGACAATCAATGAATGTCTTTTATCTAACAAACTTACTGACCCATCCTGAAATCTCTTTTATTCCCCTGTCTGCCACACACTTCTGGGACAGGGGCAGAGGGCAAGCCAGAGATCAAAGAGTTGCCAAAGGTTTTTTTTTTTTTTTTCTGATGTGCAGGGTCCAAAGATCCACCGATGCCTCTTTGATCTCTGATTCATCCCACCCTCTACACACCACATTGCAAAGTTTCCTCAGCTTGGCCTGGACCCCGTGAGAATTCTCCCTGCCTCCCCTCCAACCTCAAAAAAAATTCCCAATGATATCCTGTTCTGTATTAACTAAGGTAAACAACAGTGAACACCTCCAGCTGGCTCATTGTAAGACAGCTATCATGGTCTTCTTCCTCCCATCATGTTGAAGCAGAAAATAAATATATTGATGACTTTGTTCAAGAGGCAGCTGGAACACAGTTTTGATTTCAACTTCACACTCTGATTTCCCTTTAACTCATAAATGGACTAGATGTGAGAACTTGTCTCTGTGGGAACTATTTGAGAGTCTTTCTGGAAATCTGTTGACTGAGTTTACTTTTTGTGAACTGTACATATTCCAGTAAGCAAAACAGTCCTTGTTATCCTTGTGTCAAAAGAAAAAATGTAAAACTGGCCTTAGTTAATCTGCCTAGACAATGACATATCTCCTCAAGATTTTTAATTTAAACAACTGAGAACTACTAGGAAAGATTCTTTTGAGAACACATGGGTCTGGTTTTGACTTTTAAAAAGTCTGTATTTTATGATCTCTCTCTCTCTCTCATGGACACAGTACCAATTAGAGGAAATGAACTTAAATTGTAACAAAAAGGAAGCTGGTTATAAGTTTGGATAAATTTGGACATAAAGAAAACTTTCTTGAATTCAAAAATACATATTCTAATGTAGTTTAATAACAGTTTGTAGAATCTCTAAAGATATAAAATGGAAAGATAATGTATATGTATGCATAACATATATACGTATACATATATTAAATATATAACGCACATATGCACTATTTAGGCTAATATAAACATATATATATGTATCTGTGTATGGGTGTACACAGATTTGTATGTATATACAGAGGTACTTCAATATAATTGGTTTCCTTATAGTTCTATATATTGTATGCATTTGAAAATATTATCCTGAGAAATGATCCATAGATCTCACCAGATTAACAATGGAGTATTTGACACAAAAGGTTAAGAGGACATTGTCTAAGGAAAAAAGAGGAGGAAAGGAAGTAATCATGTGTCAGGATTGAGATGGTAAATGTTTTCTGATGTTAATATATTGGACTTATGTATCCCTTGCCTTGCTTTTAGACACATCATAGCACTTGAAATGTAGGACACATAATTGTGTCTCAAGAGGTGCTAAAGACCAGGCTACATAGACTTAAGTATGGAGAGAAAAAATGTGTGATCTGGCCAAACCAGAAGTAGTAGAATCCAATTTGATCTAACAACATTTCTTAAGTGCCCATTACAAGTAAAGGTATGTTTTAAAAGACACAGCTTTTCTCAGCCCTCATCTTTCTTTATTCTCCACTTTCCTTCTCTGAGATCCTTTCCAGGAGGGCAAGAAAACAGGTGGTTGCTTCCCTCTTCCTTTCTTTAGTTTGTCTCTGGAGGCTCTGTGAAAGGCCTGCTTGTGCCTGGTACAAATATTAATTAGGAAACTGGCTCTATCCTCTTCCCAAGAACTGGAAAATTGTCTATGCCTTTAGGGTTGTTAAGAATTCTATGCTTGATTTATGGAAGTTATTTTTATGGATTTGCATGTTTGTGCTGCTCTAAAAAATTTCCCCAAAGAACATGTGCGTACTAGGCCTCATTAAATATTTCTCCTCCTGTCCCCACATAAGCAGAATGGTCTGCTTACTGAGTTCAGCCAAGTGTCACAGCCACCTGATTTCAGAATTTGAAGGGACCCTAGAGAATATCTCTTTCAACAGACACCTGAAAAAAATTCTGCTCTCCAACATTCACCAGGAGGTCATCCATTCTTTGATAAAAACCTAGCACTTAACATAGTACCTGGCGCATGGTAGATGCTTAGTAAATGCTTACTGATGGATTGTTTATGGATAGAAACCCCTTTCTTCAACTATCTAAAAGATAATTAGTTCCGGGGTGAGAAAAAGGGAGAATCAGATGAACTTTTCTGAAAACTCTTTCTCAGAGCAGGAGTATTAACAAGCGACTTTGGATGGACCGAGACCATTCAACATCAGCTTGCTCAGTCCCCTTTGCTTCTGTTCTTCCAGCTTCAACTTGTCTCTCCTACTTTCTTCTGTTCTCAAAATTGATATGTCTGATTTCTAATGAAGTCTAATTTCTGCTCTTCCCTGAGGAATCTTGATTCCTAATCACCTACCCACAATCACGCCTCATCTCAGAGTTTAGAAGGGAATAAAGAGATTCATCTATAGAGTATACTGTATCTAAAATAAGAACTTCCTCACTCCCTTTTTCCATTTTTGCATAACAAGGACCCCCTGGCAGTCTGGTGAAGCTTATGGATCCCTTCTCAGAACAGTATTTTTAAATGAATAAATAAAACGCATATTATCTTTTTTACCTCTTGTGTCTTCTTATACCTTACTCCCCTCTATGATAATGCAGTGACACTGGCTTCTTGATCATAGTTGTGTTCCTCAAACACAACACTGTGTGTCCCAATTCCTAGGCATTTTATTTGGCTGTCACCAATGCCTTGAACATCTGTCCTCATCTCCACTTCCTACTTTCCCTGACTTCCTTCAAATCTCAGCTAACATACTCCCTTCTGCAAGAGACCTTTCATGGTACTACTTTAATTCTTGTGCTTTCCCTCTGTAATTGTCTCCAATTAATCCCATCCATATTTTGTTTGTGTACATTCTGTACCTTCATCACTCAGAGACTGAGAGCTCCTTGAGATCACGGATTATTTGTTTTGTTTTCTTCTCCTTTCTTTGTATCCCAAATGCCTACCATAGTTCCAGGCATGTAACAGATGCTTAATCAATGCTAACAGACTCAAAAATCAATTATATTGAAAAAGTCATCAAAATGTTAAAAAAAAAAATAAAGTTCACAGACATCAGTTTAAAAACCTGTGATCTACAATATCTCTGACAAATGGTCAAGGTTTTGTTTGAAGACCTCCCCACCGTGGGAAATAAATTACTTCCTGAGGCACCAAGTCTAAATCTGCTTCTTTATATCTTCCATACAATATTCTGAGTTTTTCTCTCCATGTGCTCTAAGGATAACAAAGTCTAATGTCTTCTCCATGACAATCCTTTTAACAATTGGCACCATTTTCCTGTTGAGTCTTCTCATCTGTAGACTAAATGATTTTAGTTCCTTTAATGGATCTTTATCTTTAAAGACTCTTTACTGCCATTTAAAAACATTAATATGAAATGGAGTAAGATCTAGTAAATGGGTAACATGCTCAGCAGTTAGGGTCCCCAACTTTAATAACATTAAAGTTGATTTTGCTTTGATTAAAATATGGTAAGCATTTATTTAAGTACTACTCTGTGCAGAGTGCTGAGCTAGTCACTGGGGATTCAGAAAAATAAAATTAATAAAACCGTTCCTGCTCTCAGAGAACATACCTTCTTTTGAGAAGATAGGTAATAATATGTAAACAGAGAAAGACAGAAATTTGAGCAAGGAGAGAACAATAACATCTACTAGGGTCAGGAAAGAATCCTCCAAATATGTAGCACATGAGCTGAACCATGAAGGAAACTAGCAATTCCTAATGGCAGAGATGATAAAGACGTAAAGACGTGCATTCCAGAAATAGGGAACAGCTTGGGAAAATGCATCAGGGTCATATGCTCAGTGATGAGTTCAGGAACAGACAATAGCCAGGTTGGCTGGAGCATAGAGTTAGAGAGGGGCAAAAATGTGAAATAAGTCTAGAAAGGTACGTAGGAGACAGATTGTGCTGATTCCCAAGGGACTTCAAAGAAATATTATGCCTCTCAAAAAGTGCTTCACTTGCTTCTTAATTTAAAGGATTTAGTCACTGGAGAGAATAGATCTCAGTATGACTACTATTATTGTGTTTATAACGATTGGCCCCTTTTTGGTTTTCTGTTACACAGGGGAAATAAGACTCGAATATTTGCATTAGGTTGAACAGTCAAGGATTTCAACTTTCTGTTGAATCTCAGGATAAACAAAATGAGCTCAGGTTGCTCAGCAAAGTTTTCTAAAGTCATGAGTCCATGGACTTTATTTTTATACTCCAGAGCAGCAGTCAGAAGGACAGATGCTGGGGAGTTAATTCAATTCAGGAAGCATTTATTAAATACCTACTATATACTAGGCATTGTGGCACAGTCTAGGAATGCAAAAAGATATAATGGAAATAGTATTGCCCTCAAAGACCTTGAATTCTACAAGGGCTAAGAGGGGATGAGGAGATAAAATATGTCACACAAAGAAGGAAATAGTAAATACGAGTGAAGGGTAGGAGCAGCAAAGACATGATGCAGGAGGCAGCATCAGAAGTATGATTTAAAGGTAACTAGGAATTCCAAGATAGGATAGTGAGAAGGGAATCTATTCCAGGCAGGAAGAACAGCTTATTCAGTCAGAGATATGAAATGTTCAGAGACAGATGGATCAGAAAGTGGCACCTGAGCTTGGCCTTGGGTATTGTTAATCAGAGTTAAAGATCTTCCCAACCCATTAATAGGCTTCAGGTGGAACCCATTAAGGGAAACTTGATTAGGGGGAGGCTTGTTTTGTAGGAAGACCCACACCTTTTGTTAATTTCTAATGAAGCACTGGGTCACAAGTGCCTCCGACTCTGAAAAGTGTATATATGCTCTGAGGTGAGGTTTGCTTTGGGAGTTTACTCTTTGGAAGAAGGTTCATGTGCCAGATGAGACTCTAGGTAGCTGTTAAGAAGACCCCTGGCTTTGAAAACTCAGATGTTGGTGATTCTCTCTCTGGTAACTATGTATGTATGTATGTAACAGTCAAACACTTGGATCTGTCTGTTGATCTGTGATGTGTGTATTAGTAAGAAAATTAGATCCTGTCCAATCCTGTCTGTTGGTCTTTATATCTCTGCTTGTATTTTCTCTATTGGTGAATGTAATTAAAGTAGATTGTTGACTTCTCAAAAGTTGCTTTTCTTTTAGAAAAGCAGATCTAAGAACCCGTACTAGCAGGCCATCCTCTATGTGTCAGGGTGCTTGCTGCTTTACCTTGAAGGAAGCATTTCCTCAGCAAAGATGTAGAAGCAGTCCGTTCCAGACAGAGGGGGTGATATGCACAAATATACATAGACAGGGATGGTTAAGATATAATATGACTGGAATATAGAAAGCATAAAAGGGAGTACTAAGAAATCAGGCAGGGTAATCAGTTAGAGATACCTCCTTGGAGGGCTTTGAATGCCAGGGAAAGGTATTTGTAGACAATGAGGAGTCATTGAAATTTTTGATTAAGGGAGTAATGCTATCAGGTTTGTTCATTACAAAAATTACCTTAGCAGTTACTTCAAGAATGCGCTTGTAGAAATAGAAATGGGCATCAGAGAGATCAACTAGGAGAACCTTATACTAGCCAAAGCATGAGGTATCATGGAACTAGAGGGAAGGCAATGGATAATATTTATAGTATTATATTTGTAGAATGATTTTGAAGATACTACTATAAAATAGTCTATTATTGTTGTCAATATGATCCTTTCCCCTGGACTCAACTCTTCTCTTTAATATGAAGGTTCTTAGTTTTTGCTTCTATTACAACCCTTAATATTCAGACCTTTATTACCTCTCAGTGGGACCACTGGTATAGACCTAATTGGTCTTGCCTATACTCTCTCCATTTTCAATCTGTCCTTCACAGGGCTGCCCAAGTTAACTTCATAATGAACATTTCTTATCATGTCACTTTGCTGCTTAAAAAAAAATGTTCAGTGATTCCCTACTATCTAAACTCCTTATACAAGTTGCCAAAGCCTATGTGTGAAACTGGATGACTTGCCATTCCCTTTTCATGTCCTAGAGTTAGTCACCTCCATGCCTCTACCTCCATCAGAACACCTTGATATAACTTCCATCTAGATTTTTTTCCTTCATCTCCACCCATCAACAACCTATCCATTGATTAAGACTCAGACCAGATGCTGCCTTTCCCATGAAACTTATTCTATTTTCCCTTATTAGAAGTGATTTCTCCATTCTATTGTCCATTATAGTACTTTGACTTTACTTAGGATGATAGATATGGAGCTAGAAGAGACCTCAGAGGCCACATAATATAATCCACTTGTTTTTCAAATAAGGAAACTGAGGGCCAGTTAGGAGAAGTGACTCACCCAAAGTCACACTTGTAGCAAGCATCAGAGTTGAACTTTAAAATCCAAATCCTCTGGCTCCAGAGTCAATGCTTTTCTTATGGGCTGTATCACATGATGATTTCTATTTTAATTATGTTCCTATTGTGAAAAATTATAATTATTCATCTCCCTTCTTATCTTTATTTATCTTCATATCCCCTCAGCATCAAGCATAATACTTCAAACAATTGATCAACCAGTATTTATTAAGAATCACCTATGTGCCAAACACTGTTCTGAGTTTGGGGATTACAACTACAAAGAATGAAACAATTCCTATTTGCAAGGAGCTTATATTGATTACATTCTAAACAAGGTTTATGTCTGTGTGCATGTGATAAATATAAAGTGAATAAATAGGAATATAAACAAAGTAGTTAAGTATAAGATTATTTGGCATGAAAGGCACTAGAAGTGATCAGGACCTGGAGAGACCCAATGTTGGTTGATCAATGGTGGTTGATCTTTATGTCAAAGGGAAAAAAAAAATCTCTATGAAGGAAAGGTGAGGAAGAAATAATTTCAAGTATGGAGATGGGAGATGATGTACAATGAATGAGGAACTGGAAACATTTAGCTTGGAAGAGAAAAACATTAGTAGGCAATATTCATGAATTCATGGAGTCACAAATTGTAACGACTGTGTTGGCCAACTCATATCTAAAAAGTGTTTCTTTTCCAAAATGTCTGACTAGTGATCCCCTAATCTTTGCTTAAAGATTTCCATTTAGGTAAAGAGTAATCAAAATATTCTAATGTGTCAGGGATTGCAGTTTTTGGAGAAACTTTGTTGCATGCTTTTATTATTTTCTGTTTATCCAAACCACATGGAAGTTGTTTCAATGCAGATCCAACTTAGGATTTAGAGCTAGAAGGAACTAATATGTCAAGTCTAATCCTCCTAACTGACTGGGAGACCTAACTTATGTTTAACGTACAAACAGAATGAAGTCTGGATGAACATTTGCCTGGGGGTAGAACCCCCTGTCCTTGGTCCCCTGCATTAGAATTTAAGGCAATTCAACTTATGAAGGAGAAACCTTCATAACCTGATAGAGATGATTTGTCCTGCCAAGAGGACTTGGGGCTGCTGAGTATCATGATCAGGAAAAGCTGAAGACTTTTAGTTCACCTCCTCATTAAATGTCCACCAATCAGGGTTCATTTTCATTTGTCAAGAGTTTCCTTTCAGAAGGGGTTTAAGGTGTTTCAGAGTCTCCGTTGGTGTCTTTGGTTATCAAGATAAATCACTATCAATTTATTGAATGTGAACTAGCCTAATTAATAAACTGATTATTAATTACCTAGAAATTCTGTCTTAGGGTTTTCATTCATCTCACATGATAATTTGAACATGTCTTTGGTAGTCAGTCAAAGTCTCTGACTCCAGGGCCTTCAAACGGAACTTAAATGTGGCTCAGGCAATAGAAGAGCTTGAAAAACAAGCTAGCAACTTACTAAAGGAGAACCAAAAAAAAATCCTAAGGAAAATAACAGCTTTAAAAAGAGGCCAACTCAATTGGAAAAAGAGGTCCAAAAAGCCAATGAGGAGAAGAAAGCTTTAAAAAGCAGAATTAGCCAAATGGAGGAGAAGGTTCAAAAGCTCACTGAACAAAATAATTCATTGAAAGAGAGAATTGAGTGTAGGGAAATGAATGACTATGAGATAAACCAAGCAGTTAGTAAACAAAACCAAAAGTTTGAAAAATAGAAGATAATGTGAAACGTCTCATTGGAAAAACAACTGACCTGGAAAATAGATCCAGGAGAAACAATTTTAAAACTATGGAACTACCTGAAAGCCATAATAAAAAAAAGCCTAGACATTATCTTCCATTAAATTATCAAGGAAAACTGCCCTGATATTCTAGAACCAGAGAGCAAAATAAATATTGAAAGAATCCACCAATCACCTCCTGAAAGAGACCCAAACAGAGAAACTCCTGGGAATATTGTGGCCAAATTTCAGAGTTCCCAGATCAAGGAGAAATACTGCAAGCAGCTAGAAAGAAACAATTTGAGGATTGTGGAAATACAACCAGGATAACGTGGGAAATGGCAGCTTCAACATTAAGGGATCATAGGGCTTGGAATAGAATATTCCAGAGGTCAAAAGAACTGGGATTGAAACCAAGAATCACCTACCCAGTAAATCTTAGTATAATAATTCAAGGAAATAAATGGTCATTCAATGATATAGAGGACTTTCAAGCATTCATATTGAGGAAAAGACCAGATCTGCATAGAAAATTTGACTTTACAATACCAGAATCAAGAGAAGCATGAAAAAGTAAACAGGAAAGGAAAATCATAAAAGACTCTCTAAAGCTGAACTGTTTACATTACTACATGGAAAGAAAATATTTTTTCTCAGTATTTGGGTAGATGGAGAGATTGTGCATGCATGCACACACACATATAGACAGAGTACAAAGTGTGTAGAATCAAAAGAGATGATATCCACATGCAAAAAAAAATAAAATAAAATAAAAATTAAAGAGTGAGATAGGAAAATACTGGGAGTAAAAAGGGAGAAATGGAATGGGGCAGTTCATAACTCAGAAAAGAGATAAGAAAAATCTTGTTCAATGGAGGAGAAAAAGGAGAAGGGGAGAGGGGGAAAGTGAAGCTACTCTCTCCACATATGACTGAAGGAGGGAATAACATGCTCACTAAATTTGATATGAAAATCTATGTCACACCACAAGAAAGTAGGGGAGGAGGTGACAAGTGGGGTGAGGAGAATGATAGAAGGGAAGGCAAATGGGAGAAGGGAGTTACTAGAAATAAACACTTTAGAGAAGGGACAAGGTCAATTAAGGGGGAAAAAAGTAAGGGGGGATAGAGGAGAACAGAGGGCAATATAATTAGTATTTCACAACATGATTATTATGGAAGTCTTCTGCAAATGACACATATTCAGTCTGTATTGAATTGCCTTCTCAGTTGGGTTGGGGAGAGAAGTGGGGGAGGAAGACAAATTGGAATTCAAAGTATTAGCAGTGAATATTCAGAATTTTTATTGCATATAATCAGGAAATAAGAAATACAGGGAATGGGGTATAGAAATTTATATTGCCCTACAAGAAAAGGGAGAAGATGGGGATAAGGGAAGCATGGGGTTTGATAAGGGAGGGTACATTGAGGAAAGGAGTAATAAGAATGCAAGGTATTAGAAAGCAGGGGGAGGGGAAAATTGACCATGTTACAAAGGTGAGTATAAGTAATTAGTATTGAAACAATTGACTGAATGAACTACTGAGAATAAATCAGAGACATCTTTAGTTTGGGGAAATGAACTTTAGTCTAAATTTCCTAGAGGAAGGTAACCTCAGGTAAAATTTGACATTGATGGAAAAGTTAAGTTTTTAATGATAAATTTGATTTTATGATTGCTATTTAATCAGGAATTAGAACATGTATAGAAAGGCACGTAAGCCACTTAAGATTTGCCTCAAAAGATGTTCCTTAGTCAAAGTAAAATTATAATCATATTTGAAACCTGGTTATTTGAACTTGCCATTTTTAGATGCTATGGGACTATTAAGTGACTGTTCTTCCGAGTCTAACTCCAGATATGGATAGCAAGAAAGGCGGTCTGAGCCTCCAATCCATGATTCCAATAAGCCTGTGAGATGCTGGTATGAACTGCAAAAGGTGATCTCATGGGAAGGGTGAGAGAATGGCTGTTCAGCCTGGGCTGAGGTAGGATTCACCTGACTCAATTTCCCCACTGACACCTGGCAGACTTTAAGCCTGATTGAATGTAAGTGGACAATCTACTCCTGCCTAGAATTGGCATGGAGTTTGGGAGATACTGTTTCCCTGAATTGTCCCTACTCTTGGTGGCAATTTCCTATAGTCAAAAGGTTTGTAAGCTTAATACCAGATCTATTAAATTATAGATTGTTGGTAGGGGAACATCTGAGGTTAAGTCTAAAACTAAGCTATTAGGCATAGGACTTTAGACCAACAACAGTAAGTTAGGGTCCTTTAATTCTTAGTAACAGTGTGGAGACAATTAGGCCAAGAGCTTGTGAAGTTAGCAGCATAAATATTATTTGTGTCTCAGTAGATTAATGTCTAAAAAAAATTCTTTTGTGGTCCATATTATAAATGCTTTAAAAAGAAGCATCACCTGACCAAAAGTTTCAATTGTTTTATCTGTTATAAACTGTGTTAAAAATGAAAAATAAAGTTAAAAAAATGGAATGTCACAATAGGAAAGTCCACTGATATATCCTTTTCAGAGGAAATGGTAATATTGATGTGTTACAATTCTAAGAACAAGAGGTAGAGAAATGAGTCTTGGGAGGTGTGACAAGGTTCTGGAAGGCTGTACCTAGTTAATTCCATTTAACAAACATTTACTAAGTGGTTACCATGTGCCAGTCACTGAGATGCATCTGTGTGTGTATGTATATATGAATGTATCATATTGTGTGCATATATATATACACACATATACATATCTGTATCTATATATTCTGACTTCAACAAGCTTACATTCTATTGAAAAAGAAAACTCTCCATATATAATATAATCAATCTATATATAATCAAGTAAGTATATATGTGTATGTATGTATATATGCATTGTATATACATTTATGTACGTGCACAAAATTATTCATATATTCATATATATACATGTGCATACACACATATATACACACATATTATATGCAGATGTACAGTTATCTACACATTATGGGTTAGGGGCATAGCATCCTCACAATCTAGAAAATCTACATAAAAATTTTTGACCCTCCCTTCATACCAGAGAAGAGGTCTGAATTATTATGGTATTAATAGATAAAATATGTTGACATTATATAATATTATACATATATTTTATGCATTTCTCAGTTTCTAAACTTTTCTGTGTCATTTCTTGGCCTTTGCATGTCATTTGTTCCTTCTTCAAAACTTCCAAAAAATTCTCATTTAATTTATTATCCTGACCCACAAAACAATATCAAAAACACGATAAGAAAAGTCATGATGTGGCAGGGATAATTGTACTATATTTAGATGTTACATGTAAATAATTTCAAGGGAGACAGTCTAGATGTAAAATGAAGGCAAGTTCGTTGATTATACATTGGGTATGCAGAGGGCACAGGGTGAGGGTAGGGAAAAGTAAATACCAAGTATTAGCTAAAGGTATTAGTTATATTTAGCTTGGAGAAGAAGAGGACTGGGGGGACACCATAGCTGTGTTTAGATATTCAAAGAGCTGTCATGTGGAAGAGGAATTAGGCTTGCTTTATTTAATGTCTCAGAGGGCAATACTAGGAGAAGGCACAAGAAACGAGATTTAGGTTTCATCTCTAGAGAAACTTTCCAGCTGTTTTTAAGTGGGGGAAGAAAAGCGAAGAACTTTATTCATGGACACTGCCTCTACAAATGAAAATTTTCAGCTTTTCTCTAACTTACAGTCTCTTTTAATAGTCCAACATACTAAGATGGTGAGTGGCTGACCTTTGGTTAGACAGCCAATGTGCACCAAGGGAAAGCCTTTAACCAACCTGTTTGTGGCTCCAAGACTAGTCATCTATATACTTAACACATTTAACATTTGGAGCTGTACTGAAGTAGAGTGATTTGCCATGGAATATGTACAGTCCCCTTCATAATGGTTCCAAACACAGGATGAGTGATTGTTTGTCAAGTATACTGCAGGAGAAATTTTAATCAGGGATTAAACTCTGCCTAGGTTCTGATATTCTTTCCAATGCTGAGATTCTGTTTCTCATCCTGAATAGCAAGTTTTTAGTAAAATGAAACATTACTGGTTCATTACTCAAGTCTGAAATATCCACTGACTGGCATCTTCCCTGCCATATACTCTATTTTCTTGTTTTTGCTTATTCTATTTATGAGAAATAGGAACTACAATCATCATGCAACATTATGATGGACTAACCATACAGGCACCACCACCACCACAATCATCTAATGGCTTCGTGATAGAAGGTGTCCATCCTTCTTGGAGAAGAAATAGAATAAACGATGCAAGAACACAGCATAAATGGGTGATTCAATAGTTTCTGTCCTAGGATAAGAGACATCTGCAGTCTAGACCAAATAGTCACCTCAACCCTGCCATTTTGTCTTAAGGGACCTCTTTCACAGTTGTTAAAGTATTTGGTCACCTGCCTTTGTCTCCTGTCCTTGAACAAGAACATCTTCTCATTCTAACATCATACCCTGAAGGCTGTATGTCAAAAATTGCCCTGAAAGCTCCCTTTTTTCTCTCTTAAACTTCCTCACTTTCTCTACCCCCCTCTCTCTCTAGCAGAAATGTTTGACATATATTCTAAGTTGCTGGAGAATGCTGCCCACTGGTTGAAAACTCTAAGCAGGCTTGTAAAGGAGAAAAACTAAACCTGTATGCTAGGGAGGTGAATCTGTTATCAATGGTTTCATTAGTTTGCCAAAGTATTTCTTTGCTTTCAATTTGGCCTCCTGTATTTGACCCACAGACATCAGATCCCCGTTTATGAGTATACTTGTCCCAAGAGTTTCTATTTCTTTCAGTAGAAAAAATTCCTTGATGTGATCAACCAACAGCCAGTCATTAAGTATTTATTTGTCATTCTGTTCTCCCTGCCAAGAAGCTCATTACCTTTGGACTGCATTTTAAATGTTGTTTATCCTTCAAGCATGATGCAGAGAATAAAGTACAGAATAAGAAGACTTGGTTTTAATCTTGTCTCTTCCATGCACTTGTGTGACATTGAGACTCAGTTTTCACATATGTGAAATGAGGGCTTTGTTTTATCTGTTGTCAAAGATTCCTTTTCAGTTCTAAATCCTAGGATCCTCCATGAATCTGTCTTTGACTATTCTGGACTACAGTGACCTCTCTCCCAGTCGTGAATGTACAGACATATAGTTTACATCATATAAATAATTGGGCCCTTCTTATATTGATGTCTACTGTTTTTTGAGTCTCTATCCTGTCCTCCCAACTAGATTGCTGTTTCTTTCGGTATTCATACTCCTGCATCCCTATTCATAAGAAAGTGGGCAGATTGTTCAGTTTGGAGTCTAGAAGGCCTAGCTTCAGACATGCAATAAGTACGTGGCATTGGTGATTATTTAACATCCTTGAAACGATATAGTTATCTGTAAAATGAGGTAACAACTGCTTTTTCAGAATGCCACAAGGGTGAAATGACATGTATAATATTGCAAACTTTAAAGCACCACACAATTGGTAGCTTTTGTTTGTTTTCAATCTGGACCTGTGCAGGCCCCTTGCTGGTGAAAAGTCCTGGTATGGAAACTTGTGCCACTGTTGCAGATTGGCAACTCTCCCTGAGACTTTCCTGAGGGCAGGTTAAATACTCAGGGTCACATGGCCAACCGTAAGTGTCAAAGACAAGACTGAAACCTAAGCCTCTTCCAGTCCAAATCTCTTACTATGCCACACTTCCCCACATTTTTATCATGATTATGCCTGGCACAGTGCTGGGCACATAACATATTCAGTAAAGACCTTATTTTGTTAATTAACTCACTGAGATTTGACTATCTGATATTAGAGTTAATTCAACTTAATAAGCTTCATTACTGCAGTGTTTAACTTTATTTGCTGTGTGCAGGAAAGCATAAATCTCAAGATACTATTCAACCTTTCTCTGTCAACTAAGCCCAAGAAGTTTCCCAGTTTGCCTTTCTAATCAAAACAAATACAAAATTGAAAACCAAGGAAAAAAATCTCCAGACCTTGGCTCTGGCCTTGATTTAAAAATCAGCCCATCAGACTGGTAATGTTCAGAATGGTGGAGCCAACAAAGCTATTTTTCCATCCCGGCCATACAGGAACTCTGGTCTGGAAAATTCAACCCCTTGAGGTAAGGAAAAAAAAAAGGCCCTTTAAATGAAGGCTCTCAGAGGATCCTTAAAGACCAGGATTGATTTAGAATCCTTTTACGACGTGCACTGAGGCTCATTGAGACAGTGCCCAAAGACTTTTTAACGCTCAGCTCTTATGGAGTACAATAGCAACATCTTAGGCTGTGAAATGCCACTTTGTTGCTTTTCCACTGCTGGCCTGAATGAATCCTATGATGGTGTCTATTTGGCCTGAATATGTCTGGAGCAGACCAAGCAGGCTGCAGGAAAAAGAAACTGGTGTCTTCTATTTTCAAGGGCTGGCTCATTAACGATGCAGTGATGAATTTGCCCTGTTGCTAAATCCTGCAGCAAACACTGACAGCCATGGCTACCTACGACCTGAGGGCACAAGGAGGGACCAGCAGTCTCTGGAGGGTGACCTGGGTTCAAACTGGGCACTCCAGGGCATGCCTGCTTCTGAGACATCGGGCGCCAAGACCCAGCAAATGCTTAAAGAGGGAAGTGTAGATTTTGAGGTATTCTTGGAAGAAGAATTGTAAAAGGTTGGGTCAGAGTCAACAGATCCACTCTGAAGTTCTCCTGCCCTTTATTTATTTTCTGTGATAGTCATGGAAACCATATTTAAAAAAAAAAAAAAAAACACATCCTTACTCCTTGTCTACTGAAATGTGCTTTTCACTATTCCTACTACAACTACTACTAATTCTAATAATAACAATATGCAGCTGCTTTCCCCACAATGACCATGTGAAGTGGGTAGTGCAAATATGATTATCTCTATTTTACAGATGAAGCACCTGAGGTCATTTGAGGTAAAAGGATTTGCCTAGAATAGCATATCTATAGTCTATATTGGAGTTAAGATTTAATCTCAGGTTTCTAGATCCCAGGAAGTCCAAGATTTCTTTCACTATGACATAAATGCCACTATTGCTATTATTAATTATAAAAATCATTTAAGTACGGCTGTCATCAGCTATCTCAATAACAAAAATATTTTTATTTCATTTAGTTATCTATTTTTGTTATCTTTTATATATATTGTTATTCATTATATCTATTTTTATTTATCTATTAGTTTTGTTATCTATTGCATATATATTTAGTATTTATATTATATATAAATATAATATATGTGCATATATATGTGATTATATATACATGTATATATATATATATATATATAAAATCACCTACATTTCTATATGTATTCTTCTCCCTTGCCTTGCCCCAAGAAAGCTTTCCTTGTACTAAAGGATTTTTTGGTTTTGTTTTCATATCTCCAGCCTTTCATATTTCACAGTTCCTTGCCTCCAGGAAGCATCTAATAAATGTTGAATTCAAAAAACAGAGGAACACAGTAGGATAGAAAAATTAGAGATTTTGATGGAAAATGATCTCTAATTAGACTCATAAAGAGGGGCAAGGGACAAGAAGGGGACATCATAGACAGAGCAATAGAAGATGTAAAGTTCCTACAACTTGTCACACCCTGGAAATCATTTTGCTTCAAGCAGAAGATTTGGGCAGAAAGAGGTGGTGGATAAGGTTTGAAAGTAAAGATTGTGTGTTCGTCCTTCGTTGCCAGAGAAGACCATGCCATCAGAGGAATGATGACATGGCTTGCATTTGACTTTGTTTTGAGTGAGGGAGGGCTGTGCAGGTCACCAGCCTCATTTCTCCTCCAGAGTCATCTGAATCCAGTGACCAGATATTCATCAGGATGACCCAGGATGAGGCAATTGGGGTTAAATGACTTGCCCAAGGTCACACAGCTAGTGAGTGTTGTGTCTGAGTGAGATTTGAACTCAGGTCCTCCTGACTCTTGCACTAGTGCTCTATCCGCTGCCCCTGAAAGTAAAGATTAAAGTCAAGTTGTATACATCCTTCAGTGCCAAGTAAGGAAGTGTGATTTCAGTCCCTAGAGGAAGGAGCCTTAAATTTTCTTAGAGCAGTTAGGAAGGAATTAGGAAGCCTTTGTAATAGAAAACGTGCGAGACTGAGGGGCAAACTGGAATAAAAAGGAAGGAATGATGTAAGATAAGGAGGAATTGATGATACTTGGTGATAAGTAAGGAAGGCCATGGAAAGGGAAGAAGAGTCAAAGAGCGACTTTAGTCAATTGAGGGAAAAACATTAAGTGTTTACTATTTGGAGAGCACTAGGCTAGCTTACCCAGGATTATATCAAGCTTGGATGACAACAGTCCTGTAGTATTGGGAGATATAGCGCCTGCCTCTATGTAACTTACAGTTTAGTGGGGGGTTGACACATTCATGAAACACTATAATAGAGAGTAAGTACAGAAGAAGAGTGCAAAATAAAGTGCTTTATGAATTTCAAGGTAAAAAGGTTTTCCAATCAGAGGTATCAGGGAAGGCTTCTTGTGGGAAGGTGGCATTTCAGAAGGACTTTTAAAGAATGAGTAGAATATGATAGCCAAGAATCCTGAATAGCCACATTCCAGATAAATGAAGGCATGGGGTTGAGGGAATACAAAATGAATTCTTGAGGGGAAAAAAATGACAAATTTGACTAGATAATGGAATCTGTGAAGGGGAAGAATAGGAAAAAAACCTGGAAAAGTAGGTAGGTCCTAGATGGTATAAGACCTTGAAGGCCAAGCAGAAAAGTTACAATTCCTTTGCTCAAATGATCTATGATCTTATTGAATCAGAAGTTCCCTCTGATACAGGGAATGATTCATCCATACTTGCAATATCCTGGGTGACTCTTACCTGCGTTACCCCAAAATTATGTCACAAGGGTTTTACTCAACAGACCGGAAGCCTTTCTTGTTTTCTCTTGACATCCCTACAGCATGAGTAAGGTGTAATAATAATAAATGAGAAGCATCTTATATTTAAGATTTTCAAAGCACTTTAAAAATATTTGACCCTCCCAACAACCCTGCAAGGTAAATGCTATGATCGTCATCCTCATTTTACAGAAAAGAAAGCTGAGGCAAAGAGTAATTAATTGACTTCAGGGTCTGAGTAGTAAATATTTGAAGTAGAATTCTTTCTTAGTTCAAATTCAGGGCTATCCACTGTGCATATCTAGGGGCCTAACCCCTCTAGCTGTTTACCTGATGTCCTTTTCCCTCACTAAACCATAAGCACAACTTTTTGAATTAAGCAAAAATCCTGAGACATGGAAAGAGCTTACTGGACGCGTGCTGGTTTATGGACTGATTCTTTTTCAAGTGATTTTTTTGATGAGATCTTTTTTAATCCACTTCTTTAAGGTTCCTTATGGTTTACATGTTACACACTTCCCTTGCCCACTCTGTGCCCTGACCTCTACATAAAGCTCATACTGATCTCTCCTGAAACAGCACTTACTTGTACATAATACAGTTTATCCTCACTTTAACACATCATTTCATTTTACTGAATACTCTGAGATTTTGTTTAGTTGTTTCAGTCATGTCTGACTCTTGGTGACCCAATTTGAGGGTTTTTTGTTTTGGTCTTGATTTTTGGGCAAAGATACTGTCGTGTTTGTCATTTCCTTCTCCAACTGAGGAAACTGGAGCAAAAAGGGGTAAGTGACTTACCCAGGGTCACACAACTAATAAGTGTATGAGGTCAAATTTGAATTCAGAAAGAGGAGGCTTTCTGACTTCAGACCAGGCATTTGCTGCACCATCTTGCTGTCCTACTTTGAGATACATAACATAATATTTATTAAATGAGACATCAGAAAAAATAACTATTCTTCTGCTCACCATGGTTGAGTAACAAGTTGTGTCAAAGACACAGAAAAAGGTGATTTAATTAATTTTATTCCTGTTCTTGTCCATGGGAGAGAACGTGGGTCAATTGGGACAGTTATAAAGCCAGTTTCCTCACCTACCCCTCAAAATCCACAGTATAATTTCAGATTTTGCTGTTGAATATCAACGCACTTGATGTTATTTTAGGATATTTGTAGCAGCTAAAACTTACTTCTTACCTTTATTTATTTTAACCATTCATTTAAAAATTTTGAGTTCCAAATTCTTGCCCTCCATCTAATCCTTTACACTTACTGAAAAGGCAAAGCAAGATAATATCAAACATACAAGTGTCATCATAAAAAACATCCCTGTCAGTCATGTGGTAAAAAAAGTAGAAAAAATAAAGTGAAAAAAGTATACTTCAATTTGCATTTATAGTTAATCAGTTTTAATCACTCAACTGGGTGCTTTGAAATTGTCTTGGATCATTATCTTGAGCAAAGTAGCTGAGTCTTTCACAGTTGGTCATAATTAAAAGCTTGCTGTTACTACATACAATGTTCTCCTGCTTCTGTTCACTTCACTTTGAATCAGTTCTTATATGTCTTCCTAGGTATTGCTGAAACCATCCTATTCAATATTTCTTATTGCACAATAATATCCCTTCATAATCATATATCACAACTTTTTCAACCATTCCCCAATTGATGGGCATCCCCTCAATTTCCAATTCGTAACCACCACAAAAAGAGTTGCTACATATATTTTTGTATATAAAGATCCTTTTCCTTTTTTTGTTGATCTCTTTGGGGCACCGGACAGCGGAGCCCAGCCCTGTGCTGACCTGGCCGCACGGCCCCAGAGGAGCAGATCTGAGCAGGCTTCAGGGAGGGAACCTCTGGTGGCCACAAAGTTCCCTCCACCCACAGGTGCTACAGGTCAGTGAGAGAGATGTCTAGGCTGGCCGAGAGGGGAGCGGGGTGTCTCCATAACTCAGGCCCCCTCGGGAGGCAGCGGCAGCGGCAGAGGCAGAGGCAGCGGCAGAGGCAGCCCAAGCCTGGGACTCCCAGAGCAGGTAGGAGCTCCACTCCATTACTCAAAGTCTCCACATAAACCCCCTGAGGGAACTGAGCCTGGGAGGCAGCCCTGCCCCCACCTGAGCACCAGAACTTAAGCTCACATTGAATAGCAGCCGCTCCTGCCATGGAAAGCCCTAAGGCTGGGAAGCAGCATTTGAATTTCAGACCCCAAGCACTAGCTGGGCAGATCTAGGTGGGGGTGCAGAGGAATCTCAGAATTCAAGTAACTGGCTGGGAAAATGCCCAGGAAAGGGAAGAAAAATAAGACCATAGAAAGCTACTTTTTGGGGGAACAGATGATGTTTCCTCCTTTCATTTCTGATGGGAAGGAACAATGCTTGCCATCAGGGAAAGACGTGGAGGTTGGGGTCTCTGTATCCCAGACATCCGAGGTGGATGTCTGGTGAACTCAGGCCATGGAAGAGCTCAAAAAGGATTTTGAAAATCAAGTTAGACAGGTGGAGGAAAAACTGGGAAGAGAAATGAGAGAGATACAAGAAAAGATGAAAAACGGGTCAATACCTTGCTAAGGGAGACCCAAAAAAATGCTGAAGAAAATAACACCTTGAAAAATAGGCAAACTCAATTGGCAAAAGAGGTTCAAAAAGCCAATGAGGAGAAGAATGCTTTCAGAAGCAGAATTAGCCAAATGGAAAAAGAGGTTCAAAAGCTCACTGAAGAAAATTGTTCTCTCAAAATTAGAATGAAGCAGATGGAGTCTAATGACTTTCTGAGAAACCAAGAAATCACAAAACAAAACCAAAAGAATGCAAAAAATGGAAGAGAATGTGAAAATATCTCATTGGAAAAACAACTGACCTGGAAAATAGATCCAGTAGAGACAATTTAAAAATTATGGGACTACCTGAAAGTCATGATGAAAAAAAGAGCCTAGACATCATCTTCCATGAAATTATCAAGGAAAACTGCCCTGAGATTCTAGAACCAGAGGGCAAAATAAGTATTGAAAGAATCCACTGATCAACTACTGAAAGAGATCCAAAAAGAGAAACTCCTAGGAACATTGTGGCCAAATTCCAGAATTTCCAGGTCAAGGAGAAAATATTGCAAGCAGCTAGAAAGAAACAATTCAAGTATTGTGGAAAAACAATCAGGATAACACATGATCTAGCAGTTTCTACATTAAGGGATTGAAGGGAGTGGAATAGGATATTCCAGAAGTCAAAGGAACTAGGACTCAAACCAAGAATCACCTACCCAGCTAAACTGAGTATAATACTTCAGGGGAAAATATGATCTTTCAATGAAACAGAGAACTTTCAAGCATTCTTGATGAAAAGACCAGGGCTGAAAAGAAAATTTGACTTTCAAACACAAGAATGAGAAGAAGCATGAAAAAGTAAACAGCAAAGAGAAGTCATAAGGGACTTACCAAAGGTGAACTGTTCACATTCCTGCATGGAAAGACAATATTTATAACTCTTAAAAAGTTTCAGTATCTGGGTAGTTGGTGGGACCACACACACATACACACATGCACACACACACGTAGATGCGTGTGCACACACGCATACACACATGCATGCACATACAGAGACAGAGATCACAGAGTGAATTGAATAGGATGGGACCATATCTTAAAAGAAATTAAGGTAAATGGTGAGAGAGAAATGTAGTGGGAGGAGAGAGGATGAAATAGAATTGGGTAAATTATTTCTCATTCAAGAGGCAAGCAGGAGACTTTAGTGGAGGGAAAAAGAGGAGAGCTGAGAAAAAAACATGAAGTTTACCTTTATCACATTCAACTAAAGGAAGGAATAAAATGCACACTCATTTTGGTATGAAAACCTATCTTACAATACAGGAAAGTGGGGGAGAAGGAGATAAGCAGGGTGGGGGGGGGATGATGGAAGGGAGGGCAATGGGAGGAGGGAGCAATTTGAAGTCAACACTCTTGGGGAGGGACAGGATCAAAAGAAAGAATAGAAACAATGGGGGGCAGGATAGGATGGAGGGAAATACAGTTAGTCTTACACAGCACAACTATTATCGAAGTCATTTGCAAAACTACACAGATATGGCCTATATTGAATTGCCTGCCTTCCCAAAGGGAATGGGTGGGGAGGGAGGGATGGGGAGAATTTGGAACTCAAAGTTTTAGGAACAACTGTTTAGTATTGTTCTTGCATAGGAAATAAGAAATACAATTAATGGGGAATAGAAAGTCATCTGGCCCTACAGGACAAAAGAGAAGATGGGGACAAGAGAAGGGAGGGATGATAGAAGAGAGGGCAGATTGGAGATAGGGAAAATTAGATTGCTCAGTGTATTAGGGTGGGGGGAGGGGGATAAATGGGGAGAAAATTTGGAACCCAAAATTTTGTGAAAATGAATGTAAAACGTTAAATAAATAAATTTATATTAAAAAAAGAATCACTTTAGTCAGAGAAAACAAATTTCCACATTTTTTATTCACAAAACACAAACTAACAATGATAATTGTATAATTTTTGTAATATAGACCTTCTAAGGAGAAAAAATAGAATTCTTTTTTTTGGTGAGAGAACAGTATAATGACACTTCATTTTATTGAGGTTCACAGTTAGTGTTCCCCATTATCCAAAATGATTTGAAATGTTAATGCAGATCTGTAAGGAGATTCTATATATTTCATCTTTGAAAATGTCTTCCCCAAAATAAGTACTGCCAAATACTGATATCAATCCAAGTGCATATTGCTTTCATTGAATAGCTAATATTTTCTCTGGACACAGTTTTTCAGGGGTTACAATCAAACATGATTCAATTAACTCCTTATAAGCTATATAGTTTTCCTTGTCTGACTAATAAATGAATGACAAGAAAATAAAAAAAAGAATCACTTTAATCATGCATTCCTTTAACAAGGTACACATATCATTTACTTAATTCAGGGAGTCAGCGTAAGCTGCAATGGTTCTACACTGCCTCTTTCTAGTCCCACTATACATTGCTCCTACACTCCCACGCTATACTCTAGCAAAACTTTCCTATTTCAGTCAATAAACATTGAGTCAATAAGTTTTAACTAGCCACTATGTTCTAGGTGTTGTTGCCCTTCATTCTCAAAGAGGACCAGTATGACATCACCATAATAAAGTGAAGTTTCAGTGTGTCCAACTGTGGCTGATCAGACTAATATGAATTCAAAATGCTCTACCGCAGATTGGGCACAGGTAGTCCACATGAACATTTGGGGTGATTACTCCAAATCTGTTCATCCTATGTTTACTTTGTGCTGTCTCAATTCTGCTTTGCTCATAGCACCCTTTCTGATGTGGGCACACCATGTTGAGTAGTCCTGTGCCAGTGTCTTCCATGTTGCACAGTCAAATCCAAAGTTCTTGAGAGAGACCTTGAGAGTGTCCTTGTATCACTTCTTCTGACCACCATGTGATCACCTGCCCCATGTGAGTTCTCCATAAAATAGTGTTTTTGGCAAGGGTACATTTTGCATTTGTACAATGTGGCCAGCCCATCCACGTTATGCTCTCAGAAGCATAGTTTGAATACTTGGCAGTTCAGTTGAAGCAAGGACTTCAATGTCTGGTATCTTATCCTGCCAGGTGATCCTCAGAATCTTCCAAAGGCAGTTCAAATGGAAGCAATTCAGTTTCCTGGCATGGCACGGATAGACTGTCCAGGTTTCACAGGCATACAACAATGAGGTCAACACAACAGCTCTGCAGACCTTCAGTTTGGTGGTCAGTCTAATACCTCTTCTCTCCCAAAATTTTCTTCAGAGCCTCCCAAACACTGAACTAGCTCTGGCAATGTGTGTATCAACCTCATTGTCAACGTGTACATTCCTGGAAAGTACACTACCAAGGTAAGTTAACTTGTTCATAACATTCAAAAGTTCTCCATCTATTGTAATCCATGATTCCACGTATGGATGGTGTGGTGGTGGCTGATGGAGCACCTGTGTTTTCTTGGTGTTAATCAGGCCAAAATTAGCATAAGCAGCGGGGTATTGATCCATACTTTATTGTATCTCAGCTTCAGAGGCTGCATTGAGTGCACAATCATCTGCAAACAGAAAATCATGCACCAGCACTCCCTCCACTTTGGTCTTGACTTGTAGCCTTTTCAAATTGAAGAATTTACCAACAGCACGGTAGTTGATCTTGAAGCCGTGTTTGTCCTAATTGAAAATATTTGACAGCGTGGCTGAAAACGTCATGCTAAAAAGCATAGGAGCAAGCACACAGCCATGTTTCACTTCACTGGTGACTGGGAAATCACAAGAGTATTGTCCACCATCCAGAACCTGGGCTAACATGCCATCATGAAATGGATGTTCAATACTGATGAACTTTTCCAGGCAGCCAAATTTTGACATAATTTTCCATAAGCCCTCACAACCAAGAGTGTCAAAGACCTTGGCCAGATCTACAAACGTTGTGTACAGACTTCTGTTCTGCTCCTGGCATTTCTCCTGGAGTTGTCAGGCAGCAAACACCATATCGACTGTTCCTTGACCCTTATTGAAGCCACACTGGCTCTCAGGTATATGACCATCTTCCTGGTGAAAGATCAGTCTATTAAAGAGGACTCTAGCAAAAAATTTGCCAGCAATGACTAAGAGAGATACCACCCCCTGTGATTGTCACAGGGCAATCTGTTCTCTTTACCTTTATGGAGATGGATAATGGAGGCATCCTTGAACTCCTGGGGGATAACTTCCTCTTGCCAAATAACCTGGAAAATTTCAGTCAGTTTTTGTATGAGTAATTGTCTCCCTTCCTTGGAAATCTCTGTTCCAATAGAATCAGCATCAAGTGCCTTACCACATGAAAGGAGCCTAATGGCCCTCAAAACTTCTTCTTCAGTTGAAGTTCAGCTAAGGAGTGATTGACTTCAACCTGAGGTAAATGGTCATTGGCCTCAGCATTGATTGATGATGGTCTCTTGAGAAAACTATGGAAGTGTACAGCCCATCTCTCTAGGATCATGTCCTTATCACTAATCAATGTGCCTCCATCAGCACTGAGTAGTTGTGATGCACCACAGGTTTTTTGGTCTATAAATAGCTTTCAGGAAATCTTAAAAGCACTTTGGATTGTTACTATCAGCATAAAAGTGAATTTAATCTGCCTTGTCACTGAGCCAGGAATCCTGCATATTTCTAAGCTTTGCTTTTACTTTGCTTTTGTTGAAATTAAATGCTACCTTCCTAGAGGAGGATGAACTATCCTGCTGGTAAATCCTGTGGAGTTCTCTTTTTCCCTTTAGCAGCTTCTGGATTTCCCCATCATTTTCATCAAACCAGTCTTGATGTTTGCAAGTGTTCTGACCCAGATGAGCAAATGCAGTGTTGTACACCAAATCTGTGAAAGCTGCCCACCCCATTTCTGCTCCACTGTTGCCAACTGGGTGTTAGCTCAACTTTCCTTCCAAGTTAGCAACAAATTGTTCATACTCTGAGAAGAGCTCTAATTTGTTGACATTGCTTCTTCTGGTGGTCATTTTGTCTTGGGGGTAGCACTTTTAATGAATGCAAATATTTAGCTTGGAAAGGATATGTCCATGATCAATAAAGCACTCTGCACCATCCATTGCCTTTGTCACTCTCACATCTGGTCTGTCTCTTCTCCTTACAATCTCATAGCCTAGTAGATGCTAATGTTTGCTGTGAAGGTGCATCCATTCAGTTTTATTGTGTTTAGGTAAATGGAAGACAGTGTTGGTGATGAGAAGGTCATCTGATGCACAAGTCTTCAGCAGTAAATGATCGCTGCTCTTGCTGTTTCCAATTCCATTCCTCCCTAGGACTCCTGCCAAGTCTGGTAGTCTGAGCTTACTCTAGCATTAAAGACACCCAGAATTATAAGGTTATCCTTTTTGGGCACATTGATGAAAATGGTCTCTAGATCTTCATTAAATGTTTCTTTGACCTCATCATGTTTCATTCGACCCTATAGGTTTATCTTACTAATCCTGAATGCTAAATTTGTGCCTATTTGTATTTTGTAAAGTGCTTTCTCCAGTTCCTGGTACATAGTAGACACTCAAAAAAAGTTGGATCTCTCCTTTCCTCCAGAGTCAGTGTCAGTGTTCATTTATGCTGAGACATTGGAGTAGAACATAAACAGAGATAATGACACCATGTAGCCAAATGTGATCGGACAATGGCTTAAAATCAAAGGATTTGGGTTCAAATCCAGCTTCTGATCCTTATTACCTGTATGACCTTGGACTTCCTTTTCTTGGTCCACAGTTTCCTCAGCTATAAAATGAGGGGGCTGGACTAGATGGCCTCTACAATCTCTTCCATTTCTCCATCCATGGTCTTCTTTAGAGTCCTAGTGTATTATAAATAAAATCATTTTTCCTGGGCTTTCCCTTCTCTTCTCACCATAATCTCACATTGCTGTTGAGTCATTTCACTCTCCTTGACCCCATTTAAGGTTTTCCTGGGAAAGATGACTGCAGTCATCTGCCATTTCCTTTTCCAGTTCATTTTATAGATGAGAAAACTGAGGAAAACAGGGTGAAGGGATTTAATGAGAGTTACAGAGCTAGTAATTTTTCTGAGCTCAGATCTGAACCTGGATTCTTCTGACTCCATGGCTGATGCTCTATCCACTGCAACACCTAACTGCCCCAATTTCACATCACTCAGAAAAAAGTTACTTTGCCTTTGTAGTGCCTTAAATAATTAAACAGTAAATGAAATTGGTAAATGTAGGCAGAATAGAAGAAGAGGATACAATTTCTCTGTCCTCATTCACCCAACTGGGCATGTATTTTTAAAGTAGAGTCAGTCAAGCAGTATGAGACTGTATATACATAAAGGAATAAAGACATACATTCCAGGCAAATATGGATATAAAGATATAGAGTTGAAGTAATTTCCAAGAATAGGACTTTTGTTAAGAGGGAGAGGAAGAGGAAGAAGGTGAGGGAGGGAGAGCTCCCACCATGAAAGCAAGAGAGAACTAGACATGTCAATCAAATGTTGGACTTTGAAAAAGGAGATCCTGCATGTCTAGTGAAAATATCCTACCCAGCAGAGAGGTGATGTGCCTTAGAGGGCACTTGTGAAGATGTCATTGAAGAAAAACACGTTAAAGCCTGCTAGTACCCAGAATTGTGCGTTTCCTTAGACATACAGATTCCCTATAGGTTTTTCTTACTAATGCTGAATGCTAAATTTGAGCCTACTATTTCCATTGGATTCTGAGGAAAACCAGGACCTGAGTTTATGGGGAATAGAATATTTTTTATAATTATATATTGTAATAACTGCATCATTCTAGGAAATATCTTTCTGAGACATAATTTTATCTACTGGTTCACTGTTAATGGGAAGCACATTGAGGAGGACTCAGGAGATTTAATATTCAGAACAAAGATCCCTAAAGTACTTTTAAAACCCAAGGGTGGAAGCCTTCTGGACTAAACTTGTAAACCTAAGAAAAAGTTGTAGGGGGTAGTTTAGAGGAGGTACTACAGTAGCAATTATCTTCAAGAATGAAGAGGGCTTACTGAGTTGGGGGAAAATAAAATACTAAATTTAACAAATAGAATTGAGAGGGCTATTACATGAGAAAGGAGGGCTTGATATTTTTATTCTCAAATGGTAGGACTAGGAGAATTGAGTGAAACTTGTACGAGGTGAATGTGGGCTTGATGTAAGGGGGAAACAATCTTAGCAATTAGAGATGTCCAAAATAGAGTGGGCTGCATTCTTCTTCCCTGGAGGGATTAAAGAAGTGGGTGGTCAATTACTTATTGGGGAAATTGCAGACAGGATTCTTCATTGTCTGAGTTGGCTAGATGACCTCTGACTTTATCTGGCTACTATGGTATGGACATCAGTGGAGGGAATGTCCACAATGATGAAGGAATGTATTTGTCAAGATATTAAAATAAGAATTCAATTCATTATGTATTATGCTTGCACTGTCCTTTACAACCCCCATCTTCTCTGTAGGTCAAAATATTTGTATTTAATGATGACAAGATCACAATAAAAATTTTTCACAAAATTTTAAAAATAAAGAAATACACATTAGGAGTAGAAAATTAAGTGAGCAAATGAATAAAGATGGCTAGAAATGTAATATTTGCAAAGAATTCAACACTTTTTCTCTAAGCAATTACATAGCTATTTAAAGTCAAATAAGAGTCACAAGTCCATTTTATTGAAAAAAAGGACAGGTGGCTTTGTAGCTAAATGTCATACACCAAATCCTCTCTCCCCTCACCACTACCCAATAATATCTTATGGGTTGGGGTTTGTTTATTTGAGTAACAGTCCCCCACAAGCTAATCATGTAATGCCTGTGTACCTAGATCTGAAAATATCTCCCCACATTCTAAAATTACCCCTGAATACTTGAACACACTCCTTATATTATTAGCTCCAGAAAGGCATGCAACTCCTTTTAGATTGGGTTGAAGACTTGGCTATAGTAAAATTTGTCTAGAACGTTTGAGAAAGGAGCAACCCTTTCACCTCAATGTTGGTTCAGCAACTTTATAATTTATTTTATAACACAAATCCTTCTGCTTTAAGGAGTGTCTGTTTGTCTTTAAACCAGTTAAGGTTTTGGGTAATTTCTTCAGTATTTATTATTTTAGGATAGTTTGATGAAGATTAAAATGACTTGAGTAGATAATAGGCTTTGGATCCAGCCAAGAACAGAATGATTATCTCGAGTCCAAACCCAGAACACCACATTGCCTACTGTGAGGTCAAATTTATTTTAAAATATTAGTGTAAGTGCTTTTTAACCACTTCTGTTTTATTTGACACACTCTCTTTTTTCACAATCTCATATTTAAAGTTTTTCCACAAAAAAATCTCCTCCCCCTTCATTGAGAAATTCTTTCTTATCCTTTTTATTTTATCATATTGAATATGAACTCATTGACACTCTAAAAATTATCTAAAATGTTTCCTCATAATTCAGAATTAAGTACAAGTTGCTAATCCCCTTCATTAATGTTTTCCATCCTACGAAGCCATATACATCACCTAAAGCTTATCATTCTTCCTTCCTTTCAATAAAGAAAATGCATTTTTATGGTGCTTTTTGTTTTATAGCATGTCCTTTCCATATACCTTTTCCCACCTGTAACTGAGTTCCTTTTTGTAGCAACTGTGATGAATTTCTGGTATGTGGCCAGAGTGCTTCAGATGATATCTTCATGTGGAGGATGTTAGGAAGAATATGGCATCTCTCCATATGGAAAACACTTGGGAACTTCTTGTAGAATAATCATGATGAAGTGTAAGACAAGTGTCCTGGAATGGTAGACTGTAGAGAATGTGTAGATATTCTGTAACTGATTCTGACACTCAACTTTGTTGGCTATAAGTACTCAAAAAACCTGTGGGTGTCAGCAAACTTTTACCTCTTTGCTCATGGGGGAGTTCAGCAATCTGTGAAGGATGTGAAGTCCTGTAAGCTTGTGAGTTTCAAAGGTCCAGAAGGCACCTCAGTATCAGTTTTTATAGAGTTTACAATACATCATCAATGCCCCATGAGTGAAGAGAGTGGAGCAATCCTGGGCAGCCCATCATTCTAGAGTCCTGGTGTTGCAGTCAACATGCACTGATGCCTAGAGGAGAAGAAACTTCTTGGAGTGACCCTAAAGAACTTGGTCCTGAAGTAGCGGAGATGCAGGCTTATCTGGCGATCATGTCACATCTTGGATGTGAGACTGGTGAGACCAAAGCTATGTAGATACTGAGCTAAGTTTTGCATCTAATCCTTACCCCAATGCAGATCTATATGTTGGGGAGATGTGGATTAAGCTTCCAGACTTTTGGGGTAACTGTATTATTGGCATATTTTGAAGTAAATATTTCTTTATATAAAGTCACCCAGTACCAAGTGATCAAATAGAACTGAGGTGCTAGTCACTCAGTACCTAAAATGAAAAGGCACAGCTTATGGGGCTACATCCAGTATCAAAGAGAGAATCCAAAATCCCCTTCAGGGTGCCTAAGAACTATGAAAGGAAGGTGCAACCTATGCGGCCCTCTGAGAATGAGGCCAGAGCATAATTATTACACAAATAAAAACAGGTGGGCAAAAATAACCAATTCAGCTACTACATTTAACAGTATGTGTAGCATTCTGTCCCCATTGATCTCTACCTTTCTTAATCAGGAAAAGAGAGGTGTTTTTCACTGTTTGAGATTTCTTCTGTTATCACTTTGGTATATTAACAGATAGAGTACTTGATGCATGTGGATCTGCCCCACATTGATGTAATTGTAATTTCTCCGTACCTTTTCACCCAGTGAAACTCATATCCACAGTTTTCCATAAATCCTCCTAGGACTGACAGTAAAAAGTTATGCTTTGGTACTTTTCATTTATCAAGGGCACCATGTAATTGTGGTCAATGTTCATCTGCTGTCTCTTATTCCAGCCCCATGATTACCATGCCATGTTCTATTCTAGTCGCACATATTCTGATTTTTTCACTTCATGTCTCATGGACTTGCAACTATTAGCAAAATGTGGCAGCCCACTTACGCTCACCCAATGTCATTCTATTTTCCTACTATCTACTTGCAATTTAATTCCTCTAAAGTGATATCATTTCTTGATGGATTGCTATGTAGCTTTATCAGGGGACTTAAAGAGCCAAGTTTTACAAAGTAATATAATGTATATTGTATAGGGCTTGGAGGTAGAAACATTCAGCTTAAAAAGCTTACCTCTAAAACTTTATTGCCTGATTAATCCTGGACAAGTCACTTAATTTTTCTGACCCTTAGTTTCCTTGTTGGTAGACACAGGGTTGTTTTGAAGATCAAATTATGTGTGTATATGTATCTGTACATGTCCCTACATATATTTGCATATATGTATGTATACATGTTAGGTTATACATGTCTGTGTTTATACACACACATTGGAAAATCTTACTGTATTATAGAATTGTCAATATCATTATTTGCAGAAAAGAATAGTTTGGGATCATTGGATGCACAGTTCAAATACCTAAATTTTGTCTAGTGCGATGTCCTTTCATTCAGTTTTAGGAGTAGTTTACTGTCCACTTGGAGTGACTATCCAAGGCATATATAACAATGGATATAGTTTTCACTCTTTTCAGGCAATTGTATGTTCTAGTCTGGTTCACTATTGCTCTTCTGTGTACCTTGCTTTCTTTTCAATAGCTACGTGATCATTAATAAAGGAATATTTCATTTGTTTGGATTTTGCATAGGATATATTATATGCAATCAATCATTCAGCAAGCATTTATTAAGGATATTCCATATACCAACCTGTGTGCTAGGTTCAAGGGATACAAGTACAAAAAAATGAAATAATCCATATTTTTAATGAGCTTACATTCCCACTGTAGAGATAAGTACATACATACACTTACTTCTATACATATATAAATGTATTCATATATATACATACATAGTGTAAACATAAAGTCAATAAATATGAATATCTGAGAAGTACTTAAATATAAGATAATTTGGGAGGCAGGGAACTAACAGGTGCAGGGATGAAGAAAGGTGTCATGAAAAATATGATGCTTGAACTGTGACTTAAAGGAAGAGAGGGACTTTTGGAGCAAAAGGGAAGGAAGGAAGGAATTCTAGACATGTGGGGCGGTCAGTGCAAAGGCACAGAGACAGAAGATGGAATATAATGTCTAAGGAAAAGTAGGAAGGCCAGTTCAAGCATAAATGCAATTTTAAATCTTGTTTAATGTCACTATTTAGAATCACAAAATATTGGAATTTGTGAGATATGCAAAGGTATTCTACTTCAGCCTGAGCATGA
Organism: Bettongia penicillata ogilbyi; assembly: GCA_023548195.1. Taxonomy (NCBI): domain Eukaryota; kingdom Metazoa; phylum Chordata; class Mammalia; order Diprotodontia; family Potoroidae; genus Bettongia; species Bettongia penicillata. The sequence goes on from JAJHZJ010000362.1 coordinate 976,954, forward strand.
ATATAAATTCTCAGACCCTCTGAAAATGTGATCTAATTTATTTTCGAAGGCATCTAGTAATGGGGACTATACTGTCTCCTCAGTTGTCGAATGGGTCACAAAAATCTCTTTAATCACTGAGAGAGAGAGAGAGAGAGAGAGAGAGAGAGAGAGAGAGAGAGAGAGAGAGAGAGAGAGAGAGAGAAAACGAACTTATTTTTTACCAAAGATGTAAAGTCAAGGTGTTGGATTTCAGTCCAACACAAAGATGTGTACACTTATTAGCTGGGTGATTTTGAGAAAGACCCTGAATCTGGGTCTTTCTCAGTATCCTTAGCTGTAACGTGAAGGGGTTGCACTCACTGATCTGTAGTGTCTTTTCCAGCACAAAATTATGATCCAAGTTCAACTATGTCCTTCTTAAGCATCTTGTGCAATTTTAATGAACATAAACAAATGTGTTTGAAGAAGTTGTGTTTTTTTTCTAGTGAGTCAAATGTTATTTCAAAATTAGGAAACAACAAAGATTTTATAGTCATGATATCTCTATGACGATACAGCCTTGGTCTTATAGAAAATTGTCCAGTTGTCCAAGGAAGTACATGTTTTTTACTTTTCACATTTTAATAAAGGATTACCTCAATTTGGGCATAAAATGTGCTCATGAAAATGTTCTAAAGACAAGAAAGTATGCATATGGGTTAGTAGTTGCTGGTGCCTTCTTGGTCATTTGTTTTGAGTAAAGGATCCCTGAAATTTTCCATCATTTTGAAATATTTCCTTCACATGACTTATCAAGAACTCATCCTGAAGACCTTGAAAATTATGTCTTATTTGCCTTGAATGTTCTCTATTTATATTTGGTCACGTCTGGCTAAATTCACTTTGTAAATTGTTGCTTCTTTACATAGTATATCAGATTCTGAGGCTGAGAAGTCATATCACATTATTACTTTTGCTAATAATCGTTAAAATTAGCACATTTGTTCCATTCTACATGCATGTGTTATCTAACTGCCAATTTCACCTAAAAATGCGCTCAGAATGATGTGACTTGACTGGATCTAATGCCAAATTCTCTGCAGGATTTTTATTTCTTTAATTGCTTTTTAATGTCTTAAGGGTGACGTGATTGTACTCTCTCATCATTCACTTCTAAAATGTTTTGCAAATGGGATTGTTTTCTAAACCACTGGTGCCCTTAGAAACTCAATCCTTCTTTTTGGCAAAGAGAGTAAGTATCTATTGCCTGAGGCAATTTCAGAGCTCTTTTGGCCTCCTTCTTGTGAACACTGTTTTGGGACCTGTTGACATTTCAAACAGCATCTTTTCATCTTTATACTTTCTTCCACGTTCTATTTACTTTGTGTTCTGTTTTCAACGGTCCTGTAGAGAAAGCCAATTTTTAAAAAAATGATTACTGCATCTATAACCTTTTGTGTACTGTTAAAATATAGCAAATGAATGTTTTTTTCATTGTTGCTTTGTTTATATTTTTATTGTTCAATACCTTCCATATTCAGAACCTTTTGATTCTCTTAAAAATATTCAGTTTGAATATTCTGAGTAGTCAATAAGCTGTTAGATAATTTTTCATTTCTTAATCTTTAAGCATACATTCAAACACAGTTTTCACCTATGTCCTCTTTCACATTTCACAGTCTTCTCTTATATCCTCTTTCAGATTAAAGTATCATATGAACTAAATACAATATAGACACCATATGATATGGTAGACAGTGGTGCCCTAGGAAACAGGAGAACAGCTAGGTGGCACAGTGGAGAAAGTTCTGGACCTGGAATTGGGAAGACCTAAGCTCAAATCCAGCCTTACTATCTACGTAACCTGGCCAACTGACTTAACCCTATTTGTCTCAGTTCCTCATCTGTAAAATAAGCAGGAGAAGGAAATGGAAAGTCACTTCGGTATTTTTCCCAAGAAAATCCCAAATGGGATCACAAAGAGAGGGACATGACAAATGAACATTGAAGAGTCACATCCTTCTACTGCTACTAATTATGTAACCACAGCCTTGAGCCTCAGTTTCCTCATTTGTCAGATGGGTATAACAATGCCTAGGGTACCTACTCATAGAGTTGTTGTCAAAATTAGCTAATTTATACAATGACTTTAGGAGAAACTTTAAGGAACTACATAAACACTAACAATCCTTTTGACTGGAACTTCATGCTCATTTATCCTCTGGAGAAAGTGTTAGTACAAGAGCTGCTTGAGATTCAGAGAATTTTTTTTTATAAATATGAGTACTACATGGACAGATGATAAAATATGATCATGATAAATGATGATAATGATGTTGATGATAAATGACTAGTATTCATTTAGAATTTTAAGTCTTATAAAGTGTTTTACCAATATTATGTTATTTTATTCCTAAAACAACTCTGGGATATAGATGTTCTCATTATTCCTCTTTTACAGATTAAAAAACTGAGGTAAGGAGAGCTAAAGTGACTTATCAAGGATCTCATAGCTAGGAAGCATTTGAAGGCTGATTTGAACTCAGCTCTTCCTTACTACAGTTTCAAACTTTATTTGCTGTACCACAAAGCTGTCTCAAAAATTATTTAATATTTTTGAAGTATTCCATGAAATAGTGCTTAATTTTGGTCTTGTATGTAAAAGGAAAACAATTTCATGGCATTTGATTAGCCTGAGTGTAATCCAGTATCTATCTTTTTCTATGTATCTTCATATCTTTCAGTCTAATTTACGACAATGGTGTTAATATGGAGATGGTCCATTTTCTATAGTATTGTGTCATCATGGGTTATTGGATTAAAATCATACATGAAAAATATTAAAAATTAAAAATTTTTAGGACACAAAAATCTGTAATATTCTTAGCAGGCCCCTTTTCTTCCTCTCTACCACAATCTTTCTGAAAGGGGGTTAAAGAGAACCAAGGATCATTTTACATTCTTGACTATTTCATGGGTGTACCAAGATCCTGGGAAGCAGACTTATGAGGATGAGTCTATACTGAAAGACTGGTCCTCACATGTCAGACTCCATCACTGCCTATATACATAAACCTTTCCAACTTGGTAGGACCTGTCAGAACTTGTACTTCAAGGGCAATATCTTCAAGATTTGGCATAAAGACTATATATCTTAAAGACTCATAGATAACCTGATAACCTTTCTCCATAATGGAATAAGATTGAGCAAGACTTTTGTAAAGGTCTTTTTTCCTTATCATCTCAAATATGGGTCTTACTTCTTTATGAGTAAAAATTATCTCCCCCCCCAATCCTGAAGAAAATGAAGTAACTGACCAAACAAGACATAGAGAATATTATGAAATGTAAAATGGATGACTTTGGCTATAGTAAATTTAAAAATTTTTGCATAAACAAAGCCAATGCAAACAAGAGTAGGAGGAAAGCAGGAAGCTGGAGAACAATTTTTTACAGCCACTATCTCTGGTAAAGGCCTCTTTTCTTTTTTATTTTATTTTATTTTAATTTTATTTTTAGTGTTCTACAATCACTACCATAAAACTTAGCTTTTTTTCCCCCTATCTACCCAACACCTCCTCCCTCCCTCCCCAAGATGGCATACAATTCTACATAGGATCTACACACGCATTCCTGCTAAATACATTTTCACTATAGTCATGCTGCGGAGAAGAACTATAATGAATGGGAGAAATCATATAACAAACCAAAACATAGTACACACACAAAAAAATGGTCTGCTACATTCTGCGATTGACTTCCAACGTTCTTTCTCTGGATATGGAGGGCATTTTGCCTTAGAAGACCATTGGGAATTTTTTTTTAAGTCCTTGCATTGCTATGAAGTTCCAAGTCTACCAGAAAAAACTCTCGCACACTGTGGTCGTTGCTGTGCACAAGTTCTCCTGGTTCTGCTCCTTTTGCTCAGCATCAGGTCATATAAGTCTTTCCAGCCCTCTGTGAAGTCTTCCTGCTCATCATTTCTTATAGCACAATAGTATTTCATTGCATTCATATGCCATAATTTATTCAGTCATTCCATAATTGATGGGCATCCCCTTGATTTCCAGTTTTTGGAAAACAACAGTTTGGCAATTACAAAAAGTGCTGCTATAGATATTTTTGTACATGTGAGACCCTTCCCCATTTTTATGATCTCTTAGAGTAAAGGTCTCATTTCTAAAGTATAGAGAGAAGTGAGTCAAATTTATAAGAATATAAGTCATTCCTCAATTGAGAAATGGCCAAAGGATATGAACAGGCAGTTTTCAGAGGAAGAAACTAAAGCTTTCTATAGTCATAGGAAAAATACTCTAAACCATTATTGATTAGAGAAAAGCAAATTAAAACAACTCTGATTAAAACCACATTACACCTATCAGACTAGCTAATATGACAAAACATTAAAATGATAAATATTGGAAAAGATAACACTAATTCATTGTTGATGGAGTTGGGAACTGATCCAGCCATTCTGTGGAATAATTTGGAAGTATGCCCAAAGGACTATAAAACTGTGCATTCTCTGATCCAGCAATGCCACTACTAGAACTATCCCAAAGAGATTATAAAAAAGGGAAAAGGACCCACATGTATAAAAGTATTTATAGTATGTTTATAGTAGCCCTTTTTGAGGTATCCAAGATTTGGAAATTGAGGAGATGGCCATCAGTTGGGGAATGGCTGAACAAGTTGTGGTATATGAATGTAATGGAATACTATTGTTCCATAAGAATTGATCAGCAGACAGATTTCAGAAAAATCTGGAAAGATTAATGTGAATTGACCTTGTTTGATAGACTTAGCTCTGAGTTCTCAGCAATATAATGATCTAAGACAGGCTTGCACAACCCGAGGCCTACGAGCCGTTTGTGACCATCAGGCTGCTTGCAACACACCAAAGAGTTTAGGGAGACCCATGAAAAATATAGAGGAAAGCATTCTTTGTATGTAGAGGAAGTCCTTTGGTAGCAGCAAATGGCCCACTGACTACAAGTGAGTTGCAGGTGGCAGGTTATACAAGCCTGATCTAAAGCAAATCCAAAAGACTCATGATAAAAAATGCTCTTCACATACAGAGAAAGGGTCTGAATGTAAATCAAAGTCTACTATTTTCTTTTGGTTTGTTTCCTGTTTTTGTTTTCCTTTCTCATGGTTTCTCCCTCTTGATCTCATTTTTCTTTCACAACATTTCTCCTTTCACAATATGTGTGGAAAACAGAGGAGGAACCAACAAGTCCAATGAGCATTGAGAGCTTCAGCAAGAATAATTTAAGCCAAAAGATTGGATGTCATAATGTGGACAAAGAAAGGGAGAAAGAGGTAGAAAGTCAATAAGTTATGGTTAGATAAGTGAATTTCAGAATTTTCATATATGAAGATGGTGTATTTTTTATGTCATCAAAAGTATGAACACTTTTATTTGTGGCCAAGGTGTGGTGGAGAAGTAGGTCATTGGAAGTGAATAGGCTGATGAACTAAAAGGTTAAGGTGTTTGAGGGAGAGTCATTATGTATGTTGAAGTCCGCTAATATAAGAGTTGGAGTTGGGAAGAAGAGAAAAATTGTGAGCTAAGAGTGGAACACATTAAGGAGTGAAAGACAGTGAATTGTAGAAAAGAGCTACAAGGATTTTGATTGGGTAGAAAATGTGGATGATGTGGACCCCAAAGGAGGAGAGGTTATTGAGTAATGGTGGTAGAGGAGCAACCTGGAAGTGACAATGAAGAGCAACGAGTATTCCAATTCCTCCTCCCTACAAGTAAACCAAAGGGAATAAATAAAGTTGCAGCCAGTAGTACAAAGTATAGTCAGAAAGACTGTATCATCAGAGGAGCCAGGTATCAGTGATTGTAAGGAGATGGAAAAAGTAGCAGAGGAAAACATTTAAGATAAAAGGAAGTTTGTTGCTTATAGAACAGGAATCCCTAGAGGAAATAGTGAAAGAGGTGGGTAGAGTTTGATTGGAACTTTGGAATGAAAAGGTTTAGGGGAAAGAAAAAAAAAAAGGAGTGGTAGTAGGGGGTGGGGAACGGGTTTCAGAAAATGACCTACAGGATTCAGAATCACTGCGATACGCATGATTTAAGTACGAAGTCTCTGAACAGATGGGGCCACTCTTCTTCCCAGAGGAGGCTGGAGATCTTAAACAAACCATGTGCAGTACAGGATGGAAGGTGTGGGATGAGATGAGAGGCCCTATTTCACCTCTCTTCCTCCCTCTGAACCCTAAAGATTAGGACGGAGACAGCATAATAGGAGATGGAAATTGAACCTATCCAGCAGGAAATGGAGATCCTGCTCCCTACAACTTTCTTTCCTCTTCTTCTTCTCTCAAGAGACACACACTCAGTAGGAAAGAGAAGGCACATGATCAGAGAGAAGATGGAGTTCTCCAAAAGAATATTCCAGAGATCTGTGCTTGGTCTTATTCTGTTTGACATTTTTATCCAGGACTTGGATAAAATCAAGGACAACATGCTTATTAAATTTTCAGATGACACAAAGCTACCATACTCGATGACAGAGTCAGTAATAATATTATTATAGTATTTCTATATTGTTTTAAACACTTTACATAAGTTGTTGGAGTTTTTGATGTTCCATTCAACTCTATTATACCCATTTTATAGGTGAGGAAACTGATATATAAAAGTTAAGTAACTTGTCCTTGGCTATACAGATAAGCAAGCAGCTGTGGAAGGATTGGGTCTCCGGTCTTTCTGTTTCCACAGCTAGCTCTAACTGCACTATCTGAAGAGATTCTGACATCCTACAACATTGGGCTAACTAAAATCAAATACAATTTAATGACTATAAATATAAAATATTATACTTACATCCCAAATACCAACTTCACAAGTATAGAATAGGGTAGCTAAAGAGCAATTTGTCCGACAAGGGTTGGGGCAGGGGTTCACAAATTCATTGTGTCAGGGACATGATATGGCAACCAAAAATGTTGAGATTTAGTGTCCAGAACCAGGAAGATGACAATCCTGCCATACTCTAGGTTCAGATACCATCAGGACTGCAGTACTGGGTGGCAGGAGGAGGGATATGCTATAGAGGGAGTGTGGTATGCTAGAGAATATCCAAAGAAGAAATTAGGATGAGGAAAAAACTTTATGGAAAATAAGAACTCACTGAAGTAGCTGGAAATATTACAACTTAGAGGAGTCTTAGGGCAAATACGATTCACATCTTCATATGTTTTTGGAACGACTGCCTTGTGAAAGGGGGATTCGTCTTGCTCTTTTTGTCCCTAGGTAAAAGTAGGAGCAATGGGGAAAAGTTGTAAATAGTTGCAAATAGACCCATTTAGGTTTGATATAAAGAGAAAAAATGAAACTTCTGAACAATTAACACTATGCATGATGCAATTAAACTGTCTTGAGGGGTAGTAAGTTTCCCTTTCTTGGAAGTCTTCAAGCAAAGATTGAATGCCCCCCCCCCGGAAGATTATGTAGGATATCTTTTTTTTCAAGTACAGATTGTACTAGCCAGATGCTTCAACTCTGAGATTCTATAATTCTTTGAGTCTGATCCAATTCCATTTCTATCTGCCAGAACTGGAGTTTCCCATCCCTTTCCATTTACTGTAGACATTTTCCATTAGGGGGAAGTGATTCTTACTCACTGAAAAGTGCTTTACAATATGCCCTGTCCTGTATTAACATCATAGTTATTTCCTGCCCATCAGCAATTTCAGAGAAGCTGCTCAGTCTTTTACCATGAATGACTTTTTTTTGCGTCTCTAGCAATCTGTCAGTGTCATGAGGCATGGATTTTCCCTTGATAATTTTCATGCTCTTCAGCACGATTGGATTGATACTTCAAAAGACACCTATGTGGCATCATTAGTCATGGGTGGGGGGGCTTTCATTCTTCTGCAGAATCAATGATGTTTTCATGTAGGCAGCATTATCATGATACAACTGACTCTATATTAAGCGAGTGAAAAAGCCTTCGGATATTGTGAGCTGACTGAGCTTTTTCTATGACGACATCTTGGCTGAGTGAGTCACACAGTCAGGTCTTGGAACTCAAGAGAGCTGAGTTGTTTATATTGGAGAAATCAGTCATTTTCAAAGAACACAAATCCTGCAGCCATACCAGGATTTAAAAAAAAAATTGTTATATTCATTAGAATGACACTATCTCGCTTGTTTAGTATACTGAGTGTTGATTCTATACCTATGTGCTTGTTTTTTATGAAGTTCCCTCCAAAATAAATACTTCATTAAAAACATTTTAAGTCCAATTAAATTCAGTCAAGGTAGAAGACACTTAGCTGATGGGACTTAAGAAAGCAAAATAAAAAAAAAATAACAAAAAATAAAAAGCAATACTACCCATGCCCTTAAGGAGTACTCAAGTGAGTGAAGACATGGAAACACCGTATTATAAGCAAACTAAATGTACAGGAGAGGTCAAGCAAAAAACCATGAGGATTTTTGGGGGTTTTTTTGGCAGTGGAGGTATAGGGGGGAGGATGCTATCTAGCTGGGAGGGTCAGGGAATCCTTCCTGAAGCAAGTGACAGCTGAGATGGGTCTTAAAGAATTGGAAGAAATATAATCAATACAGATACAAAATGGTTTCATTCAAGTCAAGCGTCAATGTTAAAAAATTCATGAAACCTGAAAAGGCCAAAATAAGACTGGGAACTGGCTGAAAGGCTAGTTTAGCCAGTATAATGAGTTTGTGAAAGGATTTTTGCAAAATAAGTGTGGAAATGGTAGATTGAGACAGATCATGGAGAATCTTAAATATTAGGGTGAGAAGTTTATAATTTATCCTCTGAACAGTCAAGGAGTCAAAATATAGCTCTAACCTACCTTTCTGGGTTTATTTTATTCTATTTCCTTTCAGGTACTCTGTGTTCCAACCAAGCTGTTCTGCTGTTCTCCCAGCTTGGCATGTCATCTCCTGCTTCCATGCCTTTTGTGATGGGAGCAGTATTCATTTTATGGAGGCAGGGAGGGAGGTTTGGCTTCCATTGGCCTGGTTTCCTTCCTGCCTGAGGCATAGAAGTGCCAGCCTATAAGAAGCAAATATAGTGTGTTTCATAGAAATCCCTATTGTCTTGCAGAATAGCTATCATGGCGAATGAGAAGGTAGAAGGCAGTAGTCATTTTATCTGTCATTATCTCTTTAAGGAACTTAGAGTTCTCATAGCAACAATATCCTCTTTATATTTGTGATTAATAAAGTTACTTTTATTGTACTTTATCATTCCTGGAGTGTCTCATTTTATACTAACCCCAATTCTGAATTATTAGGTTAACCTAAATTAAGTCTGGCCTAGAATCCCTTTACGCAAGTCATATCTACTCCTCTTGGAATATCCATTTTCCTCCAAGATCTGGCTCATGTTCCTCTTGTCCCCTGGGTTGTCAGTCTCCCTCCTCAAATTATGCATGAACTTATCTTTTAATATGCTGTGTCTCCCCAGTTGAATGTAAATCCCTTGAGGTCAGGGATTGCTTTTCGTTTCATGGTGCCATTCTTCATGCCTAAATGCAAATGTTAAAAAATTCACATTGCATTAGAATTAGAGTTACACAACCACAGCTGTCCCTTAGGAATATACTTTAGCATCAGTGTGAAAGATGGATTAGAAACACCCCCCCCATCACAGAATGTCACCATCATAGACCATATCCCATATATGACAATGATGTGCACATAACTATGGGTTCACGCTAGGTACAATAGTGCTTAGAGTGTTAACTTGGGAGTCAAGGACACCAGCGTTCAAATACTGTCTCAGATACCTACTAGCTTTGTGACCCTGGGTAAGTCACTTAATGTGTCTTCATCTCAGCTTCTTTTCTGTAAATTATTATAATTGTTCCAATCTCACAGGATTGTTGTGAATATATTGAATTATATAAGTAAATAATATTGAGTATATTGAATAATATAAGTAAAGTATTTTGCAAAATTTCAAGAGCTGCACTTTCGCTTACTACTACATGAATAAATAAATAAAAGAAGGTGATGTAGTTTGACCTATTTTGAAATCAGTGAAATTGGGTACTGATACTATGACCTCTTTCAGTTATATGAACAAATCCAATACAGTCCTCCATTTTATTGCCTTGAAAACTTAATTCACTGCTTTCTTTCTGAGCCCTGAAATAAATAAGAACTCCTATTCATTTGTTCTTTAGAGATTAATGGACTGACTCAAAAGGTAGAAAAAGCTAGAAGTCCACTTACCTGGGTATAATATAGATCTAGAGTTCTTTAAAAAAATTATTTTAGTTTGACTTTAAGAAATAAAATGAGCATTTCCATAACATAGTAAAATAGGAAAAAAAAGATGAATGACCGCATGATATTGGAAATCTTTTATGTACAATTTTCTATTCCCTTTAAATATATAATAAAGGTATTATGTAAATTTCATTTTTTTCTCCCCCTCCCCAAGATGTTGAACCATTAGGTCCAAATGTGTGTGTGTGTGTGTGTAAATGCATTCTATAAATACTTGGATTTATCAGTTCTCTGTCTGGATGTAGATAGTCCATTCCTTCAGAGACCTTTTGAGGTTATTTGAGTATTTATCATAGCCAAAATGACATTCTCTAAAAGTTGTTTTTAAAACAAAATTGCTGTTACTGTATACAACATTCTCCTGTTTCTGCTCATTTTCTCTCCATTATTTTATGCAAATCTTTAGATGCTTTCGAAAGATCATCAAACTCATCATTTATATCGCTAAAGTATTCCATCACAATCATACACTACAAACATTTCAGTCATTCTCTAATTGATGGGCATCAAGGGTTCTTAACTAGGAGGTCTGTGAACTTTTTTTCATATATATCTTTCAATGGAATTGATTTCCTCTGAAATTCTGTTTATTTTATTTTATGTATTTAAAACTATTATCCAGAGAGGACAATGAGAAGGTTTCACTAGATTTTCAAAGGGCTCCATGAGACACAAACAAAAAAAAAGGTTAAGAATCTCTGATATAGAGGATTTTGCATTGAAACATGGGACTGGAGGGGATCTAAGGACCCTTAGATTCTTAGACTCTTCAATATTCTGGAATATTGTTTTCAAGTAACTAGCCTACAACCTACATTTGAGAGACCTGGAATGCTTTCCCTCCTTATCTCTACCTCCTGGTTTCCTTGGCTTCTTCAAGGTCTGGATAAAATCCCACCTCAGACAGAAAACCTTTCCCAAACTCTTTTAATTCAAATGCCCTACTTCTACAAATTATGTTCCGATTGATCCTCTATAAACAAACATACTCATTTGCATGTTATCTCCTTCATTACATTGTGAGTTCCCTGATGAAAAGTACTGTCCTTTGCCTTTCTTTCTATTTGCAGGGGTAGAGAACAGTTGGTATGGCATTTGCTGCCCGACAACTCCAGGAGAAATGCCAGGAGCAGAGCAGAGGTCTGTAACAATGTTTGTAGATCTGACCAAGGTCTTTGACACTGTTGGTCGTCAGGGCTTATGGAAAATTATGTCAAAATTTGACTGCCTGGAGAAGTTCATCAGTATTGTATGTCAATTTCATGATGGAATGTTTGTCCAGGTTTTGGATAGTGAAAAATGATCTCCTGCCTTCTCAGTCAATGGAGTGAAACAGGGCTATGTGCTTGCTCCCATGCTTTTTAGCATGATGTTTTCAGACATGTTGACAAATGCTTTCAATGAGGATGAACACAGCGTCGAAGTCAACAACGGTACTGATGGCAAGTTCTTCAATTTGAAAAGCTGCAAGCCAAGACCAAAGTGGATGGAATGTTAGTGCATGATTTTCTGTTTGCAGATGATTGTGCACTCAATGTAGCCTCTGAAGCTGAGATGTAACAAAGTATGGATCAATTCTCTGCTGCCTGTGCTAATTTTGGCCTAATAATTAACACCAAGAAAACACAGGTGCTCCATCAGCCACCACCACCACATGCGTGCAACTATTAGTTACAACAAATGGAGATGTTTTGGTATTGTGGATAAGTTCACTTACCCTGGTAATGTACTTTCTAGAGATGTACACATTGACAATGAGGTTGATGCACACATTGCCAGAGCTAGCTCTGTGTTTGGGAGACTCTGAAGAAAAGTTCAGGAGAGAAGAGTTATTCGACTGACTACCAAACAGATCTACAGAGCTGTTGTGTTGACCTCATCATTGTGTGCCTGTGAAACCTAGACAGTCTACCAGTGCCATGCCAGGAAACTGAATTGCTTCAATTGGAACTGTCTTAGGAAGATTCTGAGGACCACCTGGCAGGATAAGGTACCAGACACTGAAGTCCTTGCTTGAACTGAATTGCCAAGCATACAGACTCTGCTTCAGAGAGCACACCTCTGAGGAGCTGGCCACATTGTTCAAATGCAAAATGTACCCTTGCCAAAAACACTATTTTATGAAGAACTCACATGGGGCAGGTGATCACATGGTGGTCAGAAGAAGTGATACAAGGACACTCTCAAGGTCTCTCTCAAGAACTTTGGATTTGACTGTGCAACATGGAAGACACTGGCACAGGACCGCTCAGCATGGTGTGCCCACATCAGGAAAGGTGTTATGAGCAAAGCAGAATTGAGACAGTACAAAGTAAACATAAGATGCGTAAATTTGGAGTAACCACTCCAAATGTTCACATGAACTCTTCGGGCCCAATCTGCGGTAGAGCATTTTGAATTCATATTGGTCTGATCAGCCACAGTCGGACACACTGAAACTTCACTTTATTATGGTGATGTCATTCTGGTCCTCTTTGAGAATGAAGGACGACAACCAACAACACCTAGCACATAGTGGTTAGTTAAAACTTATTGACTCAATGTTTATTGATAGCGTGGGAGTGTAGGAGCAATGTATAGTGGGACTAGAAAGGGACAGTGTAGAACCATTGCAGCTTATTGAGTATGGGAGTGACATAGTCAGGTATGTGCTTAAGAAAAATCACATTAGCAGAAACTCATGCCTTCTGGCTTGTACGTTGTTTGGAAAACATTGGTCTTAAACCATATATGAACTTCAAAAGGAGATCACTAAGTAAAGCACACAATCTATATGTAAGAGATTAGCGATTATGACTGATAAGAATTAGGGGTTTTTTGTTTGTTTTTTTTTTTTCTGGAATGGGCATTAAAATTCCCTGGCTAGTAAGGGAGTGGCTTAATTAGGAATCAGTGAGCTACCAAATCAGACAATCTAGAAAAATGAATGATTGCGTCAGTATCTTGGGATATATCTTAAGAGAATGATTTTAAAGAATGGTTTTACTGAATCAAAAATTCAAGATACTTCCAGTAAGCATGGCAAAGGGATGCAAGTTAGCACATTCCACGGAAAGAAGATTTCTTTCTTTCTGAGTCCCTAAGTGGAAAATTTGTCATTGTTTCAGTTCCCTTACTACAACAAATGATGAGACTTTTAAGACTTAAGGAGGTTTTGGAAGACTCAATCTCTGGACTGTGTTAATATTTTTTCCCAAAACAGATGGTTGGATGAATGCAGGGCCCAGATGCTGAGAATTATATCTTATCTTAATCAGTTAATAATCCCAATGAATTCCATAATAAAATTAACCTCTATATGCTGCTCAGGGAAAAAGTGCCAGCGCTCTCTCTCTCTCTCTCTCTCTCTCTCTCTCTCTCTCTCTCTCTCTCTCTCTCTCTCTCTCTCTCTCTCTCTCCCATTTTTAAAGAGTCAAATTATCTGATTTAGAAGGAACTTTGTGTCCACCTTATACCTGAAAATGAATACCTGGAAAATTGTAATTTAGCCTTTACTTGAAGAACTCCAGTGTGGCAGAACAGATTACTTCCAAAAGTAGCTCATTCCATTTAGGGAGAGTTTTACTTGTTAGGAAATTTGCTGTTGTGGTGGTGGTGGTGGTGGCGTTGGTGGTAGTGGTGGCGCTGGTGCTGGTGCTGGCACTGGCTTTTTCCCTTGATATCAAATCTAAATTTTCCTATTTCTAGGTTCCATACAGCACTCCTACTTGTATCCTGATGCCAAGAAGAATGAATCTAGTAACTCTTCTCCCATGACAACCCGTCAAATAGTTGAAGGCAATTACTATGTCTCCTCTAAGTCTTCTTTTCTCTTAGCTAAACATTCCCAGCTCCTTCAACTAACCCTCATATGGCAACTCCATTTATTAAAGGGTAGTTTGTTTCTAGGGCCTTATCCTGTTGCAAGATTTTCCCTTCTCTATTTGCTGGTAAAAAAGGTAAACAGGATTGATTTTGACCCTCTAAATTAAACATTTATACTCAAATTCCCATTTCTGTCATCAATGATATTTGTCCCAGATTGATATTCACTAAAAATTATTAATCATGTGAAACTATCATGAAAATAACAAAAATAAAATTCCACTGATTCTTCGTGTAGCAAACATTTCCTCTAAGTAAGTGTACCTAGTAATATAAATAATTTTCATGGAAAAACATCTAAAAGACCATCAATTCAGTTGGTTAAAATAAGGTTTCCCAAATAACCTAAGTGATTTGACCAACTTTACATCTCTAAATTTGTGCAACACATCATAGAAAGAGTGGGTCTCTATTTCCCAAAATCAAAGGGAGTAGGAAACATTTGGACTGGTAGAAGGAAAAAGAAAGAAAGAAAACAAGGGGGAAATGTCTGAAAATAATGACCTGATCCTGGCTCAGAAGGCAGAGAGTCAACAGCTTACGCAATAGGGGAAGGTGGCAAGAAAGAGTGTGAAGGAACAAGAACACATGTCGTGTTGTATAGAAGTTTCGTGACTGGTTATTCCAAAGAAGTTAATATATGATTCATTTTGCAACCATCTGATGTGATCACACATCCCCTGGGGTCATGTTTTATGGCCCAGTTTGGAGACTACTGGTCTAAATAATCTCTAAGATCCCTTCCTAAGAAGACTAGATTGTAAATAGTTTTCTGTAGCATACCACCTAATTAGTTCTTCTAATTCTTATCCTAAGGAATGGAGGATTAGATAATTTAAAAGAATACAAGTAGCATCTATATCAGAGGAGGGAGCTGTGCAGAAAGGCTAGATCACCAAAGCATATCACTACATTCTTCATGATATACTAGTTGAGAAGCATTCTATGAGAAAAAAACTGATCTAGCAAGAATTAAGTTACGGAGGGGCAGAGCCAAGGTGACAGAGAAAAGGCAGGAACTTGCCTGAGCTCTGCCAAATTCCCCTCCAAGCAAAATTAAATAAAACCTAAAAATGAATTCAAGAGTGGCAGAACCCACAAAAAGATGGGGTTAAAAAATTTTTCTCGCAAAAAATCTTAGAAGGTCAGCAGGAAAGGTGAGAATGGAGCCAAATCCAGGGCAGGCTGCTCCAGCACAGGTTAGTTCTCAACAAAGCAGCAGCAGGCCTTTGCCTGGGGGATACTGAATCAGCTGGACAGTGGCAGTTTCAAGAGTTCTCAGCCCACAGAATGTAAGGGAGTCAGACAATTAGCCATATTACAGAGGTCCCTTTGCTGGCCTCAGGGACAGGACTCAGTTGCATTGCTCATGCATGGATCTAGATCAGAGGTCAGAAACGCAGTCCCAGGGCAAAGAGGAATGAACATTAGCATACAAGAGCTTGTAGACAAATGGGAGCATGAACCTTGGTCACAATTCCAGGTTGGAAAAAAGTATTTGTAGTCACTCATACACTAGAGTACAGGCCAGGAAATTAGTAAACAATCCTCCCTTTAAATCACACCACCTTGGAAGAATTAAAAACAGACCACTAGAACTAGCTCTGAGAACAAGAATACAAAAATCCAAAGCTCGGGACAGTGCCCTCTCCACCTCAGGGATAGAGTCCAACCTTAACATAAAGTTTAAAGGTTAAAAAAATAGACTGGGGATATGAGAAAAGGAAAAAGAACTTAATTACAGAAAATTACTATGGTGACAGGGAAGATAAAACACAAACTCAGAAGAAAACAACAAAGGCAAAGCTACTATATGAAAAATTTCAAAGAAAAATGGTAAAGTGGTCTCAGACTCAAAAATATTCCCATAAGAGGTAAAAAGTATTTAAAAAATCAAATGAGAGAAGTGGAAGGAAAATATTGAAAAGAAATTAGAATACTTCAAGAAAATCATGAAAACAAGTCAGCAGCTTGGCAAAGGAAACACAAAAAAATAACTGAAGAAAATAGCATCTCAAAAAACAGAATAAGACAAATAGTAAAAGATTCACACACACACACACACACACACACACACACACATACACACACACACAAATAAACTGACAAGAAGGACTCCTTAGAAAGGAAAACTGGCCAAATGGAAAAGGAGGGGCAAAAGCTCACTAAAGAAAATAATACTTTAAAAATTAGAATTGGGGCAAGTTGGCAGAGTAAAAGCAGGGACGCACCTGAGCTCACCCCCCTCCAAATCCTTAAAATATCTTTTAAAATTACTCTAAACAAATTCTAGAGCAGCAGATCCCACCAAAAAATGGAGTAAAACAAATCCCCAACCCAAGATGAAAGAATGATATCTAAAAAAATTAAAGAATGAGAGAGGAATGTACTAAGAGAAAGAGAAAGGGAAAGGTAGAAAGGGGTAAATTATCTCACATAAAAGAGGAAAGAAAAAACTTTTTCAGTGGAGGAGAAAAGGGGGGAGGTGAGGGAGATTGAGCCTTGCTCTCATCAAAACTAAGTCAAAGAGAGAATAACATACACACTAAATTAGGTATAGAAATCTATGTGACCCTACAGGAAAGTAGAAAGGGAAGTGGATGGGGAGGGGAAGGTGACAGAGGGAGGGCAGATTATGGATGGAGGTAGTCAGAAATAAAACACTTTTGAGGAGGGACAGAGTAAAAGTAGAGATAATAGAATAAACAAGTAAACTGTGTGGGGAAAGGATGAAGGGAAATACAGTTAGCAACAGTAATTGTGAAAAAAAATTGAGGCAGGTATCTCTGATAAAGGCCTCACTTGTCAAACACATAAAGAACTGAGTCAACTTTAGAAACATAAAAGCCATTCCTCAATTGATAAAAGATCAAAAGGTACGATCAATTTTCAGGTGAAGTAATCAAAGCTATCTATACTCATATGAAAAAATACTCTAACTCACTATTGGTTGTAGAAATGCAAAGTAAAACAATTCTGAGGTTCTACCTTATGTTCATTAAGTTGGCTAATAGGATAGAAAAAGTAAATGGCAAATGTTGCACAGGAAGTGGGAAAAATGACACAACCTAGACAGAGGACAAGAGTGTGAATTAACAATGATGGGTAGGTATCTAAAAAAAAAAAACTAAAATTAAGGAGTGAGAAGAGGAATGTACCAGGAGAAGGGTAAAGGGAGAAATAGAATGGTATACATTATCTCACCTAAAAGAGGCACGAAAGAGTTTTTACAGCAGGGGAGAAAATGGGAGATGTGGAGGAAGAACTTGACCCTTATTGGAATTGGCCCAAAGAGGGAATAACATACACTCTGTTGGGTATAGAAATCTATCTTACCCTAACAGGAAGGTAGGAGGGGAAGGGGAAAAGAAAAAAGGGTGGGGTTGATAGAAAGGATGGGAGGAGGGAGATAGTAGTAAAAAGCAAAATACTTTTTTTTTTAGTTAAGTTTATTTATTTAACTTTTTACTTTCATTTTCACAAAATTTTGGGTTCCAAATTTTCTCCCCATTTGTCCCCTACCCACACTCCAATACACCGAGCATTCTAATTTCCCCTATCACCAATCTACCCTCTCTTCTATCATCCTTCCCTTCCCTTGTCCCCATCTTCTCTTTTGTCCTGTAGGGCCAGATAAATTTCTATTCCCCATTACCTGTATTTCTTATTCCTAGTAGCAAGAACAATACTAAACAGTTGTTCCTAAGGCTTTGAGTTCCAACTTCTCCCTATCCCTCCCTCCCCACCCATTCCCTTTGGGAAGGCAGGCAATTCAATATAGGCCATCTCTGTGTAGTTTTGCAAATGACTTCCATAATAGTCGTGTTGTGTAATACTATATTTCTCTCCATCCTATCCTGCCCCTCATTGCTTCTATTCTCTCTTTTGATCCTGTCCCTCCCCAAGAGTGTTGATTTCAAATTGCTCCCTCCTCCCATTGCCCTCCCTTCCATCATCCCCCCTACCCGCTTATCCCCTTTTCCCCTACTTTCCTGTATTTTAAGATAGGTTTTCATACCAAAATGAGTGTGCATTTTATTACTTCCTCTAGTTGAATGTGATGGAAGTAAACTTCATGTTTTTCTCTCAGCTCCCTTCCTTTTCCCTCCACTAAAAAGTCTCCTACCTGCCTCTTATATGAGAGATAATTTGCCCCATTCCATTTCTCCCTCTCTCCTCCCAATACATTTCTCTCTCACCATTTCCCTCAATTTCTTTTAAGATATGATCCCATCCTACTCAATTCACTCCTTGTTCTATGTCTCTGTGTGTGTGCACGTGTGTGTGTATGTGTGTGTGTAATCCCACCAACTACCCAGATACTGAAAAGTTTCAAGAGTTACAAATATTGTCTTTCCATGTAGGAATGTAAGCAGTTCAACTTTAGTAAATCCCTTATGACTTCTCTTTGCTGTGTACCTTTTCATGCTTCTTTTCATTCTTGTGTTTGGAAGTCAAATTTTCTTTTCAGCTCTGGTCTTTTCATCAAGAATGCTTGAAAGTCCTCTGTTTCATTGAAAGACCATATTTTCCCCTGAAGTATTATACTCAGTTTTGCTGGGTAGGTGATTCTTGGTTTGAGTCCTAGTTCCTTTGACTTCTGGAATATCCTATTCCATGCCCTTCGATCCCTTAATGTAGAAGCTGCTAGATCTTGTGTTATCCTGATTGTATTTCCACAATACTGGAATTGTGTCTTTCTAGCTGCTTGCAAGATTTTCTCCTTGACCTGGGAACTCTGAAATTTGGCCACAATGTCCCTAGGAATTTCTCTTTTTGGATCTCTTTCAAGTGGTGATCGGTGGATTCCTTGAATCCTTATTTTGCCCTCTTGTTCTAGAATATCAGGGCAGTTTTCCTTGATAACTTCATGTCTAGCTCTTTTTTTGATCATGGCTTTCAGGTAGTTCCATAATTTTTAAATTGTCTCTCCTGGATCTATTTTCCAGGTCAGTTGTTTTTCCAATGAGATATTTCACATTATCTTCCATTTTTTCATTCTTTTGGTTTTGTTCTGTGATTTCTTGGTTTATCATAAAGTCATTAGACTCCATCTGCTCCATTCTAATTTTGAAAGAACTATTTTCTTCAGTGAACCTCTTTTGCCAATTGAGTGAGCCTATTTTTCAAGGTGTTATTTTCTTCAGCATTTTTTTGGGTCTCCTTTAGCAAGGTGTTGACCTGCTTTTCATGCTTTTCTTGCATCTCTCTCATTTCTCTTCCCAGTTGTTCCTCCACCTCTCTCACTTGATTTTCAAAATCCCTTTTGATATCTTCCATGGCCTGAGCCCATTAAATATTTATTTTGGACGTTTGGGATACAGAAGCCTTGACTTCTATATCTTTCCCTGATGGTAAGCATTGTTCTTCCTCATCTGAAAGGATGGGAGGAGATATCTGTTCACCAAGAAAGTAACCTTCTGTGGTCTTATTTTTTTTCCTTTTCTAGGCATTTTCCCAGCCAGTTACTTGACTTCTGAGATTCCTCTCCACCCCGACCTTGCCTCCAGATTTGCCCAGCTAGTGCTTGAGGTCTGAGATTCAAATGCTGCTTCCCAGACTCAGGGCTTTCAGTATGGTCAGGGTTGCTATTCAGTGTGAAATTAAACTCAGGTGCTCAGGTGGGGACAGGGCTGCTATTCAGTGTGAGATTAAGTTCAGGTGCTCAGGCGGGGGCAGGGCTGCCTCACAGGGCTCAGATCCCTCAGGGGGTTTATGTGGAGACGTTCAACAATGGATCCAAGCTCCTTCCTGCTTTGGGAGCCCCTGTCCTCTGCTGCCTCTGCTGCTGCCTCCCGAGGGGGCCTGAGTTATGGAGACACCTCACTCCCCTCTTGGCCAGCCATACAGGCTCTCTCATTGACCTTTGGCATCTGTGGATGGAGGGACCTGCAAGGTCACTGGAAATTCTGTCCCTGAAGCCTGCTCGGATCTGCTCCTTTTGGTGCCACGTGGCCAAGGCGGGGCTGGGCTCTGCTCTGGGTCTGGTGCATGACAGACCTTTGGTGTGGGTTTTTCAGGGCTCTCTGGAACAGAAATCTCCTCCACTCCATTTTTCTGTGGCTTCCACTGCTCCAAAATGTGTTGGGAGTTCTTCTTTACAGGTATTTTATGGGCTGTGGGTTCAGAGCTAGCATATGTGAATCTTTCTACTCCACCATCCTGGCTCCTCCCAAGCAAAACACTTTTGAGGATGGATGGGGGGGAGAGAGAGTGAGAGACAGAGAGACAGAGATAGACAAAACAGACAGTGAGAGAGAGAGAGGAGACAGAGAGAGAGAAATATAAACAAGGGGAAATAGGATGGAGGAAAATATACAGTTAGTAATCATACCTGAAAAAATTATAGCAAATTTTTCCAACAAATGTCCTACCTTAAATAGGTAGAGAAATGGGTCAAATTTATAAAAATAATAGCCATTCCCCAAATGACAAATAGTCAAAGGATATAAACAGGCAGTTTTCAAAGTAATCTAAGCTATCTATAATCATACGAAAAATATAAAGACCTAATGATTAGACAAATGCAAATTAAAAGAAGCCTGTGGTACGACCCTACACCTATCAGGTTGGCTAATAGAACAGACAAGGAAAATGACAAATGTTGGAAGGGATGTAGGAAAATTGAAACACTAGTGTACTGTGGGAGGAGTTGTGAACTGATCCAATCATTCTGGAGAGCAATGTCCAAAGTGTTATAAAACTGTGCATGCCCTTTGACCCAGCCATACCATTACCATGTCTGTATCCAAAAGAATTTTTTTAAAAGGGAAAACAACCAAATGCACAAAAATATTAATAGTGAGTTTTTTTGTGGTGGCAAAAAACTGGAAATTGAAAAAGAGTTCATCATTTGGGGAATAGTTGAACATATTGTGGTATATGATTGTGATGGAATACTCTTGTGCTATTAAGACATGATGAGCAGGATGCTTTCGGAAAAACCTAGAAAGACTTACATGAACTGATGTAAAGTGAAGTGAGCAGAACCGGATCATTGTATACAGTAAGAGCAATATTGTGTAACAATCAAATGTGAATGACTTAGCTATTCCCAGCACTACAAAGATCCAATTCTGAAGGATCTATAATGAAAAGTATTACCTACCTCCAGAGAAAGAACTGATAGAATCTGAATGCAGACTGAAGGATCTATTTTTTACTTTCTTTATGTTTCTTGGAGATTTTCTTTGTCTGTGTTTTCTTTCACAGCACGACTAATATGGAAATATGTTTCGTATGACTACATGTGTATTACTTTAACTGCTTGCCATCTTAGGTAGGGTGTAGGAGAAGGAATATGACAGAATTTGGAACTAAAAATTGCAGAAAATATGAATGTGAAAAATTGTTTTTACACGGATCTGGGAAAAACAAAATATTATTTTTTAAAAAGCAAATGTATATTCCTGGAGGACAGAAACTGTTTTTATCTTCCTTTGTATCCCTAGTGCTCAGCATAGTACCTGACCTATGGTAAGTGTTTTTTGATTGATTGATTATTTAATAAATGCTTGTTGATAGCCATATATTTTTTAAAGAGGAATTGTTGTTCTTGGTCACCAATATATCTCTCCAAAATTTATGGCTTCTCTTAACAAAATCTAATCCTTGGTCCCTGTAATATGGTTTTCTAGTTAAGACTGAGCCCTGACCACTAAATAATTTGATCATTTCACCATGCATCAGTGACACTTTATTGCATTCCCCCTTACTACTTTCTCTTCCTTTTTTTCTTCACAAATTCAAGACATTATACATGTGTAATGATAACCAAGAGTTGGTGCCAATATCTTTCCCTGAGACCCTGACTAGGCTGAGCTGTCTCAACATTAGTATAAGAAAACAGAATGATATTAGTTTTCTGACTAGTGGAGGAACAGTGCCTATCAGGAATGATTGTGGAAAACCATTCCTATGTCCTTCTCAGTTAGAGAACACAAAAAAAGTAGGTTAACATTCCAGACATTATCTTGGCATTTGTATGGACAGAATGGTGTACAATAGCTTAAAAAGGTTGTGAATTTTCTTGTGTAACCTTAAAACACACTCACTGCTCAGGATCCCAGAAGAGAAAGCCTGTTTCAAGATTCAAATTAAGAACAGGAGAGTATGCTTAACTCTTGAGTAAAAACAGGAATTCTGTAAGTTGTCATCCTAGGCTATCTAGAGTCTCTGGAGAAAGTTATCCTTTTGATGCTAGGGGAATATCAGGACAGTAAATCAATCAAATCACAGATACAGATATATGAACCCAGGACATCTTTCTCAGAAGATAATAATGAGAAAATGCTCTAAGTCAGAAAACGTTTGGTTTATTTAATTCAATAATTGCTTTTAATTGTTTAATATGTACAAAGTAGGTTCTGGGAATACAAAGAAGAAAACATGAAACAGTGCCTGACCTAAAAGAGCTTATCTTCTACTGAGGGATATACATTCTCACATATAACTTAGAAGAAGGGAGGTTTGACAAGTGTCATCAAGAAGGACTTCCTTTGGAGACGGCATCTGAGTTGGTTCTTAACAAAGACAAGGATCCTGAAAAATGGAGGTGAGAAAGTGGAGCATTGCAGTATATGAGACACATGTGAAGTATCCTGGAAGCAAGAGATGTTTACAGAAAAGGAAGCTGGCCAATTTGACCAAGTAGATAATGTTAACGAGAGCAATATGAAATAAATCTGAAAAGGTAGACAGAAGACAGACTGCGAAGATCTTTAAATTCCAAACTGAGGATTTTATATTTTACCATTCAGACAATAGGTAGCCATTGGTAATAAGCATTTAACATTTATTACAATTTTAAGACCTCTTCAGAAGAATTTTTCCGATGATGAAGAGTGTATTCTAGCCTAAAGCGCTCTCATGTTGATTATACTCACAAGGTTTCTCTCTAAAATATTTAAGGGAAAAATGTTAATTGGAATCTTTCTCACATTTATTTCATGTGTAGTATTTATGAATCATTTATTTTATGTTGCTTTTCAAGACACCTTTAATTCACCCATTCAGCATCTCTCCATTAAACAACTACAGACAAGGTTCTATATTTGTCCTGCCTCCATGTGGCTTACAGGACTCACTAAACAGGGTACAAGGGATATTCACTGGAACCTCAATATACCAATTTCTATGAAGTAGAATCTGGCATATGTTAAGAAGGTATGGCTTGGAATTCTTCCAAAGAGATCAAATTATTTAAGTCCCAGGTAAACTTTATTACCAAGTGATTTGAAATCTTAGACCTAGCAGAGAACATTATGGTCAGTTTATGAGGAATCCATTTGCTACTTAATTAAAATAGACTCATCTTTTGTCATTTCTGTGTCCCCATACCCTGTAGTGCATTATTTATGGAAAGAGTAGGGAAATATGAGATTACTCTTCACTTTGTCTTGTTACAGACAATGGAAGCAGTCTGAGAGTGAAGGGCTGTATATTGAGTAACAGAAGGGTAAATTTCTAACCAAACTTTAATTCGTTCCTATCAGTTGCAAGCATTGCCTTAATATCTTGAATTTAGACTGGAAATGGATAGCCAAAAGGACATAGGCAGGACTGAATTTACCGTTGTTGCTTTTGCTATTGCATATTTTTTAATCAGACTAATAGAAATTAAACAAAGTAGAAGTTTCCCAACCTCCTTTTTGTAGGACAAAAAACTCCTCAGAACACATATACATCGAGTGCTAGCCAAGTCCTCCTCTTTAAGTAAATCATTTCTAGAAAACCTGTTCCAGTTCATTCCTAGGTAATGATCAAAGTAATAGAAAATGGTGGAGGTATAGTGATTAAATGACATTTTTCTTCTTCAATGAATGGAGTCATGGATAATTTTATCATCTCTACAACAACTGTTCCCAAAGTAATACAAAACTATGTACACAATTGTTAAGGTTTCAGAGAGCTGATGGTTCACATTAAACTGGATCAGAATAAAGAATAGACTCAGAAAGTATAGTTTTAAAGCTGGAGATCTAGAAGGCAGACTTTTGTTCATCAGTAGATCTTGAGTGCTACTTATGGTTATAGATCATCTGAAACAGTTTGCAGGGGTGAGTTTCCCAAAATCACAGAGTCTCTGAGTCAGAAAGGACCTCAGAAGTCACCTAGTCTAACTTATACACCAAAATAAATATCTATTATGAAAGCATAACACACTAAATAAGTGGCTGTCCATTCTCCATTTGAACAACTCCAGTAAGGGGAAATGGTAGACCATGGCATTTTGGGATAGTTTAAAGAGCTTTCCTTATTTCAACCAGATTTACTTTCTTGAAACTTCCATCTAGTTCTCCTAGTTCTGATCTCTGGGGCCAAGGAGAACAAATTCTTATACTGATCATGTCCAAAAACATGTGTTTTATTCTGCATGTAGCTTAATAGCTCTTTCCGTGGGTAGTTCTTGAAATATAACTTTCATTTCCCTACCACCTCCCCTTCAGTTTTCTCTTCTTTGGGGTAACCATCTTTCAAATTCCTTCAACCAACTGAACCAATATGGCTATCATTTTTCTACAAATGATATTTTCTCAATTTCGAGAGAGGAGTGCTTTTTTCAGAAGCTTTTTGGCTGTTTGTTTAAAATTTCTCGAATAATATTTGTTCTCTAATAAATAGCATGAACCATATGAGATGAGCTTCTAACAAATTCCTAACAAAATGCTTTTTGCAACTATAGCTTTTCCTCTTTCAACTAACTAGGATGTTCCATTTAGCAATTCCATAAATTTGTATAATGGTAAACAAGTGACCAATAAATGTCTAAATGCGCAATGAAAACATTTGAATGAACATACTATAGAGATAAATAATTGAGCATTAAAAGCCTAACAGATACTGCATGTTAACCTATAGACTGGGAAAATATAGTGGCTTGTGAAACTCTGCAAATGCACCAAATAATTACTTGGGCTTAACAACTTAATGTTTATTCAGCCTTGTTACAAATGCATGAGGTCTAAAATGAAATTTGCTTTCTTGCTTTTGGCAATGGCTATCATAATGTTCATAGTCATCAAGTTGTGGAACTATAAGTGGGAGGGACATCCAGCTTTTCCATTCCTCTGTTTTCAGGCAGTGCTGAATGACCTATTTCTTTGCAACAACTTTTGGGAGGACTTGAAGATTTTCATAAAAAATAAAACCAGCCAATCATGCTAAAATCCGTAAGACTTTATCATGTGCACATTTTAATACCCACAAGAGAAGATACTTAATGAGATATGTGGTTTGGTGAGTAAAATAAAGAGGAACAAGAGTAAAGGATGTGAGAGGGAGTATGAATAACATAGGGATATAAGAACTAATGTCCAAGAAAAATATTAATGCTGTACTCTCTATTTTAGGCAAAAGTATACCTAAAATAATTTTAATTAATTTATCAATATTCTAAATTCAAGAAATGCTCTGCTTGAAAGAGAAATGTTTAAGCAGCTAGAGTTCTTCATGTTCTTATATGTTTCTCTCTCTCCTCCTGATGTTTTGAAGTCACAGTTCTAGAATTCTTGAATATGGAAAACCTACAACATAAAAAGGCAGAGAGATGATCAGAAAGCATTGTTTTGGAATTAATAGTTTAGTAAAGATGAAGTTTCTCTTTCAGATTAGGCCAAAAGCTTCCTGCTAGGATAATATTAAAACATTTCCTTAACATTTTTAAAGAGGGAACACAGAGGCATTGTACCTTTTCATACCAGAAAAATAAAGATGTAACTGAATCTCTAGAAGGAGAAGACACATCACTGACTTGGCCATCAGAGCATTAGATGAGACGATCTCGAGGTCTTTAGAGGAGGAAGAAGAGGATCAAGATAGCTAGTCATCTTTTAAGGGGAAAACTTCATACTTGACTCTCAGAGATTATGTCAGGGTCTCATTATACCTCCCAAGTGGGTCAACCCTTAATCTATAAGAGGCCACCTGCTTTATATGAGGAGACAGGGTTTCACTTGGGTGTCCTGATGTCACAGGCAGAGATGGATATATTAGCAGAGTTGCAATGGAAATGGAAGTCTCTTGCATGTATGGTTCCCATAAAATTTCACAACAGGAAAATTATATCAGGTGTAAAATACTATCCCTTTAGGAACTACCAACTCATAGGGGGAAGTTTAACACTGAGTTCACTTAAGAGTGCACTTATCTGGGTCTGATCAAGATAGAAGAAAAGGCGTTCTAGAAGTTGATCTGATTCACACTTCTCAGGTGGCAGCTGCTCCCTTTTCTTCTGTTGTAATGAGTTGTTGAATAGTAGAGTGAAGAAAGAACAAAGTGTACTTCAATGAGCCAAATATGAAGACTTGGAGAATGGTTTGTTAATAATTGGTGATATGAAATGAACCAGAATGAAGTCTCCTATGATTGGGAAACAGAAGTAATTTATCTGATTATTTGCAAAGAGGACTTTAAAGTCCAAACCCAGAACAATAAAAGAAAAATGAAGGGAATTATTTCCGAACTATATTAGAGAGAAGACCCAGAGACCTCCTCAGGATTTAGTGTATAGTTAATCTATAAGAAACCATGCTTAACTAAGACAGGGTTAGGTAGATCTAGATCTATCTATCTATCTATATCTGTATATCTATCTGTGTGTATATATATATATATACATATATATGTATGTATGTGTGTATGTATGTATACATAGGCAAGAAGGAAAATAGAAGACCAGAATTGAACAAAAACTTTGATCTACAACATCAAAAAGATCCATGACAAGCCTAAGCAGATAAAAACAGAAAAGAAAATATAAGGGATTCAATAGAGCTGAACTGTTAACATTGTTACATGAGAAGATGATACTTGTAATTCTTAAAAATTCTACCATTAATAGCACAACTAGAAGGAATATACATAGAAAGAAGTATGAGTAGGAGGTAAATATGAGGGAGTTACATAAAAATAATTAAAGAGGAGTACACTAGGTATAGAAGGAAGAGAGAGTTAGACTGGGATAAATGAAGAGGCAGGAAAAACTTATTACAATGGAGGGAAAAATGGGAGGGTGGGCGATGGGGATGGCTTGAACCATTGGTATTGGCTCAAAGAGGTAATAATATACACTGTCAGCTGAGTATAAAAATCTATTTTACCTAGCAGAGAAGTAGGAGGCGAAGAGATTAAGTAAAGGGAGTAGGAGGACTGAGAAGAGAGGGTAGCTCAGGGGACTTGGAAGACAGAAGCAAAACACTGATGAGGAAGGAAAGGAGGAAAGGAGAGAGGACAAACAGGAGGAAAAGTAGGATAGATAGAAATGACCAACTAACAATTATAGCTGTGAATATGAAGGGGATGGACTTTTCCATAAAATGGAAGTGGATAGCAGAATGGATCAAAAACCAGAATCCTACAATAAACTGTTTACAAGAAACACACTTGAAGCGAAGAGACATATATAAAGGGAAGGGAATGGAACAGAATCTCATGCTTCAGCTGAAATAAAAATAACAGTGGTAGCAATCCTCATCTCAGACAAAGTAAAAGCAAAAATAGACCTAATTAAAAGAGATAAAGAAGGAAACTACATCTTGCTAAAAGGTATCATAGACAATGAAATGATATCAATATGAAAAATATATGCATCGAATGGTATATCATCCAGGTTCTTAAAGGAGAAATTAAGTGAGCTACAGGTTTGTGACCAGACCTAGAGAGCATTATGAAATGTAAAATAGGTAATTTTGATTATATTAAAATAAAAAGATTTTGTACACATAAAACTAATGCAACCTGGATTAGAAGGAAGTCAGAAAGTTGGAAAACCTTATTTACAGCAAGTGCCTCTGATAAAGACCTAATTTCTCAAATATATAGAGAACTGAATCAAATGTATAAGAATACAAGTCATTGATAAATGGTCAAAGGATATGAAAAGGTAGTTTCCAGATGAAGAAATTAAAACTATCTATAAGCCTCTGAAGGTATTTTTTAATTAGATAAATGCAAATTAAAACAACTCTAAAGTAACACCTCATACCAAACAGAATGACTAATATGACAAAAAAAAATGACAATAATAAATATTGGAAAGGATGCGGGAAAATTGGGACACTAATGCACTGTTAGGGGATTTGTGAACTGATCCAACCACTCTGGAGAGCAATTTGGAACAGTGCTCAAAGGGTAATCCAGCAATAATCATAAAAAGACCATAAAAAGGGGGAAAAGGCATGCATGTACAAAAATGTTTATAGCAGCTCTTTTCACGGTGGCAAAATTTTGGAAAGAAGAAATATTCCTCATTTGGGAAAATGGCTGAACAAAACGTGGTGTATGAATATAATAGAATACTATTGTACAATAAGAAATGATGAGCAGGCAGATTTCAGAAAATCCTGGAAAGACTTGTGTGAATTGACATTGAGTGAAATGAGCAGAACCAGGAAAACATTATACACAATATCAGCAACATTGCGTGATCATCAACTATGGATGACTCAGCTCTTTCCAGCAACACAATGATCCAAGACAAGCACAAAAGGACTCCAAAGGAAAATGCTATCCACATCCAGGTAAAGAACTGATGGACTCTGAATGTAGAGCGAATCATATTTTTTTTACTTTATTCTTTTTTGTGATTTTTTTTTCCTTTTTGATACATTTTCCTTTTTCACAATTGTGACTTACATGAGAATATGTTTTACATGATAGCACATGTATAACCTATATAAAATTGCCAACTATTTTTGGAAGAGGGGAAGGGAAGGAGGAAGGGAGAAAATTTTGGAACTAAAAATCTTGTTAAAATGAATGATAAAAATTGTCTTGACATGTAATTGGGGGAAAAACAAAGCACTATTAAAAAGAAAACAAGAAAAGTCTTACAAAAGACTTTTGAGAAGGCATGACTAGGTTGAGACCTTTCCTGTTGATACCCCTAACTATGAGATCATGAATCTATTGAGTACAGAAATAAGAATTAAATGATCTTGAAGATTCCATCTAGAGTTAATACTGTATAAATGAAGACATCACTTCTGCTATGAATCTATTCATTTTTACATATCCATCACACATATAGCACAGTTAGTAAGTACCTGAGGCAAAGTTTGAACTCAGGTTCTCCTAGAGTGAATTCCAGTGTTCTATTCACTGTGGTAAAATGTTAAGTGTCGGAGTAGCAGAGGAGGAAGGTAGTTGAGCATGAAGAGCTGAAAGGTAAATACAAAGAAAAAAAAAGACAAGAGGAAGTTAGTGCAAGACAGAGAGAGATGTACATAACAGATCCATAATATTTTAACTAAAGGGAAATTTTAAACAAAAGGGACAATACTTGGGCTCAAAGTAAAATGAATGTTATACTCCCACAGATATGAGGGGATGCCATGGAACACAACTTGTCTAGGGAACTGGAGGGTGGCCATAGGGTAGACTAGCTAGAAGAGTCATAAGGTCAAGAGATGGGGATTGTAGAATAAAAACTGCAGTGGTGACAGAGAGCCCCTGGAATAAATTGTTTACAGCTTTAAAATGACTGAATTTACTCTAAAAAGCATGATCTTCACCTTGGCATCTATTTCATCCATACCTATGCTGTACTCTGAAATCCTTTCTTCTTATTATTTTGTGGCTCTTATTCAGTCACTTCAATTATATCTGACTCTGTGACCCCATTTGGGGTTTTCTTGGCAAAGATAGTGCAGTGCTTTGCCATTTCCTTCTCCAGCTCATTTTACACATGAGAAAATGGAGGTAGATAAGGTTAAGTAGTTGGGCAAGGGTCAAACAGCTAGTCAATGTCTGAGGCCAGATTTGAAATCAGGAAGATGAATCTTCCTTACTCCAGAGCTGGCACTCTATCCACTGTGCCACCTACCTGTCCCTTAGTATTATATTAGAGTTCAATTTCTACACTTGAACTAGCTCTGTCAGTAGTACTAAAGAAGATGAGGGGAGAGAAATAAGAACTGTAGAAGAAGAAAGAATAACAAAAAGGGAGGCAGGAAGGGTGGAGTCTTTAATGGATAAATGTCAGATTCATTTCCTTATTGAGTTGCAACAGATAAGAATAATCACAGACACAGAATTTCAGAGTTGGAAGAAACCCTAACAGACTTCTTTTCCAACTAATCCAATAAAAACAATCCCCATGGCAACACATTCAAGTGGCCATTCAGACTCTGCTTAAAAACCTTCACTGTGAAAAAAGCCACAGCTTCCTGTGACAATTCATTCTGCTTTGAGACAGCTCTAATTATTAGAAAATCTTCCCATTCATTAAATCTAGATGGATTTCTCTATAGTCTCCTTCTTTTGTACTTGGTTTTGCCCTCTGGGAACAAACAGAATCAATCCAACGTTTCTTCTAGTTCATGATGAAAACAATCATGTCCAGCTTGAGTCTTCTCTTTTCTCATATAAATTTCCCCAATTCTTTCAACTGCTCCTTGTAAGTAGCATCTACATGATGCTTCACCATGTGGTTTGCCTTCCTCTGGACTCAAATGGATATGGGTTCTCACTTACTCACAACTTCTCTCCAGAAATACAGATTCCATCTCATCTATACCCATCTATCCAGCTATCTTGTACTGCTTCTCTGGATGCTCTCCAGCTTATCGTTGCCCTTACTAAATTGTAGGACCTAGAACTGAATACAGTTCTCTAGATGTGGTCTGACAAGGATGGATAACCTTCTAATACTACCCAAAATTGAAATAGCTTTTTTTTCTGGCAAACCTCACTGTTGTCTAACATCAAGATTATGTTCCACTAACTGGCCCATTTCTCAGTCTTTTTTTTTTATATGAACTTTTTTCTAACCATGACTCTTCACTTTTATGTGTGTGAGGTTGACTTTTGGAATAAAGTACAAACTTTTTTTTTAACCTTTTCTATTCTATGTCATCAGATTCAGTCCATTTTTCTGATGTCAGACCCTTGCCCTGTTATCCACTGAGTTAGCTATCCCTCCTACAAAACTGACTAGCAGTGTGGAAGGGGTGCGGCAACCTATACCACCTGCAGTATTTTTTTCACTAATCTATATTTTATTGACTGATGTTTTTTCCCTTTAAATACAAAGGAAATAGTAGGCTTGAATGGAACTAAGAATCAGTATCAGGATTCCTATATCCAAATACCACTTGAGTCTGTGTGCGTCACTTCCCTTCCAAACATTCATTTCTGAGAGAAAGAATAAGTAAAGAAATACACACTTGTATTTGTGTATGTGTAGAGAATAAGTCTATATGTATATACACATATATTTGTGTGTATGTACATGTGTATATAGAAACAGATGGATGGATGGATAGATAGATAGACATGATATATAATTTAATTTTCTCATCTAGAATCAGGGGTAAATGACTGATGAGCTACAAAAATGAAACTTGAATACTTTCTTTTTAATATGTTAACACATGAAATAGAAAGAATGTGGAGATTGATAGCAGAAAAGTATTAACTTTCATTAAAAGCACCTTTACATCCCAGGAATACTGTATTGCTTATAAATGATACCTACCTATACCATTCATGGTGAATTAGAATCACAGAAAATTACAAGAGGAAGAATATTTAGTCCAGTCTCATCATTTTATAGTTAAGAATTAACACATAGCATGGAGAACATCATCCACTGTGAATGTCACCCCCTCCTCTCCATCCCTCACCATCTTATAGGGCCAAGCAACTTTTCAAAACTGACCAATTGCACATACAGTTCAAATCCATAGTAAAATATTTTATGTTTAAAGGAAGGCCTAGAAGTGAATCTTTTAAATCCCCACTATCAATCTGTACTTGACTGAAGAAATAACTCCTGCTAGAGATTTTCTGTCTCCAATCAACTTCCTTGTGTTAGTGAGGTTACCTCATATCACATCTGGAAATGGAAACATCTGAAGAGAAAATGTATTCCGAGAGAAGGGCAAAAAGCAAGACCTGAGATAAATAAGTCTCTGTCAAACAGAAGCAGGCAAAATAGCTGAAAGAAACCAGACATCCCTCGGTGATATTTCAGATAATAATTTATAAATGTAGAAGTTATCACTGTTGAATTAATAGAAATAATGAGACTGAATCAAATGTTTCAAAAAGCCCATGTGTAGCAAGACAGTTCCAAAAATAAAGTTTGAGAAATATCACAGCTTACTCCATGTATATACCGTTTGAGTTTCATTCAATGGTCTAGGATCTTGGGTCCCTTACTGCTCTAAAAATTCTAGAACTTAAAAGTAAACAATATTACCTCTGTTTCAGATGGTGGAGCCACTCTGTGTCCAGGAAACTTGGCCCTAAAATCAGGCTAAAAGTTTAATATTATTTTCTTTCAGTCCTAGAAAGTTGAATTTCCCTCTTCCACTCTCTTGCTCAGTATTCCTTTCTTAGAAGAGTGGAGGGTTACTACAGTTACTGCTCTTTGATTGGTTGGCCCTGGCTTCTTCTTGAGATGGGATAAAATTGATTTTGTCATTGTTAACTTTGTCTTGCATGGACCAGTCCTTTCCATTGTCTTCTTTTCTGTTTAATGAAGTTTCCTTCTTATTTCTTTTGCTATAGACATCCATTCTGTTTCATTCCATACGCCTTCATTAAAGTATGACTAAATGTAAGAATTAGGCTTTACACTATGTTTCATTTCTTATCTCTGGTCTCTGGGAATATGTAATTATTGTCCTTTTAAAAACAAGGAGAGGTATATAAGAGCAACTGAAGTTTTGTAATGAACGTCCTAAATAAACAAAGGGACATTTCTGAGAAGGATATCCTAGTCATGAATTGAATTTAAAGTATTTACTATTTGCTAAGGAGTTATTAATGAAGTCTGTTCCTTAAAGAAATGCTGTGTAATATAGTCAGTGATGAACTAGACAATTAAGCATCTGTTACGTGCCAATGACGTGCCATATATGATCCCAGGGCCTGAGCACAGAAAAACAAAAGTGAAAACAGTGTATACTCTCAAGGAACTTAGAGCCCCCATAGGGGAACAACATAAATACACAATGTATAGATAGTGGCTAGAGTGATGGACTTGCAATCAAGAAGACATCAGTTTAAATATTATCCCAGATGCTTGCTATCTATGTCAACCTAGGCAAATTAATTAAATTCTCAGCGATACATTTTCCTCATCTGGAAAATAAGGAGATCAGCTTGTTGGTCTCTAAGGTCAATTGGGTGATGCAATGGTAGAATGCCAAGCCTGAAATAAGGAGGACACTGAGTTCAAATCCCACCTCAGACACTCACTAAATGTAGACCCTAGGGAAATATTGAGTTTAAAAGTCAATCATAATTTGGGACTTTAGAGATTCTCCCCATCATAGATGTTAGAGATCATGAAGTCCAGCTCCTTCATTTGATAGATTGGGAAGCCAAGACCTATGGATGTGGTGACTTTCTTAAGGTCAAAATTTTCCCACCCAGTTTTTTTGACTTCAATCCAATGCCTTTTTTTTTTTTTTTACAATTTCCTCCTTACCATATTTACCAAAGGCAAGAAGGAAAATAGAAACTCAGTGCTCTTTATTTTCAGGTATTGATTTCAGAAGGTCTGGTGCTAATCAAATTATATTGGATGCTTTGGGGGAATAGTTGAAGCAAACAAAAAAAAATACTAAATTGTTCCTATTGTGTTTTTGTTCATGTTCTTTTTGATGTTGCTATGTTATCCACTTGTGTCCTACTGTCCAGGACCCCTTTTGAGATCTTCTTGTCACTGGAGTAGTTTGCCATTACTTCTCCAGCTCATTTTATAGATGAGGAACTAAGACAAACAGGGTTTAGTGATTTGCCCAGCGTCACACAGTTAGTAAATACAATTGGAATTTTCTACTGTTTACATATTTATACAAGAATTGATTTTTCATGCCTATATATTTATTCAAGTTAATTAGATGTTAGGAAAAAAAGACCATTTGGGTAAATGCTATTCATGTACCTTTCGTGTATGTGATTTTGTAAATTATTTGTAAACTCAGTTAACCTAGATTAAAATCATTTATCCCTATTTGCTCTCTTCAGTGAATAAAGGAGAATTAACTGTACCATATTCTTTTTATTTCCCTCAGAACCACTAAAATATAATTATCATTACAATAAAGAATAAAATGAAATGTGTATGCCAACAATTGGTATTGTACTGCTGGTACTCTCGAAGGAAATCAATGTCGTTAAGTTTATTGTAAGTCAATTATGCATATACAATAAGTCATATCTTTAAATACACTAAAGGAACATCTATGAATAAAGGTCATTGGTAGAAA